>OU830601.1:34782602-35982602 GCA_917563855.2 Limnephilus lunatus
TGGCTCTTTTCGTGGTGGCGATTTTTGCTATAACGTTCTTAGTGGGAGTTCGTGCTGTGCACTTCAAAGTGGTAGTAATAGGCATTTATAGAAAATTTTGTCAATGTCCTTCGGGTATGGTAAAGTTTGCTAAAAGCAGCCCACAGAAACGTTCATCTTCATTCAATTTCATTGGTCTCATTTAAATTGCATACAATTATAACAGTTTTACTCAGGCAGAATCCACAAGTACTCTCCATATTATATTGGTTATTTTGTATAAATATCTAACTCCACCACCTACTTTTCACTGAGCAATAACAACTTTTCAGATTCGTCTCTCGTCACGAGCTGTTCCCCATCAGAGCCCCCCTGATGTCCCTGGAGCACTGCATTGGCCCCTTCCTCGACAGCTGCGACGCAGACGGTGACCACAAAATCACTCTCACCGAATGGGGCAAGTGCCTGCAGTTGGATGAGGTAAGAACTACATTACATTTATTTAACTTCAGACCCCATCTAAACCCATTAAAATGACGTATGAATTAAAATCAACCCGCAGAAGCACCGCTAGAAGTCGCTAGTGTAGCATACATCAGAATAATGGGAAATGTCAGAAGTTAGAGGTATTTTATAACTACTTTTATACATTTTGTTTTGAAGAGTTTTAATTTTCAATGTACATTTGTTACTTAAATTTTAAATTTTCTGCGACCGGTTTCGACACATCCGTGTAATTCACGAGCAAACTTAAAACTTTAAAATTTAAGTAACAAATGTACATTGAAAATTAAAACTCGTCAAAACAAAATGTCTAGAAATTGTTACATAGGTAATTCCCAAGAAATACAAAAAATTACTTTTCTACAGTTTTTGGTAAAACTAATTGTTTTTTTTTTCATTACAGGATGATTTGGAGCACCGATGCGATGACTTCAATGAAGCAAACGGCGAATAAAGAGCAGAACTACTTAAAATAATTATTTTATATTTAGTGAGATATTACTTAGTTTCCTTTTAAAGGATTGGGGCTGAAATTTAAAATCATAAAAAACGCATTTATTTTTTAACGATACTTTTTTAAACTAATAAAATGAATGTTGAATTCAATTCTTCCACGCAAACACTGCCATATTAATAATATTGATTTATTAACTAATTTAAGAGGTATACTTTGTAAAACAGCACCTGTAGTACGACACTGTATTTTTATAAATAAATTTTAGGAAAAAGGTCTTTTTACTCTTATTTTTTCAATAACATTAGAAACCTATTTTAACACTACTGTTTTTTAAGTGTTGGTTGATGATTTAATACCGAAAAATCTCCCCTTGGTTAATAGCATAATTTTAGTTTACATTAATACTACACGCTCATGCTCAAGGTCCCATGGACCGACATGATCACCAACACAGAAATTCTCAGGCGGGTTAGAGCAGATAGAGAACTGCTTACATTAATTAAAATCAAGAAAATTTCATATCTGGGTCATATACTTCGAGAGGAGAAGTATCACTTGCTCCATTTAATATTGAAAGGCAAGATAGAGGGTCGCCGAGGGCCTGGTAGGAGACAAATGTCTTGGCTGCGAAATATACGAGAGTGGACCAGCATTAGAAGTGTGGAGGAGCTATTCCGGGCAGCGCAAGACAGAGAGACCTTTTCAAGAGTGATCGCCAACGTCAATATTTTTCTTTTTCTTTATTATTTTACTGTAACTAGAACTGAATCTGGATGATGCTGAAACAATAGGCGAACACATCTATGATGTGTCTTTATCTTGTTAATTACTGCAAACGTAAGTTGCATACATTTTTCTTTTTTTACTAACAATCTTGCATGCATTACATTGGAGGGTCTAGATTAGTTTTAAAAATAAATGTAGCTTCCTTTTTACAAAAATTAGAGTCCTGACGTGTGCGGCTAAGGAGGTTAAACAATCAGTTTCCTCACACAGCCGTGGGAAAGTGGTGGGTCCCCTTTTATTTGATCGGGGGGACCTGATAAGGCACACAAAGAAGAAGAGGCCTAAGTGCTCCCTGTTCTGGAGCCAGCCAAACTATGGTATTCCCAAATGGGGTATGTTGCGCGGCTGAAGGGTATGAAGAGGGGTAGGAGATGGGAAAAGGAAGTTGAAGTACCTGAATTTTCAGATTTGGTCAATAAACACAGCAAAATGTCTAACATTTTTTAAAAGAGAAGTATACCCGTTAAGTATATGATGATGGGAAAAAGTGTTTGGCTTTATTCATAGATCTTCAAAAAGCTTTTGACACAATAGACCATAAAATATTACTAACTAAGCTAAAAAAAATAGGAATGGCCGAAACAACAATGAACTTATTAGAGTCATATATAACAGGGCGAGAACAACAAGTACAAATTGGTAAACAAAAGAGCAAACTACTATCTTTAAACTATGGCGTTCCTCAAGGAAGTGTACTGGGACCGATTCTATTCATTATCTATATCAACGATTTACATAACCTTATCATTAAAGGAAACATAATCAGTTTTGCTGATGATACTGTTTTATTATTTCATGAAGAAAATTGGACGGATACATTTAATGAGGCTGAACAAGCGCTTAGTGCACTTCAAAATTGGCTTAAAATCAACTCGCTTACCCTTAATATAAGCAAAACTAAATATATAACATTTTCAATAAACGCACGGAGCCAACCAATAAAATCACTAGAACTAAAACTACTTGAATGCCATGGAAATAATATACAATGTAACTGCCCCGTCATAGAAAAAACGCAAAACATAAAATATCTCGGAGTAATAATTGACGAAAATCTTAGATGGGACCTACATATTAAAGGTATTACGGAAAAACTCACAAGCCTTATATATTTCTTTAAAAATCTAAGAAACGTGGTAAATAAAAATGATATGAAAAAGGTCTACTACGCGTTGTGTCATTCTCGAATTGAATATGGAATCATAGGATGGGGATCTGCTACACATACGTACCTCCACAACCTGAATACGATTCAAAAAGGAATCATAAAGACCATATGGATTGGTTCAGGTCTTATCTTAGTGATAGAAAACAGCAAGTAGAGATAAATAATGTGTTAAGCAATAGTAAATCCATCTCCTTTGGAGTCCCGCAAGGTAGTGTACTTGGGCCAATATTGTTTCTAATTTATATAAATGATTTATGCAGTCTTAATATTCCTGGTAACATTGTTAGTTTTGCAGATGACACTGCCTTAATATTTGAGGGAAAAACTTGGGATGAAGCTTTTGAAAAATGCAATATAGGTTTAAGAGTGGTAAATAGTTGGTTGAATAATAATATTTTAACTCTGAACACACAGTGTTGCATCCGAAGCTATCTTCGAAAATGACAGCCTCAAATGCAACTGGCGATATGGACTGTAAATTACGAAAAACGAAAAAGAATTGATTGCAGCTGAATGCTTATATGTGTGCTGGTAAATTGTGGACTACAAGGAAGAAAGGAAAACCAAGGCACTTACCAAATTAGAAGGCGAACACATAACTTACAAAAAACACTTCCTTCCAATGTCACAAGTCGACTTGTAGTCGTCAATTGTTGGTTGTTATTGTTGTCACGGTTCCCAGCTTTCTCTAGCAATGTGACATGGTTGGGGAAGGTAGGAAGGATAAAATGACATCCCGGTAGGTACTGTGCACACTATCACTTCAAAACCAAACATTCCCGCCCCCGAGAAGAGATTGAAATCTCTTATCTACGACCGATGGTAAATCACACATTTCCGAATACTGACAACAAACAAATGAATCTAATAACAACCTATAATTAACAAACGACAAACAATTATTCAATCTTTGTGCAACGAAAACTTTAACGAAATTAAAAAATAGGAACGTTAGTCTAAAATAAAGCTAAAATTAGTACATAACGAATATGTTCCTAAGATAAGTTATCTAAGAACTATCTTTCATAGCAACCGACACTGCGGTAAATCGAACAAAAAGAAAGGAGAAAACAAACGAGAATGAAAACGATAAATATAAAATTAAAAATAAAATTACGAGTAAAATGTTTCAGAGTGGTAATGGATACAGTTTTACAACTGGACGACGAAAAGTTCCTTGTGCAGTTTTAACTGTCACAACCCGTACGATTTGATCAGGACCCGGATGACATTCCTCGATACGTCCCAGTGGCCAATGCATAGATGGAATTCTTCCATCATTTAATAGCACCAAATCTCCAACATTAAGATTAGGTGATGAAGTTATCCACTTTCCACGTTGTTGAAGGGTGTGCAAATATTCTTTTCTCCATCGATTCCAAAATACACTTATACCGTAAAACGTAAAACGTAACGTACACGTAAAACCAAATATATTACTTTTAGCATTTCATGTAAAAGTCAGCCTTCTGCAACTCATAATTTGATTATACATAATTGCTTGCAAACATGTAACTGCAACCCCTTAGAAAATGTAACCAACATAAAATACCTCGGTGTAATAATAGATAAATTTTTGAGATGGAATGATCATGTCAATATGTTGGTAAATAATACTAGGAGACTTACCTATATCTTTAAAGAACTCAGACATATACTAGACAAAGAAAAATTAAAAACGGTTTATTTTGCAATAATCCAGTCTATGCTTTCTTATAATATAGTGTGCTGGGGATCCTGTCAAAAGACTCATATAGAACCACTTAATATTGCACAAAAGCTGATTCTTAAAGTTATGTTAAAAAAAAAATTTAGATATCCAACGAATTTACTTTATAAGGAATGTAATGTCATGAATGTTAAACAGCTATATATTACACAAACCCTTTGTAGATTTTTTAATAATATTGGTATTTCAGAAAGAACACAGCAAGTTCGTATTACTAGAGTTGGCTCTGGTCTGAACTTTACGGCAATTCATACTAAATCTTCTTTTGGTCAAAGGAATTATTTTTATCGGGCTCCACTCCTATTTAATAGCCTTCCAGATCATATTAAGTCATCTAATTCCTTGAGCATTTTTAAAAAGACCGTCAAATTATTTGTGTTAGCCGAGGATTGTAAATTGTTCACTGCTTTATCCTTTCTAAATTAATATCATTTTATTTTGTCTTAACTATTTTTTTAATCCTTCTCTTGCTAAATTAAGAGCACAATATATAAATAAATAAATATTTCTCATCTTAATTCTTCGAAAATATTTTTTTTTCTGAAAGCCAAATCTCAACATTATGGTCACCCTACATGCTTTCATTGTAATGTACTATCGCCTTCAGCTAATTAGGTACTTATTATACTCATAATCTGCATGAAACATACAACAATATTGTTCTTCAATAACTGTATTATTTTGTGTTATTTTATTAAATTGTTGAGTTGTTAACCTCAATACAGGCTTGACCTAGTGAGGTTATAAACTGAATTGTTAACATTAGTCCTAGGTACCATGTAAAGAAACAAATAAATAAAAAAAATAAATAAATATTGAAAGTACCAATTAGAACGCCTTCAATTGAAATTTTCAATAGCTTCGACGTACCAAATGTACAGCAAATATATGCCAAAAATATATTATTGAAGCTTTTCAAAAATAATGAATCCTCTACTAGACCATGTATGCATAACACAAGATCGAATAAAAACGATATAAAAAATATTCCAAGTTATAAAACCACTTTCGGACAAAGAAACTATACATACTTTGCAACAAAACTCCATAACATCCTTCCCCAAGACATAAAACTAATAAAAAATCCTAATGAATACAAATCAAGAATAAAAATATGGCTAAAAGAGGTCAATGAAAAATCCCTAATGAAGACATTAAAAACGACATAGAAGACAAATAAACCATATTTAAATAACTTTAGTCCGCCTCGGCACAGGACCCCCTAGTGAGGAGGACTAAGAAATACAATAATTTATACTTAATTTCACCATTATATCTTGTATGTAACAATTATTTTATATAGTCGCTAAAATAAAAAAAAAAACAAAAAAAAAGTAAAATGGGCATGAAATAGGCCTATTGACTGAAATTTTAACTAATATCCAAGTTCCAAACCATTTAAGGTTTTACACGACGAATTACTTCGCAGAAGAAAGTCTTAACTTATGGTTTGCGTCCAGGATTTTAGTAAGAAGCTTTCCCGACTATGGCGCTATAGTCGAATTTATAAATCCATTTTTATATGAAATATGTATGATGTTGCAAAAGACGATTTCTCTTAATCTTTTTACCGATTTCTGATTTTGCGGATGAATCTTATGTAAAGCATTTTAGATTAACCTTTTAGAGGAAAATATTTAAAGAGGACGTATACTTACTATTTTTAAACATATGTAAACGTGCAGATCTCGAATTCATTCTCACGAATTAGGCGAGGGATGCTATTGTTTAGTTTTCATCCTGCCGCTCAGGATTACAAATGAGATCCCTATAAATGATGACCGATAATAGCAGAGCAAGTTGCTTCACGCGCTACTTCAAGTGAAACTCTATCGGGACTGACCGGAGAGACGCTTTTCAAAACCGTCAGCTTTCGAGTTCAGCTAACCAAGAGGAAGAAAATACTCGTTGAAACCCTTTCGGTAAAACGAACGGTTAAGGGAACAATTAGGTTTCCCTTGGGTGGAAATGTTTCTCAGTGATATCAAAAAATTATTTTTGAAGTTTATTACGCTGCCTTACTATTGTTGAACTGCTATAAATACGTGTCATACCTACTTGCAAATTGATTGTACCTAAAATAAAGATTAAAATTGGTTTCCGCGACTTTTCATCCCGCGACGGTTGCGACACAATATCCCCGACACAATATCCTAAGGACAAAACAAACCCCCAACAAAATATCTACTTAAACCTAACCTAACCTAACCTAAGCTAACCTAACAATAAATTATTGTTCTAAAATAGTAAAATGGGGCAAACATAATACAGACAACAATATTTTATTTTTATTTTTTTATATGAATACCTCACAAGAGTCTCAGCTCCTCCCGTCTCGAGCCAGTGAGACTATGATATCCACAATTGGGATATGTTGTGAGGCTGAAGGTAGCGGGGAGGGGAAGGAGGTGGGGAAGAGGAAGGAGGGGAAGTACCTGGATATTCAGATCTGGTCACCAAACATGGCTAAAGCCATTTCAAGCAACGTTCCAATTCTGAATGGTGGTCTTACACCACGGCGATACTGAGAGTATCTTCCACTCTGGAACGTGCCGCAAATTTACTATATATTATTTTAAAATAATTAATTGTGATATAACACAAATCAATCAAATAAAATTTATTCGGGATTCGATCCCGAGACCTTCGGATTGCGAGTCAAAAGCCTTACCGCTAGACCACGGCGGCCGTCAAATATGGATTCATTAATATCAGGATGTCTGTATTATTTTTGTCATTTTTTTTGTTAGTTTAGGTTAGGTTAAGTTTTAGCAGATATTTTATTGGGGGATGTTTTGTCCGTATGACATTATGTCGGAGGATATTTTGTCTGGGATATTTTGTCGCGGGATGATAAAACGCATTACCCTAAAATTGTGCTTTCATTTAATCCCGTTATAACATCATATTAATCACACGAAACACAGCAAAAAGACAATATTTTTTCTGAAATTCGTCACGGAATCTCCATTTTCGGGGAAGTTCACTAATGATTGCATGCATGCTCTATTCCCGTTCGTGTCGTCTGGGGTACGGGCTCTAGCGCTAAGTAATGAAACTTATTGAGATTTTAAAGCCTGTTGGTGCTCTGCGACCTGAAAAGTTCACCGGTGCAAGTCGAAATATATATTTAGCTTCTTGACTATACGGAAAACTCGAACCTATATTGTGATTACAAGAATGAAAGTTTTTTTAAAGAGCTGAATGTTTAAACACTAAAATACCACAAAGTTTGTAGTTTCAATAAACTTTTTATAATATATTTATAATTAGTTGAGAGGTTTAAATCCTTTCTATTAAATTATAAATAAAACACTTGTGTTGCAAAGTTTTTTTTTAAAATAAAAGACTTTTATGTTTATTTATATCACTTTCCTTTGAATGGTTTCTTCTAACAAAAACTCATATTTTACAATCAAATAATAAAACAATAAAATTAGTGACAATTGATAATTGCTTTCTAACTGACACTATAGGATTCAAATTTAAAGGGAATATATTTAAAAAAAATGATGTTATTTTGCCTCGTGAACACTAACCTGGCCTTATTTTATTGTTTAATTTTTTAAATTATTACTTAAAAAGTAGATACGTTTTTAGATTTTCATGGCCAAAATTATTTTCGTTATTTGTTTTTGGGGTGTTATGCCGTGTTGCGTTACCTCCTTCTTTAGCCAAAGGACAGGTGTGTTGATGTTTGCTTTGATCTGCTCTGATGATAGACACTGTAACGCTGTGCGAAACGTTGGCTAAAGAAGGAGGTAGCGCAACACGGCATAACACCTAAAAAACAAATGACTCAAAAAGTAGTTTATTCACAGTCCTCTCCACTAGGGATTCTTGTTTCGAGGTGGACTGCAGGCAACTGCAGGTGGTTGTGTTGATGTTAATTCTCGTTTTCTTCATCTTTATGTTTGTTGATTTCCACATCTTCATGTTGGTTGACTGTAGGTTGTGTTGGTGTTTCTTCACCATTTTTTAAGATTTCCTCATCTTCATGTTGACTTAGCCATATTTTGATGTTACTTTTAAACATTTTTATCTCCGTGGTATATGTAATTTATTTCGAAAGAGCATTTTATAATTTTGTATCATGGGATTTACGGTTTTTCTGGCCAAAAGGCGTGTTTAATTTTGGGCTGTTCAGTAGATTTGAGGTTTTCGTCCTTGTAGTGTAGATGTGTTGTTCAGAAAGGTACTCATTCTTAAAAATTGAGCAAATTTTTAGCATTTTAATTTTTTTATTCTTCATTATAAACATTCGCTAAACTGCCAAAGCAGGCTGTTAGCATGTCAATTTATCAATATTATTATAACACTGAATCACATATTATATAGCGAGAAACCACAATATATAAAATAGATATAGAAGGAAAAAATTTCAAGTAACTACAATACAAATCATAAAACACATCGACAGATAGCACAGGCAACATACTCATAAGCATACAATATACTTAAGCATACTCGTCGGCATATTTACATAAATTGTTTAGTTCTGAAACAGCTTAAAAACTACACCCCTGTTCCCATGTATTTCATTGTTATTTTTCTTCCTTTTTCTTTCTCCTTTCCTTGAAGGTCCCTACTTAGTTACTACAAAAAGATAAAGATGTTACAAACCTACTTGGAATACATAAACAAAATTTGCACAAAAATCTAAAATTATCTACATAAAATGAGTTGAAAATTCGCAGTGATATCGATCACATTATTGAAATAAATATTGAAATTGAAATCTCGTTAATAAATATTGAAATCTCGCTAATAATCATAATAACATACTAATAATATACCAAAAATTGTCGGTAATTGTGAACTATAGTTGTGCCGTTATCGTGGAGAGCAGCCAGCATCAAGATCGGCCCAGAACAGCAGACGAACCCATAAAAGGTAGGGACTTTCTCATTCCATTTGCCAATTCCTGTGATTGAGTTTAATAACCGCCGTCAATTGTCTTGTATACAAAATTAGATTTACAGTCCACATCCCCTCTCGTGTCACGATATTGGTCGTGACATATATGATTCCATAATTACTATTTGAAATTGAAGCAAATTTTGAAGAACAAGGTCAAATTATTTGTCAGTCCCTCAATGGGCCAAAACAGATTTCTCAGACGGAAATATAAAGTTCTTAATTTTTGGTATGCGTATTTATAACGTACGTCAGGTTTAACAGTTATTAGATAACATTGTGAAGTATATATTAAATTCCTGCCACCTCGGAACAGGCTCAGCCTAGTGAGGTGGTTTATACCAAAAAAAAAAAAATGTACATTGTATTTTGTATATATGTATTGCAATATCTTGGTCAATAAATAATTAATTAAAAAAAAAAATATATGTAATTCATTGAAAAGTATCTTTGTACTTACAAATTATATTAAAAAGCGTTGGTACAAGACTAGTCTAGGGCAAAAACGGTACATTTAATCAAATTGACTGTTGTTACAAAGACAAGAGGTTGCAAAAATGTTAAACCAATTTATACCAAAAGACACAATGCAACACAAATTTAATGATGGTATTGAACGATACTTCTAACAAAATCGGTCGATGTTTCGAATAATGGCTGCAATAAAATGTTTGCCCTTACGCGACGCTACGAATAATGGGTTAGTGTCACATAGTTTCACTCTCAGGGAGGTAAAAATCATGGTATCTTACCTATTTGTAGACTCGCCGTAAAAAAAATGAGGGAGGGGGGGGGGTCGGTGACTATCAGAAGAAAAAAATTAGAGTGTGCAATTCACACGCGGTATAAGTGAAACCTTCAGAAAACTAAAGTAGACAAGAGTGGGGAGGCTACGAAGCACCGCAAAAAGAGAAGACCGATAGACTACGAAGCACCACAAGAAGAGGAGATCGATTATACTATCTCACTCTCTTGCAAGCTAAATCCTATGGCCTGCAAGAGAATCAAAACATCAAGTTTTAAATCACAGCGGTGTTGCTAAAGAAGTTTTCACTTCAAAAATGAAAGTTTGCAGTTCACACGCAGTAGAAGTGAAACATTCAGAAAACTAAAGAACACAAGAGTGGGGAGGCTACGAATCACCGCACAAAGAGGAGACCGATTTTTCTATCTCATTCTCTCGCAGGCTAAATCCTATAGATGTATATGTTTGTCTCTTTTTAGTGTTGCTTTTTCGTTTCATCGAGTTTCAAAAAACAACGGTACTAAATAAGTTTTGAATTCAAAAACGTATCGATTATCTCGAAATTGATTTGCTCATCAGTATTAAACTGTGTTATTATTGACATTTAACTAAACGTATCAATACATTTTGAGTCTACCGTTTTGACCAGAAATAGGTCGTGATTTTGTATTTCCTCAAGAAGCTTTTTCAACACTGAGCAGAAAATGTAAAGAAGGGTGATCTATAACTATTTGAATGAAACTGTCACAAATTGACATAAGACTTTTCGACTACAGGGCCCCAGACAGTTCAATGAAATTAATTATCCACTCGAGCGATAGAGATGTTCGGAATTCGATTCGGTCGCACTCAGTGCAAAAATCGATTCGATGACAGTTGATTCCTCAACAGTTGGCTCCCCGCCGTACTTATAAATAATAAGGAGTCGGGTTAGGGAAAACACAGTGTACCTACCTACACAAAATATAACTAAGTGTCTCCGAAGGGGTGTACAGATAGGACGTACCGTTAAATAATAAAAGTATATAACATATTTTCATTAAAATGCATCAAGATATACCACCGTATAAGTACGTAAAAATCGACCCTTCTAATAAATTCGTTTGATATCCATCAAACGTTATTAATAGCGTAGCGTATGTGTGGTTAACCCAGCTACGAGTACATGTCGGACGCCACGCCATACGCGCCGCGCCACAAATAACATCTATGTTTGTGGAATTTCTCACAAAGCTACTGTGATAATTCAAGAATTCGACACAAGATGTCGCTACTTCCGTCAGCAGCTCGCAGGTGGACGTTTCTTCCCTAGGTATAATAAGTACGAGTACTACAGATTTATAGAATTTAAGTATCTTTCCGGACATGAAGAGATTATATATGGCGTCATTGCCTGTCAGTTAGGGGTGTCCACTTAGAAAATACATCGATGTTTTGTTTCGATGCAATACATCGAGATTATACATCGATATTTTCCGATGCATCGGTTAGAAACATCGATGTTTTCTCAACATCGAGTACTTTTTCTAACATTGCATCACAAAGCTATAGTCGGCGTGTGATAAAGAATTATCAAGAAATCTATGTTCAGGAACTAAGCGAAAAAACAATATTTCATGAAAACTACATTTATTGAAAAAAAAGGAAATGTGAAAATATTTTTTTATAATAACAAATGATTTAAAAAAATGCAGCATTACAATATATTTTTTAATTACAATTAATTTTAAAATGCAAATGCATAGGATAAATGATTTATCCTAACCTTACTTTATTACTTTACTTACCTGTCCAATCGAACTCACAATGAAACGATGAGATTTCACTTTAATAGTAGCAATATATTGTACCCAAATCCAATCCGATCTCGTTTTGTAGTAATTACCTACACTCCTACACATTCACCACACAACTAAAAACAAATGTGATTTAACGCTTTTATTCAAAATTGATCACCGAGACGAAAGCAGAGCAGATCAGAGACAAAACAAACGATTTTTTTTAATTCTCTCTGAAAAAGTGCTGCAAATAGTGCGAATTTCAATTTCTAATTATTTTTAGCGGCCGACAACAGTTCACACATCAAAAAAAGATAAAGGTTTGATGTTTTAACTTTTAAATCGTTCGAGATCAACTAAAACAGTAAAAATAGGTATAATCATTAGCTGGTTACAATTGATTCGATGTTTTATGGAAAAACATCGATGCATCGAGTAAATCGATAGACTTTAAAAACATCGGATTGATTCGATGCATCGTATAGTAAACATCGAGTGAATTCGATGCATCGATGTATATCGAATATCCCTACTGTCAGTTGTCACGGTTACTTTAACTCTGTGACTAGCTGTCACTGGAGTAGGGGTGTCCACTTAGAAAATACATCGATGTTTTGTTTCGATGCAATACATCGATATTTTCCAATGCATCGGTTAGAAACATCGATGTTTTCTCAAAATCGAGTATTTTTTGTAACATTAAAAAAGCTATAGTCGGCGTGTGATAAAGAATTATCAAGAAATCTTTGTTCAGGAACTAAGCGAAAAAACAATATTTCATGAAAACTACATTTATTGAAAAAAAGGAAATGTTAAAATATTTTTTTTATAATAACAAATAATTTAAAAAATGCAGCACCACAATTTTTTTTTTATTACAAATAATTTCAAAATGCAAATGCATAGGATAAATGACTTATCCTAACCTTAATTTATTACTTTACTTACCTGTCAAATCGAACTCACAATGAAACGATGAGATTTCACTTTAATAGTAACAATATATTGTATCCAAATCCAATCCAATCTGGTTTTGTAGTAAGTACCTACACTCCTACGCATTCACCATACAACTAAAAAAAATCTGATTTAACGCTTTTATTCAAAATTGATCACCGAGACGAAAGCAAAGCAGATCAGAGACAAAAAAAACGTTTTTTTTTTATTCTCTCTCGCGCAGTGCTGCGGATAGTGCGAATGTCAATTTCTAATTATTTTTAGCGGCCGACAACAGACAAATAGCTTCACACATCAAAAAAAAAGATAAAGGTTTGATGTTTTAGCTTTTAAATTGTTCGATATCAACTAAAATAGTAAAAATAGGTATAATCATTAGCTGGTTACCATTGATTCGATGTTTTATGGAAAAACATCGATGCATCGAGTAAATCGACGACCGCCGTAGTCCAGTGGCTAAGACTCTTGACTCACAATCCGGAGGTCGCGGGTTCGAACCCGGCGTGCGCAAATAAATTTTATTTGATTAATTTGTGTTATTTCACAATTAATTCATTTAAAAATAATATATAGTATATTTGCGGCACGTTCCAGAGTGGAAGATACTATCAGTATCGCCCTGGTGTAAGACCACCATTCAGAATTGAAAAGTTGCTTGAAAATGGCTTTAGCCGTGTTTGGTTACCAGATCTGAATAGCCAGGTACTTCCCAACCTTCCTCTTCCCCACCTCCTTCCCCTCCCCACTACCTTTCAGCCTCACAACATACCCCAATTGGGGATGCCATAGTCTCACTGGCTCCAGACGGGAGCAGTTGAGATTCTTGTGCGGTATTAATTGTAAAAAAAAAAAAAAAAATCGATAGACTTTTAAAACATCGGATTGATTCGATCCATCGTCTAGTAAACATCGATTGAATTCGATGCATCGATGTATATCGAATATCCCTACACTGAAGTACTGATTTATTATTAAAGATATATTTGAAGTCGATTTTAGATTTAACATTGTGAATAATGTACAAAGAATTATACTTTTATGACGAGTTTTTTCCTCCGTTGAACTCCAATATTGTGTAATAGAATACACAATTTCGTCCAGTCCAAACTCCATCACCCTCTGTTGAACTCGAGCACTTCGTCAGCGATCTTAGGAAGTTCTTCAACCTATGTGACAGACATCCGTCGGTCGTCAATGAGTGAATCCTATAAATCAGTATATTGGTGAACAATGGCTTCTTGAGTTCTGACTTTAATTTATTTATTTATTATATAAATAGATATTCACTGAATACAAAAATTATATACAAAATATATAGTGAATATCAATTTAAGGCCCTGAGGAAAATAATTTCCCTCAGGACCTATGTTTTCTTAGGGATTGCTGTGTAGAGGGTCTTTTTAAAGAAGAGAAGGATAGGAAGTTCTGGAAAGAAAAAAATATGTAGGGTGGGTAGGAATCTGGGGGTCAGTGTATCCAGGAGTGACGGACGTGTGAATCCATCCCTCCAACTGCGGTGCAAAGCGATGGGTCGAGAGTCCGGCTGGAAAGGTCAAAAGGCCTCCCTCAACCAGTCTCTCTCGATTAAGCCCGCCACGCAGCAGGTGGGTAGACGTATCCACCGCCAAGACCTGTATAAACCTCACCCCATGAACCTGGGCACTCCTGTTAAGTCACCAAACGTAGCGAACCAGTTGGGGAGACCCGTGTTGGTTATCCAAAAAATGGTTCCCGGGGCGGCGGTACCCATACCCGCCTCCCAAACACTCTTTATATTGGATATTTTTAAGGCGAAATACACCTCCCAGATCAGAATATTTATCACCGAGACTGTGAAGTCTTTGAATCGGGGAATTTTGGAAAGACAGTGTCCGAGTGTTGTTAAAGTAAAAGGGTAGTAAATACCTTTTGGCTGTAAGGATTAATTAAAGCAATAATTGTACCAATAGTGATACGAAGAAAATTTTAGCCTACAGAGCACTTCCATCGACTTGTCTCTTCAGTGTCTTCGAACAATACAAAGTCACAGCTAATTCGCGCTTAATTTAAAACATGAAGCATAGAATAGGGTTGCCCGTCTCATGGCTTCCCCCCCAAGCTACAAAAGGTTACCCTTTGTCGCCATAAGACCGGCCCCTTTGTCCTAATGTCAATCTGGCGACAGAGGAAAATGTCAAGACAGTTTGCAGTGGCTATGTACGGTGACATTCTATTGCTAAATATGCTGTGTAAAATGCTAGCTAATGGGGAAGAGGAATGAAAATTATATTGGCAGTTGCTGAGGTTGCTTTCTTTATAGCTTATGACGTAAGATTTATGAATAAAATAAATGTTTTAAATTAATTTATTGCTGAAAATACATTTTAGTTGTTTGTTTGTGCTTGTAAAAGCCCAAAAGTAAATATCTTACAGGTAAACTCTACATAAAATTTATCAACTGCAATAATTATTGGTAAAATTCCAAAATTAAATCGTTTTGGTATACGCTTTCTTCAGATGTTTTTACAAACATGTAAAACCTTAGGTTAACTACGAGAGACGCTACCCTATTGGGACCGAAAGGCGATTCCGGTTCTACTTGTAAAATAAATTGTCCTTAACCAGCCTAGCGCGTTCCACGATTTTCTGTACCACGATAATTTTGTCGCAGAAATGCAACGTATGAGTTAGTAAGTATGTGCGCGCATATACGACAAATAAATAGTTGCTATTTTAAAATTGTGATTTGTCACATTTTTCCGCGACAGCGCGCGACGCGATTGTCGCAAAATAAAATTATAGCATTTGAAGTTATATGGACACGCGCGCACTGCGATTTAAAATCGCTACCTGGCTCAGGTGAAATGGCTATTTACAGGTGAATATTTACAAAAAAATGGAAAAATTTAAAAGATTGTTTTGCAAGAGAATGAACGGCGCAGAAAAAAATGTGTCCGGTCAATCGGGGAAGAAGAAACGCAAGTACTATTACTTTGATCAACTTTCTTTCTTGATACGTGTTAATACTTCTAGAGATACTAGTAGCAAGGTCAAATCTACGGAAGAAAGCATGAAATCGGATATTCAATCGGATGAGGAAAGTAGCCCACAGGAGCAGGGCGTACGAAATCCATGTTGAGAATGAACAATTTATCGCAATTTTTCATCGCGATGCGCGCAGTATTATTTTTGCGATTTCTTATAGCACGATTTTAAAATAGTGTCGCAAAAAATACAATCATGGTGCGCGCTAGGCCTTAAAGTACCGACTTTTTCCATAATTGCGATTCCAGTTCTCTTGGACGACAACGAAATACTAACTTATTTTAAGTTTATGGACAAAGGGGAAACGCTACAATTAATATCAACATTATCGCTAATTTCAGACTTCAATTTACTCGTGTTGATAAAAGCTAGGATTTACAGGTAAAACCGAATATTGACAATTTTTTTGGCTTTACTCTAAAACCGATATAAATATAAATAAGTATGTAACATTCTGTGGATACGCGATTAACATATGCACATATCATAGAAAAGTTTTGTAAGTCAAAAAAGTTCGTTTTACAGGAGGGCGAAAACAAATGAAAGAATGATTTACAAGCGGTCCCGTCGAAAAGAGATTCTAGCGAAATCTTTTGGAGACGGAATGATCTAACTTAAATACAGTTTTCGTGGGTCATAGAAGTTCGCAATCACTTTACTTTTTAGAGATAAAAAGTAAAAAAGAAAATTTAGACTTTAAAACTTTTCTATGGAATAGAAATAAATCAGTGTAGTAAACACCTAATAAGTGTAATTTTGCAAGAGTTAGAGATATATTAAACTCCACATAAAGCATTGAGCTTTATACAAATATTTTTGAATATTATTTTTTGCGATGACAAGTAACAAAATTAAAATATACGTTGTTAAAGTTTTCTTATACAACTAGCTCCATAATTATTTGATTTACCAATGAACTTTTGTAAAAAAATAAACAAATAAATTCAGAAAATAAGCATACCTTCATTCAATCCCTGTATTTTAAATTTAACGTTGATCAAATTACAATGTCAACGATCTTAACCTTTATGACAAATAATAATTATTACTGCACCTGCACATATATTAAATATGTAAAAAAAAATTTATTCATCTTTGTATATTTTTTAATGCTTTTCGTATACATAGCTTTTGATATTATTCAATACTTTTTGTACTTACTTCTACTTTTTTAACTTATTTTATGCTTTTTACAGGTTATAATTATGGTCTTTAAGGAGGCCGTCAAACTTAGCTATAAAAGATCACTTGGCTTGGCCTATTTCATATCGCTCGCCATATATTCCCATTGGGAATGTATGGCGAACGATATGCCGAAATACACCAAGCCAAATGATGTTTTATCTTCTATAGTAAAGTAAATTTTCAAGTTACGTAAAAGTTCTGTTTTTATTTCGGCTCCGAGAACCACCTGCCCCATAATGTAATAATAACAGAACTTGAATAGAACTTTGAAATTTGATAAATTATTCTAATTCTGTGAAATAACCCGTCATTTTAATATCTAAAATACCACAATCAGCTTCAAATTTCTGTAAGTGCTTTCGAAGGTATTCGAGTTGATAATTACAATAGCAGTAGACAGTAGGCACTCTAAAAAACTCCGTCCGGCACTCCGCCCGGTGTTTCATTTCCCGGAAAGTGACATTCCACTCCTGGTGTCTTATTTTCACCTAGGCGGCTGTTGATTGCTCTGGAATAGGAAGAATGGGGTTACTTAGGTCCAGCGTGAAAACAGGTGGAAATGTAACAAAGGTATAAGTGATATGCCCCGTGGCCAGCCCTGGAAGACAGAGCCGGATATATTTTGGCAGATTGGGCACACATTCGAAAACGCCTAGCATGGACGATCGATAAAACCTTATATCAATTCGATATGGACTAAACCGTCATCTATTAAATTAATAACCCCGAAAAGGTATTTATTGAAAAAAATTATAAAAATTATTTATTAAAAAACAATTTTTTGTTGCATTATTTATCTGATTCAGACAAAAAATCGATATAAAAATACATTTAATATTACATTGGTATGGTTAGCGAACGAATTTATTTACAGTGTCGATTTTTTGTTCTTATACGCTGGTTTATACAGTATATATATATATATATATACACGTAGTTTTAACTTGATGCATTTAAATGAAAATATGCGGAATGGATGTGCAGACAGGAGGTGGTACCTCCTGTCTGCACATCAATTCGGGACACATACTTATATATAAGTGGGTAAACCGAATTCTCCCTAAATCGACTGCATATTGTATCTAAGTATGCCGGGATCAACAGTCACGGACCCTTCGTAGTACATGATTGGATAATGGATAGGTTCATAATGTGATTAACAAGATCTTTTGAAGGTGGACATGTTGAAAAGCTGTAAAGTTGACACTGAATATCGCAAGGACACTTTGAGCTTGTGGTTATCTGTTATCATGGCAGTTGTAAGGAATAGTTTAATGATTTTTAAAGAAAATAAGGCATTAGAAATACAAAAATATATATTAAATTAAAAAAGTGACGTCCTGAAACTAAGGCTATCTGGCATGGGCTTGCTTAGGTTAAAATAGTTCAGTTTGATACCGTGGTAAGTTGAAATGACGCACGATAAAAACTTCTTTTGTGAAACGAATCTCACGTCGTGAGAAGGGCAGGACTCCAGAGAAATGGCTCCAAGAAACCTGCCAAAAGGACCCCCCAGAAAGAGGAATGATTCTCGATGCAAATCATCCCACCTGGATGACTTCCAGTCAGCTCCCAAGATGGCGAGTATGACGTCCAAAATTCACAATCACGATCGTAACGATCTTCAAAAAGGATCCGCCGTGTTGCGGTTGAGACGACCGTCCTGAGCTCTCGGCTTCTACACAAAGAATATGTGCGGGATCAATAACTGTTGCATTCCAAAATATTGCAGGGCTCGCAATATTACCAATGCCCAAATGTCAATGGGCAAGCACAAGAGGTGACACACACCGAAACCATAAATAAAGTGTGTATAATAGGGTGCACACACTTTGTTACAAATACTTTTATGTAACATATCTTTTGATCTGGAGCCCAAAATTTGAATGGACAAATTAAGTTTAAAACTTTAGAATCTCCTTGTGACAAAAATTCAGGTTCACATAACTTTTAAGTTTCGTGAAATATATTTACGAACGATCTGCCAAGCCAGGTTATTAACCCATCCTATCTATTCTATTTCTTGTTGCCTTAAAAAGGTTTTCTACTGTTTTTCACATGGTTTTATTTTACGCCCTTCAGATACAGCGCCCGAGTACTGGGCCTTGGTTGTTCCATCCTACTCCGCATCTGCTAGAATAGAAGGTTCCGTGCAGAGTTTTGTCTATTTCTTCAGAAGCTTTTACTCATCCTTGTATCATGATACAAAGGCTTCACGAAAAATATTATCAAGATTTTTTTCTTCAAGAACTTACGGAAGAAGTTTTTATTTTATTATGTGAATACCTCACGAGAGTTTCAAATGCTTCCATCTGGAGCCAGTGAGACTATGGTATCCCCAATTGGGGTATAATGTGAGACTGAAGGTAGAGGAGAGGGGAAGGAGAAGGTGAAGGGGAAGAGGAAGGTGGGGAACCACATAGCTATTTAGATCCGGTCACCAAACACGGCTCCAACTGTTTCAAGTAACTTTTCAATTCTGAATGGCGGTCTTACACCAGGGCGATACTTAGAGTATCTTCCATTCTGGAAGGTGTCGCCAATATACTGTATATTATTTTAATGAATTAATTAAATTTATTATAACGGGATTCAATTCCGCGACCTCGGAAACAAACATATTTTTATAATGAGTTAAAAATTTACTTAATACAATTTTACTATGTATTGTTAGCAATAATAAAACGCTAAGTTAATATTTATGATGAAATATATTGTCTCCACGTTAATTGACAATAACAACATTCAAGAATCAGCAAGATTATATTCCGTGTTCCGCCATTTGTAAATCCAGCCGTTGGCTGTCCGCAGGGGGGTAGGTCTTCTCCATTCCCGCCAGCCAGGAAGCGTCCCTTCTTTACCGACCGCAATAGCTGGTGTAGTTTCCTTGTTGGCCGCCAGAGGCGATAGCAGTACCTCTGGCGGCAGATGAGCGGCAATATTTAAATATGCAGCTAACACGGCCATACTGACCACTGCTTTGACCTCAAAGCAGGAAGCTAAAAGAAAAGAAAAAAAAATATTAGAGGGATTGAAACTTTTTCAACCCCACAATGGTACTGACAAACAGATTACCCTGCTCGCCCTTCCTGACCATTGCAGAAATTTGTTCATTTGGTCAATTCCTCATATTTTCATATGCGACCATCACTCTGTGAGTGCTGCCATTGGGTCTGGTACCCACCACGTCAAAACGATCCTTCGGCAAGACTTCTACCACCTTATAAGGCAAGCTCCGAAACCGAACTTTCAACTTTTGTACACGTCAAAACGATCGTTCGGCAAGACTTCTACCACCTTATAAGGCAAACTCCGAAACCGACCTTTCAACTTTCTGTACCCCGGATTTCCCCCAGAAATCCGTGTTAAAACTGTATCGCCAACGCGATACGAAGGTTTAAATAACCGTTTTGCATTGAATTGTTTCATCTGCCGCCTTTGATCTGCATCAAAAAGCATGAATCGGTTCGAGTTGAACCGTTTCATCTACCGCCTTTGATATTTATCAAAAGAACCCTTGTCTCAGCACGCAAGACCATAAGGTCCTGCTACTCACCAACCTGTGAGTTTATGAATCGGTTCGAGATGAACCGTTTCATCTGCCGCCTTTGATATTCATCAAAAACCCGTGCCTCAGCACGTAAGACCATAAGGTCCTGCCACTCACCAACCTGTGAGTTTATGAATCGGTTCGAGTTGAACCGTTTCATCTGCCGCCTTTGATATTCATCAAAAGCACCCGTGGCACCCCAAAAAGGTACGCCATCGCCAAAATTGTCATGATGACAACTTTCATGCTTGTTTCTGCCTTTGCCTCTAATCGGCAGTTTTTTTCATGAAGCCATCCTGGAGAGCAATAACACGCAGCATTCCGTTCACGCTCTTCACGAAAGATCATAGTAAATTGATCTATTTGCTCAACGCAACAGCAAAAGACATCTCCATTTTCGAAAAACCCCGGGCTCACATATCACATCGCCCAGTATCTCATTTTCCAACCAACATTTAAAATAGTTTTTCAAATATTTTGTGATAACATTCCTCTTCCATGGAAACCAGTATTTGTCCCGGACGGCAGCCAGTGTTTGATTAACACCTCGATGTCCAATCTCATCATGAAGAATCCAAAGAACGCCACACTTGACATTTCTAGGTGTTCACCATTTAGAATATCTTCGAACCATTCAACATCGAATCATTTTGATTGTCTCCGAATCATTTCAAACCACTTTGAATCATTTCGATTAACTCCAAACCATTTCAAATAACTTCGAACCATAATACTAGGTTTTGACATAGATAGTCGGCATAATTGTAATTCAACATGATTACAACTTCTTTTCGCCACACATAAACGGGCTAATTTTCGCAAACATATTTCCTTTTAGTTATAGCAATAAGGCATCTGCGATGTCCATACTCAAAAGCAAATCACAATATTCATCCCTTTTTGTCAGCTAGACGGCTACCAAGATCAGATTTTATCATCGCCGCGTAAACTTTCAGCAACGTAATTTTGTAACATTTTGAAGTTCCGAAGATTTCACCAATTGCCATCAAAAGATCATATGATCATATCCATCTGCTATCTTCTGGCCCTGAAGTCAGCTTTCCTCAGATTACGCGCCCAGCACAATGCTGGCGACTTTATTTGACAGTTCTTTGTTGACATTTTTGACAAATGTCTTCGATCATCAAATTAGGCTCACGATGATAAACACGAAAGGGAAAGGTCTTTTTGACAAACCCATTGAACCACAAATGAGTTTTCAAGCACCAAATTAAAATTTTCAATGCGTCCTTTCGGCGGAAACACGATCCACGCATTCCTCCGATATCGGGCATCAATGCATCTGTCATCACTGTAATTACGCGGCATTTTTACGTAAATTCACAACAGAAGTCCAAACATTTCACATATTTTCAGAAGTCCGATACACAGATTGTCATTTAAATCACCGGCATCAAACATAAACAAACTCGAGAGACGCCATGATGGACGCCGTTTGTATACAAAACACGAGTTTTTGTCAGGTGAACGAAACAAAAGCCAATTAACACTTGCTTTTACGAATCCCACTTCTGATGTTAGCAATAATAAAACGCTAAGTTAATATTTATGATGAAATATATTGTCTCCACGTTAATTGACAATAACAACATTCAAGAATCAGCAAGATTATATTCCGTGTTCCGCCATTTGTAAATCCAGCCGTTGGCTGTCCGCAGGGGGGTAGGTCTTCTCCATTCCCGCCAGCCAGGAAGCGTCCCTTCTTTACCGACCGCAATAGCTGGTGTAGTTTCCTTGTTGGCCGCCAGAGGCGATAGCAGTACCTCTGGCGGCAGATGAGTGGCAATATTTAAATATGCAGCTAACAGTATTATGAGTTTGTATTAAATCGCAGAGAAAAAAAAATTGTAACAATGAAATAAAACATACATTAACTGAACCGGCTGCGCGGCCTATTTTCATACAAAACTTAAATTGTGGATTTGAGGCTAAAATTTATTATTATGAAAAGATATAGGCATATATCTAATATGGATATGTGCAACTTTATTTTTTTTGTGTTTTAAATTTTAAATACACATTTTTACAACCATAGGTTCTCAATCTTATTTTGCCCAACGCCCACATTTTTTTTTCTAGGGCCCCCCTATTTTTTTAACTTATAGGGGGGGGGGGGGGGGCTCAACTATAACGGAATCAATAATTCGAGTAGTAATATATGATATATATATATAATAATAAAAGACCTAAGATGATAATACCATATAAAGAATATAATAGTAATCAATTCTATATATAAAAAACGACTTCAAAAAATTAACTAAAAAGTAAAAAAATAATTTCGTACGTACGTGTGTTAAAAATAATCTGAATCACCAAAAATATTTTTTTTCATATCATCCAATTTAATGTAGCGCTGAATGTAATGGAATCTTTTAGTTTAATTTTCGTCCACTTCCCGAACTACGTAAATATGTGAATTTTCGCACTCGTGATAAAAATGATTACAATACAAAAAACACAAAACAATAATAAAAAATAACCAATATTATAGTTTACTTTGCTTTATTAGTGCATGATTAGCGCGTTTTTTTGTTAGTGTCTTTTTTAGACCATATGTTTTTACCTGCCCACGCCCTAGGGGTGCTATCTCAACGCCCCTAATTTTCTCTGGGTCTTCTGCTGCCCCCCTGAAAGTCTCAAATGCCCACAAGGGGGCGTTATCGCCCATGTTGAGAACCTATGATTCAGACATGTCAACAGGGGTCCCATATAAATAAAATCGCAAAAGTTTATCCGAGATACTGTCAAGGTAACAAACCAATTATTTAGAACTTTATGATCATCTAAAAAGGTGGCAGCCAAAAATGGGGAAATTTTAGTCTAAGATAATATTATTAATTCTGATTTTGAAATATGAGATCGACAAATTTTGTTAAATATAAGAAAACCCAATGACAGCTTTAATTAAGGCGTTTAAGTTGTTCAAGGCTTTACGCGTTAAGACAAGAGATCCTGGGTTCGAGTCCCAGTTGCGACCGTTACCTTATTATTTTCTGTGCCTTATTATATTTCATATTTCGTTTAAGACTTTTAGTATTACTTTCTTCTTCAACTACTAGTAGACTAATTAATACGTTGAAACACAATTCTGATACATTTTAGAGTCTTCCTGTACCAACCAAAACGATGACTATTTGATCTTAAACCCTCGGGGATAAAGTTGAGAGCAACCCTGTTGGACGATGAATGCAGTCTCTGTAAAATCTAGGGATCTATGTAGTTTAGGTTGTAGGTGCAATTGGCAGGCTTCGAACTCTTCCCGTAGCCGTCAATGAATTACTAGATACAACCTACAATTCCAGACTCCAGAGTTAGGAACTCGAACAATATCATATTTGGCAAATTAGCATCGTACCAGAGGCGTAGCTATAAACTGGACACAAAAACGAAAGACATTCATTTTCTGAGTCATAAAAATTACCCTTTGAGGCCTAAAAATCTAAATTATTGAGCAAAAAAAAAATACATATATACATCAAAAATTGACAAAAATTATTTCAGGTAAAATTTAAGGTTATTTAAACATGTACATAAATACACTTAAAACTCTTTACTGTTCGCTAGTTCGCCCTCTCCTTGAATATGCTAGTGTCATTTGGTCTCCTTTCTATGCTGTCCACATTTGTCACATCGAATCTGTACAACAACGCTTCTTACGAGGAATTGCTTGGAGGTTAGGACTTGAAAGAGGCGAATACGATAGGTATGATGAAATTGAACAAACTTTAAACATTTCTTCTTTAGAAAAACGTAGAAAGGACTCTGATCTAATATGCATTTTCAAAATTATCAACAGTATTACTGACACACCTGCTTTGTTACAACTCATCCAGTTCAACATCCCTTCCCGTAGACTCCGAAACAATGAATTGCTATTCCTCAATCAACATTCTACTAATTATGGATATCATTCTCCTTTATCCAGAATGTCGAGACTTGTCAACGCAAATCAAAGTACTGAATTTTTTGGTGTAAGTCTAAATGACTTTCGGCAGTCGATAAGCAATGTGATTTTTTAGTCTTTTTAAATCCATCTTCAAGCTACTTATGTACTTTTATATTATATGTATTTATATTATACTATCTTCCATAGTTACTTTTATATTATATGTATTCTGTCAATGCTCTTCATATATATCTACTCTCCTTTCATTATCATCTCTCTTTTTTTTATTCGTGTTATAATATTATATTGTTAATGGAATATTTGTCCGTAAATAAATAAATAAATAAATCAAACAAAAGGGCTGAGCTGAAAGCGGATCCTTACATCCTCATCCTCAAATATATCTTAGGCCTTTATAGTAAACATGTTTTAAATTTTACACCACTGATAAGCAACCATTAAGGCGAGACACCACGTTTACCGGGGGTTTGCCCGAGGCTCACATTTTAATTTATTTCGGCGAATTTGTAATTGAACAGTACGTTGCCTTAATTTTTTTTTTTTTTTAATTACAACGTCTTTAAAAAATTATAATACGTTGTGCAACTAAAGTTAGCGGTGAAAACCAGATTTTATTTTTCTAGACGATGAATTCATAATTACGGAAGGTATTCATTTAAATATTAGTTCGTTTTCTTTAGAATTAATTAAAATGAACCCGGCGGAAAGGGAGAATCTCCAGGCCTGCTAGAGTGAATTCGACCGTACGTCCGTCCAATACGCCGTGCCGCGGGCGCATATTTGTTTACACGCTTTCTTTACTTACGTCGTTAAGATTCCCACATTATTTTTCTTCTTCTTCTTTTCTTCAATATACTAAATTCGACAGTAGGTCCGTCCAATGTACGGGTCACGAAACGCAATTTGTATTCACGGCTTATTTTCTTCGTCGTCAAGATTCTGAATATATCTAAGGGTATAGTGTCGTCTTAATAAAGAGGAAAAGGTTATTTATCAGCTATGTAATACGTTTTTTAGTAAGGTGAAGAGTGTTCAATAAAAGTCGTTGTTGAAAAACTATCAATTATGCATTTGATCTACTTTTACAAACTTTATAAATGTAATAAATTCCATGCTAATACCACCATTCTGTTTTTATCTAACACTTCCCTCCTTTATCTAACCTGATATACAACACATTAATGTATGGTAAATTTTTGTTAATCAGTTGTGTGAAATTTAAAACCCTTTATAAGTAAGAGGATCAGGTATTTTGTTGACGTATTTTTTACTTTGTTGTAAGTTTAATCTCACACCGAGAATAATCGCGACGCCACTTCACTAAAGCCAGTTGTCGGGAAGGCATACAAATTATAAAGCATGGTGTATATATAGTGTACTGTTGAAGACAAACTTGCAGCGGGCTGTTTGACTGAGTTTGATGCATCTGCCATTGCGGTTAAGTATTTAATGGACTGCGGGGTATTAGCTATTCAGTTACTATTAACAGGGGGTTAAAATGCTGTATCAATTTGATTAAGTATAAATACATTTTCGTGTTAATATCATGTGGGTGGAGAGGACACAACCCAATAGTAATAAAAATTTCTTCTTTCAAACCTAAATCCATTCGGTGGGTGTTTTTTGAACACTTCAGTCAGCATACAAGAAGACATTGTTATGAGAGACAGTGCACAGTAATTTTCATCTTATATAAAACTAGACGATATAAAGTAACTTTTGAATTATTAAACGATAGCTTATGGTGGGGGTATTACCATCATGTTGATAGTGTGACAAAAGCATGCTTAATTGGGGTGATTAATGCAAGGGTTTGATAAATTCATTTCTTAAATTTAATTAAACGAATTTTGCCTAAAATAACTAATTAGTAATTTTCAGGTTCCTGTCAATAAATAATTTCTTTGCTTCTTAAAATATTACACCTACCTTTGGTCCCAATGTTCTTAGAATCATGGATCAGTAATGGGTGTTTATTTATAACATCTCCATTGGATTTGGCAGGTTTGTTTACATAACTGGAAGTAACGTTGTATCGAAATTAATTTTTGCTTATTATGCCGTGTTGCGCTTACTTCGTTAGCCAATGTTTAGAACAATGTTACAGTATCCATCTTCAGGGTACAAGAGTTATGTAAACACCCACTGAACAGATAATTCCTAGACGTCGTGATTTATGTCGATTTGATTTGTCGCTTATTTAATTTTCAAGCCCTTTCTAGATCTAGTCAAGTTTAAAATCAAAATCAAAATATAAGGTAAGTAAACATAAAGATGACAAAATAATGTTAAACAAATTAAGTGACACCAAACCAACAACCTACAATCAATATAACTAATCAATCATTGTAACTAAACAAAAAAATTAATACCGTACTTTTTTCATGTATTTTTTGTATTTGAAATTTAAAAAGAACGTAATACGTATATGTCTATATGCGTATACTATATTTTACTATTTTCTTTTTTTGTTAGTACTATCATTTTACTTTTATTTTACTTTTACTTGTTTTTTTTTAAATTTTTTATTAATCTATATATTATTTCTCGACCCTGCGTCTGGTGTATCTCAGTTTTCATCATTATTATTATACATACATATATTAATTCTTTCTACTTTTCTTGTTTTTTTTTCTTATCTTATCTAATCTGAATCTTTTATATATTACACAGTACTAGACAGTATTTCTAGATTATGCTTAGACAGTTTATCTAGTTCCTATCCTACAGACCTATTTTTGTGTCAGTTCCGCCCCGGCCGCGACGGAGAATAGACGCCTTGGACTCCGCGCCGCTTAGTTCCTTGAAATCAATTTTGAATTTCCGTTTTATTGCAATAAACCATGCTTAAAAAAGGTATTAATGTTTTTTACAGGCCTTCACAATATAAAGATGTAATTTTTTTTTTCAAATACCTTTTCCAACCTTTCTAAAAGCTTTTTCTCAAGTATTTTTAAACTCCTCTTATAAAGGGGCGTGAATTTCGAGTTCGATTTTTTCCTGGACTATTGGATCGCCTGTAATGTTATTAATCTGTAAATGTTCCTAATAAAAATATATATATAAAAAAATTATAGGAATTAATACTAAAAATTATAGGAAGCATATCATCAAAGATGCAAATCAAATTGATGATTTATGTAGAAAATGTTTGGCTTTTCCGGAAACTATAGAACATATTATATCGGGATGTTCTGTATTAGCGCCGTCCGAGTATACATTTAGGCACAATCAAGTTTTAAAAATAATTCACCAAAGTTTGGTAATTAAACATAACTTGATTGACTGCCGTAATGTACCATATTATGAATATGAACCAAATTCATTTTTAGAAAATGAATTTTATAAAATTTATTATGATAAAACTATTCTGAGAGACAGAACAATTAGTCATAATAGACCCGATATAGTTTTACATGACAAAATTAAGAAAATAACTTATATCATTGATGTCGCTATACCAAATTCTTGTAATATTCAGAAAACTGTTTCTGAAAAAATAAGAAAATATACAGATTTAGGAAATGAAATTAAAAGAATTTGGCATTCTCAGACTATAAAAATATTACCATTTGTTATTTCGGCTACTGGCATTATACCTAGCTCTCTCATTCAAAATTTAGGCGTATTAGATTTGTCAAAAAATTTGTACATAAAAATGCAAAAGTCGGTCATTTTAAATACATGTAGGATTACGAAAGATTTTTTAAATATTTATATTGAGGGATCAGTAGGATTTATCGGACCAGTTAGGATTTCATCAGAGCCGAACCCTCTGATATGAAAATATCTGGAGTCGGTGAAATATTTTCCCATTATGTTTCTGGTGGATTGACGTATTGTTCTTGTATTGTTTTATTCTTATGTAGTGCAATTACATTGCGTTAATTTACTAGATATTCATTTGTGGAAAAGTGTGTGGAAGGGTTTAGTCTTTCATTTGGAAAAGATTCAACCCGGACATGAAATCTGGAGCACCGTAAAAAATATCACCATTAAATATATATCACCATTAAATTTATACGACGAGAATGCCAGCATTCTTATAAATACCAACCAGGAATTATTAGATTCCTGGTCAAATAAAATTCTTCACGCAAAACACTTCAATTATCTCAACCAAACATATGTTGACAAATTTTCGTCAAACAAATGGTTGAGTATTGGAGAGTTGAGCGCAGAAATAGAAGGCTTTATGCTTGCCATACAAGATAGAGTCATTAATACTAAAAATTATAGGAAGCATATCATCAAAGATGCAAATCAAATTGATGATTTATGTAGAAAATGTTTGGCTTTTCCGGAAACTATAGAACATATTATATCGGGATGTTCTGTATTAGCGCCGTCCGAGTATACATTTAGGCACAATCAAGTTTTAAAAATAATTCACCAAAGTTTGGTAATTAAACATAACTTGATTGACTGCCGTAATGTACCATATTATGAATATGAACCAAATTCATTTTTAGAAAATGAATTTTATAAAATTTATTATTATAAAACTATTCTGACAGACAGAACAATTAGTCATAATAGACCCGATATAGTTTTACATGACAAAATTAAGAAAATAACTTATATCATTGATGTCGCTATACCAAATTCTTGTAATATTCAGAAAACTGTTTCTGAAAAAATAAGAAAATATACAGATTTAGGAAATGAAATTAAAAGAATTTGGCATTCTCAGACTATAAAAATATTACCATTTGTTATTTCGGCTACTGGCATTATACCTAGCTCTCTCATTCAAAATTTAGGCGTATTAGATTTGTCAAAAAATTTGTACATAAAAATGCAAAAGTCGGTCATTTTAAATACATGTAGGATTACGAAAGATTTTTTAAATATTTATATTGAGGGATCAGTAGGATTTATCGGACCAGTTAGGATTTCATCAGAGCCGAACCCTCTGATATGAAAATATCTGGAGTCGGTGAAATATTTTCCCATTATGTTTCTGGTGGATTGACGTATTGTTCTTGTATTGTTTTATTCTTATATAGTGCACTTACATTGCGTTAATTTACTAGATATTCATTTGTGGAAAAGTGTGTGGAAGGGTTTAGTCTTTCATTTGGGAAAGATTCAACCCGGACATGAAATCTGGAGCACCGTAAAAAAAAAAAAAATATATATATATTTATTAAAAAAAAAAAATATATATATATATATATATATGATTAAATCAAACACAAAGACGAGAAAATCAATGAACACAGTGGAGAATGAGGAAATCATATACAAAAAAATAAAATTACACCAAAACAACAACCTGTAATCAACACGAGGAAATCAACTCATAACAAATATGAGGAAATCAACCAACACAGTCAACACGCACGAAGATGAGGAAATCACATAAAAAAATATATCTAAAACCAAAACAACAACCTACAAAAAACATGAAAAAAACAAATTCATAAACACAAAAGACGAGGAAAACTACCGACATATGCCACAAAATGAGAAAATCAACAAACACAAAGACGAGTTCTACAAACATGAAGGTGAGGAATTCATAAAAAATATGATTTAACACAAACCCAAAAACTTAAAGTCTTCCTCGGAATAGAAATCCTAGTGAATATTCTATGTAGATTTTTAAATGATTTTTAAATTTTCATGTACTCACTAAAAGTATTTCAACATCCCTGCAACGGGGGATAAATCTCTAATACAGATTTGCCAGCAACTTAATCTGTAAGTTACTGCGCCTAATACATTGAAAACCGATTAGAGACAATTTCCAGTTAGAGCTTAGCGCTCTCAGGGCCGTGAAATGAGCGTCACCATACACTTGCTTGACTCCTAAATCATACGATGGACGGTTGATTCTGTAACCAGATTACTGAAGAAACTGGATTCAGAAAATAAGAATTCGAGGGTGGCGATATTAGCTCAATATTTTGGAGACCGTTGCGTTGATTAAAATCACATGCACTGTTGGATCAAGATTAGGAAATTGATATGGTAGGATAGGAAATGTTGAAAATAGTCTGACTCTTGAAATTTTATAATGGCTATATATTTTTTATACTAATTTTATTATCTTCTGATTATTATCTTAATTTTATTAACTACATTCTTTTTTCATCAATAAATGAAAGTTAATGATTGTGTACTCTGTTAAAGGTAAACTTTGAAATTAGTATAAAAGAATACATGAAGTGTTTAAACGATTATAGTTTCTCGGAGTTTACCATTCATTTATTGGAGTTGAATCACATTTTGAATCACGTTTTGACTTAAATAATGGAATCGAGTTAATATATTAAAGTTTTAATGATTTAATTTGGACAAATTAGAAAGTAGAAAGAGCGTTAGTATGATTTTAAATATTATAGATAATGTTTTTTTTTAAATAACCCGTTATTAAACTTGTTCCGTTTGTAAATTATGCCCTATTGCCCCCCTCCTCTTCCCATTCCCGCCTATCCATTGATACCTTTGTCTATATCTATTGTTGTAATTAGTTTTAAGTAAACCCTGATGAAGTAAGCATTGCTCACGAAACATGTTGGTTTTTTTAAACAATAATAAACTCAGTTAAAACCAAGTATTCTATTAATTTCGATTTTTTTTACTTAGATTATTCGACCAAATTTTAAAGAAATAATACTACGATCTCAACTGTCTCAAAATTTTATTATCGTGCTAGCAACACCACTATTCTGGCTTCTGGCAATCATTTTGTTTTACGTCAGTTCATAGACACATCATCACAGACGACCTTAAGGATATCGAGGATATGGAAAGGCAGAGAAGAGCGATATCTGTTAGAGCGGGTATGCTGTCAAGACGTTTTTACCTATGCAGCCCAAAAGTAAAAAGAATATTGTTCAACGCTTTCTGTACCTCGCTGTATACGTCAGAACTGTGGGTTGACTACACTGCATCCCAATGGAACAAGTTAAAGGTTGTTTACAACAACGCATATCGTCAACTTTTCCGCCTACCGAGATACTGCAGTGCTACGGAAATGTTCCTGGAGGGACGAGTGCACACTTTCCGAGCACTTCTCCGCCACCGCATGGGAAGTTTATGGCGCAGACTACGCCAATCGAAGAATGCAATCATCACCGCCATGACTACCTGATTGGAGTCCCCCCTGATGGCCCTCTGGAGACGGGAGACGATAAAATACCCTCCGTAAACAGCTGCATGAATTAATTTTACTGTTTATTATTATTTTTCTCATGTTGTTCATGCTTATTCGTTTTTTTTTTTTAAATTTATTTATATGTTGTTATTTACTTTATTTTTAACATTAACTCATTTTTTGTTTCAAAATATGGAATGTATTGCATTGCACTACCCCTGCATACATTCTGGAATAAACTTTTATTATTATTATTATTATTATTATAGTCACAGTGCCATCGAGCAACGAAAGTTTGCAAATGGTGGTGATTGCTAATAATTACATTGGCTTGTGTGTTGTTTTACCAAAGGCATATTATATTAATTACACAATTTTTTTTTATGTTGTTGTAACGATTTAAATAATGAAAAAACGTTTTTTAAAATACATTTTTTTATTTAGCCAGGGTAACCTTATTCCAAAATATTCCCTGTGTGAGTAGGTATACTTTTGAGGGAAGAATTATATTCCAATAAATTTATTAAAAAATAGGCCTGAAACCAAAATTTAGAACAAAAGTAGGAGTGGCCATAATAAAAAGTCAGGGGACTGTAGGACTGAAATAAGAAAACCGTCAATTTTCAAAGTCTTCGGGGACTGTTTTTACGGCATTCTTCCACGCAGCATCTCCAAAGACGACATATCATGAAGAAAATATTTTTCCTCATGGTCTCAACGTTACGTCGTTTTTTTATGTCTTGCAAAACGACAACATTGACAAAAATGTCAAAACTCATTAATACCGTTTAATAAAATCGCAAAACTCCATAGAAATGAGTAAAGTATCGAATCGCCTCCTTTCGTCCTGTTCCTCAAGTGAGTCCCGGTTAGAGCCCCTAATCCTGCGAGGCTTACCCCCGTCGAACAATTAATAACCACCCCAGACCTCGGAACTACACACCGCCTCCGCGAATTACAGCGGGCGTGGGGGGTAGCAAGGAGAAGGGTGTTTGGGTGCTTTGTTTTGTCTTGTAGCCACTTTTCTCTCGCGACGCAGACGTAAGCCGGAACCCTGTACCCGTAGCCTGTGTTCAGAGCCTCAACTTGTTGTACGGAATCTGTGACTTCGAATATACTAGAAGCTACAGCAATAGTCCATTTTAAGACATTAAAAAATCAATTGCTATAAGGCTGAAACTACCGTCCCCTGGAGGACAATTTATTAGATAAAAAACATCTCTGCCATAGGTCATCACAAATGGTTTGAAACGTTTGGTGATTTAAGAGGAGTGTCTGGGTTTATGGGGAGACAATTGTGTAGGTCTTACTTTACTGGGTGGCGGGCCAAATCGTTTGAGGGAGACCTTTTGACCACTCCAGCCGAACTCTCTTCACTCATCTTCACATGGGAGGGATGGATTCATTGGTCTTTATTTCTGAACATATTGACCTCCATATTCCTAGCCACCCCTCACACCCTTTTCTTTCCCAGAACTTCGTTTCCTTCCTTTCGCTAAAAAGACTCTTCACCCAGTATCCCCAAAGATGACAGGAGATCCTGAGAAAAATAATTTCCCTCAGAGCATGTCATTTTTGGGGATGCTGTTTGGAGGGTCTGACTTATTTAATTTCATAGAAATGTGCAGTAGAACAATATTAGGTACCTATATTGAAATCAAATTTGGGATTCTGTTTCAAATTGTCGCGAACAATAATAATTTTTAAAAATAAAACAATAATTTTGTAAACACCATTTTTATTTTTTATACTTTATAAAAAATAAATGTGGTGTTTACAAAGTTATTGTTTTATTTTAAATTATAATATCACATCACAAAGTAACTGCTTCATATGAACAAATAATATTTTTTGTTAGTAAATTTAATATAATTTTGCGTGATTCTATAAGAGGATAACCATTTTATGGGGTGACGAGAGTGACGAGATGCCTGCTGTGTATGTGTCGGAGGCCGATCGAAAAATCAAGCAGATCATGATGGGCCTACTTTGTGAAGTGCCCCAGGCGCATCATGATCGGCATGATTTTACGATTTGCCTGCGACAAATATATCGAATAAGCATTAGCACATTACTTACTAGTTTATTATAACAATTACATCCATACCATAATATACATTTGCTTAATATTCATATAGGAACAGTGGGAGCGAATGCGTGGCGATTTTCGAGCTGTATATCAGGTCGTCGGCAATCAGGGGTGGTTTGGTATATTTATGGCAAGCAGGAACCAAATGGTTCTTCTTTTTTCGTTCGCCGCCGGCTGCCGGAAACTAAATGATGAAAATATTGAGAGATTGCTATTGGTGTGCGAGGAGCCAATAGGAATGAATTCGCGAGACAAAATAGCTGCATCGTTCTCCACAACACAAGCCTCATAAACAAGATTAAAAAAAATATTGCATTGATTGAAATAGTAATTAAGACTATTTATGGTAAGCAAGCAGAAAAATAAGATAGACTTCAGCGCCTTTTCCTGGACTGCGATTTGCTTTAGCTTAGAGGACCCATTAATCTGTACACGCGAGGTGGGAGAGGTAATCACATCAGCGATGGATTGCTACATTCCGTTCTTCGTCAAATTCTCTGGAGTGGGCACAAAGCTGTGGTTTGTCAATCGCTGTGCTGAAGCACTCGTCAAAACACGGCCTATAATGCACTCCGGAAAATTGGCATTGATTGATGGCTATGGGTAGAGCAGGTATTCCCTATTCCATACTCTCAAAGGTATTGAAAAGGGTGGTTAACAATAAGTTGCTCACATACCTCGAGAATAACAACATCTTAACCGATCGGTAATATTTCGACGAAATTGATCGTGAGGCGATATGCTCGTAAATATGACGCATTTTTGGGGATATTCTTGGAGCCTTTTGGAGAAACTCAAACCATCGGGTTGGATATCTCCAAAGCCTTTGACAGGGTCTGGCACCGGGCGCTTGTCGGGATGTTACCAACGTATGGGATCCATCTATACCTGCATAGTTGGATTGCAGACTTTCTCAGGGAAAAAAACACTTGCAGTGGGCATCGTCGCTTTATAATTAATTAAGTGGCGAGCGTGGGATCGAGCTGTTCTTATCTAGTGTTATTGGTATGGTGATCTTTGATGTATTCAAGGACAGCGATATGTTTTCATAACCCAATCAGTGCAGAGTTAATTTAACAAAAAAACACAAATGATAGAGATCATAAATTAACCGGTATAGGAATTTGCAAAGCATTTTTACCATACAATATTAAATTTCTTTTCCACAAAAAATTATAAATTGATTTCGAAAGACTGTTCTTTTATCTAGTAAAGCTATGTTTTAAATTTTGAGAAAATATATTTATTTTTAGTACAATAGATTTTACCGTAGGTCGTTGGCAGATTTGTTAAATTTCAAACAAATTTTGCATTATACAACACACATTTTAAATCATATAATCTTGCACTACAATAAATCAATAAATCATCTGGGAAAGCTATGATTCAGAATTTTAATTTTAGTTTAAATAAAATCATTTAAAAAAGTTCCGCGCACGTGTTTTGTGACGAAAATACTTCAGTTTGTCTATTTATTTACGGTCTTACAAACTAAAATATTTAAGATATTTTTTTCATTGTTATTTTGCTTAGACATTATTGAAAAATTAAAAATACTTACGATCAAAAACTAATTAAATAAAGTTCATCATTTTAATGGTTTTATCATCACGAGTTTGAGCATTTTTTAATGTAGGTATTTATCAAAGCAAATCGATATTGCGTTATTATGTTAAAATGCTGGCATTGAGAATAATTAATCTTTCTCATCGAAACCACCCTGTACAGTTGCAAGGGCACGATCGCAAGACCATCGTTCGATGAAATTTTAATTCTCGGCCACTGGTAATGGCTCTTAAAAAGGCCTTAGTTGACTACTTTTTATCCTTTCCGCACCAAATCAATGCGGGGGTGCCGCAAGGATCTGCGCTCTCACCGACGCTGTTTTTTTTGCACATCAACGATTTTTTAGAATCTGTGCCAATTAATTGCACCGCTCATGAGAGTATTCTATTTGACAAGCCCCCTTCCACTTATGGATGTTTTGTGGCTAAAAGTTGACCATCACCTCGAGAAGGTTGGTTCCTGGGGTAAGGCCAACCTGGTCAGTTTCAAAGACTCGAAAACCCAAGCATGTATTTCGAAAAAGAGGGAGATCAATGACTGTCTGGTGCAATTTGATGGGAGCACACTCTCAAATAAACACCAGCTTAAGTATCGGGTCAACCTTGAAGCCCTAGTAAATCTGGCTTCCAAGAAACTGGGAGTCTTGTATAGTAAGGCTAGCAGATTCTTCAATAGTGTTTAGCTGCTAACCCTAAAAAAATCTCAAGTACGCCCAAAAATGAATTTGGGAGCCACCTCTGGGCTGGAGCCTCACAATACTTGATAAAACTACTTGATTCCGTATAAAAGATGGCGGTCCCTCTGATTGACAATCCGTTGTTAACAGACCGATTGCCATCTCTAATGCACAGATGCAATGTGGGCTTGCTAAGTCTGTTCTACATGCATTTCGATGGAACCTGATCTAAAGAGCTTGCAGCAAAGATCCCCGGTACAACACGAGCGGAAACCCGTCCACAGTTGATGTTGGCTTCATGAGAACGGGTCATTTCTTCGACCCGTTTATGGAAAGAGCTAGCGACACCTGTTTTTCCTCCTTCATATAATCCAAGCCTCTTCAAGACTCGCATAAATAAATCCCTTCCAGAGCCCTTACCTTAACCCGCCCCTTAACGCTGCCCAACCGGGTATTAGCGGTTTTCTGGATTTCATATTTTGTAATTCATAATTTAAGGGGCCGGTTTAGTTCTTTGTGGCCAATCTCATCAATTTAATTTCTCTGCTTGAGGTTTGTTTTGACTTAAAGCCGATTGCTCTCCGCACATTTTTTTTTTTTTTTTTTTTTTTTTTTATTTTTTTTAATTTATTTGAGACACAAACAGGATATTTACAAAACATTTTTGCATGTAATATAAAATAAATTCTAATAAAATATAAATATCCCTAGACTAATGTGTCTGCAGTAATAACATTTGCATATTCACAGAAGCAACATGAAAAACAATGTAAGTATTATTTATAGATAACTTAAAAACTAAAATACAAAATATGAAAACTAAAATACAAAATATTGAAAACTAAAATACAAAACTTGCAATAAAAATATGAAATATTTATGAAGAGATTATTGAGAAGTAATGAAACAAAATCCTTTTTTTTTTTTTTTTTTTAGGTGCACTATTAACAAGATTATTCACTGAAGCAATCACAAGAAAAACAATGTGAAATATTTATGAAATAATTATTGAAAAGTAATGGAACAAAAGCATTTATTTATTTATTTATTTTTTTATTTTTTTTTTTTTTTTTTATTTTTTTTTTTTTTTTAGTTGCACAAATCATGGAGATATTTTTTAAAGCTAGTTATATTATTTACAAAAATATCTATGATGGTGTGTATTTTAACAAGATCGTTGTATGATCGAGACATTCTAGATATAGGATTAAAATATCCAGTATTATTGGAAGAACATGAGCTTACACTTTGTAGTGAATATAAACGCTATTGGTGTTACAAGCGCTGAGGTACAATGATGTGCTAATTTATTAAGGCAATAAACTGATTCAAATCATGCCTTAAAAATCAAACAAATCGTTACAGTGGAAGTAAATATTATACTAACAGGGCTTTAAGGGACAAACTTTAATTAGTAATTCTTAGCATTATTTGGAGTAAAAAATCTTAGAGGAATTTTGGTCTCCGGCGACTTTTTAGATGTTTTTTTTGTTCAATTTTATTTTTCAAAAGCAAACTTCCACATGTCGTTACTGGTAACTTATACCAGTAACCGCCTAACCTCTCACCCGATCCTAACTGTCCAATACCTTCAGATTTGTGTATGTTTTAAATTTAAAAATAAACGCCAAGAAGAAGAACCACAGACTAAAATTTCATTTACATTTTTACTCCAATTAATGTCAGGAATCACTGGTTAAAGTAAGTCAAATATATTCCGGCTCCATAGTAAGCCTTTAAGCCTAAGAAGAGAGGATGGTTTGAAAGGGATTGTTAAACGGAGTGTACTAATATTGAAAAAAAACGATAATAATTAAGCGAAAATTGAGAAAATACGTAACAAAAAATGACTCGTTTTAAATAGAGCAAAAGTCTCTCAATATGTGCCTAAATTGAATTTATTTATGTATTTGTAAGAAACAAATAGCTTTTACATAATATACAGTGATAAACATACAAGTAAACTGAAGTCAAGCCACAGAAGTGTCTTATGCTAAAGTTAATTGGAAATTAAATATTAATATCTTAAAATTAATTTGGGTTGTAGGAAAGGGAGAGGAAGAGGAATATAGGAAAAGGATAGGAGGTGCTTCCGATATATTCCTTACTCTCTTATTAATAATCGATCGTACGCGTTACTTAATATCGTTATTTCTTTAGGTTATTACTAAAAATATCGATGCTGTGAAATTTTGTATTGTACTATTGTTTACATACACGAGGAATTGGGGATTTTTTCTAATATTTGTTCTACATTTAGATTAGCTGTCAATTTTTTCAAACCTTGTAATAAACTCGTTCTCTCGTCTCTTCTTTTGAATTCTTTTCAATTTTTACGATTTTTGAATTCTTTCATCCTTTCAAGTTTTCTTAAACTTTTCTTTTGGCTCTGATCGATATTTAATTTTCTCAAAGGCTTTATATGTATGACACACAAGCCTTCATGAAAATGTGAACCTTATTTTCTTTGATTAATACAGGAAGCTATTTAAAACTCCCTTGTACTACATATCTTTATAGATATAAGTACTTAATTAATTAATACGTTATCTACGACCTTGAACGTAAATTTTCGTATTTATGTTGTAAATAAATTCCACCAAACGTTGTGTTATTTTTTGATTTATGGTGTGGGAACTTAATTACTTTTGTTTTGTGGTACCCTTTGATTCTGAAAGGAGCGTTGAGCATCGAATTTGATTGGTCTATTTCTTGCAATTCTAAATTTTATTTTATTTTCTTTATGAACTAAACTTTCCCTAAACACTATTTCGATTTCCTACCTCTAATGAATTCGTAATGTACCTGTAATTAATGACTTTTACCTGTTCAATTGTTTGTATAATTAAGAATGACTCAAATGGTTAATTGTTAGTAAGTCTTTTGTTACTCAAGATTTATTTACTGCTTGGCTCTCCCCTATTTTGGTCCTGATGCTATAACGTACATATGACATTGTTTTAGTAGATTATTGTTATTAATTGATTGTCTTTTAGAACGAACTCAGAAATGCTCTTTTGCTTGCATAATTTGGCTCCTATCCTCCTGCAGATAAACAGGGTGGTCCAAGATCAACTAGAACTTCGCACAGTCAGCCGACGCGATTTTCCAGAGGGCTATTATACCTTGTTCTGTCAATCTTCCATGTCGTCGTGTACGTTACTCAGGTCTTTCTCTAAGCCCCGAAATCTCCAAATTCCAACTCCTCCGAAGTCTACTATTTACTTAGAGCGAACCGGTTTCGTTCTATACACAATCATATACTCACGGTTTTTGCAAGAGTTTGAGTCGTGAATTCTTATCTCGCATGCAAGAGACGATGTGAGAGTGCCTCTGTCGAGACTAAAGCGCTAGCTGTAAGCGAGTCCACATCATCCAATGCACAGTACATAAGAAGATATATATGTATACATACGTTTGGGAAGGATTATAACTCGCAATGTGAAGCTAGCTAGCCTCGCATTCCAAGCTCGGATTTCGTGAAAAGGAATTCTGCGAAAAACCTTAGCCGATGACCGAATATATACATATTAAGAGTAGGAAATATCAATATATAAGAATAAACTAAGAATATTTATTAGTTTTATTAATGAAGACTAATAACTCCGGTTTTTGTTTGTTTGGTTGACAATTTTATTTAAGAGATTGCCATCTCTATTGATTTCTTGATTTGTTTTGTTGAACTGTTATTCTAGATTTTCCCCTCCCCAGGTTCAACTCTTTGATATAATTTTTTTTCTATCCCGTGATTTTTCAAAAGTCTCATGTAAATGTTTGACACTTGTGAGGTTTTTATTCCCATAACTTCAAATGTTTTCATGTAATTCCTCAATTCATTTTTATACTACTATCCCGTGATTTCTCAAATGTCAAATGTAATTATAAACTGTAATTTAATCTTCTTGTTAATTTTTCGAATCATATTTCGCTGCTATCCCGTGAATTTTCCAAATGTCAATTGTTATATAAACTATAATTTAGCCTTCATGTTAATTTTGGCTATTCACTTTACTTCACTTCGCTTCACTTCATTTTACTTCATTTCACTTCACTTCGCTTCCCTTCGCTTGACTTCGCCTAACTTCGCTTCACTTCGCTTGACTTCGCTTCATTTCGCTTCACTTCGCTTCACTTCGCTTCACTTCGCTTCACTTCGCTTGACTTCGCTTGACTTCGCTTGACTTCGCTTGACTTCGCTTGACTTCGCTTGACTTCGCTTGACTTCGCCTGACTTCGCTTGACTTTGCTTGACTTCGCTTCACTTCGCCTGACTTCACTTCAATTCGCTTCACTTCATCTCACTTCACTTTACTTCGTTTTACTTCACTTAACTTCACTTTCATTTTACTTCACTTAACTTCGCTTGACTTCGCTTGACTTCACTTCACTTTGCTTGACTTCGCCTGACTTCGCTTGACTTTGCTTGACTTCGCTTCACTTCGCCTGACTTCACTTCAATTCGCTTCACTTCATCTCACTTCACTTTACTTCATTTTACTTCACTTAACTTCACTTTAATTATAGCGTTTCATTTAGATTTGCGTTACACATGGTTCTTTTCCGTGACATATTTATCAACTTACCCCCAGGTGTCGAGCGTGCGTAAAGAAGCCTTGCTTCAATAACCTCGAAGAACTCCAACTAACTAATATTTGAATTGTTTATTTTACCCTTAATGTCATATTATGTAACCAGATCTCCTTCTGGCACATTAACCTACTGACATATTCCCAAAAGTACCTAGTTTGTTTATGTAAAGCAATCCCAGACATTTTATTTGGTTTAAATTTAAACTGGATGTAGTTTCAAATTTTCCTGATAACTAAACCTTTGCACGATGCAGAATGAAAGAAATGTTACTCTCTCCAAATGTTGAGAGTCCCAATAATGAATTCCTACCTTTACAGTACCTCAGAACTACTATATGGTTGTCCACATCCAAAAACGTAATCTTCTAATTGGGTTCTATATTTACCTAAACATATAATAAATGCGCAATATCTAACCGCCTTTATTTAAACCGCCTTTATTTAAACTGATTGTAAGTATCGTAATCTGAAGACTCAGTATGTCGTAAAAACACTACGAAGTCCCATCGCAGGCAATAATTGATAAACTTGCCCCTAGACATATTTCCTTCAGTGTCTACCGTTTATTACTTTACGAATCTGGGTGACTGTATTGACAATTGTTACCACGATCGAAGATCGCATAACAAATCCTAATCATGCTAGCAGTGAGAACGATAAGTGTTTGTTTCTTTTCGAGTACGACGCTGTAAATGACTAAAATTTATTGTAAGGTGTGATAATATTTATGTATCTGAATGTATGCTACAATGTTCATCATTCCGTTGTTCGAGCACATCATCCCATAACGACTCTGTTTCAAAACAAATAAGGTACCTCCATCCACTCTACTAGATCTACTTGACTCAGTATTTTATTTTTGTCCCTCGCCTTTTAAGTTATGATGTGACAGTCCTCTCTTCCAAACCAAAACCATAACATTAACTGTAAACAAAGAAGTCAGTTAGTTTTTATTATTGTGCCAACAATTTATTAGAACTAACGAACGAGGGGTCGGCCATGATTTATTACCATATTATAGTTTATTTTTTCTCACCTAGACGACACTCGACTTCGGGGGGTTACATAGGCTGAAGTTTGTTTATTTAAAGCAATCCCAGACGTTTTATTTTCTATCTTATCTGACTCGGTCCTTATTCAATTATTCAATCGTTTAAGAAGATAATTAGCTCACCTAATAGAGGAGGTACCTTGACGTCCTAGTTCGAAATTTAGATATTGCCCAGTTTTTTTGAAGGATGTAGGCACTAAATTCTACCTTTTTTTTCTCTCATATCCTTAAATAAAATACCTATCGGAGAGTATTATTAAATTTTGCTTCTGTTTTCAAAATACGCACATTACAGAACATATTATAAATCTGTATAGCGCCCGAGACGATGGGCTCTTCACCCTAATATCATTATTATTATTATTTTCATGGTTACGATTCAAGCTGATACTTTATGTGGTCCGCTGCCAGTCCCTATATGTTCTTAAATAAATAAAACATCTGCGTAAATATAAGTAAGTAGGTATTTGTTGTTCGACTTAATTTCGAGCTGATGGAAAAAGATGGCGTGCCTAGAAAAAATGACATAATCTTTTAATTATTTGACAGTGTTTGTTAATATTTGTTAAGTTGGATAAATTGATCGACAGCGTGTAACAGCATCTTCTAGGTCTGAAAATATTTTTAATACTTTTGATGTACTAACATACGTTTCCTCACCCGCACGATGTTGGTATCACGGCTTCCGCTTTCAATTTAAATGAAATCTTACCCCATTGTGAAATTCCTTCTCTTCACCAATATTTCAAATATGTAGTTACTTTAATTCACCTCTGTATATCACTCAAAACCTTGTTAGCTAAGTAATGCTTCGTTTAATTAAATTTTTAACAATAGATACTTCACGATTTTTTCGAAATAATAGATATTATTAAATATCAATTTTTGTTTTACTACCGAACTTTTCTATTTTTGCAATAAAATAATATTTATACTATAAATTATTATTATTATTTTTAACACTCACGTATTTAACAATAAATCAATAGTTGGTATTATTTATTTTAAATCTCAGATTAATTATTATCTTTGTGATAGAAGTATTCCGTTCAAATCTCACTTTATTTAACTGAAATATTACTGATGTAATTTTATCAACGATATTAAGTTCGAAAACCTAATACTAAACACTGATTTTAAGTTATCTATCGAACACAAAATAAAACACTGTTTCTATTATTATGTTCACTTTTAAACCGAAATAATGTCTTTTACTACAATTCAACAATTTACACTGAATTTAAATAACTTCCCCGTTTTACAAAACCGAACTTCAAAGCTGATCTCTCGCCACTGCCCCTTATTTCAACTAAACACTTTACTCTGAACTGTGCATCACACGCCCCGTTCAAAACCCATCTCACGTTTCAATATCAACAAAACGTCCCCTGTCCCTCTTTCTTTTATGGATATCCATTCAAATTAAAGTTTTTTACGTATTTTGTCATAAATCAGTGTTTTTTATGGTCCACACTATTATTTTGAATTGAACATTTCTAAAATAAACATTGTCTCGCCTGTGTTCCAATTCAAAACAAACGCGCAGTTGGCTTATGTAAACATTCATATTATTTTGTTTTTTATAGCTTGTTGCGGTTGTTGAACTCCACTCTCTTTGAAGATAAATTCAAGGTTACTTCCTCTCATTAAATGAGAATGATATTCCTTTGTATTATCTGAGATAATGAGATAAACGCGTCTCATCACAACCTGTCTCGCGTTAAATAACAGAATATTGTAATGTGTTTTTGATTATTTTTGGAGCATACTTTGCGGTTTTTTTCAATTGGGAGAAATTCATATAATTACCGTTCCGGCTCTACAAATGTGTAGATATATGGAACTTATAAACTTATAAACTAGTTAGAAGTCATTTAGAATATAATTCTCCCATATGGAACCCCTTCTACAAAAGTCATGCAATTTCCATTGAAAGAATCCAACACAAATTTCTCCGATCAATAAATTTTAAATTAGGAATTCCTGTGGATGAAATTAACTATGATTCTCTTTTACAAAAAATGCGACTGTTATCGTTAAAAGATAGAAGAATACTTAATGATCTAATTTTCTTATTTAAAATAAACAATAACTGGTTTGACTCCCCTGAACTAGTTTCATTAATAAATTATCATGTTCCTAGTAGAACAACTCGACTCAAAACACCTTATTATTGCAACAATACTCTCAGTAATGCAGAACAAAATTCAATAATACATCGTTTACACACTTTAGGTAATGAATTTGCTCATATCGATCATGCCGGAAGTCTGTCTTCATACAAAAGACGCATTAAACAAAATTTGTCTGCTAGTACTACCTCGTAATCATAAATTAATCATGTAACCATAATGTGTCCTTCCAGTACGCACTCTAATATCTATGGATTAGAAACATATCATAGTTACTTTAAAACTATTTTATTTTTTAAAAATTTTATATTATTATTTTATTTATTTTTGCTCCTAAGAGCATTTCTAACTCTTTACTTTTTCATATTTATAACTTTTGTGTTTTTTATTATTTTTAAAGATATCTTGTAGTCTATACATTTTACTTTTTACTATATTATTTCCTGTATTTAAACTTTTTACTTTTACATTATACCTCAGATTTTATGCTTTATGTTATAATTTCATTTTATACATCTTACTTTTTTACTACTTAATACCTTAACTCCTTTTTTTACCTTTGTTTTTAGATTTAACTCTACATTATTATGTTACTTTCTCTGTTATTGTATTATAATATATATATATATATATATATATATATAAAAATATAATTATGTTAATGGTACATGTTGTGCCGTATGCTTTTGAAATAAATAAATAAATAAATAAACTTAAAGTGTTTGAGAGAAAATATTATAAATCGGACAACATTCGGAATGCCGGTGCTTGATACCAAGTATATTAGTAGAATATACATTCATTCCCGATAAGAGAGCAAACAATGGAAAAGAAACCTTCATTGAAATGCTTTAGTACTGTTTAGTGACCAGTTCTGAATTACTAATATGTAGATACTTACATTTTATTTGCAGTTTTCTTCCCCTGACCTTCACCTTTTCACACACGAAAAAGTCAACATAAAATTGTAGCCCTATTTGGACAAGGTTCCAACTGAATTTTTTTTCAAATTGACCTTTGAATTCAAAACTATGTCTTTTGCTAATTTCTAAAATCAAAACAATTTTCAAAACCATCTGCCAAGCGTTTTATAGGTACCTGTACGATGGTGTTTTAATTTCAAGTTTTTAAAACTTCCATTTAGGTATTTTAAAAGTTTCTAACATCACTCCGAACCTTTTAAAATTGTCATTTTATTTGATCATTTTGGTTGAATAGGTTGAAATCTAACTTTGCCTTACCATGTTTTGAGGTGTCACAGTTTCTAATAATTCTCAAAATCTAATCACACTTTCTGATTTTGAGATTCAATATTGTGTTAGGTATTTTAGTTTAACATATTTTACAGGAAAAAATTTAACTAGAACTAGCTGAACTTCTTACCGCCCCTGAATAAATAACAAGTTAACTTATTAGCTGAATTAAATTCAGTTTTACTATTAAGTTAATAATTACACAACAAAGCAATTATCGATCCGCAACTGTCCGTGTTTTGTTTTTGTCAGTACCAGAGATGGCGTTGTGTATGGATTTATAATTTTTGTGATTTTCTTACTTTTCCACTTACTTACGGGAATAGCGTTTCATTTTCTTTATACGTGTGAAAGAATTTTTTTCATAATTATTGTATTTTTCCTTTGGAGGGGTGCAGACATACGTTCACTGTTCATCCCATTTTCGACTGTTGACATTTCTTTTAAGTCTTTAAGAAAGAGGGGCAGCATTATTTGTTTCATAACAAAAGCAAAACAATTAGCGCATTGACATTTAACGTTTTTGAATTCGCTCACTACTCAATATTATACTCATCACAACATTCCTGCAGGTCTTTCAAAATATGAAAATTCGTTCCATACAAAATGTACGAGGAAAAGAATTTGCTTCATAATTTTTTTTTTCGTGATTTTTTTCAGATATTTTAATAGCTATTCTGCTTTTCGGGGCGAAGAGAAATCCAACAAATCAAAGATCATAAAAAACCAGTCCAGCCGTTCTCGAGTTATAAATGGTGTAAATAACCCGACTTTGTTTTATATATTAAAAAAGATATGGCCCCATCTTCGAATGAAATTAGGGGAAAATAGTTAGAACCTTTTGCAATGCATTATTATGCCCTAGCTGATTGAATATGGTTCTATCTGCACGTTGAAGTGTGTTTGTTATTAGCAAATAAACGTCCCATTTAAATATTTTCTTTTAAACAAACTTTTAAAACTAAAAAACTTTATACAAGATTCAACATCAAAATCAGAATTCGGTAAATAGATTATGAGATCGTCTTTGCAAACTTTGACACCTCAGAACCCTCAGAAAAAGATCAAGTGAAGATAGAACCCTGTCCAACTAATGTGACGAAATGGAGATGCCGTGACAAATTTCAAATTGCTCATGTTAGTTGAATATAAACCACTAGCCACACTCAGAAATATTTAAACCAAGACCGTTAAAAATAACACTTAAATAATATTTAATTGTATTTACTTGTAGCCGAGTGGTCAATTTCGCACCCACACATCAAGGGTTCAATCTATTTCATGCTAAGCCCTCCGTCATTACACGAACAACATTTTCAGCTTTTATTTTTGGATAAGCGTGGGTAAAAATATTAGTAAGGTTATTCCTAACTGAAAATGTTTATCTTAAAAACAATAAAGAATTGCTTAAGCTTAATACTTAATACTAAAAACGTTTCCACCCCCCACAATAAAACCAACATTTTGTTTAATAATAATAATATAATATAATAATAAATTGGATAATTTATAGAGCGCCGTTTTTGTGAAAAATCACCTCAAGGGCGCTGTAAATTGTGGTAAATAGTACTTGCACCAGGTGATATAAGAGATTCTCGTCATTTTTGTTCATATGAACTAAGGCCGAGCTAAGGCAATGTTTATAGCATATTGAGTTTAATTTTATTTATACGTGTGAGGGTGAGGGATTGTAAGATAATGATTGTGTTTCCTTGTAGGGGGGAGGGGGGGGGGGGGGTGCAAGCATACGTTCACCTTTTGTCGCATTTTCGACTGTTGTTCTTTAGCGGAAAAGAAAGAGCAGCAGCATTAAAGAACAAAAGCAAAACCATTAGCGCATTGACATTTGACGTTTTTGAATTTTTGGAATTCACTCACACTTTAATATTATTCTTGTAACTATCTTACTAATATTATAAACGTGAAAGTTTGTATGAATGTATGTGTGCTTGTTACTCTTTCACGCAAAAACTAGTGAATGGATTTTAATGAAACTTTACAATAATATAGCTCACACATCAGAATAACATATAGGCTATATATAATGGTAAGCTCTGACGTTATGAAATTTGTATTAATGAAAATATTTGTATTTCATATATTTTAGCGGCAGGGAGGAAAGGCAGGGGGAAAGGGAACGGGGGAGGTGGGGTTCGCGGAGAAGGATGGGTCGAGGGAGGAGGAAGGCGGGGAAGGTGGAAGGGAACGGGGACGCACGGTAAAGGACATGCAGGGAGAATGGAAATGGAATTGCAACGCATGCCGGAGACCATCTAGTATTTCGTACTTTCAAAATTTTCGCCACGGCAAATAGTATTGATAGGGGTCTAAGGAGACATCACGGTGCAGTGTGTGAAAGAGATGTAAGAAAATCATGACTTTTTATTTTGGAGGAAAATATGTGTATCTCATATTTTAAAAGAACGTATATTTATTGCCTTTTTTTGCCGCCACGGTACCGTAACCGTGAATAAATCACGGTAATTATAGAAGTGTCCATAGGAAACATCTCTAAAAAAAAGTATAAATAACTTCAATAAGGAAATAACATCACTTCAAAGACTATTTATTTGGAAAAGGTAAATTTCTTCGGCGAGTTGAAGATCCGGATTAAAAATACACCAGGTAGGATGCGAGACTGGTGGCGAATGAATTTTTCATTAGTAAAGTTCTTCCTTAAAGAAAGGAAATAAATTAAGAACAGAACGGAACACGTCTTAGATTCAACGATAAAGATGTTTTAAATATAAGTTTTTAACGAGTTTATTCTAAATAAAACTATCGTTTTTTTAATGACGATCGCGTCACGTGTACATTCTTTACAGAACCACAAGGGGAAACAAGCTACATTCAGGTAGGTAGCTGTCAAATGAAAGAAAGAGAATATCTCTGACGGTCTAGCACGGACGATCGATAAAACCCTATATATCAATACGAAATTGACTAAATCCGGTCAGTTATCAATATTTGCCAGCACGGTCTACAAATGATAAGAAATATTTTGATCGACTACTGACAAATTTTAGCGCGACCTCCAGACTGTCAAATAATGCAAAAGAAGGAACTTATTAATGAATGAATGAAATGAGTTAACGAAGCTCGTAAATTAAAAAATATGGTAAATTCATTTAAATAATCCATCTAAGACGCGTTCAATTTATTCCGTTCTATCTTGGAGAGACGAAAGTGGTTAAAATATAACTAAATACCTCATTAACTAATTAACTCACTTTTAGTCTCAGAAAGTACATGTGAAGGCGCCAATGTACATTAAAGTTATTATTTCAATTCGAAATCCCAAATTAATTAGTATTTTTAATTTTTACGAAGCCGATTGATATTTAAATAGGTAAATCTGTAGACATATTAGTCTGTATTGCGATCGTGTATCGATTTGTATTTATTTATTCCCTATCAATATCGGTCTGGCTATCAACAGTGCGGCCGTGCCCAGAAAAACGGTATAAAATCGATCCGATATTGCATATTTTTATTATTATTTATTAACCAATACATATAGTATACAATTAAACAAAATATATATAATATATAATATTGGTGTTAACAATACCTCCCTAATTGAGAAATTCTCGTGTTTAGAGAGGGAGCACTATCAGGTTGACAGTACTATACATACTTGACAGTTGTTACAATTTGGATGTATGTAGAACTACTTTTTTTAAATATACATATACAATGAATAATAAGTTTGAATTTTTTTTTTTTTTTGTGCACAATGGAATTTTTTTTTTACAATAAAAATATAAAAATATAAGTTGGCATTTTTTTTTTTTTTGTTCATATACATAATGTGAATTTTCATGCATAGAGAAAATATAAGTTGATATTTTTTTGTTCAGAATGGAAATATAAGTTGGCACATCGTAACACATACCTAAATCTAATAAATAGTAAAATGTCTTTTAAGTTTTTGTTTAAAAATTTCATAATTCCTTTCGGATTGCATTTCTTTGGGGAGTTCGTTAAAGCATTTTATGGCTGAGTATGTGTAATGATGTTGGACTGTTGTTGTATTAAGTTCAGGGATTATTATTTGTCCTAAGGTTCTCGGCCTGGTGCTAAATGACTGTGTTGTTAGTTTATCTTTGTGGATTTGAAGTAATGCATTTTTTTGATAAATTTTATTTAGTGGTAATACTTTGAATTCATCGAATAATTTTTGGGTTGAATAGTCTAATTGTTTCTTTAGAATAATTTTGATGAGTCTTCTATGTACTACTTCAAGTGGGGTTAAGTTGGTTTTATACGCTCCTCCCCAGCCTATTATTCCGTATTGTAGAACTGATTGGGCTAATGCATAGTAAACCTTTAGTAGCATAGATTTTTGTAGAATATTTCTAAGTTTGAGGAATACGTAATAAAGTTTACGTATTCTGTTAACAGTTTGTGCAATATGTTCTGTCCGTTTAACATGTTGATCTATAATTATGCCTAAATATTTAATATTACTTTTTTTTGAGATTTTTGAGCATTTAGGTGAATTGCAGTTCTCCGTATAATTATTACAAGAGTTATGAATAGTAATATTGGAATTTATTGTTGGATGAAATTTGTCTGATAATGTAAAGGTCATGAAATAGGTTTTGTCAGAGTTTAAGGAAAGGTAGTTGTCATCCAACCATTGTTTTAGGTTGTTTATTTCTACATTCGCGATTTGATACATGATAATTTTCGGAAAGAAAAGAGTCGGCAACACTGGAAGTTTTCGCTGATTGGAGCCGCCCAGTGGCCTGACCCAACAGCGGGCACCCTTTCCCCTCGCGCCCCGTTTTGCTCCCCCCTCGGTCCGCAGAGACCACGCGCCAGAAACCAACGAGCCGCCGAGGTAAGCAGACCCGTGCTCTCCCTCGCGCCGTAGGCCGTTAAACCAAACATGTGAATTTACGTATTCCTAATCTGTGGACGGGGAGAAATTACAGTTGGTCCCCCGTTCCGGAGTGGTTTTCTACGCTGGAGGATGTCCAGATAACGTACACCACACGCTCGGGTCTCTCAAGGAAACTTGGTATTGATTCCTCGCTTATGGAGCACGTGACGACATGCCGCCCGACAAACGCCGTGAGTTGCTTCCTTTTCCCATTTTATTGTGTCCATGTAAATTTCCTTGCACCTGCGCGTTAAACCCAGACTTGGAGAGAGAAATAGCTAGGATTCAGGTAGCCAATTTACCCTGATTTAATCCATGAACAATGTAACCAACTTTAGAATACAATACACTGCTTTTGTTACTCCGAAGCATTCTTTGTTTTGAGACGAATCATGTGTGGAGTTTCCCCAATTAACCATTTCTTGCTGCCCACCCGCCCCTGGGTGAAGAGAGCCTGCTCTACACCGTATCGACTGAGCTAGACACCGGAAACAGGTTTGCTATAACTTGGGGGTCCTTCCTTTTTTAGTTAACACTGGCTTCCAAGTGGGCCCCTTTTTAGTTAACAGCGTTTAAAAAAAAATCTCACCAGTGCAAGTATTTCACAGACAAACAGATCTAAAAAATAACATAAGAAAACTTGTGCTTGTTTTGTACCACTATAAATTCTCCCCTATGTACCATTAAATATTTCAGGTTGTTAAGGGATGCACTTGACTTGCTTTAATCAGTGATTCCTGATTTTATTTGGAGTAAAAAATGAAAATGGGATTTTGGTTTCCGGTGACGTAATTTTTACCATAATTCATCTATTTTTAATTTTCTGGACATTTCTTGTGCCGGCATTTATTATTAATTTATTTTCAATTTTTACATTTGAAAATCGCACAACGTCTCAACTGCTCCCGTCTGGAGCCAACGAGACTATGGCATCTCCAATTGTGGTATGTTTTGAGGAAAATGAAGTAGGGAGGGAAGGAAGATGAGAGAGAAAAAGGTGGAAAAGTACCTGGCTATTCAGATCTTTGTTCTACCTTCTGTTTCAATTCTGAATGGTGGTCTTATACCAGGGCAATACTGAGAGAATGTTCCTTTTTGAAACGCACTGCGAATCTAATGTATATTGTATTGAAATAACACAAATTAATTAAATAAAAATTATCTGTGTACGCCGGAATTTGAATCCGCGACCTTCGGATTGCTAGTCTAGAGCCTTAACCCTCAGACCACAGACATCGTTGTTAGTATCCAATCGGTTAATAGCCAATTTTAAAGAAATGCTTGTTTTGCTCGTGTGTGTGGGTGTATGTATGCGTGAGTGCCACCAAAAGTTTAAAAATACATCGCTATCGACAAGGAGGTTATCTGCCGAGTTTCAGCTTGATCGGATGTTAGAAAATGGGTTAATTTCTACTTCCAAGAGTTGTATTCATTTATTCATTGAAGAAAACAACATCTAAAATCAAATAGATAGATATATTTAAAAAGAGTAGGTAATGTTTGGATTTGAAAAAAAATAAATTATAAACTCTAAAAACAAAATTTCATTTACATTTTTTACTCCAAATAAGATCAGGAATCGTTAGTTAAAGCTTGTCAGGGGCGTCTCTTAACATCCTGTATAATGAATGAGAGCCAACCTTGTGCTGTTGACCCTAGGTCAACAGCTAAACAATGAAAACATTTCCTTTATTAGAGCTTTAGTTTCACTTTCAACAAATATCAAGTACCTAATTTGCACGTACATTTAGAAAATAATATAATAACTAATTAACTAACCATCCCGCCGTTTCACCTCAGGAGTAGGCAGAGAGGACAGATTGCCCAATAACTCTTCTTCGTCTTGGCACAAGCTCCTTGTCTTATCACATTCACACATCGTCATTACTTACTATTCTATTATTCTGACTCTTGACATTGCCCGATCCAAGTATTTGATGCATGTCTTCCTTGGGCGTCCGCACTTCTTCAACCATTCACATTTGCGTTATACATTCTCCTTAACTATTTTTTTTGAGAATGTTCCAAACTGCTCGCTACTATCTGGAGCCAGCGAGACTATGGCATCCCCAAGTGGGTATGTTGTAGAGAGGGGAAGGAGATGGGGAAGAGGAAGGTGGGGAAGTACATGACTTTTCAGACCTTGTCACTAAACTGAAGCCGTTTCAAGTAACATTTCAATTCTGAAGAGTGGTCTTAAACTAGGGAAATATTGAGAGTATTTTCCACTCCGCAACATGCCGCAAACACGCTATATATTATTTTAAATAAATAAATTGTGAGTAACACAACTTCATAAAATAAAATTTCACGACGGAATGTGAACCGGCGACCTTCGAAATGCTAGTTTGCTAGAATTCTCTCGACCACGGAGGCCGTCATAAGTAAATCATGAAGTTAATCCACGAAAAAAAAGGATTTTTTAGTATTTGCTTTATATTGTCATGTTAATTACTGGCTGTATATTATGTATTTTCTCCTTAAAAAAAATGTTACAACGATATGAACAGAAGTTGCATAAAATCACAAATGTAAGTAAAGAAAAAAAAATATATGAAAATTTAATAAACGTTTAGGTACATAAGTTAATTAAACGTTTTTTTCAAAAGTGTTATAAATACATTTTTCAAAAGAGTTAGAAATTCACATTGAATCAGGTAAGCGGCTTGTGCAATGTTCTGGAAAATTTAAATTTGATAATTGCTTTATTTTCATGTCAATTGCAATTTGAGTGAAAAAGTTTTTGTGAAAATCAAAGCCCTCGTATTCCATTTGGAGTCAAAGACAATATTACCATTTCTAGTGTACATTGCGCATATTTCATTCTTAAGTGGAAATGTTGCAAATAAATAAGTAACCGCTCTACGGGTACGGTGGGGCAGGGCTGCCACAACACTGCAAAAATATTATTAATTAAATCTTTAATAATACTAATTAAAAAAATTAAATATTTTTTTTCTAAATATGAGTCGTAGCAATTAAGATAAGCAAGCAAATAAGTTCAATCTCATTTTGGATTAATTAACTTCCACAACCAAGTAAGGGGTCGTCCATTAATCACGTGTATTTTTTTTAGTACAAAGTATAGGACGTTCACCTTTAGAAATCGTGCGTTCAATGAAAAATAAATACACGTGATATCTCATTTTATCCCCCCCCCCCTCATGATGTTTCGTGATTTTTTCCGACCCCCCCCCTTTCGAGCCTCACGTGATTAATGAACGACCCTTAAGATTGAACTTTTTCTTGAAAAATTCTATTAGGCAAGCAAGACGTACATCTTTAGTAAATAACTTTAACGAGGTAAGATCTCAATCTCCTTTGAGAGTATTTAACTTCTGTAAGCAAGTAAAGTTTATATCGTTGAATAGTTATAAACTTCCCCAAGCAAGTGAGGTCAATCAATCTCTTTGAATAGTAATTAACTTCCATTCGCAAGTAAGGTCAATCTTTTAGAATCGTAATTAATTTCCACGAGCAAGTAAGGTCAATCTCTTTGAATGGTCATTATCTTCCACAAGTCAGTAAGGGCCATCTCTTTGAATGTTAAGTAACTTCCATATGCAAGTAAGATCAATCTCCTTGAATGGTAATTAACTTCCACAAGCAATTAAGATAAATCACTTTGAATGGTAATTAAATTCCACAAAAAAGTAAAGCCAAACTTCTAAATTGACTTGATGAAAGAACGTTTTTATTATTATTATCTCTTTTCTGTGAATAGGTAAGCGAGTAAATCCATTACTTTTTTAAGGAAGGTCAACCTCCTTTTAGGTTAATTTAAATTCAAGAGTAAATATAGGTAGTACGCTCTGAAAATAAGTGACATCAACCTCTTTTGAGAGTTATTAACACCCGCAGGTAAGTAAGGTCATTCTCTTTTTATGCAAACTTCCGTTAGTAAGTAAGCAACAATATCTTTTTCACTAGGTCAACACGAGATAAATTGATTTGTTAAAACTATGTAGAAGTTTATTTTTTCATATACTATAACTAAGTCTTAAGACCAGATTTTTGAAACACATATAACAGAGTCCAGCATTGTTATTAAGTAATTTACCTCTGAAAAAGTCCTCCACAAGACAGGTGAACTAACTCCTAGCGTGGAGGACAATATACAATATTTTGTAAAATTAATATGTTTAAAAAAAACCTTATTGGAAACCAATTTCAGGTCAGCATCCATTTATCATTAATTACTTCCATGAGAAAGTTAGGTCAGTCTCCTTTGAGAGTAATTATCTTCCGCGAGGGCGTAAAGGGTTGATTGCATCCCTGCGTGGGGGAGAGCCCCGCGCCTCGGCCGATATAACCTCCACACTCCATACGTTCTCCAGCCATACAGGGCTAAGTATACTATTACAGGTGCTTTGATTAATTATTCCACTCCACCCGCCCTTTGTACACGGCGAGCCCTTTCTCCCCGGGATTTGAATTAAAGACGTACGGCAGAAACAATGCCCCTTCTTTGTACCGACAATACAGCCTTCGAGGCTTTTAAGGAGGGCCTCTCGATATACAATGTCACCGGGCTGCAGTGGCGGAGCTTTGAATATGGGTATTTCCAATGACTAAACAAAATACCTAAGAGAAGGACTTGGCGTACCGATCCAAATACATACCGAACTTTCCGTCCAAACGGTTGTACAAAAATGACATCAATTTCCACGGTTATAATTCAGTTTACACGATAAGTAATAAATTAAAAAAAAAATCGGCCGCCATGTTTCCGTTTGGACAGAATATTTCATAGGCATTCCGAATCCCCTTTTAGGGTCTTTTAATTAGTCGTTGATCTCTCCACACGTAAGTAAAATTTAACCAACCCTCTGTCACCTCTACTTGTATAAAAGATAAATATATCAGGACTGTATGATTTTGAATACCTAATTATTTTTATATATTTTTTAAACTTTTTTTTAATTAAATTACTTAAAACGTAGGTATAGCGTAAATTAGTTTATCCACAGTACCCCTTACTGGCAATTCATTTTCTGAGATGGACTGAAGGTTGTTGTGTTTCTTGACTATTTTGTTAATTTCTTCATCTTTTGGTTTAGTGACTATGTTTGTTGATTTCAAGATCTTTATGTTTTTAGACTGTAGGTTGTGTTAGTGTCACTTCATAATCATAATGATTTTCCCACAATGATGTTTACTTAGCCATATTTTGATTTTGTTTTTGCACTTGTTTAACTATAATCAAACTATAATACAACAACAACTATAATTAGTGATTGCCTAAACGCGAAACGTGTTTAGTCACCAGCTTTTAATATAATTAGGAGAAAATGGGAAGAGAAAGATTTGAAATTATTCTGTTAAAAGGACGTCAAAGTAGATGAATAATTTATCTACTTCACCATTATCTAAACACCTGTCTCGGTTACTTTGCTGCCGGTTACCTGAGGAACCGGCTATTTTGGAATCGCTTCCGCTCGAAATGTATACAAAAATGAAAAAAAATCTAAGAATAATTATAAAAACGCAACAGAAAACCAATTTGAAATCATTGAAGAACCGATTATTTTTTCTTATTATTTTCATAGCCCGCTCCCCCTCTCATAGGAAAATTGTCTATTCTCAGAAATTCTCTAACAACCCCTCCACGAAACATTTTCCTTTTTGATGAACTGGTTCTAAATCGATATCCGATAATGATAACGCACTTGTTCCGCCACTGCCGCCTCCCTAGTTCTTACAGCGCTCCCACCTGCCGATCCCCGCCCTCATTGTGTCCGCCGACAGTCAGATGTCATCCGTCACCAGAAGCAACACTTTGAATTCTCAAATTCAATGCCTTCCGAGAACACAATGAAATCATTGAGTGGGAGAAGTCGATTGTATTAGGCCGTTGTCAATACCACACAATTTGTACTGACTTCAAGATCAGCGTAGGTATATATTATTCAAAGATATCTAGTGTGAAATTAGTTTTATATTCTGTTGTATGGTAAAATTTATCGTTTATAAATTTATTAACTGAATTTTCTCATATTTCGCTGGAGTTGCGAAACGCAACGGTCAGTTTTCCGAGACATATTCTGAGAATCTTAAAAGGAATCGCTGTTATTTATTCAAGTACCCATTAAAAAGGTCTTACCTACTCTACCGTTAGAACAGAACAGGATAACATACATTTTGTTTAGTTCCAAAGTAGACTGCTTCAAAATTGGACAAAATACGGTATTTGAGCTGTTTTTGAAATGTTTTATTTTTATTTATTAATTTTTATTTATTTATTAACACCCTATTGCTTTGGTCTTTTACACAAGATGAATTAAATTGGAAACGAGTGTAAAATAAATGAAAACGATTTTAAAAAATAAAGCATACCACATAATATTATACTTGATAAGTTATTATCACACTAAATTGAAAGATTCCGTGAAATTTATATATACGAACTATAAAAAAAGAAAAGATATTATGAATTCTTAAGCATGTGCCTAAATTTTGATTGCTCGTAATTTAAATTATCTAAAAAGTGCTGAACTAATTTGAGTTGGAATGTTGTAACCTCAGTTGGAAAAAGTTCTAACTGACATTTTAGAATAATTTTCAGAACCACATGTGTAGGATTTCCGTACATGCTTGCATGAAGAAATTCTAAAATGAAGCTCCATTTATTTTGCAAGGTTCTAACACCACTTACACTCTTTATTTTGTATGTATCTGACAGTTCATAGTCGTTACAAGGCGCGTTGTAGTTCGTCACTTTGGTTGGACAGGGTTCTAACTTCGCCTTACCATGTTCTGAGGTTTCAAAGTTTGAAAAGACGAATTTTTGTAATCTATTTAACATTTTATTTTTTTATTTTGAGGTTCAATCGAGTGTAAAGTTTTTTTGGTTTATCACATTTTAATGGAAAATATTTTAATGGGATCTGGCCCTAGCTTGGAATAGCATGAGGGATATGTAGTTAGAATCTTATGCAATGAATTATAATGCCCTAGCTGGTTGCATATGGCTCTAACCGAATGTTTAGATATATTTTATAAAATGGTAAGTAGACGTCCTATTTATATATTTTCATTTAAAATGTGTTCAGTTAAAATACTTTACACAAGATTCAACCTTAAAATCAGAAATGGGTAAATGGATAAGGATAAATCGTTTTTGCAAGATTCAACCTTAAAATCAGAAATGGGTAAATGGATAAGGATAAATCGTTTTTGCAAACTTTGACCCCTCATATCTCAGAACAAGGTTAAGTGAAGTTAGAACCCTGTCCAACTGAGGTGACGATGTGTCAACATTTGAATCATAGTTTCTCAACGTGGGTGATAATGCCCCCTTGTGGGCGTTTGTTGAACTTTCAGGGGGGGCAGTAGAAGACCCAAAGAAAATAAGAGTACATTGAGTGCATAGTAACGGCGTGGGCAGGTAAAAAAATATGGTCTAAAAAAGACATAAAACACGCTAATCACGTACTATAATCTTACTTGTATTATTATTATTAAGAATTGGTACTGTATCATGAATATAAGAAGGAAGGAGGTACATAGCAACCCGGTACTTAAAATACAAAAGAATTGTTTTTAAAGAAGATAAAAAAGAAGGTATAACAAATAATTTAATATATTTTTAATCGAAATTGACTACGTGATAGTTGAGCCCCCCTCTTTAACAAGTTGTGGTAAAAATAATCGTGGAAATACCTGTTTTAGATTCGCGACAGATGGGTAAGTAAAAAAAATGGGTGCTGTAGAAAAATAACATTCTCAAAATGGACGGTAAGTAAAGTAAGGTTGAGAACCTATGATTTAAATCAGTAATATCAGCGAAATCTATTAGTTCATCGCCCAGTCTGTATATATATCGACGGCCGGCGGTAGTCCAGCGGTAAGGCTCTTGACTCGCACTCCGAAGGTCGCGGGATCGAATCCCGACGTGGCAAATAAATTTTATTTGATTAATTTGTGTTATTTCACATTTTATTCATTTAAATAAAATATATAGTATATTTGCGGCACGTTCCAGAGTGGAAGATACTCTCAGTATCGCCCTGGTGTAAGACCACCATTCAGAATTGAAACGCTGCTTGAAATGGCTTTAGCCGTGTTTGGTGACCAGATCTGAATAGCCAGGTACTTCCCCACCTTCCTCGTACCTATCTACTTCCCCTTCCCGCTACCTTCAGCCTCACAACATACCCCAATTGGGGATGCCATAGTCCCACTGGCTCCAAACGGGAGCAGATGGGACGCTTGTGCGGTATTCATGTAAAAAAAAAATCTCTCCATAACAGAATTGAGCATGAAGTTATTGTTCTGAAATAAACCTGTTATGGAAAATATAAATAAATTAAAACGTTTAGTCATTTCTTCGCTTGAGGTTATTTTAGCGATAATGTAGCACACAAATTAAAAATTTCCTGTAGTTTTTCATTAATTTTTTTTCTTACTGGTGTCCTATTGTATCACACGGGGGTAAGAGTCTAGGGGTCAGTGTGTTCAGAAGTGACGGGCGTGTGAAACCCATTGTAGTAGTAGGCGATGGGTCGAGAGAGACCGGCTGGAGAGGTCAAAGGGTCTCCCTCAACCGACTTCTCCCGATCCGCCCCACCACGCAGCTGGTGAGCAGGAATATCTGCCAACAAGAAATCTGGACAAACCTCATCCCACGAATCCAGCCATCCTGCTAGGTCACCAAATGTAGCGGAAAACTTGGGGTGACCTACGACAGATATGTTGGTTATCCAATAAATGGTTCCCGGAGCGGTTATTCGCTCCGTAAGAATGATGATTTTTCCACATATGCTACTTTTTGCAGTTTTTGTCAATGATTTCTCTTCTTTTAAATTCGCCCCAAAATATTGATGTATTTTCCACAAATGCTACTTTTTGCGAATTTTTACACTGATTGCTCTTCAGACAATATTTTTAGTAAATTATTGCGATAAATTTCCCAATCTTTGCATTTCGCCCGCAAGAATTATTTCACAAATTCTACTTTTTGCTGATTTCGTCAATGATACCTTGCATTTCTGTGAAAAATTATGATTTTTTCACAAATGCTCTTTTTCATTTAACGGGGACCTTCATAGGTAAAGTCATAGGTTAAGGTAATGATATAGGTATCCATATAGGTGGTTCCATGACAACTTAGAATCACGCAACTTCAACACCTCTTTGAAAAATCATTAAAAGCCCATAACTCAACCTAAAGTAACCTATTTAACCTTTTTTCATCACTTTTAATATTTTTCAAAGGAGGTGTTGAAGTTGCATGACGCTGAGTTGTCCGGTCACCGGTATAGGTATAGGTATCGGTATAGGAAAAGGTATAAGTACAGGTATAGTTATAGGTACATGTATAGTGTATAGGTATTGTTACAGGTATAGGTATAGATACAGGTAAAGGGATACTTGTAGATATCAGCATAGGTTAAGTATTTTTCGGTAAATATATATGGTTAAGATATCTATCGGTATAGTAATAGGTATCGGTATCAGTTGCTGTCAGATTGTAGACTATTGAGTCTTAACTTTGGTAACATTTTATTAGCGACTACTTAAAATTGTCCTTTAACTGAAGGACATTTACATGTTTATAGCAGTGGCGTGGCAATTCATAAAGTTTGAAATTTTGAAAAGGTTGAAAAATGCCTCGGGAGAATTAAAACGATTAGGTTTTTATAGATACTAATAATAAAAATATATTTTAAAAATAATTCACCAAAGTTTGGTAATTAAACATAACTTGATTGACTGCCGTAATGTACCATATTATGAATATGAACCAAATTCATTTTTAGAAAATGAATTTTATAAAATTTATTATGATAAACCTATTCTAACAGACAGAACAATTAGTCATAATAGACCCGATATAGTTTTACATGACAAAATTTAAAAAATAAACTTATATCATTGATGTCGCTATTCTAAATTCTTGTAATATTCAGAAAACTGTTTCTGAAAAAATAAGAAAATATAAAGATTTAGGAAATGAGATTAAAAGAATTTGGCATTCTCAGACTATAAAAATATAACCATTTGTCATTTCGGCTACTGGCATTATACCTAGCTCTCTCATTCAAAATTTAGGCCTATTAGATTTGTTAAAGAATTTATATATAAAAATGCAAAAGGCAGTCATTTTAAATACATGTAGGATTACGAAAGATTTTTAAATATTTATATTGAGGGATCAGTAGGATTTATCGGACCAGTTAGGATTTCATCAGAGCCGAACCCTCTGATATGAAAATATCTGGAGTCGGTGAAATATTTTCCCATTATGTTTCTGGTAGATTAACGTATTGTTCTTGTATTGTTTTGTATTTATTATACTTAAATAGTGCACTTACATTGCGTGAATTTACTAGATAATCATTTGTGGAAAAGTGTGTGGAAGGGTTTAGTCTTTCATTTGGGAAAGATTTAACCCGGACATAAAATCTGGAGCACCGTAAAAAATGCATAGAAGGAGTATTTATGTACAAATAGTAGATATTACTTTTTCTAAACAATACACTGGAAGCACTTTTCCTGGCATGACTTCCATTGATATGATTTCCAATGTTTTTCAGTTCGTATTATAATACAGGGTTTTCCAATAAGAGGTGTTATTTTGAATAGCTTGCTATTTCGGTAGATGTCACTTTTGAAGCTGTCATTTTTTGACATTTGACCAGTAGAAACTATGCCATTAATAAAAATGGAAACATGCACGCTTCAACAACGCATTGAAATTATTAAAATTCACTATAAAAATGGTGAAAATTTGGCAGAGACGGTTCGTAAAACTCGAACATTTTTGGGTCGTCGTGAAGCACCTTGTCGGACCGCAATACAGAAATTAGTTAAAAAATTCGAGCTGTTGGGACAACTTAGTGATGTGAAGAATAAAACCCGTGCACGTCGCTCAAGAACAGACGATAATATTGCTGCTGTAGCCGAAAGTGTTGAAGAAAACCCAGGTTTGTCCATTCCTCGTCGTTCTTTGGAATTAGGCATTCCACAAACGTCATTACACCGTATTTTGCATAAAGATTTGGGTCTTAAGGCTTATAAAGTTCAGTTAACACAAGAACTCAAGCCGGCCGATCATCAACAACGTGATGTCTTTGCTGAGTGGGTCCTTGAAATGCATGAAAATGATCCGGAATTCCATCGAAAAATCATCTTGAGTGATGAGGCCCATTTCCACCTCGGTGGCTTCGTTAACAAGCAAAATTGTCGCATCTGGGACTCGGAAAACCCAAGAGTTATTGTTGAAAAGCCTCTCTATCCTCAACGTGTGACTGTTTGGTGCGGTTTATGGTCCGATGAAGTCATTGGACCTTACTTTTTCGAAAATGAGGCTGGAGCAACAGTTACGGTGAATGGATTGCGCTATCGTGAGATGATTAATGATTTTTTATGGCCGGAATTGGATGGTATTGATATGGACAACGTTTACTTTCAACAAGATGGCGCTACAAGCAACGAAACCATTGATCTTTTACGGGAAAAGTTTCCGGACCGTGTTATCTCTCGAAGAGGTGATCACAATTGGCCACCGAGATCTTGTGATTTAACACCTTGCGACTTCTTCCTTTGGGGCCTCGTGAAAGAGAAGTTCTACGCCAACAGCCCAGCGTCGATTCAAGACCTCAAAGATGGAATTCGTGAGGCTATCGAGGGCATAGGGCAACTACTTTGCAATTTGGTTATGGAAAATTTCATGAAAAGGATATGGCCCTGAAAGCGTGGTCGTGGTGGTCATTTACCTGATGTTATTTTCCACTATTAACGGCATACCTTCCTCTTTATAATGAAATAAACATCCGATCATTTATATTAAAAAATGGCATTTTTCTTTGAATATCAAAATAACACCTCTTATTGGAAAACCCTTTATAATGCTTTTTACTGTGTTATTATTCGATTATAGTCTGTAGACAATTGTAGTAAAAAAATGTTTGGTATTACTCTAAGTGACTAGCTCAGGCAGGGGGGCTCCATCGAAGCCAGTGTCAAGTTAGTCCCTCAGCACCTGGGCATACTATACAGGGCTCGCAGATATTTCAATAGTGCACAACTGCTGACCCTGTACAACACTGTTGAATTTAGCAGTCTCTTCTGTTTTGGAGCACCAAAATACTTGAAAAAAATCCTTCGCTTTGTGCGGAAATGGGCGGACCGTTTCATAGATAACAAACAGATTGCAATCCTTAGAGCAAAGGCTTCAGGTGGGAATACTGTCCTTATTCTACCGATACTACAATGGAACACGCTCCATTGAACTAGCGACATTAATATATTTGGCACCAGTGTGTAGTCGGAAAGAACGCCAAACTGTATGAAAATAATGACAGTGGAAAGCTAATATTTAAGTTTATTTGGTTGTTGATTACTTTGCAAGTAATATTTTGGTTTTCCATTTTCCCGTTCTCACCACAAGTGTTGTGTATATGAACCATAGGTAAGGGAAACATTGTACCAGTCTGAAGATGCCCGAAGCTGAAACCAAGTAAAAATAAGTGGAAAGAAGTTAAAAATTGTTTTAATATTAATATAATAGAATTCCACCACGAATTATCAGTAACAAAAATAGAAAATTTTGTCATGTTCACTCCTTGCTATTTTCCAAAAGTCCCGGCTGTAAAAAAAATACTTACACCTTCAACGCCTTCAATTCAAACTTGATTCAATTTTTCAAATAAGTTCATTACTCAAAGCATTCACGTGAAAAAAGATAAATAAATTTCCCTTGAATAAAGAGCATGAAATGTACGCCACTGCTATGGAGATGCATACAAAGCTAAACCCATAAACAAGCAAGAGTCAAATTTACAAGCAGACCCTAAAGCATTATTGCATTGACAATAAAACACTAACAATCACTTTTATGCGCGGCAAGTCGCTCCACTAATTGTTAGACGATTCCGAGGCGGCACCGTTAAACTCATTCCCCCTTAGTGAAGTGGTCTTTCACTTGATCAAAAGGTTCCAGGGGGTGCAGAGGAATATGAAGGCTTAAAGTGGTGATTTTACCCTTTTTCCTAGCGTTGCAACCCCAACGGGAATCCCGCCAGTAGCACCGCGACGCCCGTCCCGGTATAACGTATCGAGAGCGCAACGTCGCGACGCGTGAATTTAAACGCAAACCTCAAACTTTGATACGCGCCGATCGTAATAAATTATTACTGACGAAATGGGTTTATACCTAGTTTAAGCTCACCTTAATTGAAGTAAATTATTTTATCACGCTGTCCTTTCCTTAAGGCAATAAGGCAACATTATTCGTTTCGATATCAAGACTGAATTTATTTGTTTGGTTTATTTTTTAAAACAACGAGAAAAGGCACAAAACTTTGCACTTAATTAAATATATTTTTAAGTCAGTTTAATTAGAAATTACGCATTCGTAAAAATAAAACTTTGATTTAAAAGTAAACACTTAACCAAGCCTAGCTGTCATAAACAGAAATACGAAAAATCCATGTTGAAAAACTTTTTGTGGTAAAAGTTTCCACGTGAAAAGTTTTAGAAGTACATTGCTAATTACTGAAATATTTTTTACCCTCTTTAGATGTTTAAAAATACAATTTTTAATGCATTGAAAATGTGGTTTAGAAACATTTATTGAGGCATGCTAATTTACTGAAATAAGATAATATAAAACAATAGTCATTTAACTAACAGAACAATTGGTATAATTCTCACATTTGTAAGCATCGGATTACCTAATCTTGTGTGAATTATGAAAGTTTAAACTTAAACAAGGCGCGTTTGCTGAAAATGTAGTATTATAAATATGTAACCCAAACTTTCTACGGCATAATAAACCCATTTAGTCTCCTGTGAGGTTTCAGATATTTGATAGGATATATTCAAAAACTATCTCAATTTGAGTTGAAGAGTTGAAATAGTGTTATGATATGGAGAAAGTTTAAGAATACGTTACGGGAGTTGTAACATTATTTCTAACTACCTGTCGTGTGTCGTGTGTTGGTTCCTTGCCACCGAAATGTGGGGGACTTTTTACAAACTTTTTTGTGTCCTTCTGCTGGCGGCCACTACGAGGGGGTTCCTCGATACAGGGGGTGAGTCTGTTATATTTTAAAAGCTTAAATATCATGTAAACAACCTTTATCATTCTAAGAAAACATGTTGATAATAAAAATAATTCACGTTTGCAAATGATAAATAAAAAAAGGTTTTTTTATCATGTTTTTGTTTAAACTTTTTACACATTTATAAAATATATTATTAATCATAATTTAAGTTTTGTGCTAGTTTTAAACTGTATTAGGATATGAAAATTAGAACTGAGTATGAACTAAATTAACGCAAATTATTATTGCCTACAAAATTTAGTAGACAGTGCTGCGACGGCAGGCTTTTACATTACATCAATCTTAAGGATATACAATGTATTTATTATCAAGACGACCAATCAGTGAAATTTATTTTATCATTTTTATGATAATTATCACACTTTGGGCGGGAAGGATAGTTCTATCATTTAGGCTGGTCCTACCTGAATGCCTGAAAAGGTATTGCAGTCAAATATGTTGAAATTAATTTTGAATACCAATCTCTTTGTAAGGGTCCCAATTATGTGTAAATGTATAAAACATATAAATATACAAATAATAATATATAGGTATATGTGATACAAGTCTTCTACATCTTCTACTCTTTTGTGTGAGAGATTTTGTCAAAAAGAAACTTTTACTTTGGCACTGTTATGCGCAAATTATTTTTTTTTTTTGTAATGATTTGCACCTAAGTCACTAAATGGCCAATTACGGAGTTTAAATTATGGTAATGAAGTCCTATTACGAAGTAGGCTATAATTTCGGGTAATACTTTTAAAGTTGGAGTATGGATGGAGTAAAAAAAACAATCAAATGTAAAAATTCTTTCAAAGATATATCGGTTTAAAAAAAATTCCGTTTTCTCGAACGGGTTCCTTGTTTTCGCCCGCCTGAAGTATGATATTATTATAATAAAATTTAACACCCAAAATATTAATTTTTTTGAGTGACAGTCTAGAAAAATATGCTATGTTTTAAAGCTGGTACCAAAAATAATACTATATAGGAAATATTTTTTGAATATTAATAAGATCAAGAATATGGCTTGTTTTACAAAATCAATGGTATTTAATAACGCTGATAATAGTGAAATCTATCTGAAAGTCATGAAATAATGAAATTCTGATGGACTACGACTAAGATGCATTAACCGGTTTCGAAGAAAAAAATATAATAATAACAGGCCGTAAAAACAACCTTCTAAAAAGAATCTCAAAAGATGACAGAAACCTTAAATCCCACTGTATGGGATTTTGTATGAAAAAACTACTGTAAATATTTTTCCTTGCCATATGACCCCATCTTAAAAAAACGCGTTAAACCTTACCCAACTTTTTTCCATATTTAGGTCAACTATTGTATTATTTTATGTAACGTTTTTACGTGTAAGGTCCCAACGAAAACTTGTATTGCTGTTAAAAGTTTTGGTATTCGATAGATACTCGTATTTACAATCCAGTAAATTAAAAAATCTTATCAAGGGGGTTGTTATGATATTTTGGTTTTTTGTCCATGACGGAGGCTAACAAATAACTAAAAAATCCAAAAAAATCGCAAAATTATTGACCTCTTTTTAGTTTTTCCAATTTTGACCACGAATACCAAATTTTTTAAAAGTTTTTGCTACAATAAAAAATCTTTTTCTTTCCTTTGAACTTAATGGTGTTTGAGATGAAACTGTTCACAAATTTCAAACTTTTAGCAATTTTTGCGGTTTTAACTTGGAAATCTGTAAAATACCTAAAGTACAGGAGGTTCAAAAAAATCAATAAATCCAAATCTATCCTCAAAACAGTCCCCTTTCCCCTCTAAATAAATCTATCAGATGAAAATATATTTAATTAGAATGTACTACGTACCAATTATATTATTGATTTATTGACAAGTTCCACTGCTTAAATTTTTTAAAATGAAAACAAATTTTATTATCTACCTAATAATATAAAAAACGCAAGTTTTCGATAATAAAACATTTCCGTAATACGACACGATTTTGGTTCCCACAAGTTAAACATTGATTGATGTTTTTAATGATGAAAAACAAAAGCTATTTTTGTTTTGCATCATTACCATTAATAATAAACTAAATTATCATTTTCAAGGGAAATTAACATGTTATAAATTAGGCGGCGGTAGATTAATAAATTAGTTTCTCATTTTTAGAAATAAGTTACTTCGTTGGACGATGAATAAATTATGGACATTGTTTATTTTTAACTTTTATGATATATCAAAAATTTTTGTGATGTGAAAGAAAAACCAATTTACTTTCAATTTATAGTAAAAAAAGCAACATTTTGTTACAGATCGTAATCATTCATACTACCAATGATAATAAGAATAATCACAGATTTATTTTTTTAATTATTACTTTTGAAAAGAGTTACAAATAAATTAGTTAATATGCCACCAGCTTTTATACAAATAACAAATTTAAAAAAATATATAGTAAATGATTAGGATAAATGTGATTTTTAGAACAAATCTGGGATTTATAAATTAATTTGGAATGTTTTAACTTTTTTTATACAGGAAAGACTTCTAGAAATTTTAAAATTAGAGTTAGAGAACAAATAATATGATGTTTAAATAAAAATTATTATTCTGAATTCGACAACCATATTTTGGAAACAAGTCATTCTTTTGATAATAATAAAGGTTATAAAATTTAACATACTAACATACATTGGGCATACTATTGGATAATTTAGAAATTTAGAAATTAGAAAAAGCGTTATAGTATGTTAAATTTAAAATTAAAATTAAATGTTAAATTTAAAATTTAACATACTAACATTATGGGCATACTATTGGATAATTTAGAAATTAGAAAAATCGTTAATAGTAAATTAAATATTATAAAAAACCAAAGATTTTTTTAAAATAGCCATCTCTTAAATTTATTTTCTTATTAATACTTACAATAATTATAATGATTTATTTTGTTATTTAGACTACTTATTTTCATTGTTTGTTTTTAAAAGTTTTTTATTATCTAAACGAAATTTTATAAATCCTTAAATAATTTTTGTATTTAATTTTATGTAACCATTTTTTTTTTTTTTTTAAGCAATTAATCACCACTGCTTTTAAATATTTTGTCTTGGTCTTAATTTATTCTAAATTGGCTATACTTGTTTGTCGTTTATTTTTTAAATTAACATCTTGTCCTGTTGAAGATAACATTGTTATTGAAATATGTTGATATTGTTAATTGCATAGTAGTTTAAACGAAGTTATTTATTTTTCATTATATTTAGTTTTCTTTTATATAAACCTTACTAGGTTTTATAATTGTTGTGGGGTTTAAATTTAACAATTATTCTATGGTGATTTGTGACCTGGACAAAGCTCATCCCATGAACCCGGGCACACCTGCTAAGTCACCAAACGTAGCGAACCATTTGGAGTGACCTAGAAAAATTTGGGGTTGTAGAGGTGTTGATTATCCAATAAATGGTTACCGGGGCGGCGGTGCCTGAACCCGCATCCCAAATTGGCAAATGTGAATGTGAATGAGGCAAGGAATGTGTGCCAAGACCAAGTTCTTTGGCGGTCCATCTCTTCTGCCTACCCCTGAGGAGAAACGGCGTGATGGTAAGTAAGATAGTTAGATCTTAATGTGTTATGTTCATGGTTCGTCTGCAATATGTATTTATGCCGGTCTCGACACAGGTATATCCTAGTGAGACAGGCACCGAAAAACCCAATGTAAACATACATCATATAGATAAATAATTAAAATAATTTATTTTTTTCCAGTTTGTTTTTTTATGAAATCACTTCCATTCGACTCGATCCAGTTTTCCAATAATATACCGGAATAATAATAAACAATTTTGGTGCTAAACAGTGCTGTATCTTTTGTCCAAAAGTGTTATTTATTCATTGAGGGTATTAATAATAAATCCCAAAGCTTTAATTGAATTGATCTTTAAACAGGGGATGCCTTGACTGATTTAAACGTAATATACAGAGACAAATACTTCAGAGACATTCCGTTTTCTGGAGTTGTAACTCGTATTTATTTACTTATTTGTATCATTGACGCCTTTGAGCTTTTTTACATAGGGGAACTTATAAACTATAATATTGCTATAACCACTGGAGCGACAGCGCAATTTAAAACATTTTTTCTCGGATTTCACAAGATTTTTTGGTGATCATTTTGAAAATTTTCCGCCCAAATTAAAAATTTCACACCTCCGAATTATAAAAAGGAGAAATACTAATAGAATAAAATGCTATATGGCCAATGGATTCACTTATATTTAAATAACCATCCCATATTTTTAGGATTTATAAAAAAAATATTAAAAGATCCTAAACATTATAAACGAAAATATTCTCTGGGTATTCTAGCTATAAACTGCCGCCGGAAGTACAATTTTGCGTCCACGTTAAATAATTTCTACGAAGTTTCTTTTAAATGGTCTAATTGATGATCACATATACAAATTTATATAAGAAAACTGAAAATTGACAAGTTGTCAAGTATTTAAATGTTGTGTATGAAAAAATATCTGTCAGAAATTTTGTTCGAGAAATGCTGACATTTTATAGCACAAAATTGGAATATTTAACACACTGACCAAAAATAACTGCAATACGTCAGACAAATGCATTCATTACCTTTAATCTGCAATACCAATTAACTCGATTATTGATTTATTTATTAAAAATAATCCATTCCCAAACATAGTCAATTCGACAAAACGTCGTAATAAAAGAATGCAAAAAACAAAAACTTTATATTAAAAATATTCACTTTATTTTTAAGTCCTAAGACATTTAAACACGTTGAATACATTGATAATTCAATCGTTATATTAAATTAATCCAACTTAATAATAACATCGCCCATAATCACCATCCAATTTCATAACAACATTATCAAATTAAATTTAAGTTAACTATAAAAATTTAAAATAAAATCTTTAAAAAAAATTCTCTTTTAAGAACAAGAAATTTTAATAAACATTCGGGCTGGGAAATACCAAATTAAAGTTTGTAAAGCAAGGTAAAAATATATATGCTACGTTTGAATGATTAATTGTCTACGTCATGAAGTTTGATCCATAATTAGGCACGAAATATGTCCTTAGTAAGGCGCTTTCCCACGCTTTGATTGACTTTTCCAGACACATTGAAGAGATTGAAATCTGACAAGTCAATTCCGGTGAATCAATCCAGTTGAACCGCGGAACTGTGCGCGAGGAAAAGCCTCATTTAGGAGTAATGATACGTGTAATATGTTATGCTCTGCATTGACTAGCAGTTTTCTGTTTTTCTATCCACTATAAATTTTCATTTACGAGATTAAATCATATATTTACTACTGTAATTACTCCACAATTACAAATTTATATGAAAACATGTGTAAATCACTCGCATAATTAAAGTTAAAAATTATGGAATTTTATTGAGGCATTAATGAATACATATAAAATAAATTACCATCTGTGCAAACACATTGCAAAATTATTCAGTAAATGTTATTTCAATAGGAATCATTGCTATTTATCAAAATCGTATTTCAATTGTAATTTATATCACAAACGGGTCGTTTCGACGATTCGTTCTTGAGTTCAACAGCTCGGTTGTGGAGCAATTTACCAGTCTCTGTGTTTCCTCCCTCCTGCAACATGGGTCTCTTTAAGACCCAGGTTCACTCCTTCCTTTCCAAGAAAAGACCATCCACACATCATCCCTAAAGATGAAATAGGTCCTGAAGAAAATTATTTGTGTGGTGTTAATGTAAAAAAAATAAGTAAGATTATTTTATACCTACTTATTTAATTCCAGCGTTATATTTTCGTGTGTTTTATTATTAGAACTAACCCAGACCCGTGAACAATCAGGGGAAATTATAATTGCTTCTTCAAACACAGTAAACTTATTTTGTGACATCATTTTAATTAAAAATGAATACAATACTTAGTTTTAACTGCGTTTATTGTTTATAAAAAACCAACATGTTTCACGAGCAACGCTCATCTTTTCAGGGTTTACTGTTTTAAGTAAACTCTGAAGAGATGACGCTGCTCATGAAACATGTCGGTTTTTTATAAAAAATAAACTTGGTAAAAACTAAGTTCTCTATTAATTTTGGATATTACAATTGTAGGTTTTGTGAAGATTGTAAAGGATTTATAAAATATTTACCCCTGGATCATTGCTTTTCAAAAACGATTTTTGTCAAATTTCTTTATTTATTAATTTTTTTTGTTGCCAATTACAGAGACGAATGGAAATTTACATGAAATTTACGGAAAAATAACGGAAACTTGAATGAACACCGAAATCTGTAAAAAATTTAAACAGTGATATCCACTTTTCAAGTGTGGAATTATTAATTAATAAATTAAATTTATTTATTTACTTATTTACGGTTTGTCATATTACCAAATACCAACCATCTAAAAAGGTGTAAAAAATGTGTAAGAATAAAAGCAGTGTTTAAAATAACAACAACAAATAAAGAGGAGACAATAAAATTCCGGTCAAGTGAAGTCAAGTGTAAACAAGAAACTCGAGATATTTAGCAAAGTTCTGGAGGCTATCGCTAAAGATGTCCGGTAGCTTGCCACTACAGTGGAAGTATGTTGGGAGAATAACAGTTTATTTAAAGAATAGGATATTTGAAAAAGGATATGGAATGTTTTGGGATTTCTTATTAGACTGTGATACATTTTTTTATTGTGGCAATGTTATATAGAAAAACGGTGACATGACAGCAACGCTGATGAATTTTATTTTTTTAAAACCTTTAATAGTAAATCCAGCCAAATGACCTTCCATATACCGATTAGAACTAATCAATCTAATTTTTTTAAATTGCAGCAACAATATCAGTCATTTAGATATTCGCTTGTACCTAGGTTGCATGAGGTTGGCAATACTTTCTCAGAAATAGTAGATGGGTTCAACTGCACAGAATGTAGTTACAAGTTACAATATAGCTATAATAACATACTTAAATAATAATATTCACGTAACATTTGAGATGATTAAATAACAATAATTTTCCAGAGTTTGCCAATCATTTCATTTCCAAAGATCGTACCTTAAGGACACAGGTGTTAAAATTATTCACAAAGCAAAAATCAGATAACTTAGAAGCACTTGAAATTAGAAAATTTCTTAATAATAACTCTAGTATATTGAATAACCAAATTAATTATCTTTTAGTCCTATTCTAGACATATTTCCAAACAACCACTCTGTTTTTTTCTGGAAATCCCGCAATTACCCCTCCCCCTTAGTGCACCTCCCACACAAACAGCAATTTTTTTTGTATGTCTGTCAATATTCTGTATCGTAGGTTAGTTCTGCTATTCTCCTGATGAAGGAAGGGTTCTTACAAAACTCGCAAATTGTGAATAAAATAAAATTAAAGTGGTCTGTTACAAATTTATATGTTTTTATTGAAAATAATATTTAACGTTAGCAAAATACTGTTTTGCTGAGTGAGTTCTGTATAATTAAAATAAAATATTTTACTTAGACTTTTGGTATTTTTACAGAAAGGGAAAATAACTTAATGATCAATTTGGCACATTTCCCTATATTCACATAATGATTGTTTCTAACTTCATAACTTTCAAGTTTCAGTGCGGCCTCGGGGGAGCGAGGGGTAAAGAGGGGAGGGCGAGGGTGAAGTTGAAGTGGAAGAGGAGCTTAAAAGAGAAGTAGTCTCTCAATCGTATTCAATTAAAGCTAATAATAATAAGTAGCACTTGTGTGGAAAGGAACCCACTAATTAATATGGAAATGAAACAAGTCTCGCACAGTTGGGGGACGGGGTAATCCGCTTAAAAGTTACACTTTCCCTGGCTGGGGAAGCGGCCCCTAACTTCCCGGAAAGATTTCACTGGAGATATTCAAAGAGAGTTATTTCCGCAAAGTACCTTCAAAGGGCGCGTCATATAGCTTAGAGCAACCCACAACTCGCAAGAGCAATACTCAATATTCTAAATAAAATAATTTTGAGTCGATCTTGAACTACCCGATCATTGTATTGATCGTAAACTACCCGATCACCAAAATTTCATTTCTTAGTACCTTCAGAGAATTTCATTTCTTAGTACAATAATATTGAGTCGATCGTGAACTACCCGATCATTGTAACTCGATCACGTCGATCACCAAAATTTCATTTCTTAGTATGGCGATTGTTACCAATATTGCTGTCATGTGTGAATATTGTATTACCTCAATCGAAGTTTTACTTGGATTGACACAAACCATAGGGATCACGGGATGAATAATACTCGGTTAATACTTGAAAGGTACACTCAAATTTATTGTAATGATTGCCGTGATACATGACTCTAATTCAGAAGGGTTTTTTTGTTACACGAGATCGTAATAAAAGCAGTTAATAAAGAATGAACGATGGGCATCGAACTATCCGACTGGAAATCACAAATGCAAGCCCCGAGCGGGTTCGCTTGCCCTCGGAAAGCTTGCTAATGCTGGAAATTGCCAATGCAAAGAATGATATTGTGTATGGTTAATAAAAATAAGTTCTTTCCTACTTTTATTCCCCCCAGTGTAAACGATATAATACAAATAGTGTAGGGGTTCTAAAAAATATATAATATGTAAGTGTAGCATGTCATGCTTGAAAAATTTAACTTATGATGCCACATTGTGTCAGTGCCTGTGTGTTGTTAGTAAATAATATGGCTCTCGTTATTAAAAGTGCCTTGTAATTTTACAATAAGCTTAGTGACACGATGTGAGATTATGTGAAAACATCATACATTATGTAGAGTTTCTTAAATACAAGCTGTAGTGTAAAATTTAAGAAACAAGCTAAATAGCTTAAATAAGCTATAATATAAAATATATTAAACAAGCTATTTAAGCTATAGAATAAAATATATGAAATAAGCTATACAAGACGAGCTATAATATAAGCTATACAACACAAGCTTTATATAAAATATATCCCATACGTGACATCATCGTAGAATATATCTTAAGCCTATGCGTTCAGAAAGATATAGCATATGTGTGACGGGTATCTTTATGAATAATATCTCTATAAATTTGTAAACGCATTGGAAGTTCCCAAACATATTGTTTAATTAAGTTTATACATCTTTATATTAATAAATAATTGAACATTAACTGTGTAAAAAATTATCAAGTTCTAGAGATATTCATTATATGTAGTATGTTTTTTAAACAAAATATAATTGTTTAATTAATAAGAGATAACTTTGTATAAACCACTTTTTAATAAACAATATCGACATGTTTCAATAACACTGTTATCTTCTTCAGGATATGTTAATATGTTTATATTAACATATTAACATATATGTTTATATTAACATATCCTGAAGATAACATTGTTATTGAAACATGTCGATATTGTTTATTAAAAAAGTGGTTTGTACAAAGTTATCTCTTATCAATTAAATCTTACTAATATTATAAATGCGAAAGTTTGTATGGATGGTTGGTTGGATGGTTGGATGGTTGGTTGGATGTCCTTACTCTTTCACGCAATAAATATCAAATGGAATTTAAAAATTCTTTCACTAATCGAAAGCTACATTATTTGCGAGTAAAAACGGCTTTATATATTGGTAAGCTCTGGCGTTATGAATGAGCTGTGACGTTATAAAATTATGTATCATACATTTTCTGTCCCTAACAAAATCGAGTTATTGCAAACGTCAAACAAATTGTTACCTTGGAAACAATGTTTTTTTAAAATTTTAGCCTTAAAAAGAGTGCTTTGTTGTGATTAAAAAGAGTACCTTTTTGGAGTCGTAGTTAATATCTACATATCTCTAAAAATGTTTATTCTCCGAACAAAAAGCATAACGTTGCTATAAAGCATAGCGTTTGAAGTGGACTGTCATTTTCTTATTTTTTTAGGTTACTCTGGATTCAAATATGAATAAAATACTAATAAAGGGAGTAGTTACTTAAAATAAATTTCTATTTCTATAATTTAAATATTTTCTAAAATAGAATTTTTATTTGCGAAATGTCATTCTCAAATTTTGAAATTTTATATTAAACAATAATTATTTTCTATTAGACAAAATAGCAAGAATAATAACAATTATGCCAATAATTATGCCAGTAATTTCCCACTAATACTATGCGAGCGAAGCCGTGGGTAAAAGCTAGTAATAAATAATGCCACAAAGTTATTTTGCAAAGATTGAAAAAATATAATTGATTCACATTATTTTGTGATACACAAATGTATGCTGTTGTATATAAATAATATTAATAATTGAAAACAAATGGGTATTTTATTTATTATAAATTTACTTTTTACAGTATTAAAACCTTAAAATATTAAAAAATATCGATAGATTACTTGCTTGGAGCATATACTACATCTCCAAACTGAATGTTTTCACGAATCTCTTCCTAGCGACAGACAAATTAAAATAATAGCCATGGCCTTTATATCTACGTCATACTAAATTACCCGATCAAAGATTGGGTGACGGGTACACGGGTCTCGGGAACAATGGGTCATCGGCGGCGCGCGCATCGATCTCTCTTCTATGTGGCCTTTTTTAGTGTGTAAAAGTACCCGATCCATGACCCGATCACTTCACTAGTGGGTTGTGATCAACCCGGATCATTTAAAATGATCGATCGACGTAGATCTTACCCAGTGGTTCTATGGATGGCTTAGGGAAAAAAGGTGGAGAATACACAAATTAACACAACTTGTATTTTATGAGTATTACCGTGGTGAATGTAAAAACGTCATAAGCTTAAAAGGAGGTGAGGGAAACCTGAAATAAACTGAATAAAGTAGTAGCAATTTTACAAATGAAATGCGATTTCAATGTAGTTCTTCTAAATCTTTGGTACATTAAACAGTTAAAAATTTATAACAACAAAATGACGTCTTGCACTATTTTCCAAAAGAAGCTTGCGATTCTCCTTATCCCAAAATAAAAATCCCAGACAGAAAAACCTGGGAAATTTCGCCAGACATCTTCGATTTATCGGTTTTCTGCTCTCGGACTAAATCAACTTTGGAGCATTTGAAATGCATTTACATACATCAAATAAAAAATATTATTTACGTATCGTTCCGGGTCGCCACAATTCTGGAAAGAAAAGTGACTCAACCTGTAAAATAAAATTATTTTAAAGGTCCCCATAAAGGACGTAAAAAACAGAAATTTTTTCGACGAAAAACAGTTCGATGTTCCAAGTATACAAAACATGCTATGCCAAATATATTCTGGTTCATCATCTCAAAAATGACTAAAAGGAAAACACCTCACGTAATCATAAAACCTGAGCAAAGCATATAGACAAGCTAAATACGAGTATATAAATAATATTTATTTAGATACACTCGTACTTATTTACCCTTAACTTAGACATACTTATTTATACCTTAGACATACTTTACACTTAGATATACTTATTTATACCTTATTTATAGATATTCTTATTTATACCTTTGATATACTTTACTTTACCTTTAGATAAACTTATTTACATAAGAGTAGTAGTTTATATAGGAATTTGGGGGTCAGTGTCTCCAGGAGTGACGGACGAACGAATCCACCCCTCTTATGCGGTGCAAGGTGATGTTCCAAGAGATTTCTGATTGAGAGGTCAAAAGGTCTCCCTCAACCGGTCTCTACCCATCTGGCCTGCCACGTAGTTGGTGGGCAGAGGCATTCGCCGCTAAGACCGTTACAAACCTCACCCCCGTGAACCCGGCCACCCCTATTAAACCAAACGTAGGTAGAAAACCACTTGGGGTAATCCATGACAGAGGTGTTGGTTATCCAATAAAAGCTTATCCGGGAGAACTGTAAAGTTATACAACAAACTCCCACATAATTAGTACGTTCATCAAATATTAGCTTTAGTATTTAAAAAAAATCTTCAAAGAAGTTTCTGAAAATTCACCCCCAAAACCTTGACGTTGAACCATGGATCTCTCTGAAAATCATCTACGCAAAACCTAGTTTACATCAGAACAGGATCCCTCAGTGAGGAGGACTGAGTCTATTTTAACATTTATGTCTGACATATATGTAGAATTATACACGAATAAATAAATGAATAATAATATTGTTTGTCTTGCGCGCGAACCTCCTTAGTATGAAATATTCTTCGGTACCAGATCTAATTTTTCATTGTTTTATTTAGTTCAAGATTATACAGTTATTGTATATTATTTTAAAAAAATTTTTCCTGCCCAACTAGGAGGATTCCCATTTTAGGACAGTTAATTCAAATTATATAAAAAAATACGAACGCTCATATCGATTAATTAATTGCTAATTTGTTTATGGAACTTTCATTCAATTTCACATTCAATGGGCATCCATTGCGCCGTTGCGTTGTTTAAATTTCTCCCAGTTTAAATTCGGTTGGTTCTATTTTGAGATAGTATTCAAGGATATTCATTTGGGCGAAAGTTATATTATTTATAGATAAATAATTTATTGCCAATTTTGTTTGTAGGCAAATTTGAAAATGTCAAGTGTTACATAACATTGGAGCAATAAATCAATTCAATTTGAATTAATAATAATCAGATTGAAATTTGATTCTAAGCACAAAAATAATATTCTTTAAAATGTTTTAAACTTTCAAAATAGATAAATACTACAAAAAGAATTTTATAGTATAATATTGAGTAGTGAGTGAATTCCAAAAAATTCAAAAACGTCAAATGTCAATGCGCTGATTGTTTTGCTTTTATTCTTAAACATATAATGCTGCCCCTCTTTCTTATACACTTTATGTCAACAGTCAAAAATGAGACAAACGGTCAACGTATGTCTGGACCCCTCCAAAGGAAAAATACAATAATTATAATAAATCTCCCTTACACATAAAGAAAATGAAACGCAATTCTCGTAAGTAAGTTGAAAAGTAAGAAAATCTCCAAAAATATAAATCCGTACACAACGCCATCTCTGATACTGACCAAAACAAAACACGGTCGATGGCGCATCGATAATTTCTTCCTTTTTTAATTTTTAACTCAATAAAAAAAGTGAATTTAATTCAGCTAATAAGTTAACACAACAGTTATTGATTATGAGGTGGTACGAAGTTTGCCGGGTCAACTAGTTTTCTCATAATGAATAAACAAACAAAAAATTGTAAGTAATCCATTGATACTTGATTAAAAACCATATATTTTAATTAATTTTTTTTAAGGAATTGTAAAAATTTTCTAAATAAATTTCACTATCTCCATAAGAATTCATTTTCAGATGTTCTTCGTATAGGTAGGTACCATAATATTGAAAAAATGAGAATAAGACAGTCCAAATAATCTGGAAGTTTTTAACATTTGGATATATTATTTTTACTTAAACATTAAAACGGTCAGCATCTTGAACCGGAAATGGAAAATACAAGTAAATTTATAATCAGACGAAACGCAAACGGACGAGTTAAAATAACCAAAAAACAGAATAAACCTAATAGTCAATTAACAATGGAAAATTTCAGATGACTCTAGAGTTCTGTTTTGATTTAGTTTTGAGCTTGAAGAATTGATATTTAATATTTTTTCCTTAATAATTTTTTACAGTAAACTGTTTATGTAAGGTAATACTAAAAAAATTACAAGTGTGCAGTTCACAAGTGTGCAGTAGAAGTGAAACCTTGAAAAAACTAAAGTAGATAAGAGTGGGGAGGCTACGAAGCACCGCACAAAGAGGAGACCGATTATTCTATCTCATTCTCTAGCAGGCTAAATCCTATAGATTTATGTGTTGGGCTCTTTTTAGTGTCGCTTTTTCGTTTCACCGAGTTTCCAATCACAACTGTGCTAAAGCATTTTTCACTTCAAAAATATCATCAGACAACAAAATGATGCATTTAACATTCTTGTCATCTTTGGAGATTATGTGCGGAGGAAAAAAGATTTCAAGGAAAGGAAAAAGAGGAATTTTGTGAAGGAAAAAAGATATGAGGAAATCTAGGGTCAGCGTATCCAGAAGTGACGGGCATATGAATCCATCTCTTTCGCTGTGGTGCAAGATGATGGGTCGAGAGAGATTAGCTGGAGAGGTCGAAGGGTCGAAGAGTCTCCCTAAACCGGCCTATTTCAATCCGGCCCGGCACGGAGCAGGTGGACGCACCTCACCAAACGTAGCGAACATGGGGTGACCTATGGCAGGGGTGTTGGTTACTCAATAAACGTTTCCCGGAGCGGCGGTACCCATACCCAAAATAACTAATCCAAATTAACTAATTCACAAATAAATATTTTTACTGGGAACATTAACACTGTCCAGCGGCCATTATACAATAGAGCCATCTATGTCTTGTTGCTCGAACTATCACAGTTAGGAAGTTAGTGAATGCATTGTTTTCAACCCTGATCAATATTGATTCTGTTCTTTTATTGGATTGTTCTTTAGATCGGTGGCAACAAAATTGATGATACCTCCTACAAAGCTTCGTACTTTCAACCGCTTCGTGATTTAGGCCTTATAATGAGCGTTTTTTATTACACTTTGCCTCCTTGGAGAAATGATAGGGGATAACGAAACGATCCTCATTCATTTGAATGTTGTATACATTTAAATACAAGGCTATAAATACAGTTTAAAGTATCTCGGATCCGTAAGATTTGTTATATAGCCGTCTGGAGGCAATTTAAAAGAGATCGACTTGGATATGGGAGTTAATCTATGCTAAAAGAACGCCAAGAAACCTAGTTAACTCACTAAAAAGGTCAAGTAAACTTTTTAGAATATTAAGGGCCTTTAACCAGCCAGCGGCCGAAAATCCACATTTCGTCGAAAGATGTTCTTACGATCGTACAGGGCGGTTCCAATAAAAGAGAATAATTATTCTACGTACCAGCTTTTTAAAATTATAAATCAATATCGAGTTTTTTTCATTCCAAATTTGCTTTAATTTATATTTACATCCGAAAATGCTGAAAGGCGTGATGATAAAACTATTAAAATTATGTACTTTTTGTAATAATTTTTTTATCATATTGTATTTATATTTTTTTAATAATATCTAAGCAAATCAAATGTGCAAAAAAATCTGAAATATATTAATTTTTAAGACTGTAAATAGATAGACAAAATTAAATAGAGAATTTTCGCCAAACATAACAGTTCGGATACATTTTTTAATGATTTTATTTGAACTAAAATTAAAATTTTGAGACATGCGTTTATTAGATAACATATTTATTAGATTTATTATTTATTTTATAACGCATTGATTTACAATAATGTATGATAACATGATATGAAATATGTCTTGTAAAATAAGATTTTTCGTTTGAAAACTTAACAAATCTGCCAACGACTTAATTTAAAATCAAAACAATCTTTCGAAATCAATTTACATTTTTTGTGAAAAGGAGTCAATACGTTATACGAATGATCCCAACAAATTATACGAATTTGTTAAAATTTTGACAAGAAATATAAATTTCTAAATCCATATATTTATTTTATTCACCACCCTAGAGTATTGACACTTTATTAAAAACCAGATTTACTTTTCGGTTTAGCTTTAACAATTTTTGAAATGAAAACTTCTTCAGCACCGTTGTGATTTAAAACTTAAAGCGAAAAATAGCGACACTAAAAAAAGACAAACACATACATTTTTATTTTATTTTTATTTATTTATTTATTAGCGTTATAAACAGGCTTTACAAATTCTTAAATGATTTTGATAATAATATGTATGTCATTGACCAATAAAATAACGACAATTTAAAATTTACAACCATAATGCAAAAATACATAACAAAACCTATAACTGATATAAACAATTCTGATAAAGTGCATCTTCTTACTTAAATATACAAAAAGAGTTGAATGAAAATTTTCGATGGTTTACATTTAAATTTTAATGGATATCAATAATATCAATTTTATTTAATTTAAATTCGAACTGCTAAAAGTAGGAGAGAAAATGTGGTGAACTAAAAAACGGAAAAAAGAGAAATACAGAAATCAATGAAATATTAATTTATTAGTTTTTTAAACATGTGGCATTACACTGTGTTAAACACATCGATATTTGTGCATAATCTGGTAAATGTGCTACAGCTTCTTCTAATAAATAAATTTTCAAGATAATTTGTGTTGCTCTTAGGGATATAAAATGTGTCCAGAGATCGAGTAACTCTTAATGGACATCTGAAATGAATATTTTGTAGAGAGAATGGGCAATCAATGAAGTTACGAATAATCTTACAGAGCATTAATAATAGGTCTCTGATATCTCGGCGTTGATCAAGAGATTTAAAATTTACGGGGACATAGTTTTCAGCATTTCGCACGCGATAAGAGACATATTTCATACTCTTTCTTTATTTGATTTATGTGTAGAACAATGAGGGTTCCACACTGTAGAAGCATACTCCAGGTGGCTTCTAATATAGGATATGTAGAGAGTCTTTAATGTTTGTGGATTTTTGAAAACTGAACTTACTCTAAGATTCAATTCAAACATTTTCAAAGCCTTCGACGTGATATGATCGACGTGAGATCGAAAAAGAAGCTTACTATCTAATAGAGCTCCAAGATCACTTATTACATTTACTCTGTTTAAAAATTAGTAGGGATATAATATTGTGTATAGGTACATCTATCGGATTTATCCTGTAAGAGAATAAGACAGTATAATCGGTCTTTTCTTTGTGCGGTGCTTCGTGGCCTGTCGATCTCCTCTTTGTGCGGTGCTTCGTAGCCTCTTCACTCTTGTATACATTAGTTTTCTGAAGATTTCACTTCTACCGTGTAGTGAACTGTGAACTGCACACAATTTTTTAAAAAAGAAAAACAAATATATCCGGGTGATAATAACCCGACCATATTTGAAAATCTCCTCTTACCATCACAGTAAGCAAAAAACATTGCTTGTGTCGAGACGGAGGACTTGGCTAGCTTGGCTAATTGAATACATCACGCCTGAATGGGACCTAAACGTGATGCCAACTCGACCCCAAATCGAATATCCGGCCGAATATTACGAGAACACTATTAAAAAGTTAGCTATCGGTACGAGCTATTTTATTGAGAATAATAATAATATATGAGAAGAAAAAAATCAATCGATTTCGGGCATCGAAAGTAAAACACATCTACCTAACAGTTAAAGATATTTCCAGAAATAAGATATCCAATTCTCGAAGTGAGATAAAGGGAGGAAGGGGCGGATTTGTGTTATGAAGCGCTTATTGGCTCCAACCCCCAGTCCCTTGCTGTACCTATACCTACCCTGTACACTGTAATGCCTTCGGAGTGACCACGAGCAGTCACAGGGGATGATTTGTTATGTTAATTGCAACTAATGGCCAATGAGGGTTGTTTTGTGAGGTGAATCAAATTGAACAGAATCTATGTTCGTTAAATGTCATCGATTTGTTCAGTTTTATTTATTTGTTGGCGCCCTAGTGGACCTGTACATGGAATATTACGTTTATTTAGTTAAAGTTTTTTTTTTTTCATATTAGTTTTACACAGGAGGTACTGAGGAAAATAATTTCCCTCAGGGCCTATATCATCTTAGAGGATGCTGTGTGGAGGGTTTTTTAAGGAAAGGAAGAATAGGAATTTCTGGAAAGGAAATAGGTATGAAGGGTGGGTAGGTATCTGGGGGTCAGTGTGTCCAGGAGTGACGGACGTATGAATCCATTCCTTCAAATGCTGTGTAAGGCAATGGGTCGAGAGATTCTGGCTGGAGAGATCAAAAGACCTCTTCAACCAGTTTCCCTTGATCTGGCCCGCCACCCAGCAGGTGGGCGGACACATCGGCCGCCAAGAACTTGACAAACCCTAACCCATGAACCCGGCACACATGCTAAGTCACCAAACATAGCGAACAAATATGGTACATAGGAATAGGCGTACAATTAAGTATTCATGTGTAGTAAATACAAATAAACAAAAAACATATACTAAACCTACTCGTATGGTATAGAATATTATAACAGATATAAAACTAGTTGTAATAAATTAGATTGGTGCATTAAAATTATGCAATAAATAAAACAATAATATTTTATTTCCAGCTATACGAACGGGGAAATCAATTCAATTTACATATATTATCACTATTGCAAATAATAGAATATGAAACAATTAAGATAGGATCAACATGAATCAATGTAATAACATTCATAAGTACGACAAAAAAAAAGAGATAAGAGAAAAAAAAGAGAAAACAAGTGTTGATTTCTGCCTAGAGTAAATAGAAAAATAAAAAGAAAAAGGAAAGTATACGATACAAGTCAACAAAAAAATGTAAGTATCAAATTTCACATGCATATTGGCGAAAAAAATGTTGGAAATTTTCGAATCAAAATTTGAGCATGGAATAATAATTGAAAATATAAAACTGATTTTTTTTCCAATCCAGGGAACGAATAAAATAGTTTTTTTTCGACGACATAAACGAATAACCACTCTGGAAGTAAAATGTAATCAATTTAATTACTACCAAATACGATTGAAATTGCCTTTCGAAGAATTATTCCATGCGTATTTTTAACAGTTCGCGTAATAAATATTACTTTAATAAGTGGTTCCTGGCATTATTTGGAGTAAACATGTAAATGAAATTTTTGTCTCCGGAGACATTTTTTAATGTTTTTTTTTCTTCAAAACTAACCAAAAAAAAATGTTTCTTCCATATGTCGTCGCTGGTCACTCAGCCTTGTATTAGCCCAACTGTCAAAGGAGATTTAAATTTCATTTTACTCCAAATAATGTCAAGTATTTTATATACAATTAAGTTAAGCACGTCCTGTAACATCCTGTATCTGTATTATACTTACTTTTTACCTATTACTATTACTCACACATTCATACATTAGTTAAGATAAACAAATTTAATATACCTCATCACTTGTAATGTAATGTACTGTATATGTATATCTTCATGAACAAATTAAAAAATTACAGACGTGTTATGATGACAGTTATTATTTTTGAAACATCCACCCAGAGGATCGAACATTTTTGGAGGCACAAAAGTAGTTTTTGCCAAAAATTAATAATATATATTAATTAATTAATAATTGCTTTTAAAATTTAATTTAAATTAAATTTAATAATGTTATTATCAAGTTCTGCAACAGCTTATTACAGCTGTTTTTGGCTTACAGGACGATTTTAAAACTTTTCAGCTGTGTTAAATTAATACCTCAAATACCGATAACATTTATTTTACAAAGAGTTTTCTCAGAAATACCTGCCTAATATAGGTATTAAAAGTATATTATACTATAAGTTAAAAGACGGCATCTTAGTTATAAACTAAAACTCGTATAATTGGTTTTCAAATATACTGTATTTAATATTGAACAGGAGGTAGGTAATTATTTTAATGATAACGTGCTTGAGAAAAAAACTGATGCCATATTTTAATATGTTGAATAATTGAATTTATAACAATCAAAAGTCACAAGGACGGTCTATTAATGTGGAGGTAGTTATTGCTAAACTTATGTGCATCTGAACAATTTAACAAATGAAAAAGTGCTTGTAGGTGAAAATAATTCAAGAAGAATAACGCCTATTAGATCAAATCACGGAAAAAACTGTGGAGGACACAAAAGGTTATATAAATGAAAACATATATAAAAATGAATACATACAATGTGCCGCGAACATTCCCGAAGCGCCTTTTGACTGCGTGGTCTTATTGGTATTTCATTCCTCAGATTCTCTTATAAACATGTTAATGAGCACCCTTCTCCCTGTCCCCCCTCTCACCTGCCAGGGGGGAGGGGGGATAAGGCTTCGCGGCTGTAAGGGGAGACTGATTTATGGCACAGTTTGTATCAGTTCCGGCCAGAGAACGATTTGCAAAACACCGCGGAATAACAGCCTTAAAAACTGTAGACACCCTTCTTGGTGTCGGGTGGGTTGCACCCCTCTATCGGAGTAGATGGTACTTGACTCAATCCACCCCTATTAAAGGGGAGCCTACAGCCTGAATTTGTGAATTTACATACCTATATCACGGAAGATGTGAATATCCATAAGAGATTAAAAGCAATGATATAATCAATCAATTGTCTACTATAGCTATAGTAGTAAGGAGATATTATGCAATACGAAGCAAATGAAGTGGTGGCAGAAATGTTTCGAATGCTATACAGCAAAGGTTATTTTTGGACCTGTCATCTGAACTATCTAGCTGGATCACAAAAGGAAGAGCGAAAAGCATTCCTCAGTTTCATTAACTTATTTAATTTACTGCTGGATCACATTATGAAGTTTTAAAATACATCTGCCTTTTGACGTAGTTTTTCTGACACTTGGAAGCTTTTACAGTTCCCACCTGTGGGCAAACTTTGTTTCTCCTTTCAAACCGAACAGTCTTATTAATCCTTTGTAAAATTTAATATTTCTTTCACTATTTGATTAAATTTTATTGAACGAAATAAAACAATAACTTTGTTTGTAACCAAGATTTATTTAGTGATTTTTTTAATGCCGGCCGGTCATCTTAACACAAGCATCTTCAGGGTATAAAATTAAACTGACATCAGTTTAATTTTATTTAATTAGTTAACAAAAAGTTTTTTTTTACCAAAAGAAAAGGTTCCATCCATGGCAGTGATGATTGGCGTAGTTTGCGCCGTAAGTTTCCCATGCGGTGGCGGAGGAGTGTTCTGAAAGAGTGCACACGAGTAAACATTTCCGTGGCTCTGCAGTATCTCGTTAGGCGGACTTTTAACTTATGCCAATGGTTTTAACAAAATCTAACATATAATGTTATTAAATAGTATAATATCTTGTCTAAGCAAAAGTATCGAATCCAAAATTATTACCACATGAAACCTGAATATACATATAATGATAATAAAGTAATATTGACCACCATAACACGGGCATCAGCCTAGCGTGGTGATCGAAAAATCCACTAATGATATAACCCTATGTTTGTATTTAATGAATAAAGATTTTTTTTTTCATAACTGATAAACAACCATTTCTGAATTGTATGGTAAACGATTAAACAATCATTGAAGAAGATAACACTAATAATCTAAACGAAAATATGAAGGAGAACAAGATACAAAAAAATTGAAAAAGATAATGGACGCAACTGGGACTCGAACCCAGAACCTCTTGTTTAACCAGGATGTGCGCGTTTACCAATTCCACCATTGCCGCCTTCTGTCAAACCGTAATATTTGTCAATCTCACATTTCAAATTTTAGAATTAACAATATTATCTTCGACTATTTTTTTATCCATATTGTAGGCGAACTCCCCTTTTTTATTGGAAACAATCGTTCTAAGAACTGGTTTTGTGACCTAGATAGCGTCTCGGATAAATATATCTGATTTTATTTTATATGGAACATTGACCTTTGATTAAAGTCTAGAATATGAATATTCATTTTTTTATAAGTAAATAATTATTTTTATAAATTTTGAAGGTTATTCCAATCAATGTAATATATCATTGAAGAAGATAATAACACCAATAAATAACCTAAACGAAAATATGAAAGAGAACAAATCACAGAAAAATAGAAAAAGATAATGGTCGCAACTGGGACTCGAACCCAGAACCTGTCGTCTAAAGTCTAAACAATGATTTAACATACATAAATGGTTGTAATATAGGTTTTGTAAAATTTAAATAAACGTCGTTTAGTGAAGACCCTGGGAGTATTCTTATTTTGCATAAACTAGTGAATAAATGTAATCTTTATATCAATAAATAATACACAGCGTGCTATTTATTTTGATTTATTTAATAGCCTCTAAGCCTCTGTTATGCCTCGTTCACCACCGTTATTTCATTCCACTGATTTGATATTCAATCTTATTCAGTTAAAATTTCTCAAAAGGGTAAAAACTGGTGATGGAGGAACGCGCACTCCCTTATCAATCATCATCACATACACCCAACACACCCCATAAATATAAATAAGGGTTGCGAGGTGTTATGGCGGTCACTTCTTTTGAGCGAGAAGTCCTGAAAAAGTTTCTAGAGAAGATAAAAAGTTTTTTTAAGATGGTAAAGTAAAATTACCTTATCTCTACAAAACATATTCACGGTAGACACAATGTGTTTGAGGAACATTTTTTGATAAGGAAGCTAGCACTTCCGAGTTCACCTAAATGCAGACGTTTAACTGAAAGTGTTTTTACCGGTTACAACTTTTCATTCCGCGACTAAATATCCCCGGCAAAATATTCTAGACAAAATATCCTAAGGACAAAACATCCCACAACAAAATATCTGCTAAAACCTAGCCTAACCTTATCAATGTGAAGAATGATTTTTTCCATTTTTTTTGAAGTCGAATTCCAGTGCAACTGTTCCTATACATTTGGTAATCTTTTTAGTATTTGTGTTTTCTTTTTCGGAGCCGCTAGATGTCGCTTTTTTTTGTGTTTTATTTTGCCTGTTAATTTTTTAAATATTAAATATCTGGTCGTTGAGGTTCATTATACCACTACGATATTGGAGGTTTACGTGTGACCATGAATAAATAAATATTGTATTGCTATCTCATTCGTAGGCTAAATCCTATAGATGTATGTGTTTGTCTCTTTTTAGTGTCGCTTTTCCATTTCATCGAGTTTCAAATCACAACGGTGCTAAAAAATTTTTCACTTTAAAAATCAAATGTTGGATTTCTGTTAAAATCTATAACAATTTTCCATGACCTTGCATTACCCGACAAACACCAGCATACACAGCATGATGGTTAATTCGAATAACTGAGCTAATTTCACAAATTTTATGCAAATGCGTTTGTTTTATCATTTGAAAACCTTTACGTTACAGCCTTAACAGCGCCGCTTTACGAATATGAGGCTGTTGTACTAAAAATTAGGCTCAAAGATCCGCGATACGAAATCGTGAAATTAATAAGTAACACGTACTACGGTAACGGGCGTTATCTGCGAATGTTACGTTATACGTTATTTTATCACCTTTGTTACGTGCACGTGCCGTCGAGGCCTAAATACTCGTAAATACGCACTTGTGACAATCTGACGTACTAAAGAATTACTTTGCGAGTGATTTCTAAAAACGTTAACGAAACGATCAACGTATTATGAATTATGAGGTAATGTTTTATTAAGATGTTCTTTAAAGGTTTTTTCTACGTGATTTTTTTTTTGAAGTAAAACTTCTTTAGCCCCGTTAGTGATTTGAAATTCTGATGAAAAGGAAATGGGTCACAAATTTATAATTTGACGGTTCTCAGTTTTAATATAATGTGGTAAATTCGCGCTTCGACGCGGGCCATCGATAGTGCAGTAGGCAAGATGCCTGACAAGTCACAGCGGCCAGAGAGATTAGCTTGAGGAAAATGATTTTCCTCAAGCGTTCTGTGTGGAGCTAAAGTGAAAAAAAAACATTGAACAGTAACTGGCTATTTAAATATGTTTACCAAACATAGCTAAAGCAATTACAGACTGGTCAGAAGTCAGACCGGTCAGTGGTTGAGTAGGCTTCGCGTTTGGGTTCCACACGGGCGTCACGTGTTCGATTCCTCGGCTTGCTAAGTCACCATCAAGCAACATTTTCGGCTTACTGTGGTGGCAGTAGGAGATTTTAAAACATTTCAAGCAACTTTTCGACTTTGAATGGTTAGGCGATTCTAGAGTATCTACTACTCTTGCCGTACTACAATTGGACTACATTATATTACTTTATAAATTCATCTTTGAATGGGCTTTGCAAAACTTGTACCCACAGAAAAGAAAATAAATCCTGTTTTTTAATGTAGAATGAAAATTTATTTAAAAAAGGAGATACCTATTTATAAACTCACATCTATTTTCTCGTGAGAACAATCCTGTTATAAAACTCAGTTAAATCACAAATAGGTATTACTCGTACAATTATAACAATCTACTCAGACATAGGGTACATTAATTTTCAGATTTTTAAATAAAGATTAAAAAACAAACATAAAACAAATAAATAAAAATATACAAAATTATATAAAAGTTCATTCAAATGACAGATAATACAAAGAGAAGCAAGAGACACAAGATGCACAGATACAGACACAAGTAATATATAATATATAATCAATTATACAATGCGGCATTATAGGATGGGGCGGTACATATACAAATCAAACACAAACAATTTACATATCACAAAAACTAATAATAAAAACAATTTAAAAAAACCCTACTCATATTCGTCAGAACTTTTATTCCAACAATTTAAAGTCAGAAAATTAAGTGCAATATATTTTTATCATGCAACATTACAAATTTATAAAGATAATATTCAAAATAAAGTTGCACCATTTAAAAACAACAGAAATCTGAGACAAACATCAATACTTCCTACTCCAAAATGTAAAAGAACACTAGGACAGTTAAGTCATAAATATCTCGGAGTAAAATTTTTTACTTCACTTTCTGAAAAAAATCAGAAAAATGAACAGTAATATCAAAAAATTTAAAACTCACCTTAAAAATTATACCGGAAATTTGAACTGAATATAAAAAATAAAACAATTAAACCAATATAATTACACCCCCATACACACAAGCCCTGCTTTTTTACGGGGATGAATCAAATATGTACACATAATATGTAATTAATTATTATATTGAATTTATTGTAATTTATGTATCTTTCTCTAAATAAAAAAATAAAAAATATATAATTAGACTTGTTATACGGCCGTATATCCTCTCTGCACACTTACTTAAGTATGAGGACGTGAAGCATAAATACTTCTTTAGATCAACTGAGGAGGGATCAATTGTTCGATGGATCAAGTGACCAAGGATCAAGTGTCCGAGGGATCAAATGTACGAGGAATTAAGTGTCCGAGGGATCAACTGTCTGAGTGATCAACTGACCAAAGGATCAACTGGAAGAGGGATCCACTGTCTGGGAGTCAAATGTACTATGATCAACTGTAATGAAATCAAATAACTTACATCCCGCGAGCATCCGTTTGAAAAACAAAGATATTATTGTAGGAATTCGTCGGAATTAATTAAAATGTGAGCGTCGACCGAACCACAGCTCTTAGGGTCTTGTGGCACCTTAGGGGTAAAATAAAATGTATTTGTGCATGTCGGGAATCCGAAAACTCTGAATTTGTAGTCGAGGATCTTAACCACTCGACCTTGAAGGTTGTCAAAGTTGTCTTAAGTTAAAATAAAATAAACGTGAATAAAGTAAAGTTATAAAATTTTATATTATTACGACAAAATACATACCAATAATATTTTTAGAGAAGTTTTCATCCCTTAAAAATAGTTTAGGGATTTATGTTTGTTTGAAAGTACCTGCCCATTTTATGAAGTTAATTAGGACACCCGAAAGATTTTAATTAAAATACGTGACTTTTTGAATTCTTAGTTCTGAATTTACCAAACTCCTCTTCAGGTATCTGCATTCTGTATAAAATTGGTATTACTGATAAAAAATTACCACGATTTATTTTTAATTTGATGGTTAGAATAAAATATTTCATTAAATATTTTAAAATTAAATTTTAATTTCTCCACACAGGAGGTTCTGAGGTATGAAAGAGCCTAGGTCAGTGGTTGTCATACTTTTTTGGTCAAGGACAACATAGGACGATGTGAGGTATCACCTAGCCGCACACGGGGGAGGGGCGGTTTTTTTGTCATTTTTAGACCATATTTTTTTACCTGCCCCCGCCCTCACTGTGCTATCTCATACCTATAATTTTCTCTGAGTCTTCTACTGCACCCTGAAAGTCTCAAACGCCCACGAGGGGTCGTTATCGCCCACGTTGGGAACCTATGACGTTCGCTATGCGCGCGTTCAAAATCAACTTAGGATGTGTTCAAAAACCAGCTCGGCATTTTAAAACCAAATGCCAATAAATTAAAATCAACGTTCTAAAATCATAATGGCATACGTACACTGGAAAAAACAGGTTAATATAATTGCATATGAAAAAAAAAAATTTGAAAAGCGGCAGAAATTTGTGCGGGCCGAACAAAAATCGGCCGCGGGCCGCAGTTTGACGACCACGGGCCTAGGTGATCTGAGGGGTGGGAACGAATCTGAGGGTCAATGTGTTCAGGAGTGACGAACGTAAGAATCCATCCCTCGATGGGTCGAGAGAGTTTGGCTAGAGAGTTCAAAATATCTCCCCTAAAAAAATTCTCCCGATCCATCCCTCCACGCACAGGTGGGAAAAAGCATCGATGCCAAGACCTTTACAAATCTCGTTCAAGTAATCCAGGCACCCCTGCAAAGTCACCAAGTAGCGAACTTAGGGTGACCTACGGCAGGGGTGTTGGTTATTCAATAAATGGTTCCTGGGCGGCGGTACCCATGCCCTCCTAAAGTACATTATGAAAAAAAATTAACTTAAAGAAAATAAAATAAGAATAAACTAATCACATATAATATTTACATAGTTTTCAGTCCATCAGAAGGGCGATACTATATCTTTTGTGGGATCGTTATGAGATAACGGACGTGATCGCCAGTCAGATTTGTGTGATTTTCTATTGATTTTATTAATAGGAATTGGTTTTTATAACGATCTAAACTAAAATATGTGATTGCTCACAGCTGAAATTTAATATCGGCCTATTAAAAGTAAATCCATAGAAAATCACACAATTCTGATAGGAGATCTCGTCCGTTATCTCATAACGATCCCACAAAAGATATAGAATCGCTCTTCAGTTTAGGTGGCATTATTTGGAAAATGGATAAAATAGCCCTAAAACAAGTCGGAAAAATTCATACATCCCTCCCTTATAGTTTTTTTTAAGTTTATTCAAAAGTACAGCTTCTCCACTAGTGTTCGCTAATATTCAATAGTTGATTGCGTTGGATTGTTTCTGGCCGGTGCGCGGTGCCGGCGGGCGGTGGCGTGCGGGGGGCTCAATAATGGTAGGCAGTTTGCAGGCGAAGAAAACACCAGTTATTACCCATAATAAATTAACAACTATAATCACGGCTAAAAGTGATCGACCTTTGCGGGATTTCTGTCGCTGAGTATTTCGAATCGACAGGGCGGGAATACGAAAAAAATCATAACGACAAGAAAATCTTTTTGAAGTGAAACTTCTTTAAGGCCGTTAGTGATTTGAAATTCGGATGAAACGGAAAAACGTCACAAAATTATTATTTGGCGGGTCCTTCGGTCTAATATAATCCAGTAAATTCGCGCTTCGGCGCGGGCCTTCGAGAGCGCAGTGGGCAAGGCGCCTGGCAAGTCTCAGCGGCAAGAGTGTGTGAATCCTACGAAATCCAAAAAAAACATTTTATTTTTGTGAAATCAATATCCAATCTTCAAACCACTTTAAAATAAACAGGCAAAAGAAAAGAAACAGATATCTTGCGACTTTCTAGTTTCTCTTCTACCGCGTGTGAATTATAAACTCTAATTTTTTTACACCAAATTTCAATAGCATCGTGAAAGCTCTTTGGGGTTTTGGAAACATTGGATCTTCTTTGTTTGTTGTGCTCATATTTTTAAGGATTGAAAAAGTTTTGATAACGTACCTTGGAAAGGTGAATTTGTGTTGTAGCCAAACGATGCCTCCAATTAACGTGTTTAATAATAATAATAATAATAATAAGTTGTTTATTTCAGCCGAACAGAGCGGTGGGTGCAATACTCTGTCAGCCATAAAAAAGTATACATTACATAAAATGGATTTACCAGATAAAAAATAAAATAACATAAAAAAGATAAAAAAAATATATACATCTACATATTTAGTAGGTAATCGTATATCTACTACGGGGGCTTCAGAAGAATTCTCCATGTTTGGTGAAGAGGCGCGCCCTGCCACTGGGCCACGGCCTGGACGGGAGTGTTCTCCGATCTTTGGTAGCGCTGACTCACCCCGGCTATTTTGTGGCGCATCAAAGCGGCGAACCCATGTACCCTTCCTTCTGCGAACATCTGCGAGGCACTGCATCGCCAAGGTAGGCCGAATAGCGCCCTATATGCGTTGTTGTATTGTACTCGAAGTGAGTTCATGACGCCTTGTGAGTATCTTGTCCATAGTTCGCTGGTGTAAAAGCTCATGCAGTAGCTCTGGAATATTTGCTTCTTCACCGGAGAACTGCACCTGTTGAATCTCCTGGCGAGCATGTTGGCTCGAACGCTGAGTACTCTTCTTTGGCGTTCTATGTCATTTTCATCATTTAGGTCATCAGTGACGACATGCCCCAAATATTTTATTTCCCTGCAGATTTTGACAGTGTTTAACTTCTGTCCAATGGTGTTTCTACTTATGTCGACAGAAAAGCATTTATTTCAAAACATGGGCAGGTTCAGCACAGGTTCGCCTAGAGAAGTGATCACAAAATTCTTCTCACCTACAAATATACATACAGTTACGGATCATTGACTTCTTTTTTTCTTTATTATTGCTAAACTTATCTATGTAAACCAATGTGTGTTCAAGAATAGAAATAAATAAAAAAATAAAAAATACTTCTTCTAAAACAGCAAACTTATTTGGTGGCACCATTTTAATTCAAATTAATAAATTATTTTGTTTTTACCACTATAATTACTGTGGTAAAAACAAAGTAATTTATTAATTTAAAATAAAAAATAAATTCGGGAGGTGGGCATGGGTACCGCCGGACCCGGGAACCATTTATGGGATAACTATCAGCTCTGCCATAGGTCACGTTAAGTGGTTCTCTTCATTTGTTGACTTAGCAGGGATGCCTGGATTGACGAGGTGAGGTTTGTCTAGGTTTTGGCCGCACATTTGCCTGGTTGAAGGAGACTTTTTGACCACTCCGGTAGGACTCTCCCGACCCATTCACTTGCACCGCAGTTGAAAGGATGGACTTATACGTTCGTCATTCTCGGATGCAGTGCTTCCCAGATTCCTACCCACTCCTCAGAGTGATTTTTCATATTTTTTATTATTATTTATCTATAAAAACATGTATTTACATTCATTTTTTTATGCCTGTCTCACTAGGATATACCTGTGTCGAGACAGGCGATATTACATGGCAGGATATTATATCTGTCGGATCTGCCCTGATGATGGACACTGCAACGCTGTCCGAAACGTCGGCTAAAGAAGGAGGTAGCGCAACACGGCATAACACAAAAAAAAAATTATTGTATTCAAATATGTAGTAGGTACAAGTTATTTCAGCAGAGTCTCTAGTACCAATAAACATGTTATAAAGCCACTACATTATGTCAGCGCATACCTCATAGTCAACTGACAAATTAATGTGATGCTTGTGACAATAAACGAGCTTTTGCCGCCATTAATAATTGACGAATTAATTCAGCCCATAAACAGATTGTATCATCAAGAAATCACACTAGTCCTACAGATTCCGACTTAGCGCGACATTAATTATTCAGCGCCCTGTCGCACTTCAACTAAGCCGCTCAGCATCACACCTTAATCCGGCCCTGGCTGCGGTGAACGGAGAATGGTGAACGTTCGGTGTGACTCTGTGAGAATGTAAGTGAATTGTATTAGCAGCCTTGTTCCACCCTTGCTGGGGGTGTAATAACCCCCAGTCACGGCACAGCGCCCCCCTTCCCTTCTCCCGGCGCCCCGGGGCGGTGTTTAAACCAAACACTCGCCTGGCGCCTCTCGCGACACGCGTCCGTACTGGCTGAAGAGGAAGCAAGTAGGATCTCCGGAACACTTAAGTATATTGCGCTTAATGCATTTGCAGACGTATTTTCTTGTGCTGTTTGAGTGTGACGAAGATGCAGTGGAGTAAATATTTTAGTCCCTCTAAAAATATACACGGTTAAGTAGAGATGTTCATCACGTAATGGGTTGTCGTTGCGGTTCCAGTTAAGGAGACCAAAAAAACCAGTTCCTTGTGCAGTTTTTGAAGCACAACTTCTTTACGCACGCTTGACTTGGGGAGTAAGCTGGTGAATGCGTGATGAGAGCGTTTCGAAGTGTGATTGGGCGAGGTGAACGGAAGTTGAAAGGGAGATATAAGTTAGCGAAGATAGAGATAGAGAGAGAGTTACGTTTCGTAAGACAGTGAAGATAGAGATAGAGAGAGAGGTGCGAGCACACATTTTCTTTCTCTCTTTCTCTCAAAGCCACAGGCAAAGTGCAGGCCTGTTGTCTGTATCACACTGTAGGAGCAAGAGAGAACAGTGCGTGCGCACTTTTTATTGCTCTCTTCTTTTATAAGTTAGTGAAGTTTTACTTCAGTCGTGTGGTCTAAAGAACACTCTTTTTTTTAAATAATTTTTTTATAATTTTTTTTATTAAGAAAAAATTCCTCAGGACCTACAACATCTTTGAGGATGCTGTGTGGAGAGTCTTTTTAGATAAAAGAAGTAGAGGGAGTTCTGGGAAGGAAAAAGTATGAGGGGTGGATAGAAATCTGTAGTAAACATGTTCAAGATTAAGGGAGGATTGAATCTATCCCTCCCACTGCGGTGTAAGGGGTCGAGAGTGTCCGGCTGAAGAGATCTAGGTTTGGCCTCCCTCAACCGGTCTCTACCGATCCGGCCCGCCACGTCGTAGGTGAGCAATCGCATTCACCCCCAATACCTAGACAAATCTTACCTCACGAACCTGGGCACCCTTGCTAAGTTACCAAACATAGAGAACCACTTGGGATGACCTATGGCAGGGGTGTTGTTTATCCAATAAAATACCCGCCGCCCAAATTGAAGGTCACTTTTGTAACCGGATCAATCGGGTTGAAGGGAGAGAGAGGGGGGGGGGGGGTTATTTTAAAAATATTGTATTTATTTATTAGTTTCTTTAGTAAAGTTTGTACATGGTGTAATTATAAAGCATAACGTAAGAATAATGTTACAGTTTTCACAGTCCTCCTCACTAGGATTTCATATTCTGTTTTGTTCTAAGGCGGCCAGACGCTTTCATATTTTTGTATTTAGTATCTAGTTGTTTTTAAATTGACTTCGTAATGTAAGCATCACTTTATTTTTAACTTTAGTTTGAAATGTATACATTTCTGTTTTTTATTTTGTTTGATTTAGTTGATTGTTATATTTATAGTTTCGTAGCATGAAATTTAATATTTCCCTGTTCAAAAGTTTTATTCAACCTGCAAATAACCAGTATATTTTGGCTTATTGCCCTGTTGTATAATATTTTGTCTACGTCATATCAATTTCACAGCTACATTTTGAGATAGACTTTTTACATTAGCTTCACACAGGAGGCTCTGAGAAAAATAATTCATGTGATTAATTAATTTTTTTTGTCATCTTTGGGGATGCAGTGTGGGGAGTATTTTGAAGGAAAAGGTATGAGGAGTAGGGAGGAATCAGGGGGTCAGTGTCTCCTGGAGTGTACGTATAAATCCATCCCTCCCACTGTGGTGCAAGGCGATGTTCCGAGAGAGTCCTCCTGGAGAGATCAAAAGGTTCCCTCAGCCAGTCTCTCCCGATGCGGCTTGCTACCCAGCTAGTGGGCAGATATGTAAACCGCCAAGACCCGGACAAACCTCACCCCATCAACCCGGTGCCCCTACTAAGTCACCAAACGTAGCGAACCACTTGGAGTGACCTATGGGAGAATGGTTGGCTATCCAATAATGGTTCCCGGGGCAGCGCGGCGGTTCCCGCCTTCCAAATTGTAATTGGCTCTATAGATATTTACGTTCATCAAGTTGTTTTCATGCAGGAGTCCTGGAAAGATTAGCCTAGTACATCACTTTTATGCCTGTTACGTTAACTTTGACTAGAGAAATTGAACCGGTTCGTCTGAAATTTACAAAACAATTGGTCATGTTTTTACAATAATTTTATTCAACAAATATTTTTATATTTTTCATGATTTAGAAATATTCCACAAGAAACCGGTTCCAAAAATAACCGGTTCCCGTGAGAAATGATATCGATACTTCTAAATATCGAAAGTAATTTAAAAAAGGGCATCAGTGACAAAGCAAGGCATAAGAGACGCTCTTAAAACAAAATTTGTAATGACAGAAATTTCTACAAAAAAAGAGAAAAAAGTTAAAGAGGGAAAAATTATATAATCGAATTTTTTCTCTTTTTTAAACGACTTCCAAAAGGAGGAGGTTATCAATTTGACGGTATTTTATTTTTTATTTTTTTATGTTTGTTACCTCAGAATTTTTGATTGGGTGAACCGATATTGATGATTCTTTTTTATATTAGAAAGCAGGTGCTTTCCGTGTGGTCTCATTTTAATTTGGTTCAGTTTTGACAATGGAATCCATGAGAAAATCATACATGTCTTAAATTTGCAATAAGTATGTGCGCGACAAATGGACGAATAACTCAATATTACGCCAACAGATTTCGATGATTTTTTTAAAGTAAAACTTCTTTACGCACGCTCGTCACCAAAAATCAAAAAATAAACAAAAATTTTAACAAAACAAAAAACGACTTCAAAAATGCACTAAAAAGTAAAAAAATAATTTCGTACAATTGTTATTTTTGGAGTCGGTGTCAGCCAAGATCTCCACATCTCACCTATAACTACCTATGTATGTAGTTACCTTGGCTGATACCGACTCCAAAAATAACAATCGTACGAAATTATTTTTTTACTTTTTAGTGCATTTTTTAAGTCGTTTTTTGTTTTGTTAAAATTTTTGTTTATTAAATTTATTCATTTTTTTTTAATTGATACATTATTTAAAATGCATGATGATGAATTTTATTGGTGCATTTAAAATTATTTCCTGGAAATGATGTGGTTAATTACTGGTGATTCTGTTTTTTTTTCAATAATAAGTGTAATCCAGATTTTGTTTTTAGAAAATAAAGTCATTCGTGGAGACCAAATTGTAATCCTATATTTATATTAATTAAAAATCCAAATAATTATAATTAATACCACAAATAACATTTTAAAAAAATTGTGATCCTTAAACGGTCATTAATTGGTGCTTTCACCCTACATACATATATAAACATATTATAATAATGAGAACAGAAAATTTTGCTTATGGGGACGATGACCAGAACAATTGTGAGATAAACGATATGGTTCTTTAAACATTAAAAATGATTTTTAACTTTTTGACCAATATTTAAAAAATATTTTATCAATTCAAAATAAATTGGTTATTTAGAGATATATCGACGGTTCCAGTGACAGCAAAAGAATCTTTCCAAGTAACAGGTACAGAAATATCGACCATCTCTACTTAAGACACGTCTTTCAGATGTGCTTAGTAATTAAAAACTCTTCCAATGCTTGAACCATTTTCTTTTAGACTAGCGCAGTCCCGTGGAATACTCGTTATAAAGTAATGTATAAAATTTAAATAGGAACCCACATACGCGCTGCCTGTTTGGAATAACATGACATAAATACTAAGTATGTAATTTATGTAAATATAATAGATATAAATTAATTTTTCCTTTTATTTTTATTATTCTTTTTATTTAGAAGAAACAGTGATACAGGATTGATATGTGTTGAAACTAATATCATGAACAAAAAGTAGTAACTTCATTTCAAATCTTGTCTATATTTATATTAATGTTACCACATCATATACTTAAGATTTATGGTAGACTCTATAATACTATTTTGTACTCCTAAACCAAACTCAAAAACTAATATTTATTTATCTCTATATATTACAGTTTTTACCTTATTTTTAATATTTTTACATAATATATTTTGAAAATATTTTTACATATTAATATAACATTTTATTATGTTGGGTGTAAGGTGGGTTTGCGAAGGTGAAACTGTTGGTTGAAAATGTTGTATGTTTCGTGAATACCTCACTAGGAGAACCTGTGCTGAGGTGTTTACGTGTTTATGATTCAGTGTGACAAGTATGGGTATTTATGTGTTGTAGTAGAAAGTTAGTTTTTTTTCTTTTTTTTTACATTTTAATGGTTATTGTACATGGATTATTTGGAAGAAAAAATATATCTATAAAGTATATATATATGAATAGTTGGTAAATTCTTGAAAGACATATATATTTATTTCCTTTTTTTATATTTTTGTTAGGTTTGGTTAGGGATTAAGAAATTTTGTATAAAGTAAATATCTTGATTTTTGATCCAGGCTGTGATGTGTTTTTTGTGAATGAGTAATAATAATAAGCTCTTTAGTTCTCTTCATTGGCGTAGAAATACCTAAAAATAGGTATTTCAATATTTCTTCTTATCCCATTGAATTGTGTATACCAATATTATAATAATAATAAGAAAAAAATTTACGATAAGTTTATTATCTATGCCGTTTGAAGCCAATAAGTTAGTATACTTGCAATTTTTAGTTACTTTACGACCTAGAACATGTACACGTACACAATAAGTTTAAATTATTTTTCTGAAGAAAAATGTTTGTGCTGTGATCATTCACAGCAAAAAACACAATATAATCATTTATACAAAAATAATAGTTAATACATATATAATTTATATTTTACGGAATAAACATTTGAAAAAGTTTTAAACATTCGGTTGGATACTTCAAATCAAATAAACAAAAAAAACTTCAATTTGTCGTCACTGGTCACTCACCTGAATAAATGACCAGCCCCTCATTCCGCCCTTAACAGTCCAATAAATATAAAGTCGCCGGAGACCAGAATTTCATTAACATTTTTGTCAAGAATCAAAGTATGAAAGAGACCAAGACACAGATAAATAAAAAAAAGTTTACGGTCGCAACTTGGATTCGAACCCAGAACGTTTCATTTCGTGAGATTATTAGTATCTTCTTCTTCAATGATATATTACTGTAGTGCATGAAATATTTATATATTGTTGTATTCAGGTAGGTTCGGGTTTTACCGAACCATAAACTGAGATTTACGAAAGTAGATACGTTATATTAATGCACTCTCAGCGACGGCAGCTCACTTCTCTGTTATCCGGCTTTTGGGCAATATTCCTTTGAAATATTATATTCTAATAAATAAATATACAATAATAATACAAGAAGTACTTACATGTTTAACTAATCTTACGTGATAGAGTTTAAAGGGATACTGGAGAGATAAGGGCCCAGTATCCAAGATTAATAAGGTATCACGTATCTACGATACATTACAATTACATTGATGGGAATAACCTTCAAAGGTTATAAAAAAAGAGAGTTGTTCTAATAAAAATCAACCATATTTTTATAGCCTTAATTGAAGCAAGTAAAACTTGTCAAGGAGTCAAACCTTTTATTTTTTTTTTCAACCATTTGTTTTGTCTTTTTGTTCGAATTAAAACCACTTTAAAACTTGAAACCAAGCATTATTTTAAACAATCAATTGTTCAGACTTTATAAAACAAATATTGTAGCAAGCTATGATAAATAACCAAGGAAAAGTTAAAATGTAATTTGCCCCGGGCTGAATAAATGAATTACCCGCCCACTGACAAATCAGGGAATTTGTTTTTCTCTTCTGGCTAAACTAAACTTCTTGAAATCGTACTTTAGGAAATTGTCGTCAGGTGTCGTCTTAGTTTTAAAGTTTTAAAGGTGCGACCTGCAATTGGGATTAATTCGATTGCTCTAGACTTCTAGACTAAATATTGATCAAATATTATACCCTCAATAACAAATAATATCAATTTGGGATGCTGCTATGGGTACCGTAGCCCCAGGAACTATTTATTGGATAACCTAAACCCCTTAGGTCACTCCAGGTTCATGGGGTGAAATTTGTCCGAATCTTGGTGGCGGATGCGTATGACATTATATACATTTTATTGGCTGCTCTCTTTATGTATGATTGTAAGATTCAAACCCGAACTAAATGCTATCTAGATGGTGTCTGGAAATTTTTTTATCAATTTTATTCGATATGCTACATCGATTGATTTTTTGCAAGTCTAGAATGTATATTTATATATTTATTTTTTAAAACTTTATGAGTAAAACCTCAAATTGTAATAATGGGACTCGAGTCCCAGAGGTGCAAATATCTTCTACTGATTTTTTTGTTACCAGATTTTTGATTGAGTTTCGCTAATATTGTCTTCATTTAATTAAATAATTATTTTGGTTTTGTTTTCATTGATGTGTCATAATAATTATGCGGAGATTTCAAATAGTGAAAAGAAAATGCGAACAGAATAAAGCAACAGAGCGGATTAAAAAAAATATTTAAAACAAAAACCCGAATCAGACCCCTGATTAGAGTTGCGATAGGAATTGGTGGTCGGTGAAAAATAGTCGGGCTGTCTGGTTCCTGTTTTGTCGGTCGAAATTCCATTTCATTTGGGCACCTTCGAATTTCCACTCTCTGTCACTGATTTCACCTTTCTAACATATTCGTAGAGTAAAAATATTGTATTTTTTGGATTAATGTTTTTGATAATTGTAGTTGATATTTGTGAAGGTTTTTGCTAAGAATTTATATATTATATACTAGCAGACCCAACCACACGTTGCTGTGGCTAACGGAAAACAACGCCATTACCCAACCTTTATAAAATCCACACCATCCGTTTGCCAGCTGCCCGTTGCCCGCTGCCTAAATTAAATATTTGAATTTATCGGCTTTGCTCTACTATAATAAGCATGTATTATACATTTAAACTTTCCTCTTGCACTCTATCTATTGGTGACAACCGCATGAAAATCCGTTGCGTAATATAAAAGATCCAAGCGCACAAACATTTTTTAGCGACTTCATTTTATACTATGTAATGAGGATATTATATTTTATTTGAATTTCTCGGCTTTTTTCTACTATAATATGCATGTTTTATACATATAAACCTTCCTCTTGAATGACCCTATCTATTGGTGACAACCGCATGAAAATCCGTTGCGTAGTTTAAAAGATCTGAGCTCACAAACTTTATGAGCGACTTCATTTTATACTATGTAATGATATGTGTTTTAATTTTTAATTTTTATTAATTTCATAAATTTAATAATATTATTAAATTTATAAAATAAATAAAAAAATTAAAACGGACTTCTACAAAATAATCTTAATAATAAAAAATGAAGAATTTATACGTTATGAAATTTTATATTTTACTGCGCACATGCAAAGGGAATTGGGGATTCTTTTTTATTGTTATTTTTATTATTATTATTTGTAATATTTCAATATTAATCATCTTCCTTAAAATGTTAGTTTTTTATGTTTCCATTCAATATTATTGATTTTAAAAACGATCTAACACTGATAAAATCAAAAAGGGCCCGTGGCTGGCATATCGGATTTTGACTTCACAAGCGTCAATCAGCTTGGCCAGCATAAATAAACACTGTCAGTGAGCATCTACGCCCATGACGTCACATGATAGCCCCGTCCCAAAATATCGTTTTAGCGGTAATTCAAAAATGGGAAACTTTGACTAGCTGTAGAAAATTTATTCGTCAACCTAAAAATAAAATTGAAGTGCTATGATCATCGTATTTTTTTTTGCTTATTTTTATAAAGTAATATAAAAGTAGAAATATCCCATTTTATTTAATTTTTTTTTATGGAATTTCTTAATTTTCAAAAAAATAATCCATCTCTTTAGTATAATATAAAGGAGGGTATATGTTGTTCGATTCTCCGTGATTTATGAACTTTTGCACATTTGACTTTCAAAATAAGAGGAAGGTCAGTGTCTATATGATATTTCAAAAAACCACCCTATCCCCCTTTCTAAACCTTTAAACAATAGAATAAAGGCAGGGCAAAGCCGGGATCTTCACCTGGTTATGATACACATATTTGTCAAATTTAATATAACATTACGTTTATTTTTAACTCCCACTTGTGTGAAAAATATATAAAAAGAACGACAAATAATTACGGGTTAAGATTAAACTGGTAGTATTTAAAAAATTTCTACAACCATCATTGCAGTAGGAAAATGTTGCTTGTGCAATGATGGAGACTTAGCTAACAGATAAAATCAAACCCACGACACCTAGGTAGGTACCAGACGCATTTATCAATCCAGACACTAACCGTTGACTGTTCGTGGATACTAGGCAGAGCGTTTTGGTTTCGTTTAATCTTCACGGTACTTTTCTCGTTTGTTCTATTGGAAGTTATTAAAAAAAATCATTTTATGTAATTGAGTTATGCTCAGGCATGAGATTTTAAGTAAATGTAATGGATAATACGCAATTTTAATCCTGCTGATGAATTTCACTTGAAATTAAGTGCTCTTGCTGTGATTTTATCATAATCAATTATAATTTAATCGTAAAAAATAATTATCAGTGCAAAATTATAATCTAACTGATCGGAAAATATAATTCTTTCTAAAAATACATCTGCAAGAAAACATGCTGAGAAAAAAAAAATTACTTAATTTAGAAATATAAGTAATTTTTACGAGTACGTAATATATACTAAGATTATAGTACATAATAAATACATACATACTTTATTTTAACAGCAAAAGCCTAAATATTTACATGTTTAAAGAAATGGTCTTAGATTAAATTTACTTGAACAAGAGGAAATCAATAAACGAACGAATGATCCTAATGTAACATTAATTAAAACAGATATAAAAATGATTTATTCCCTGCTTCTAATTTTGTTCACAAGACTTAATCAATATAACACATTTAATTAAGCGAATGGAAGTCATGTCATTATTAAACAATTAAGAAAATCGTACCATTTAATGCGAGGAAAAAAGATTTCAAAGTACCCCACGGAATAGAGAATCTATTGCGACAATTCTTTTTTTCAGTAAAAAGTTTCAACTGGCAATAAATCACAAGTGGCACCATGAAAAATTGAAAATTGGGCTGGGGTAAATAGAATCATATTATAAATACATTGTCTAAAAGTGGCCTAACCACAGTTTTAAAATAGCCTTGAACGCCGAAACATCGATTAAAAACATTTATAAAATTTAATTCACAATACATAAAAAAATAGAGTTAAACACAAAAACCAATTAATATACATGTAAAGAAATATATAATTTTCTTTAATTTAAAACAATGCTGAACTTAAATCGCCATTGTGGCTGTATGTATCGTAGACTGTCACTGGATATGCGCCAAAAAATCTATTTAACAGTCGACTCGATATTTTATAATCTATGGAAAATTAAAACTATAGTAAAAATAATCTGTGGCTATGACAAAGCAAATTGATAAGATTAATTTCAATAATTAAAAGTTATTACTATTGTGATTGTGATTAAGGAATCGACATTACAATTAATAACATTAAATGTCGTTTCTTTCCTTACAGATAATATTTTGTTAATAAATACTTTTCTTTATGTATATCTTGTGAGATTAACAAAATAAAACTTCTCTTTCCTTGAAACTCAAATGTGTTTTGATTGATTGTGTCGTCCAAATCACGAAGAAAATATCATTATATATATAATATAATATTTGCTTATGTTTTAAAAAAAATACTACTGTAATAATACGTCTGTATTGGAGGTTTGTATTGCCGACCTTCTAGATTTATTCTGTAGAATGAACTGGTTTTGGATTTGTTCTGCTGGTTAGAAAATCTTATTTCCTTTCCCGGGTTAAATTAAATATTAATTTGAATATACGCCAAATTTCAAAGCAGGTACTCGGGATTTTACCGGTTTGTCCAAAACTTTGGAAATATTGACTTAAATTCGTTATTTAGCTCTATTCACTATTTTAACATCGTCAGTATTTTAAACTCGGACGAAGCCCGATACTGTTGGTAAATATGATTCGTTCATATATTCAAATATTAACGTTTCACATGATTGCAGCTTACCCGATACCATCATCATTGAAAAACAATATGGCTAATCATAAAAAAGCTATTCGAATCAGAAATCGCACATCAAAAATATTTTTAAATCAACAAAAATGAAAAACGGAAGGCCGCACTTCACGGGGGGATGAACTGAATACGGGGGTTGGAATATTGGGGCTGGTTTCGTGGGCCGGCCGCGGTGTACTGGGGAACTTACTGATGATGTTACACTCAAAGGAAATACACGCTTCGGTGGACCCAGCCACTGGAAACTCAGCTCAAATACGAAGCATCATCAAATATAATGGAGTTGGTGAATCAGGTGATGTTAGTCGTTTTAGTATATTCATACTCTCTCTCTACCAAAATTTTGTAATTTTTTTTGTTAAATTTTGCAAAAGTTATATTATAGGACCTATGTTCATGGTATTTTATCTTAAAGTTACCCACGAGCTAGGTCAGAATGATAAATTTTTTTTGCATCACAAATTCTATTTTAAAATGGCCTGCTCAACTTTAAATGAAATTTAAGGATTTACTAACATTAATAAATTAAGTATATACCTACATCTCTTGACAAGAAAAACCATAAATGCCATGCTACTAAATTATGTAATGCCCTTCCATATGAAATTCTGAGGCCCTGAGAAAAATAATTTCCCTCAGGGCGTACGTCATCTTAGGGGTTGTAAAGAGGGTTTTTTAAAGGAAGGGGATGAAGTTCTGGGAAGAAAATATGTATGAGGGGTGGGTCGGAATCTAAATGTGTCCAGGAGTGACGGAGGTATGGATCCAACTATGGTGAAGGCGATGAGTGGAAAAATTCTGGCAGATGCATCGGCCGCCAAGACTGCCGTGTGCCTAGTATGGTTGTCGAAAAATCCCCAATTTATGTAATAAAAAATTCAATGAATGAAGAAAACTTAAAAAAAAAACTTACTCCATGAACCCCTGCTAAGTCACCAAACGTAGTAAACCACTTGTGGTGACCTACGGCAGGGTGTTGGTTACCCAATATATGGTTCCTAGGCCATCGGCACCCATACCCGCCTCCAAAATTACCGTGGAAATACACACATTTAAAAACAACATCTAAATATGGCTAAGTAAACATAAAGATTTTTATTAAATAATGAAAACTGCCAAGAACAACATCACAAAAACAAATCTACCATGCAAGATTGAAAAATAGTAGATTGGGAATAGTACAAAAAATAAATGAAAAAATCTAAGCAGAACTAGGCAGTTTGTTGAATTAGATTTGTTGTTCTGCTTTCCGATATAAATTTTTCTAGGACTTGTTGTGACGTATGTCAACAACATCCTTTTATAAGTGTACTAGCAGACCCGGCCACACGTGGCTAACGAAAAAAGGCCACGTCATTACCCAACCTTATTTCAACCAATTTACACAAAACCTTGAAAAATTATGTAGATACATAAAAACCTTCCTCATGACTCACTCTATCTATTGGTAAAAGTCTCATGAAAATCTGTTACGTAGTTTATTTATTTATTTATTTCAACGCCATAAAATACAATCCGGTGATACATGATAAATGATACACAGTGGTACACAGGAGGGTAATTATAATGATAACAAAATAACAATAACAAAGTACATATGTATGATAACAACTAGTATTTAATTATAGTATGCTTAAGAAACAAAAAAAAATATGAGCTCGTACAGAGTATACATATTTTATGCAGAATAAAAATAAGTAAGTAAAGGTGACTGCATAGAAAAATTGTCAATATCAAGTATAATATAAGTGCTTTACTTTTATTGTACATATCACTGGATTCTAGGAATTGTGTGAAATTGAGTAACTTAAGGCAAAAAAACTTAAAAGATCTAAACACACAGACAGCGGATTGTTGACATATAAAGTATAAATTTTGTATAAGTTTTCACAACATTTTAATTTTTCACAATAAAACTGTAGATATTTAATATATAACTCGATGTTCGTTTGCGAGGTATGTGGAAAGAAATCATATGTAATAAATAATGCAGGGATGTCAATTATTGAATTTATGATTTTATATGAACAAGTCACGTCATTAACTCTTCTACGATCGGGTAATTAAAAAAAAATTGTTGACAAAGTAGATAATCATAAAAAAGCATTTAGAAATAGGTTAGATGAAGAACGTTTTTTTTGTAACAAAATAATGAATTCAAACTATTTTTCCTTACCTTATAAACTGTTTAAATGGTCAGTGCATGTTCACTGCAAGAGCTCACTATCATCCAATTACTAACCTGCATTTATAATATCCCTCTTCCTTCAGAAACGTGAACTCTATACCACGTGTGCAGTGTACAGTGTGCACTCAACTAGTTTGCCCTGATGGACAGTTTGAAGTGGAGGTGATTGAAGACTGCGCATTGCAATACTGGCAAGATAAAATGCACATTTCTTTGATAATACAAAGCGGTCATGGGAGGATTCTAACTACGCTTCAAATTGAAAGCGGATAAGTTCTACTTCGAGAATGCTAAATTGACTAACTTAGATTATGTACGAGTATATATAGACATTTTAATTAATAAACGCAATTCAATTTGAGAGGTGCATGTTGGTAACACAACCATTCATGGGATAAATGACCATTTATTGGATAGCCAACCATTTATTGGATAACGAACCTTTTATTGGATAACCAATCATTTATTGTAAAATTAACCATTTATTGGATAACCAACCATTTATTGGATATCGAATCATTTACTGTATAATCAACCGTTTATTGGATAATCAACCATTTATTGGATTACCAACCATTTATTGGATAACCAACCATTTATTGGATATCCAACCATTTATTTGATTTCCATAAGGCCTCCCGTGTGGAGCTAATATTAAAAAACATTTTTAGTTGATTTCGTAGAATAACTTTTTTTTTCGTTTTTGTGTAAATCGAGTCCGAACTTTTGTAGGACGATTTGAAAAAATCGGTCGTTATAGGGCTAATATTAGCTGTTCACGAAATTTGTATAAGAGTTGTTTTTTTTTAAATTAAACTTGTCTGTATTTTTTTAATAAACTGTTTTTATAAATTTATTAACAACTAGCTGACCCGACGAACTTCGTACCGCCTCAGAATCAATAACTGTTGAAATAAATTCAGTTTTTTCATTAAGTTAAAAATTATACAATGAAGCAATTATCGATGCGCTACAGTCCGTATTTTGTTTTTGTCAGTATCAGAGATGGCGTTGTATACCGATTTATATTTTTTATGATTTTCTTACTTTTCCACTTACTTACGGGAATTTGGGAGGCGGGTACGGGTGCCACCGCCCCGGGAACCATTTATTGGATAACCAACACCTCTGTCATACGTCATCCATAGGTCACCCCAAGTGGTTCGCTACGTTTGGTGATTTAGCACGGGGTTCCCGGGTTCATGGGGTGACGTTTGTCCGGGTCTTGCTGCGTAGCGGGCCGGATCGAGAGAGACTGGTTGAGGGAGGCCTTTTGCCCTTTCCAGCTGGACTCTCTCGACCCATCGCCTTGAGTGGAGGGATGGATTCATATGTTTGTCACTCCCGGACACACTGATCCCAGATTCCTACCCACCCCGGCCTTCCTTTTCCTTCCCAGAACTTCCTATCCTTCCCTTCCTTAAAAAGACCCTCCACACAGCATCCCCTAAGATGACATAGGTCCTGAGTAAAGTAATTTTCTTCGGTGCCTCATGTGTGGGCTGATGTAAAAAAAATGCTTTTTATTTTCTTTATTTGGGAGGGATTTTTATTATAACTATTGTATCTTTCCTTTGGATCGGTGGAGACATACGTTAACCGTTTGTCTAATTTTCGACTATCGTCATTTAGCGTGTAAGAAAGAGAAGCAACATTATATGTTTAAGAATAAAACAAAACAATCAGCGCATTGATATTTGACGTTTTTGAATTTATGAAATTCCCTGACTACTCAATATTATAGGTACTAATCGCAAAATGCCCGCAGCTCTTTCAAATATGAGATTTCGTTCCATACGAAATGTATGGGGAAAAGAATTTTTTTAATAACTATATTTTTCGTTAATTTTTGTGATGTTTTAATAGTTATTATCCTATCCGAGGAGGAGACAAATCCAACAAATCAAAGATCATCAAAATCGGCCCGGCCGTTCTCGAGTTATAAATAGTGTAACTAACCCGACTTTGTTTTACATATTAAGATATTAGGGATTGAACATATAAAATAATATTTAAAAAAAGAAAACAGCTATTAATTTACATTTTGTTTCCAAAATAGCAAGATTTTAAAATTTTGTTAATTTAAATTATATCAGTATATTTACACTGTATAATTGTTTCGTAATCCATATTTAATGGAAAAAACGTTTTATTCTGTATTATAAGGTATTTGTACCGTAAATAAATTAAAAAATTATATTAATTAGAATATTCCGCAAAAATAGTTGAATAGCGAACACAGCCTTAACCTAGCCTAGTTTTATGTAATAAACAAATATTCATTTGAATATCCCATAAAAAAATTGACCGAACCTAGCCATAATTTTTTTTACAATAAGGCAAACTATTAGTTTGAATAACCTATAAAAAAACTTTTTCACAGAGAGAAAAAAATACGGGATTAAAAAAAGTTTTTTCCTTCTTGTGGGAATATAAAATTATACTCATATTATGCGTTATGTGGGATTTTTACAACTATTTACACAAGTCCATTAATTTATTCGGTTTTACTAAGTGCTAAAAAAAGGCACAAAGTGCACAAGTGCGGCGCACTTAGAATATTTACTCAGAAGAGTTGGTCCAATCTCACTGAAAATGTTAGAATATTATTATGGGTGAGATTATTTTGTCTGAACGTATATAAAAAAAAATTATAAATCCTTAAATATTTTAACACTTAACCGGTCTTTCCCTTTAATGAAATTTTAATTCTTAATCTTGATAAACTTTCACCACCAGAGTCTTGCCTCACTTCGTCCTGAAGAAATAAACATTGTTTACGAAACATTTAGATTTTGTACATAAAAATAAAGTTATGTTAAATGAGTTATTCGTGAATATGTGTTAATAAAATAATTACTTGGTTAATTTAATCCTTCGTTTATTTAATTAATTAATTTTTTTTACCACCGACCGGTTTCGCTTCACATAAGCATCATCATGGAAATTTAATCTGAGATTTTTCACAAAGTTCAAGCGATTCACACGAATAATTTGCTTAGGTTTTCTTTACTTAGATATTAAAAACCTTTCGAATCTTTTTACTTATCAAAAAACTTGCTAGCGTTGGAAAATGTAACTTTTTATGTCGAAATCAATCAAATTGCCCACTTCTAAGGGTAAATTCAGACAGGCTGGTATGTTATCATTCACTTCTTGACGTAAATTAATTAATCACTTGCTGTGGCACCCGGCATTGCTAGCGATCTTTTGAATAATAAGATATTTGATAGATTGGTCTTGTTAGCTGTAAGTTCTGCATGAAATTGTATGAATGTCTGATATAATCGCATGTTCTTGCATTCATGTAGTTTTCGAGTAATGTAACTAATTTGATCAAAATCTAGGAATATTTAATTTTACATGCAATTTCTTGACGATTTTTGAAATTTTTCTATCATGTTAAATCAATGATTGTAGAGTTTTATTTATATTATAGAAACAAAACAGTAAAGTGGATTTAATGGAAGTGATACAATATTACACAAATTAAGTCATAATTAATACCAGTACAGGTTTAGCGCCCGCATATCTATCTATCTTCTTCATCTATCTTATATTTTCTTCTTCTATCTTCCATATAAATAAAAATGAATCGCCGAAATATATATACGCGCATAACTTCCGAACGACTGCACCAAATTGGATAATATTTTTTTTTGTGTTCGGTATTGTCAGGAAAAGGTTCGTATATTACTACTGGTGAGCTCTGGAATTATGAAATTTGTATTAAAAAAAATTGCAATAAGTGGCACGCGAGCTGTTTGAATACTGAACGTATCTGGACTGAATATATTAAACGCGGGAGAGGGGAGGGGATCGCGGTAGGGTGGTTTGCGGGAGAATGGAGAGGGAAGGCGGGGAAGGTGGAGGGGGAATGCGTGAGATTTTATATATATATATATATATATAGATTTAAAAAGGTAGCAACCAAAAATAAAAAAAAAAATTAGCTGAAGATATTGTTAATTCTGAATTTGAAAAAAATTACTTTAGAATAAGAGGTATCAATGTCCGAATTGGTTATGGAGATTTTCCCGGTAAGACGAGAGATCTTGAGTTCGAGTCCTGGTTGCGACCGTTAGCTTTTTTATTTTTCTGTGTCATGTTCTTCTTCACATTTATTTTAGATTTATTAGAAATATCTTTTTCTTCAATGTTTTTTTCAATTTATTGTTATTAGTATAAACAGGATTGTTATAATAATATAGTCGTGTTCACAATATCCAGGTAGTCCTAGACAGCTGTCACATGACAGTTTGCCTACAAGTTTAACCAAACCTTAATTTTCAAATTATTATTCATTTTCTTAATTTCCAAATCACTAAGAACCAATTTGAACTTAAATTTAAACCAATTTTGAACCATCATCGATGTGCACAAATTCATAAACGTGCCCTCTTTAAAATGACTTGGCGACTTTTTCAAGGATGGTCAGATCTGCAGCTCTTTTAGATAAATTTTCCAAGTCCACTGACTTAGACCCGAGATGCACAGAAACTTATTAAAAGTTATTAATTCGTTTTAACGTTCTTGAATATAAAATGACTCATTGCCGTTGAATACGGAATCGTAGAATAAATATTTGCCGGAGAAGAAGAGTGGTTTATTCGGCGTAATTTTTTCTTTTATTTATATTTATTTTTGGGAAATAGAAAGCCTTAAAAGTAAATGGGATTAAAAGTTGTAATTTGTAAAGAAGATTTAAAACATTTTATTATAATACATAAAATGTATATAATGGTTTGTTATTTGGATAATGACTTACGGAACGATTTTTTTAACATTATCTCAACACCGCAGGCCCTGAAGAAAAAAAATCTTTCAGGGTCTATGTCATCTTTGGAGATGCTGTGAGGAGGGTCTTTTTAGGGAATGGAAGAAGATGAATTTCTGAAAAGGAAAAAAGGTATTAGGGGATTAAGAATCTGGATGCCAATTTGTTCAGAAGTGAGAATCCATTCCACCCATTGCGGTGCAAGTGATGTCGGTCCAGTTAGATGGCAAGTAATTCCAAACGTCGGGTTTCCACTTAGGAGTCGTACGTGCAATGCTCTGCTGGCATAATACTCCATCATTGCACAAGCAAATTTTTCTGATTATGATCACGGAAAAAATGTTTTTTGATTTATTTCAGGAGTCGGGTATGAGTACCGCCGACCCGGGAACCATTTATTGAATAACCAACACCACTGCCATAGGTCATCGCTAGTGGTTCACTATGTTTGTTTACTTAGTAGAGGTGGTCGGGTTCAAGGGATGAGGTTTGTCCGTGTCTTGGTTGTGGTTACAACTGCCACAGATCGGGAGAGACTGGTTGAGGGATTTATTGAGGGATTAGTTGAGGGAGATACCTTTTACGCAGGACTCTCTCGTAACTTCGCTATGCACCGCAGTGGGTGGGGTGGATTCATATTTCCTCCAGATGCTAACCCATTTACCTTACCTTTTTGGTTCTCAGAATTTTATCTCCTTCTTTTCCTCAAAAGACCATCCAGACAGCATTCCCAAAGATAACATAAGCAATATTTTCCGCTTACTATGGTAGTAGTAGGAGATTTTCAAATATTGTCAGTATAACCCGGAATGTTTGTCTTGAAATTACGTAGGCCATAAGGGGAATTATTTTCCTCAGTGTCTCCTGTGTGGAGCTAATGTTATCCTAATTTACGTGTTTTTCGTCAACAACATTTTTTTACCATAATGTATAATGTATAAATTCTTATATTATAAAATCGGGGCCTCAGCACGGGTAAGCCATCCAGTGAGGCTAACATTACTGGGTTGTACTATGAAATGTAAAATATTGTACCAAAACAAATAAATGTTAAAAATAAGGAATTCAAATATTGCAAGATTATTTCTAACTAGGGAATATTGGTCTTCTTATAAAGTAAAATTATTTCGTGATAAAATTTTATGGGCAAACACTATTTTTTTAAATTGTTAGTCATGTATATTGATTTAGCTTCTTCATATTATTTGTTGCTTTAAATTTATACGATTGTTAACCCATCTCTTGTACTATTATTTAAGCTACCATATTATTCAAGATCTCTTTGTTATTTTATGTTCTCTTATAATTTATTACACACAAGAGATAATATCACAACTATATTAATATCACAAATTCCGTAAAAGTTATCTTTCCGCAAATAATATCTATTAAATGTATAACTTCATTGAAACAAAGAGCTTAAAAATATATCCATTTTATAGTTATTCACGTAGACCAAGAAAATAAAACTAACATTGAGATATCAGATACTAGTTTTTTAACCGTAGCTTCGCTCGCATGGTAATAGGAAGAAATTGCTGAAAAAAGAATTTTTCCACGGGAATGCAATATTTTTCCAGAATGAAAAGTAGCATATGTCACTTCCCAATCCTCCAACTATCCCTACGCAAAAATCAAGTTGATCGGTTGTTCCGTTGCAACGTGACAGAAGTACAAACACACACCCGCATTTATGATATTAGTGTATTTATTTATACGCCTAAAAGGATTTTGCATCCAGTCTACAGCGTACGTGATTATCTGTTTTACCAATGCAGAAAATAACAATAAAAAATGTAATTATATAGTAGGAACAAAATAGCTATATTAATATATAATACGCGTATTCGAAGAATTCAAAGTTCCAACATTTAAAACTTATTTGTGAAAAATTCAATTAAAAAAATTATAAAAAAATATTCGAAACTGAAAACCGCACTAATATGTATTGAAAGAGCTTCTAAGTGATGCCGACAGATACCGCTCAGATTCAATTAGCCGCTAGTACAGACAGGTCGTGTGACTCATAATAAACCAGTATTATATAAATGACCTATTGTTATTGAGAAGTACCCCCACAGAACTAATAGTGTTTGAACGTGAATAAAACCAAACATTTTAAACTCTATCAATAATATTTTAGAGAAATCATTAACAAGAAATCTTTCCAAATTTCCACCCGAAAATCATGCTAATAATACCACAATGCTCTATTTTTATCCTCCATAATATATTTTTTGTTTTTATTCTTACTAAATACTCGAACATAATAATATGTATGTGTTTTAATTTCATAATCATGATTACATCTTAACCATATTAACTGTACACATGTTATTTTTAAATATCCTTAATTGTAATAACAGAAATGTAAACTACTCGTATTTTACAAAATTGTACCGTATGTTATCCTTTTTTGAAATGTACACTCTTCTTCTATCCTGTAAACAATTTTTAAATGGAATAGCAGTATGAATCATAACATTAAAAAATTTTAGGATTGTTCGCGTTTTTTTGGGCAAAAAATTTCAAGAGATTCGTTGAACGATATGCTTTAAATATTTCTGTTTATTAGTTTTATATAACATTTATTAGCTTCCATAAACTCAAAAGCAGGTAGTATCAATACACTTTACAAATTATTACATTGGTTTACCTAGATAATATGTTTAGTGATAAGAAAAAAAAATGTTAATGTTCCGTAACTGTATGTAAATAGGTTAGTACTAGTATTTTGTGAACACCTCACTAGGCAAACCTGTGCTGAGGTGTTTGGGATATTGTTCCCATGTCGACATAAGTAGAAACATCGTATCCTCCTTGATATTGTCAAGAAGGAAACTGTGAGTCGACCCATGGCGGCAGTATCGTATACATAAATTAAAGATTAGTTGCAGTTAGGATCTATATACAGTTATTCTTAGCATCTAGATTATATGGAGGATAAATAATTATACAGCGTAGTTTTGTGATAATTCACTTCGAATGCGATCTCACAATCCCCCCTGGAGAAGTGGACTTTCTTAACCGGAATGCATTTCGGGATGCTGCATTTATAATGCGATTTTATAGTGCTGAACCACCAGAAAACTGCTCTTAATACGTCGAAAGATATTATTATAAGAACCGGCGCAAGGATATTACATTTAGAGAACTAGGCACGTGGCATTAAAACATTAACGACCTTCTACAAGAACTCGACGGTCTACGAATTGATTGCAATATCTGCGGTCAAATACGCGTAAGCGTTTACTGGCACCCTCGATTAAAGCGATTGTGGTGAAAAATGCGAAGAGTACGCAAACTAACATAACTTTTTGTACAATTTAAAAAGTCAGTAATCGTGCATTTCGGGAGGAGGGTATGGGTACCGCCGCCCCGGGAACCATTTATTGGATAATCAAAACCTTTGCCGTAGATCACGTCAAGTGATTCGCTATGTTTTTATCTTAGCAGGGGTACCAGGGTTCATGGGGTGAGGTTTGTCAAGGTATTGGCGGCCGACGTGTCTGGTCTGGTATCCGAGGTCTGCCCACCTGCTGCGTGGCGGGCCAGATCGAGAGCGACTAGTTGAGGAGGTCTTCTGACCTCCCCGGCCAGTATCCTCCGACCCATCGCCTTGCACGGCACTCGAAGGGATGGATTCATATATCCATCATTCCTAGACACACTGACCCCCAGATTCCTACTCACCCCTCATACCTATTTCCTTCCCAGGACTGAGGGAAATTATTTTCCTCTGGCCTCCTGTGTGGAGCTAACGTAAAAAAAATTGTCGTAACATAGGTTGTATATAATGGTAAGCTCAGGCGTTATGAAATTTGTAAAAATGAAAATATGTGTATTTCATATATTTTAGCGGCAGGGAGGAAAGGCAGGGGATAGGTGGGGTTCGCGGAGAGGGAAGAGACGAGGGAGAGGGAAGGCGGGAAGGTGGAAGAGAACGGGGAATAAATACAGAATAATAATTAAATATTATGTATTTATTCCAAATTAAAAAGGCTTGGATTTTTTTCTAGCCGTAAACTGCACAATACTGCAATAACGACACTACCACCCTCCCAATTTCAGAGATCAACACTAACACGACTCACGGAGCAGGTCGAAATACATAATATGTAATATGTATACATTTTTAATGCACGAACGTCGCGTAAACTCACCAACACCAGAAAAGCAGTGGATGCTCCGTTCATTCCGCGTCCACGACGCAGGAACGAGTGTGATATTTTTGATAATCGTGCATGTGCGTTTAGTCAAGCCTACCAATGTTGAATACGGATTCCATTGGAGCATCCAATGCACAAAAAATGCTTTAGGCATAGTGCACAGAATAGCTCATTTGAAGCCAGCGGACTTGGTACCATTAGAGATTTTTTTGCCTGACCACCTTTCGACAGTTATTTGTCGTATTGAATAGCCGAATCCGATTGACACATTGAATATCTTTCGGAATACCTGTTTAATTAATTTTATTAGGGAACTGTAATATTAATTGTGAAGCATTAAGGTTATATAGAGCTAATTTGACATACTACTTTTTGTCGATAATTGCATGGGCTAGTCCTTAGACTTTTATATTTGATATAAGGTATATACTGCAGCATCCCTTATACAAAAAGTCACCGACTGCCACTGGTAAGCGCCCCAGGCGCCGAGTCGTTCCGGCCCTGTACATTAGGTATAATAATATATAATCAGTTCCGAAATGAAGATGTTTGCGCAGTGTCGCGCAGTTCTCAGTAGAGCCAACAGGCGCGGGGCGAATGAATCTGCCGCGGCAGTGTGTCGAGATGAGGTAGGGCTTACAGCATACAAGAGTAACAAGACACTGCGAGGGTGAGAGCCCCGCGAGGAATTGTAGGAAGAAGCAGAGGCTAGGAATAAGGAAGACAGCCGCACCTGCGGGCCGTCGTAACTTGAGGAATTATGGAAGAGATTCTGTTCCCCGCGGGGGCAATACAGAACTCTGTAATATCGCCGGCGTAAATTTTAAACCACCCTCCCGAGGATTTAAATGATTGTTAGATTACGATGTTTAGTTTGATATTGTTTTTATTTTTAAATCCAAATAAAATTTCTCTAGTACACTGAAGCATGTATTACTCAGCCTATTGACTTTGACTTCTTTAGCGCCGTTAGTGATTTGAAATTCGGGTGAAACGAAATGCGTCACAACTCAGTTCTACACAAATACTTGGTATAATATAATGCGGTAATTTCGCACCTTGGCGCCATACCTTCCATAGCGTAGTTGGCAAGGTGCCTGACAAGTCTCAGCGGCCAGAGAAATAGACATCAAGCGAACGGGTGTTCGAATCCTACAAAATAAAAAAAAACACATTTTTATTTACTTAGTTTAATATAATACGGTAATTTCGCACCTCGGCACCTGCCCTCCATAGCGTAGTTGGCAAGGTGCCTGACAAGTCTCAGAGATGAGAGAGACAGACATCAAGCGAACGGCGTTCGAATCCTACAAAATCCAAAAAAAAACACATTTTTATTTTGTGAAATCAATATCCAATCTTCAAACCACTTTAAAAAAAACAAGCAAAAGAAAAGAAAGCGACATCTAGCGACTTTCTAGTTTCACTTCTACCGCGTGTGAATTACACACTCTGATTTTTTTTAAAAGTAAACTTCTGTAGCCCCTTTGTGATTTGAAATTCGGATGAAACGGTAATAACGCATTTAAGTACCTACGAAGCGTCAAACTGCGCTCATTGGCCGCTTTGATTATGACATCTCCTGTTGGTTAAGTTATGAAACGGAAATGACGCATTACAGTACCTACTTATCGTCAAACTGCGCTCATTTGCCGCTTTGATTATGACATCACTTTTCAAGGCTCCTACTGGTTGGGATTGTTTTCGTGATCGCTTCTACCGCGTGTGAACCGCACTCGATTTTTTCCCGTATAGTTTTTCAATTTGGGAGGTAGGCATGGGTACCGCTGCCCCGGGAATAATTTATTGGATAACACAAACCTCTGCTATAGGTCACCACGAGTGGTTCGCTATGTTTGCTGACTTAGCAGGGGTGCCCGGGTTAATTGGGTGACTTGTGTTCAGACCTTGGCGGTGGATGCGCCTTCCCATCAGCTGCGTGGCGGACCGGATTAGGGGAGGCCGGTTTGGGGAGGCATTTTTTCTTTCTAGATGGTCTCTCTCGACCCTTCGTCTTGTACGGCAGCGGGAGGGATAGATTCACAGACCGTCATTCCTGAACATGCTACTCACCCCTCACATCTTCATTACATAGCATCAGTATCGCACAGCATCCCAAAAGATGACATGTGAAGTTTGTGGAGTAACTGTAAAAAAAAGAAGTTTTTTCTCTCATTTGGAAAGGCTTGCAAAAGAACTCTAGAAACCGCAGCAGTTATTATGGTACCGCGCGTTTTCATCCTGCGACAAAATATCGCCGACAAAATATACCCCGACAAAATATCCCTCGACATAATATCCCAAGGACAAAATATCCCCCAACAAAATATCTACTAAAACCTAACCTAAACTAACCAATCCTAATTTTAGATTTTACTATTTTTTAACAATTGTTTTTACAGGTTGGCTGTATTATTTTTGTCCAATTTTTTGTTAGATTCGGTTAGGTTAGGTTAGGTTGAGTTAGGTTAGGTTAGTTTAGGTTAGGTTAGGTTAGGTTAGGTATTAGTGGTTATTTTGTTGGGGGATTTTTTGTCTGTAGGATATTTTGTCAGGGGGTATTTTGTAGCGGGATAAAAAGTCGCGAAACCAGGTATTGTAGCAATTCCACGATATATAGGAATCTTTAAAGACGAAAATAATAGTGAAGAGTAAAGATAAATGAAAAAAAGGATATTTAATACAGTTTTGTTGATAATAATTTTAATTGAGTTTCTACTTAGTTTAGCTATAATTTGATTGTACTTTGTTTTTTATTTACACTGTATCGGTAGGTACTTCGTATGTTTTGTAGAGTAAGTATATTTCTTTTTACTGGGTTTTTACAGATGTTTTAACTTACGTGTGAACAATAAAATTACAAAAACTCAGATTTAAATGTAGATAAAACTTTTAAAATTTACGTAAAATGACAACTACTCGATTACAGTAAACGTGACCGGCCAACTCAGAATGGAACCAACTCAGAACCGCCTCAGAAATTTCATTACGAGGCTAAGTTAGGTTAGGGTTACCGGCTACATTAAAATTATTTTTTGCTTTTAATGACCTTTTTGAGTAGGTTCTAAGTTGATTTCATTCGGAGTTGGAATGGAACCACAATAAACACAGCAAAACATCGAACCAAAGAGTGCTCTTTCACCAGAGATGAAGAGATAATGAAAATGTTTTTTTTTTACCATTTAGATTGAACACAATATTCGTTCAATGAGAATCTGGTTATTTCATAATTCAATACTTAATTTTGTCAATGCAAAGGCGTCAGGTGATGAAATTTTTAGGTCAAGACTCGTGGGAGCGCCATTCAATTACACTTTTGAATCAGAGCACAGATCGCCACAGTCACAGTTCGATTCGATTCATGGGAAATAATATTAAGTAAAAGATGCCATCGCTCGGTGTTTTCAAGAAATGTGGTATTATGTTAATCTGTATTATTGTACTGTAAGTGAAACTTCTTTAGCCCCGTTGTGATTTGGAATTCGGATGAAACGGAAATGACGCATTACAGCAACTGCGCTCATCGGCTGCTTTGATTATCACCTCACTTTTAAGGCTCCTTTTGATTGAGATTGTTTTGGTTAAGTTTCGCTTCTACCGCGTGTAAACTGCGCTCGATTTTTTTTCACATTAGCTCCATACAGGATGCCCTGAGGAAAACAATTTCCCTCGGGGCCGATGTCATCTTTGGAGATACTGTGTGGAGGGTCTTTTTAAGAAAAGGAAGGAGGAAGGAAAAAGGTGTGAGGGGTGGGTAGCAAATCTGGGGGTCAGTGTGCCAAGGAGTGACTGACTTATGAATATATTCATCCCACTGCGAAAAGCGATGGGTTGAGAGAGTCCGGCTGGGGAAGTCAAAACGTCTCCCTCAACCAGTCTTTTCCTGATCCGGCTCGCCACGCTGGGTGGGCATACGCATCCGACACCAATACCTATACAAACCTCACCCCATGAACCCGGGCACCCCTGCTAAGTCATCAAATGTAGTGAACCACTTGAGGTGACCTATGACAGGGGTGTTGGTTATCCAAAAAATGGTTCCTGGGGCGGCGGTGCCCATACCCGCCCACAAAATTGAGATATAAAGTATGTAACAAGCAATTTAACAAATTATCAAACTGAAAACTATATAACAAAGTTGTGAAATTAGTCGGATCGAGAGAGATTGGTTGAGAGAGACCATTTAACCTCTCTAGTAGGACTCTCTCGACCCATCGCCTTGCAACGGTGATGGAGAGATCGATTCATACGTCCATCAAGTCAAAGTATGATACAGTTAAATATGACCGTAGGAGATATTGTCGGATTAGTTCAGTGGTAGAGCAAGGCCCCAGCAAGGCTGAGGTCCTGGTTTAATTTGTAGATGCGACCGTTTCTTTTAATATCATCTTCAATAATTGATTACACTCACTAAGTTATTCCATTATAAAAAAATTGTAATTGGAAAAATTTCAGAATTAGTATTTATCAAAAAATAACAACTTATCTGTTGGTGGCGAAATTACACCACATTAACCGCAAATAAAGAAGCCAAAGAAAATATAACAAAAAATCTGTGGCATTGCACCCAGTCGAAAAGTTATGGTGAACTAACAATAGGACAGTTTCCTCTGTGCGCAGATTGTGCTCCAATAACCCCAGATGTTTTTTTTTAAGCCAGGGTTGCCAAATTTGGCGCAGATCTAAATCAGGGAGACGTAAAAGGGGATATATTTATTATTACTTATTACATACATGATAATTTAGAATGGGCCTCTGTTCATTATGAACTTATCATCATTGTATCTTTTATTATTATCTATATTCTCTGTCAAATTTATTTACTTACGACGTTTTTTACGGGCTTATACATATGAATAGTAAAAAGTATACAGTATTTATTATACATAATTGAATTGCTCCAGTAACAATTTTTTGTATTTGTTTGATGATAAATTCAAGATGTTCACCGACTTAATATAATTATTTCCCTCCATTCGTATTCGGGGCAAAGAGGAATACATATGGTAGTCAGTCCCAGATTTGTTTTGCGCTGAAATAAATATCAACTTTTAGTATTAGGTAGTGGTATCCGAAAGATTGTCAATGCAAGTAATTCTGGACTATCAACTACATTATTTAAAATTTTATATAGATAATAAATAAATGTCAAGTAAGTGAAAACTCTACTGTCTGACAATTTAAGAATATTCATACCATAATTAGCCTATTGCCTACGGCCTACTACCTCAGGGAAGAAAATATGAATAACTAGCGAGTTCCCGGCATGCGTTGCTTTGCCACTTAATAAATAAATTGTTTCTCACTGCATGTCCTTTCCCATTCGTCCCGTTCCTCTTCCGCCTCCCCTTGCTTCCCGCGTCCCCTTCCCCTCACGCGTCCCCTACCGCCTTCCCTCGCCGCACTCCCCTCTCCCGCTTCCCCCGTAACGCGATCCCCCTCCCGCATTCCGTACTTTCAGTCCTGCATTCCGCACATTCAGTTTTCAAACAGCTCGCGTGCCACCTATTGCAATTTTTTTATACAAATTTCATAATGCCAGAGTACACCGGTAAATATAGAAACCTAGCAAACCACTAGGGTGCACCTATCATGGAGGTGGTGGTTATCCAATGAATGGTTCCCGGGACGATGGTACCCGAAATCGGAATAACGAAAACGTAAAAGCCTCCTGTGTGGAATAATAACTGTATTACACATTTAAACTTTGGTCCTGCACATTACAAAGATGCCATTTGTACCGCGTATTTAAACCACCCTAGTGTGAAAATAATATCAGTACAAGGGTTAATAAGTGCGTAAGTATTCCCGTTAGCGCCCCCAGCTACCCCTGTCCGCCCCCAGCTAACCTAACCGCCCCCAGGGCCAAAGGGGTAGGAATTAGAATTAATTACCTGCGATGGGACAACCCTTAACACTATTCTTACCCCGCTGGGATTTGTAATTTTCTTAATCCCCGTAATTTAGCCACATTTATTATAAAGATTATAGAGAAATATATCATGAATTTAATGAGGTGTGCGCTTTAATGAACTCGAGGCGTCATAATACGTTAATTGGTGTTTGCAAAAGGGGCGATTTTTAAACGAAGCACGGGTTAACTTAAATATTTTTATTCTTAATATATGAAAATGAATGTTTCTTTGTTTGTCTTTTATGTGTTCCTAAACCATTCAACCGATTGCGATGAAACTTTGGTGATTTGTTGTGCGCATTCCCGTTAAGGTTTCTATATATAGTGGTGAGCTCTGGTGTTATGAAATTTTCATAAAAATTACAATAGGTGGTGCACGAGTTGTTCGAAAAATGTGTACGTAAATTTGTTAGTTCTCCAGTAACACTCTTCATGCCAACAACTCTTCTCTGCTTGCCCGCCTGATCACGCTCTGTCCGGCATCCATTCGCCTCGTTTTCTTCTGTCAATCGCTTCACCCTGGACAACGGAACACCCTTCACTCTATGAACTAGGTCCGGCCACGTCATAATCAAAGAGCCTCCGTGAATTGGGACCTCCAGCCTCTTACAGTTCTTGTGTGCCTCATTCGGTCTGGCACAAGAGGAAAAACGTAAAATAGAAAAATTTGACTCATGTCACTTTTCTACGGTATGTACGATGTGTAGTTTATGTTTGTAACGATTTAAAATTGAATTCTATACCTATCGAAACGATCACAAACTATTTATCATTATTCACATTCTATACTAATCAATTAAACTAAAACAATACGAATAAATGAATTATTTTATTGTTTCATAATTACTAGGCAAAACGACAAATAAATAATGAAAGAGTTTTTCGATTCTATTAACTTAGCGAAAACGAATTATTTAGTTCAAACATTTTGAAATACCTCGAATCGGGCGGACCTTTTCAATCAAACGATTGTTTGTTCATTATTCGCGGAATTTTTTGTCCGAAAACAATCAACGCCGAATTAATGTAAATTTTCCATCTATTAGCGTTGAAAGGAGTAGTATTTATATCAAAATCGTTACAGGACTTTATGGAGGCTGGAGCGAGTCCAAATAGATTGGTTAAGTCAATTAATTTCTTACCACCCTCCTCGTCCCTGTTAAAATAGGGGTGGTCTTTTATTTTTACGAATTTCAATATTCTAAACTGGCTTCGTTGGAATAAATTACTTATTGATATCATATTAGAATAGGTTAACAATAATAATCTAAACGAAAATATGAAAGAGAACAAGACACAGAAAAACAGAAAAAATACAATGGTCGCAACTGGGACAAGAACCCAGACCTCTCCTCTTTGTCCCAGTTGGGACCATTGTCTTTTTACTGTTTTTCTGTGTCTTGTTCTCTTTCATATTTTCGTTTAGATTATTATTGTTAACTTATTCTAATATGATATATTTCACTGATGGGAATAACCTTCAACAAAGTTATAAAAAGAAAGTTTTTCTTATAAAAATTGAATTACTTATTGATAGTTTGAAAATGACTTCTGTCTGACCGTAGCGCATCGGTCAGGTAAAGTTATTCATAACAAAAGTCATGTTAATTATAAAAAAATGTTTTAATTTTTATTATAACATTTGTAGGTTTTACCCACCAATATTATATATCAATAGAAAAAAATAAAACCAACACATCTAAACAAAACAAGACAACCAATAAATCTGAACGAAAATAAACAAGACACAGAAAAATAAAAGGTTACGGTCGAAACTTGGACGCGAACCCAGGAGCTTTTGTCTTAAGTCTCGATGACATTGGGCAAGTTTAAAAGCTACCATCTCCGAAATTCACTATCTGTTAGTAAACTCTAAATAGCACTAATTATTCGGAATTTGCTAACCATCTAATTGAATTTAACCATTCATTTGATATAAATACTGGTTTTAAAATTTTACACACTAACGTTAGTGGTTTTCAATTAGATCTTTTAGAAATATTAGAAATTAGGAAAAATGTCAATAGAAATTTAAATATTATTAATAACCAAATTAATTTTGTGAATAACCCTATCTTCAACATATTTCCATTGTAATTTTGTCTATGATCTTCTAAGTAACCCCCCTCCCCCCTGTCTATCTTCTAAGCTCCTCCCCTTTCCCCCCCTCTCCCCCCCCTCCAACTAATTCCATTTCCACCCACGCCTGTCTTTCTATGCTTGATAATTTAGTTTTAGTACATATAATGTCCTGATGAAGAGAACATCGTTCTCGAAACATGTCGAATTTTTAAATAAAGATTATTGTGGTAAAAACAAAGTGTTTTAATAATTTAATTAATAAAATGGTGCCACAAAGTGAATTTGCAAAATTTGAAAAAAAAAAAAAAATTTTAAGAAAAAATGTAATATTTCACGGGTACTCGGTTCTAATATAATACAGTAAATTCTCGGTCTCTCGCAAGCCTGCCATAGTGAAGCGGCATGAGGCGTGTAACGAATGTAGTGGCAAGACATTTAGGCAACCTGGGTTCAAATCCTATAAAATTTAAAAAAATAAATGTTGTTTTGAAGTGACACTTCTTTAGCCCTGTTAGTGTTTTGAAATTCGGATGAAACGGAAATGCGTCACTGAAATTTATTATTTGGGTTCTCAGGCTGTTGATAGCACAGTGGGCAAGGCGCTCGACAAGTCTCAGAGTGAAAAAAAAAACATTTTTATTTTTATGAAATCACTATCCAATCTTCAAACCAATTTAAAATAAAGCGACTTTCTAGTTTCACTTCTGCCGCTTGTGAATTACACACTCTGATTTTTTTTAAATAATGACCTCAGCTACCATCTATTGGGATATGACAGAACTACGTTTTACAAACTAATGTATAGACATTTGTTGAAAGAAGCTGAACCTATATGGATAATCAATTGACTAAAAAAAAACAAAACATCGATTTTCGGTGAAATCTTTTATTCCGTTACGCCCCTATTGGAACCCCTTTAAATTCAGGACGGAAAGAGAATAGAATAAAATGGATTAAGTACTTTTTGTAATATTTCTACATCCGCCTTGAAGCCTCGGCCTGGTTGCGGCAATTGACGGTCGCAATGGCGGCCGGTTAACTGTTGTGTGGACGAGCGCATTAATAATTCATATCCCAGCCGCACTAATTTCCTTTATCTTCCGAGCTTTTAATGCAATGGAGCCGCTAAAAATGTGAAATTCACAAATCGGAGCTTCGGCGATGAATTTAAATGAAGCAGAGCTTATTTGTACGCTAAATAAAATGAGGACATAATGGAATGCCGCTAGTCGGAAACGCCAACAAATGAAAATGGCTTTTTGCTTTCGCATCGTTTTTGCTGTGCATAATGTGTTTTTTTCTTATTGTGACTTGTTATTAGCTGTGAGGCTCGGTCTGTATTTTGCGCCACAGTAACTGCTGTATGTTAACTCCTGTGTTCTGTGCCACTGTGCTATATACTTCTACTAACTCCTGTGTTCCTGTGTGCTCTCTGCATTGTTACTGGAGGTAATTGATACCTCTGCCATGTGTAATATTGCGCCAACACGTTGTGACAAAAATGGGCTAATTGCGAGGCTTTGAAAATTCAGCTTGCATTATTTTCGATGTGCTGAGTATCTGCACCTTTTGTATGTAGAGCAATGGTCATAACATAGAGTCGTGATGACTTCTGAAATGAATGCATAGAAATATGAATATGTGGAGAACAAAGTTCAACATTTACCAATTATTCATACGCACAAAAGGAACTGTCACAGAGTATTTCTAAACGTATTTTAACAAAGAATAGTGCGCTAATAGATACGGAATTGCAATAAAAGTGTAGTAAAGAAGTGTCAAGCTGTACCAGAACATCTTGTAATAACCTAAATACGATTTAAAAAAAAAAACGAGTTTGCTTTCAAAGCAATTGATAAACAGCGATCACTTGGTACCGTACTCTGTGCTCGACCTACTCGCAAGTGTTGAACTCAGCTGTGTGTGTGTACGTGACTGTCAGTTCTCCACCCACCAACACCGTCCGCGCAGGGACGCTAAACCTTTTGTCGCTCTATATTTCGAAGCAGTACCATGGACTCTTGTGACACCTTCTCTTTCATCTCTGCGGCAAACAATATTATAAATTCCTTACAAAATACTATAATGGACCCAAGCAATAAGTTTACAAAAGAGCAAATGGGGAAATTATCACCAAAACTCACAGAACTGCTAGGGAATATAAGCCTTGTTGCTACCAAGATGGGATTGCTAGAGAATAACCAGCCTGCAAATACTGATATAAAAAAACAAAAAAACATTAAAAACAAGTATAGTATCCTAATCACTCCAAAAAATAAAGATACATCAACTGAACTTCAAAAAAAAATTCAAAAGCACTTTAAAACCAGCCAATTAGGAATATGCATAGAAGGCATAAAAAAAATCTCCCAAAATAGAATTATAATCGATTGTGTTAAAAAAGAAGATGCTAAAAAACTACAAACTTTAATTTCTAATGATCTTAATGATATTGATTGCAAAGAATTAACAAAAAAAAAACCAACAATGATATTCAAGGGAATTTTCAACGACTATATCAAAGAAGAATTCACTGACGATATCTTAGACAAAAATGAGGACATCAAAATTGTAACGCAAAAAACAGAAAAAAATTCTATATTTAACATAAAAGCAATAATTAAAAACAAATACAATGACACCGCTAACTATATAGTAGAAGTAGATAGCACAACCAGGAAGATCCTGTTAAATAAAGAAAAAATAAACATTGGCTACCAGCGAGTTACGGTTGACGACGCCACCCCAGTGGTACAATGCTACTACTGTCTACGCTACGGACATACATCAAGAAATTGCAACCAGAAAGAGAAAAACAACTTGCCTGTCTGCTCGCACTGTGGAGCTGCACACCACTACAAAGAATGTCCAGCTACAACAAATCAACCGAAGTGTGCAAACTGCACTTTTCAAAATGACAGATTTCAACTGTCATTTCCTACTAATCATAATGCGACTGATAAAACCAACTGTATATATTATAAAAAAATGCTGGCATTCGCACAACAGAAAATTGAATACTAATTTGGATTCAAGGTATAGTTTTCATAGTGACTCATGTTTATTATTGTCAATATATTATGTATGTACTTGCACAATCAAAAATCTAATAGCTAACAAAATTAGTAATGCTATGACATATGCTTTAAAAAAACATGTTGTTTCTTATCAATCTGCATTTTATAAAACAAGTATACTTACTATTAAAACTGAAAATCCTAAGATATATTCAAAAATTATACTAAAATTGTTTTTTGAAATGTCCATAATCAAACTAACTGTCAAAATTACAAAAAAATATTTGATCTTACGCAGCAAAATTTGGAATATTGTTATAAATTTTAAAGATCTCTTTAAAAATATCTCATGTCTGTTCTCAACGTCTTACATTTACGTATATATTTCGAAATATCCACGAGATATAAAAAATAATAATTCTATAGTCTACACATTAAAAAAACGTCATATTTTTCATCATTCTACGTACTATAAAATCAGTATATATATATATTTAAAACTAAAAAAATTAAATCATTTTATATATTGATGATAAAAAACCTGAATATTTTCTTCATGATAAAACATTTCTACTACATACTACATTATTATGTTTCTTTTTCCATTACATTACGTCTACATTCAACATTTCTATATTTCTACCAGAAAATAGATAATACAATACCAATACACTGTTGTGTTTACCGAAGGCTAGTAAATTATAGACTACTAAAGTCTAATTATAGATATATTACTTCAAAATTATTATTATATACATTACTAACCCATGTATCACGCTGCCAATATTCTATATGCAATAATCTCTACAGTATATGTTCACTTGTACTATTGATATATGTATGTATGTACTATGTTCTATTCTACTCAAGCAAGAATATTGCAGAACAAATTATGATGGTTTTACTGCTATTAATACCTATTGTACAAATTTTAAATTTTAACACATGCAATGAATAATATTAACTTAAACGAAATCGATAAAAACCTAAACATAGAAGAATATGTATGTGAAACAGCAATAGAATGCAGTAAAATATATAAAAATATAAAAAATCGATTAACAATCTTACACCTAAATATAAGAAGTGTAAATAAAAACATGGATGAATTTCTTGTATCACTAAATACACTCTGTTCACAACCAGATTTTATACTATTATCCGAAGCCCATATACATTCGAACATAAACATACCAATTATTCCCAACTACAAGCAATATGTTACAAATTATCAGATTAATAAAAATAGTGGAATTGTAGTATATACTATTGACAAATTTACCGATATCAACGTTATCGAAATACCCATATGTAACGTAAACTGCCTGTCAATCAATTTTAATGTAAACAATAGGCCCTTTAATATAATCGCTATGTATCGCACGCACAGTTCAAATGTACAACTATTTATAGAAGAGTTAAAAAAAATTCTCTGTAATAAGAATACTTTAAATTGTATATTAATAGGTGACATGAATATTAATATTGGCCCAAATAATCACTGTAAAAATAAAATTGAATATATAAACACGATGAATGAAATGAATTTTATGTCATGTATAAATAAGTTCACAAGAGAAATTGCAAAACAAGCACCATCGTGCCTAGATCATATTTGGACCAATATTAAAAACACAGATAAAATTAAATCTATCATATGGAAAAACGATATAACAGATCATCATACGAATATATTTGTTTATGATCTATGTAAAAACTCAGAAATTTATGATCCTGGAAAAAATATTAAAATCATTTCTAAACTGAACTATCATAAATTAAATAATAAATTACGCAATGAATAATGGACATCAATATTAAATTGCCAAAACCCTGATATATGTGCAAATTATTTTGAAGAAACATTAACTACTAATATCGCTGACTGTACCACCTATATTAATCTCCAAACTAATGCTAAATTAAGGAAAATTAAACCATGGATTACGCAGGGTCTAATCATATCCATCCGGAAAAAGGAAAAACTCTTCATTCAAACAAAAAAAAAACCAAACAATAATCACATTAAAACTGAATATAAAATATTTCGAAATAAACTCACAAAAATTATTAAAGATACGAAAGAAAAATATTACAAAGAAAAAATAAACCTTACAAAGGAAAACACTAAAAAAACATGGAACACCATAAACGAAATTATGAATAAAAATAATAAAAATAAATCAATTATAAATCTTATAAACAACAATGGAAGCACATTAAATGCTATCCACGAATCAAAGAAGTGTGCAAATATTTTCAATAATTTTTTCGTAAACGTCGGACAAAAACTTGCTTACAAAATTGATCAAAATTATCAACCAGATGATATACATGAAGATAAACTAAGTGAAAACAATCTATCAGTTTTTAAATCGATTACGGAGGAAACTATTGAAAACATAATAAAATCACTAAAAAATGGTGCTGCACCTGGATATGATGGTGTAACTACAGAAATCCTAAAAAAATGTTCTAACTCACTAACTAAACCAATTACTCATATAATTAATGTAAGCATTGAAAATGGAATATTCCCATCAAATTACAAAAAAGCCATTGTAACACCTGTGTATAAATCCGGAGATTCGAAAGAAATAAACAATTACCGCCCAATATCGTTAATATCCAATGTAGCTAAAATATACGAAAGAGTAATAAAGAAACAAATTGTAGATTATGTGGAAAATAAAAAATGTATTAATCCTAGTCAATATGGTTTTAGAGAAAAAATGAGCACACAAGACGCAATAGCGGAATTAACTAGAGTTATTTATAAAGCATTGGATAAAGGGAAAAAATGCTTAAGTATATTCATTGACCTCCGTAAAGCTTTTGACAGTGTTTCACACTCAAAATTAATCAACAAACTAAATAATATAGGAATAACCGACAAAGCAAAATCGTGGATAAATAGTTATTTATATCAAAGAACACAGCAAGTGAAAATAAATAACGAGTTAAGTGATATAGAAAAAATTAATTTTGGAATCCCACAAGGAACTGTACTGGGCCCAATACTATTTCTATTATATGTAAATGAACTTTTTGAACTCCCAATCGTCGGAAAGATTATATCTTATGCGGATGATACAGTATTAACAATTGAAGAAAACTCTTGGAAAGAAGCCGAAATATCGGCAAATAATGCAATAAATATCATTAAACAATGGTTTGACAAAAACTTACTTTCTTTAAATGTTGAAAAAACTCATTTTCTACCTCTGAGCCTAACAGAACATATTTCAAATATAAATGTAAACATTAAAGTTCACGACAGAAACTGTCTACTTAAAATCACACCCTGTAACTCAAATTGTATACATATTAGCAGTAAAGAACAAATAAAATATCTTGGAATAATTATCGACAATAACATTAAATGGAAAAATCAAATAAACTCCACAATAGACAGAATGAGAAAACTAATATATATATTTTTCAGACTTAGAAATACTATCACATTAAAAATATTAAAAGAAATTTACTTTGCACTTGCGCACTCGGTATTACAATATGGAATCATAGCTTGGGGGGGTGCATATAAATCATCCCTTCTCCCACTCGAAACAATTCAAAAAATTCTTATAAAAATTATCCTAAAAAAACCGTATTACTACCCAACAATAAACGTATTCCAAGAATTCTCTGTTCCCCCACTTACAAAAATTTACGAAAAAATAGCACTACTTCAGCTACACAAAGATATATTTAAAAAAAATATTACCCCTCTGCTAAATATTAGCATAAGGAATACTTCTATTGGTGGACTAACTATACCACCCATACGAACCACAACAGCACAGAATCACTATGTATATAAAGGAATAAAATTATTTAATCAATTACCCGCCGATATGCGAACAGAAAAAAATTACGACAAATATAAAAAAAAAATTAAATCATATTTTGGTAGTCCCACCATATAATTTTAACTTTTATTATATATGTTTTTGACTGTTTGTTATTCCAAAGGTTTTATGTACATCCTATATATATTTTGTTTAATTACCCTTATAATCTTATATGTTATTAAGTCTAAATCTATTCATAAGTTAAGTTCTTAATGTTTGTTACATCCTATTTATTCCATCAAGTTTGTACATCCTATATATATTTTGTTTAATTACCCTTATAATCTTATATGTTATTAAGTCTAAATCTATTCATAAGTTAAGTTCTTAAGTTTGTTATAAGGTTTTGAAAAAAAAAAAAAAAAAGTTATTATCAAGTTGTCCTCTCCTAAACACAAGCAATAGCTTTATTAGGAGAGTATATAAAATATGTAATATTGTATTAAAATAAACTTATTGTAAAAAATTTACTCAATAAAAAAAAAAAAAAAAAAAAAAAAAAAAAAATTCTATTTTTACGCTTAAAAGCCAAAATAACTATTAGCTAAGTTTTTAGAGCCTGGTTTCCAGGTTTCTCAGTAACTGGTACTCATATTACTGCAGGTTTTGTGAAAAAAACATTGTCAATTTGCTTCATAAAATAACAATACATTTTTACTGGCAAATTACACACACGATCAGAAATTAACTTCAGTAAATCTAGTAAGTTTCCTAAGCTACCTTGTAAATAACCTTTTTTGATAATGGAAAAAGCGCAGACCTTTGGAAAATCTCGAAATCTGACTTTGTATACCAAGATTAACTCCAAGAATTGAAAAATGAAATAGATACACATTTCAAACACAGAATAGAAAATTAAAATAATTTTCTAGTAAAAAATTAATTGTATACCTAAGGTAATTATTTATGTCTTAATTTTTTGGTGAAATACGTAAACTCGTCAAATATTAATTATTATTTTTATTTGTTAAACTAATGTTTAAGACAAAATTTTTACGCATAGCACAAAGGGTAACAATTATTATAAGTAATAATTATTAGCCTGAAACACTCATCTACTCGTACATTGAAAAAATCTCCCGAGAAAAGATACATGCTGCCGACAACTAGTGTTTAGTAATACGTTTTTGGATTGCGAAAAAAATATTTGAAAATCATTAGTTTGTCTACAATTAGGTAAATTCGCGTTAGCTTTTTAAACAGTTATTCCGATTTATAATATTTTATCAGCGAGCTTCCGTTCATTTCTTCTTTAGTTGGATTACTGTTTAATTTAAATAAAAAACGCTGGATAAAACAGTGTTATTAACAAAACAACGATAATTTTTTTTTCCTGAAACCCCGAGGAAAAAAAATCATTGCATCCAAAAGCCACTTAAGATGGCCAACTGTTTTGCCTACCGAGACTCTGCAGCGCCACGGAAAACGTCCCGGAGGGAAAAGTGCATTCTTTCAGAGTACTTCTCTGCCACCGCATGGGGAAGCTTATGTGGCACTCATTGTACAATTTTATTTCGAATATTTTTTGAATAAGTGTTCATAAATATAAGCCTCACAACATACTCCAATTGGGGATGCCATAGTCTCACTGTCTTCAGACGGGAGCAGTTGGGACTCTTGTGAGGTATTCATGTAAAAAAAAATAAAAAAATACGTGAATATTGACTATAAATGGTTTAATCTAACTGGCAATAATAATATACACATAAGAATAAGAATAGGCAACTTGCATGGATTTCATAACGACTTGGAAAAAATCGTGTGGATAGATTTTTTTACTAAGATTACGAAAATGCCAGTAAAAATTTTTAGAAATGTATAGTTTTTATATTTTTAAATAAATAAATCCATTATTTGAGCTCGTGACGTCACTACATGAAAATTTCCCGTCTCCGATTATGTTCCCTTAATTTTGTAAAATTCCACACTGGTTATTTTTTTTTATATGGCAACACTTTGATTTCCGGCGAATTTTTGAATTTGCGTTTCACTAGATTTTTTGTTTGTTCTATGCGAACTTATCCTTTAGTTTGATTTTGTGATAAAGATGGCGGTGGTTTTACAGATGTTACGAAGAGAACCACGTACAATTTATTGCTATTTGTGTGAAAAACGTAATTTTTTAAAAATGATTTTCGGCTATGTAATTATCGTTTTTTCGCAACCATAAAATTATGTCCCGTCTTTCCGGTTTATAATAAATGGTCTGATTTTTCAGATTGAAATTTAAAAAAAATCGCCATGGTTTCAAAAATAAGATTTAAATTTAAAAAAACACAGAATGTCTTAGAATATTTGCCTTAACCGGAAAAAAAAAATTAAAAAATGTGATGCGAGTGGCCTATTCTAACAAAATTAATTAGAATATGTTTAATACTTTTCTCATCATCAAAGGATGGTATTGGATGTAGAACAACATATTTTGATAGTAGAATATTTTAGAAATCTACTAAAGACAAACGCGATGAAAACAACAGACATCGGGATAGCGCGCTTTGACCATGCTGCTCTTTATCGATAAAAAATAAAGCCGTTTGCAATAAGCTGGTTATTATTATTGAAAGCTTTGTCGTACAGGAATAGAGTAGCTTCCGTTTTTATCTTCCGCTGAGCTTTGCTCTTTGATCAGCGAGCTTACTGGAGGCGTTTGGATTTGGTTGGAAAATAATAATACGGGAATGGCGAATGAACTCCAGCCTTTTTAAATGCTTCGAAGACCTCAAATACAAGATGTTTTTTAATTCAGAATTTCTACAGAGTTGAATAATATTCACACTTTTCCGTTCCGGTACGCACATGTATTTAGTACACTACCTATAATTTAAAAAACATGTATTATTGTCGTGTTTTATTCTTAGAATTTCATCTAATTAAAAAAAAAGTAAGTACATCAAATATGATAATGTCATTATAAAGTTATGCAATTATTTTAGTTTGTTTTATTGTGAGGCCATTATCCAACTCTGGTTATGCCACACTGAGAAGACTTATAAATGTGATTTTACCCTACTTAACTTAGAACTAAATAATAACATTATTAAATTATCGATCATAATTTAATAAAGTTGTTGAATTAATAATATGAAATGATATCGACATTTTTAACTCGATTTTTGAAACGTACCTTAACAATTTTTTCATATTATATTTGAAGATTATAGACTACGCAAAAGATAACTTTTTAAAATTTTAACCATATTCAACCTTGTTTATTACAACCCCCCAAGTAAAAACATTAGCATATCGTCGCCTCAGTTCTTAATTGTCCAAACGACCATTTGAAAATTATGCAGGAGGAGAAGGTTTTCTTTCATTACTTCAATAAAACATTATGATAAGTGTGTAAGATAAAGCTATTTCCATAAAGGTAAAGGTCACATTAGTATAAATAATTCTTAGTTAAGTGATTAACTATCATTTTTTATTCTTTATTTTTAGTTTTAAAGTCGAGATTGAACAAAAACTAAAATGGTCGTTTGGACAATTAAAAACTTAGGCGACGATATAACAGAGTAAATTAATAAAAAAATTTGATTTACTTTAAATTTTAAAAAATATATAAGAGTGTGGAACTCACACGTGGTAGAAGTGAAACTAGAAAGTGGCTAGATGTCGCCTTCTTTTCTTTTGCCTGTTTATTTTAAAGTGGTTCGGATATTGGATATTGATTTAAGAAAAATAAAAATGTTTAATTTGTTTGGATTTCGAAGGATTCAAACCTCCGTTTGCTGGATGTCTCTCTGGCCGCTGAGATTTGTCATGCGCTTTACGCCGCTACGCTATCGGAGGCTTGCGTGGAATCGTGAATTTACCACATTATATTAGAATCGAGTACCTGTCAAGTAATAAGTTTTAGTGACGCACTTCCGTTTCATCCGAATTTCAAATTACAACGGGGCTAAATAAGTTTCACCTCAAAATATGCGCATAGGTTCTCCGTATATTATTTGGGTGTTTGTTATAAATGGCCAATTCATATAATCATTAGGACTTATGTATTTTATAATTTTGAAAGAAATACATTATCCACTTTGTGATAAATATAGAAATTTCTAATTGTAACAATATTCCAATTCTTACTGGTGGTCTTACGCCAGGGAGATACTGAGAGTAACCTCCACCCTGAAAAGTACCACAAATATGCCAAATATTATTCTAGATTAATTAAGAAATAACACAAATCAATCAAATAAAATTTACTTGCGCATGCCGGGATTTGAACCCACTACCGTCGGATTGCTTATCGAGAGCCTTACCCTTCAACCAAGAATTACACTGCATACCAATAGCATAAGCTAAAAATCACACAATATGTTAAAGGAAAACTGTTCTGCCTACCGAGATGCTGCAGCGCCACGGAGAAATTCCTGGAGGGACAATGCACTTTTTCAGAGCACTCCTCGCCACTGCATGAGAAGCTTATTGGGCAGATTACGACAATCCAAGAATATCTTCATCACTGACACTGGTGACCGGACAACCCAGAATAAAATCAACTCAACACCTCCTTTGAAAAGTTATTAAAGAGATGATTAAAATATATTTGAAAAATTGGTTAAACACGTAACGTTAGGTTAGGTTATGCGCTATTAAAAAAAAAATCAAAGTTTTTAACAACTTTTGTAAGAGGTGTTGAATTGACTTTTATATCTCTGAATATAGAATGAATTGCCATTTTTATTCCACCTTATTTTATATCTCTGAATATAGAATGAATTTCATTGCACTTCCCTTGCATACTCCGTAATAATCTATTAGGATATCATAGATAAATATCGAACCGCTGGACTTTACCATCAAATTCCGCTCGATTTACAAATTTTCATCAGACCACGGAAAAAGTTTAATGAGATTATAACGACCAGAAAACTTGAAACGAAAAACAAAAAAAAAAGAATTCAACCTCGGAGATTATCGAGTTATGTAGTCTTGGAAAAATACCGGAACATCTACTACAAGCACATATACATCGTATTCTATAAGTCCCTCGGTTCTTTGGGTTCTTCTCTCTCGGTTGGAGGAGAGTTGGATTCGGAAGGAGGAGAACGAGTCGAGGAATTAATTTACCAAGAAGAAAATTTTCTCTGTTATTTCTGTATAAATCAGTGATTCCCAAAGTACAACATTTACATTAATATATACAGATTTATAGATTCAGGCGGTGTACATTTCAGCGTAAATATAGGGTATCGAAGGGTTAGTATTGTTCAGGACAAAAGAGGGTGTTAAAAAATTAAGTCGGCAAAATAAATAATTTTTTACTATGCTGTTATTATTGCGCCAAAAATCATATACGCGTATCAGCCGGTTGTGTATGTTTTAATATGTTCAATAAAATCAAAATAGTTAGGTATGCTGTGCTTGTACTACCAGTATTATGATGGAAGATGCTACTAGAAGCAAGCGTCATTGATCCCTTCGGAACAATAAGATAGTCGGGAAGCACGCCAAACGCACGCCCAACATATGTAAACGTTTGACATTTCTCATATGAGAACAGGTCGCTTTTACGACTCGTACTTGAGGTCAACAGCATGGCTGTGAATAATTTAAAAAAACGTCCATTGGGTCTGAAATGCAGCAAAGTTTTAAAGAGGTCATTGAATGGGACGAAATTGAATACTTCGATTACGCGCCGTTAGACATTGTTAATTTTTAAATATTCTTGTATGAAATGGTAAAAGGTAGGTGAAAAAATTGTTTATTAAACATTTAAACAATAGAATAGAGTTTAGTACCGTTTTCTCATAAAAACATCACGTGAGTCATTTTTACAATTTTTTTATGTTAATATTTATTTGTAATATAACAGTTTGAAACCGTATTTCATTACGTTTCAAAAGCAATTTTTAGTATTCGGCTACGTTCAGAAATGTTTCGTTTACAGAGCTTTAATTGTGAAGCGGAAATAACACAAAGTTTCTATAAATCTCACAGTTCGTTTAAGACAAAACATTTGCATAATCGCAAAATACATGAGTGGTTAAAAAGCTACTTTAAAGAACTTTTGTAATAGAACCGAATTCAAGCAAGTATTTAAAAATGCCAAAAGATGGCGCCACTTACGTTAACAGCTAGCGCGAGGAATGTTGGCTTGCAGGCGTAAGTACTATTGGATTTGTAATTATATTAAGGGTATTTTAAATGGAGGGATGGGCAGAACCGAAGAAAATATCTTGAAAGTTTGGGAAACCGCGCCATAAAGGACGGATGATGAATATTTTAATAATACCGGAAAGTTGTTAAGCCGATTTTTGAATCGGAATCCCCGGCATTGTTTTTATAAGCGAACTTTAATGTAGGCGGTGTGGTTTAATCCTAAGTGCAGAATTATCGGCAAAGTTGAGTTAATAATAATTGTGCGGCGAACTTCCCGAGGAACAACGCCGCTCCACTGAAAAATCAATATACAAGACAAGATATTACTAGGAACTTCATTAAAAGTTATGGCCAACTTCAGTACACCTATAATGAAATCATTATTTATTCGAGAAACCCACCTATGTGTGTATATGAACGTAATGCTCGCTCTTCTGTAGCTGCTAAATTCATGAAGTTGATAAAGAAATAACGTTACGATTTAATAATATGCGAGAAGTTCGGGTGCGTAGTTCGCGATCGTTATTTGTTCGGGGATTTCAATGTAGTTGTACGCACTGAAGTATCGCTAAATTAATATTTATTCGTTAAATTAACATTATTATTTATCCACGAGAATTTCTTGCCTTAAGATGTAACTCGTTATTGTTTTTAGGTTATCCAGAAACTGATATTATTATTCGATGCGAATTCAAAGCGGAGCGACGCACTGTGGTCATAACTACTGATCCAATTGTACTTTATTATCTTTTTAACTTATAATATTTACTATGACTTGTATACTTTCGCTAAAGGTATAATACAGCGTATCTAAAAACACGATTTTTTTCTATGAATTTCTTTTAAAATTAAGCATGCGCCATGGTTTGAATCGACAATCAATTAAATATTTTTTTTATCGTCAATCAATCGACCAATCACCGTTCCTATTATACAAGTTTGGAAACAAAATCATTGGTACTTATCTGTAATACCGCGTAGAAGCGGTAAATGTTTATATAAAAAGATTATTTAGTAATAAGAATAAATTTATTATAATTTTTTAAGGCTCTTACTATTTTTTAAGTTAAATAGACTATTATATATTTCTCACACGAGAACAACGCGTTTCTCATTATTTATCACCGTTTTAGAGTGTAAGTCGTTTACAATGGTTCCATGCCAACTCAGAATGAAATCAACTCAGAACCACCTCAGAAAGGTCATTAAAAGCTTTGAAAAAATAATTTTAAAATAGCCGGTAGCCCTAACCAAACTTAACCGACTGAAACATTTCTTTCATATTTTTTCATCATCATTCTTAACGATCTTTCTGAAGTGATTCTGAAATGGTTTCATTCCGAGTTGGCCAGTCACCGCTTACAATACCTACCAATAAAATACACTTCTCTAAATAGTTCATTTCTAAATATAAGTTGACCCCTTTTTCCAAAGATGTGATATTTTTATTTAATAAACCAAATAGTTTTTTTCCCTTCTGAAAACCCGAGTAAAATGAGATATGTGATGTTATAATGTGAGCGATGATTTGAACCCTTGTGTTTATTGAACTAAAGTTCTAAATCATTTTATATGACTTAACCTGTCAGTTTTTAAAGTGATTTGGTAATAAAACCATTTAAATAAATGTTAAATTAAAAAAAAAACTTCATTAGCAAAATAAAATCATATGAAAAATTTTCAAATAATTATACAAGGTGCAAAATATGCTCTATATGTGGAAACAATAATGTGGGGCTATGGATATCACCACAAAAATGGAATTTCTGGGCCGATTGTTCTGCCAAAGCACTGCAATTTTTTAAAATCATAATGAAGACTAGCTTAGACTCTACTGTAACTTTTCGCCGATTTCATAATGTCAGTTTCAGTGGGTCAAACGAAATATTGCTTTTTCCGTGGAAAGCCACCCGCAAGCTCTGAAAAAATCGTGAAAAATAGTGATGGACGGAGATGGTTCTATTTTCCTCTAATCCAATACTCAGAAATAAAGAACTAACGATAAACACGGGCTAACTTGGGCAAAAGTTTTCACTGTCCAAAATAATCAACGTTTACGTAAGTAGGTAATATCCAAAATAATTGAATGTGATTATTGTACTTATTATAAAATACACACCCCGAGATGCGTGACCATACTTCACAAGTAATTTGCCTTGACCGTAGATGCCCATTAGATGTACGATAAGATGTTTGGCCGTTGCCTTACCAGAGAGGACACTCGGTTATCTGGTGAAGGTTACACTCATAAACTTCTGGCAGCCCTGACGGGGTGCGGGGTCGTGGTATCGAAAAAGTTTCATTGGATCTTAGCAAAGCAAGTAAATGGTATTATTAAACGATATTGTAAAAATAGTCCATTTATAGAACATCGAGTTTCATATTTTAATGCAGTTGGTTTTGCTTTTCGGACGTAAATGAGGAATGGCGCGGAAATACCAAATGGTCGCGGCTACTCGGAGGTGTCCTACTTCAATAATAACATGTGACTTCAGTAACGCGGTCAGTTGGTTTGACATTTTCGCGAGAAGTTGACGCGGCGGACAGTTTAGGATTGTTGTAAATGGAAGTTTACAAACCCTCTGTTATTTTAAAAATAACCATTGACGTTTTCCATCCAGCATCCCCATTATCACAATTTCCGAGGATTTTTTTTATTTTCAATTTTCTCGAAATTTTTCCAGTATTTTTTTTCGTGTCAAAAATTTTCTCACCTGAAAAATTTACAAACTTCAAATAACAAAATCAAACAATTTTCCCTTAAAAATACAAATTTTCTAACAAGGAAATTTAGAAACATCACATAAAATAAAAATGTATTTAAAAAATTTTCCGACATATTTTCCGACCCATTTTCCGTTTTTCATGTCCGAAGATATTCACGATTTTTTTGTGCAGGTTGACTTCGCTGCCACAGAATCGCCGGATATTATTTTTCAAGAAACCGGCCATTCTTAGAGTCGGTTCCTTCCTAAGTCATAGGTCTTGGGTTCGAGTCCCAGATGTGACCGTATCTCTTTCAGATTTTACTGTTTCAGATTTTCGGTTGAGTTTCGCTTATATTGTCTTCATTAATTAGAAATAAGTTAATTTTAAATGAATAATATTATACAGTACATATATATTCAGTAGGTATTTAAAATAGTTTTAAGTTGGATAGAATAATGAAAAGATACCTATGTGATAAATAAAATTTTGCACACATTCTTTTAATTACAGCCGTACGTAGTATTAGTACCTATACAAAATAGCAAAACTCTAATATCAGCGAACCCCACTAAATTGGGCGAAGCTCATCAAAAAGCCGCGTGCAGTGCCTACCTATAAAAAAATCCGCGGTAGTACTGGACAAGTATTGTGTGTTAAAGATTCTACTAGAAATCATTGTTATCAATGTTTTATGATTTTACAATTTACAGAGAATTGAAATGTTGTTTGTAAAAAAACATGCTTTCTTAAAACTATTTATCAATTTTATCGCCTTAAGTTCAACAAGATTACCACGAGTCTTAGTTCGGCTAAATCTTTGGATTAGTTTAGAAGTTAAATCATGATTACGATTGGAAAAGAGGGATTATATATTAAATTAGTTAGCTTCTAAATTTTAAATGGATAAAAATGTTCCGAGCCGATTCTTGGATTCAGCTTAAGTTTGGAAAATAAGCGATTATAAAATATTGAATTAATATTAAAATACAAAATAGCCCAATCATTATTTTCGTTCTTTCTTAGTAGATAATAATATATCAGTATTGCCATGGTGAAGGACTACCATTCAGAATCGAAAATGAGTATGAAGGAATGGCCTCTAGCCATGTTTGTTGACCAAATATTTCTTATCTTCTTCACTTCCTCACTGCCTTTAGCCTCACAACACCTAAATAGTATGGAGCAGTTGAGACTGTTATGAGGTAGACATTCGATATATTTTTCCTTTTTTATTTTTATAGAGCTGTACCATAAAGCTATTTTATTAAATTTTTCCCAACTGCTCCGATTAGGAGCCTGTGAGACTGGGGCATCTCCAATTGGTGTGTGTTGTGAGTGAGGCTGAAGGTGGAGGAGAAGGAGATGGGAAAGACGGAAGTGGGGAAGTACCTGGCTATTCAGATCTGATCACAAAACACGGGAAAAGCCATTTCAAGCAACGTTTCAATTCTGAATGGTGATCTTACATCTGAGGGCGATACTGAGAGTATTTTCCACTCTGGAACGTGTCGCAAACATGCTATATATTATTTTTAATTAGTTAATTGTGAAATAATACAAATAAATCAAACAATTCGAACCTGCGAACTTCGGATTGCGAGTCGAGAGCCTTACCCCTCGACCACTGCTATGCTATGCTACTGTGAAAAATAATGAAAAATGAACTTCTAGTTCATTCCATTAATTATTTATTTATATCTTGGAAATTATTAAAAAAATAAGTTTCTCGCCAGTAATTTGCCTAACTGTAAGATCAAAAATTCAGACAAATTTCCACATAAGTTTAAACTAAAGATGTTAAAAATACAAACTGTTAAATGTATTTTCATAAAGCCAGAAATGTGACGAGGCACCAATAATTTGTACAAAATACTGAGAAACTCTAGAGTAAGTCGTCGTTTCTACTTCAAATTTACAGTGATACACGTATAAATTGGCAATGGCGTATACCAACCACACCTACCATTCTTATGTCGTAGACGTAGACGACAGCGTTCTCCTTTTTAAATGTTGAAAAATTCAATTCCTCAGGGATTTTTATTTGTCAAATTGTCCGTCATATTAAAACGTTTATACAATCTTGAAGCGAATTTTACCTGAACATTTTTAATAATTTATCTATGGTACTCGTACCATACCACGATCAAAACAATAAAAAATACAATTTTTATTTAGTATAATTCTAAAAGTTCATGTTTCAAACTGTTCATCTACGTGATACCGAAAGAAGCAATGCACTTTTAAATTAAGTTCTATGCACATTCCTACTTTTACTCGCAGAAATACCTTTTAACAGCATTTTATAAGTAAGATTTGTCCCGCGGCATACTTGATTATTTGTTCCGTGCACGCGATAGTTTCCACTCACGCGAGCTTCCACGACTGATAAAGCTTTGGATGAGCTTTGGGGATAAAAATAAAGAACTTACGAGATTAATTATTAGAAGCTTGCAGTTCAACTTGATAAAAATTCTGAATTTGAATTTGTACAAACGAAGCGTTTAAACACGATACTTTTATGTTTCTCTGAAAATGTATTCCAGTATAAAATATCGTGCACTCGCTATGATATCGCTTAATGAAGGATGATTGACCGTAATAAGTTCGGGTAAAATCCGTAGTTTCGTATGCAGAGGTCACATGTTCAAAACCTGAAAAAAATAATTTTCTGAAGGCCTGTAATCTTTGAGGATGCTGTTTGGAGGACCTTTCCGAAAAGGAAGGAGAGAAAGTTCTGGGAAGAAAAAAGAGTTTAAAATTCATTCGCTGCACAATTAAATACATTTTTTATTAGTAGATAATAATTCGAAATACAAAATTTAATGTAGGTATAACTAAAATACCGTTTAAAAGTTAGGTAGTGCTTTTGGTAAATATGCATATAGTCTACCTCACGGATAATACGGAACGTTCGTGTTGTCAAAGTTCGATACACGGATAATACGGAATATTTCTTTTTTAACCAGTAGACAATTAAACATGACATTTATCGGAAGTACCTATCTTATAAAATAAATTCTCGTCAAAATAAAAATAAAAAAGTACCTATTTCGAATTAATCCTAATATTAATGGGTTCAGGTTCAAGCTGCAAAACCTGAATGTTATCATCATTTAGATATACATCCCAGGTTTTTAATGGTTTGTTTGGCAAAGCAGGGTTTGTCTGACGGGTATGTGTAATTATTCTAATACCTTTCTTTCCATGTAAGAACGTGGACATTATTGTTTTATATGGCAATAATATTTTTTCTATGATCGGCAGCATTGATTGATTGTCTATGAAATATTAAATAAAAACGATAAATATTAAAATGGTGTTACCGCGTAAGTGAATTAATTTTAACAAAATTAAAATGTTAAATGCATATTTTTTGCGTGTTTTTTTGTCTCCAAATAACAAGTAAGCGGTTCAATACATAAATAATGTGCTCTTTTTGTTAAGGCAGAATATTTGCAGATCCCCATATTATTTTAATTTTGGAATATTTGTCTAATAATTATAGATTTATTATGCTTTATTTTGCAAAACCGTAAATCTTCTAAATTTCTCTTCTTTTGCCAAAAACAACTACAATAATTAATATCAGAAAAAATTTTGGTAATATATATTGATAGTTTTACAGATTTCTTTGCTGATATATCTACTCATCCTTCCCCAAATGGGGATATTATGGTTACATAAGGACTTTCGTGCGGTATCAGAATTTTAAAAATACCTTCGATATCAGAAGTCAATATGACAGAATACTCAAAATAAAATAAATGTAGGTCAAAATGCTAGGAAGGTTTATATTACAAGAACCTAGAACTGAATATTTCCGATTCCCGAAATAAAAACGATTTGTTTTTATTGTATGGTAATAATATATTCAAATATCTGGGGCGATCGGAATGGCTCAGTTAATAGAGCATAATTTCAGATACTGGGAGTTTTCTTTGGAAACCTTTTTTATTCAGGAGTTTGTGTAAATGGACGTGCTTCAGCATAATACTCAAGACGGTATATAATTTACTTTAATATTATTTTCATTTAATTTTTATGCTGCGCTTCACAGCGATAAGGGGGCTCGAGGAAAAGGCTATAAGAAAGGATTTATTTTTATTTTTTTATGAATACCGTCTCTATTGCTCTAACTTGACTATGGCATCCCCAAGTAGGCTTATAAATGTTGTGAGGCAGACGGAAATGGGGAGGGAAAGGAGATCGGTAAGAGAAAGGTTGGGAACCTAACTACTCAAATCTGGTCACTTAACACCTGCGGCCAGCGAACACAGCAGCAATTTCACAATGGATTACCTTGATTTGGCGGCGCGTTCACCAATAGCGGACGTGCCGATTGATACCATTCCCCAGCACTGCGATGGGCCGAGAGAGATGGAACGGAATCATTGTTGTGTTCGCTATTCACCTACTCGTAAAATTATCTCTGTAATAAAATTAATTTAGTGTGTTGAATATTGTTAAATAAACTTGCAAGTACCAAGATCGGATTTTTTTTTCTTCAAAAATTGAAGTTCTGTGAAAATTCTATTCAATTTCTGTTATTATTTACTCGTGGGCCAGTTCTTTCATTGTACTTGAATAATAAGAGAACTTGCAGATCTTGAATATCAACTTTAAAATTTGATGAATTGTTCAAATTCTGTGAAACAACCCGTCCGAAGTGTTTATATTATTTGATGTACCATCACAATTAATCATTCATCGCTCATACACCGTTAATGCTATTTCACAAGGGCGATACTGAGAGATAAACATTAATATTATTTATATTTTATTATACATATTATTATTTCTCGGCTGGCTAAGTCCTCCATCACAACACAAGCAACATTTTCGGCTTTCTGTAGTGGTAGAAGGAGATTTTCAAACATTGTTGAGTCATTCGTAACCCAGGAATGTTTGTCTTTAAAAAAAAAAGTATTATTCATGTATAAGAATTGAAATTAAAAAATATATTTACTTCGTTCCACTTATTTATTTTATAAATAAATAATTAAAATAAATAAAATATATTTACTTCGTTCCACTTATTTATTTTATAAATAAATTTATAAAATAAATAAGTGGAACAAAGTGAAAAAGTTTTTTAATTTCAATCCTTATACATGAATAATACTTCGAATTAACAGTGCAAAAACTAGACTCATTAAAAGCAGCGAACACAGCAACACTGAAGAGACTATACAAAAATAAATAAGTGGAACAAAAGGAAAAAGTTTTTTTTATTTCAATTCATATACAATGGAATTCCACCACGAATTAACAGTGCAAAAACTAGACTTTTTATTCATGTAATTATTCTTGGCTTACAGTTATGAACGCGATTTTTTTCTTCCTCTAGATTGTGGTTTCCGACCTTGTTTTGACCAGGGACCGCTATGATATTTATTGGTTCTCACAGGGACCACAAAGTACAAGAATGAGCTCTTCGTGGAATTCTTCAGCTACCTCTCCAATATTAATACCAAAAGGGTTACAAATCAGCTTTTGGATACCTTTCGATTCGGTTTTGTAATAAAATGAACGAACGTTTCGCTGACTACATTTTAGATCTCGCGGACCACCTGAGAACCACCGGTTGGGAACCACCGCCTAGAAATAGGCTTAAGTGCATTTGTTAACAAAGTACACGAATCAAAACCTATTAGTATTACAAATTATATATTGGTATCTGATTTATAATGTTTACCTACAAGTATTAAGTTTGTATGTGTTCGAATAAATTTATTAAGTATTATTATATTATATATTTAAATATGAACCACAACCGTAGGGCCGTTTGATCGTTTGGTAGCTGAGAAAATATTGTGGGTTTAATTCTTCTGTTAATTATACATACAAGTTTTCCATAACTACATCATTCCAAAAGGAACATCGTTCAAAAAGAAAAATACAAAAGATGCTTTGTAAGGGAAATATCCAAATACGAATGTTAGAGGAAGAGCCTCAATTAATATACATATATATATATATATAAAAAAAATATATAAATAAAATGAAAAGATATAATATTTCTTAACAAAATTCACTCTGTGGCGTCATTTTAATAAAACGAAGAAAAAAAAAATCGCATTGTAAAACACCACTTATTTAATAAAAATTATTATTATTATTATTTTATTTTTTTTATTCAGAGAAAGATATATAAATTACAATAAATTCAATATAATAATTAATTACATAATATGTGTACATATTTGATTTATCCCCATAAAAACGCAGGGCTTGTGTGTATGGGGGTGTTATTATATTGGTTTAATTGTTTTATTTTTTATATTCAGTTCAAATTTACGGTATAATTTTTAAGGTGAATTTTAAATTTTTTGATATTACTGTTCATGTTTCTGATTTTTTCAGGAAGTGAATTAAAAAGTTTTACTCCGAGATATTTATGACTTAACTGTCCTAGCGTTTTTTTACATTTTGGAGTAGGAAGTATTGATGTTTGTCTAAGATATCTGTTGTTTTTAAATATAAACATAATGTTTCAAAACTAATGGTTTCATCGTCAGGATAAAATAAAATAAATAAACATTTAAATTTTATCCTGCCAAATAAGCTATTGGATTTGAAACAAATTGATTATTTTGATTAAAAAAGTAGGGTTTTACAAAGAGATTTGTTTTCATTCAATATTTCTTTATTGAAAACAATATATTTTATTTTTATTTTTTTTTTATATACGCCGACCGGTTTAGGAACAACCATTCCTTCCTCAGGGAAAAATATACTAACTTAACATTACAAAACAATGGGTGAACATTACACATTAATAAGTGTTGAAGTGGAGTTAAAGGCGTGACTATGGATAATTAATAGGGATTATAATTAATAGGCGTAAGCGGCTATGTGATGTTTAATAAAACACAAATAATTTATTATAGAGCAGAAATACTCGATAAATGTCTTGATGAGAAATACTCGACAGATGTCTAATATAATACATATTTTTTAAGAGCTTAAAACTTAAGTCTTCAAAAGAAGAATGTTACATTTCGGTAGAAATTCGGAATGATAGGGATGGTAGTACAAGATTTTACAAGTTTTGTTAGGTTATTCTTAACTCTTTCTTTGTGTTTAGGTTTCAGGTCACATCGTTTAGAAAAGCCTTCTGAATTTATTTTAAAATAACACTTTAATATGATGATTTTGCACTTTTTTTTCTACTTAGTTGAACACCGTCTCGGCCTCGCTACTTTTCTGAACTAACTGCTTGTCCCGCTGGTGAATTTAAAATAAGATTCTAGGAATCTTTTGTATTTATAAACTACCCGAATTAGCCCCCGCTACCAGAATTTCTACCGATTTCTTACACATCCCCCTTAAACATTTGAAGTTATTAAGCTCTTAAAAAAATATATGTTACTTTTGAAGATAATATCTATACATTCCCCATGCCGAAACGCAAATTATATGAAATTCCTTCGATGGAAAAAAATTGCTAAGTTGCTCCGAAAATTATTATTTTTAAATATGATTCAATTATTTTACAAGTTATATGTATGAAAAAAATTCAAAGTGTTTCTTTAAATGCTGTTTTACCACCTAAGAGATTTTTGCTCTATTACAAACGAGTCTTGTTTTAGTAAACATTTTCACAATTTTCGCTTCAATTTTACAGTTTTAAATATTAGCGCACTCCCTCCAACATTCGTAATTACATATCTCTCCACCTTCTTCTTTTTGAGCGGGGATATGGCGCCTTAAATAGCTAACACTAAAACCAAACCAACTATTAGCTTATTTAGAGATAGATCATAACAACTCTCTTCAGTTCCAACTACGCGAGAGAGAGAGAGAGAGAGAGAGAGAGAGAGAGAGAGAAGCAAGCCTTTTAAACAATTACAGCCTTACTAATAATAAAAACACTTAACAACCGTTAAATGGTGTTTCTGCTGGGTGACTGTTAAACGGTATTTCTCCAACTTTAATAATAACATGAAGAAGTTTTTATGTTGGCTGCATTGCACATTTCTTGATTTGAGCAAACGCGGCGCCCATCTTTTTTCATACATTCGCGTGAAAATTTCTTTTGTGACATGTGGGATTTTACGCGCAGTTGATTTAATGTTTTTGAACAAAATTTCCATTGTTAAGATTAATTCACTATTATATTAGTATATTTTAACATAATTTCTATTATTTGAGTTATTTTCAGCAGTTTCAGTGCTTTCATAATGTAAGAAATGTTTAAATGGGGGCCTCAGCACGGGTACACAACCCAGTGAGGCCAACATTACTGGACTATAATATGAAAAATTGTAAAATAATGTATCAACAATAAAAAAAAAAAAAATAAAAAAAATGTCCTCGTTGTTTATACTAATTGTGTTAATATAATTTTTTTTTGGTTATTTCGGATAAATTATTTTTTATACGCTTAAGTTAAAACTTCCATTAAAGTAACGTTAATTACAGGCCATTTATGTTATTTAATAAAATAAAAACCAAATTCGAGTTATCATTGTGCAAAAATGAATTCAAAATGTCAGATTCTTTCAGTTACTCTCTTAGAATAATTGTAATAATTTTTAATTGTATGAACGAGAAAAAGTGGACAGTTCATTAAATAAAAGAACTGTGTTTTTTAAAATTTGAAATTTCCGAAACTTTTCAACGTTTAATAGAATATGTTTGGGGTAAGCTTTTTTAATCTTTTTTCATATTTAAAGCTTAAAATACTGCAATTTTTAAACACGAAAGTATATTTCGGATACAAAAATCTACAAGGAATTTTACCTAGTTTCTATAAAAGTATTTCTTTTAACGACATATTAAAAAAAAGAAATATACAATATGAATTTTGGAAAAATTCTTAAAATCGTTCAGAAATTATTAATAAAACAAGCATATATGTACAATAGATAAACAACCCCCTCTGGCTGTGCAAGCATTGTATATATCTTTCCATGAACATTTTTTTATAATTTTAATTAGTAATGTTTTCAAATGCACGGTTATTTATCAATTGAATAAAATATTCACCACGTTTTTTCGTAAGGCTGTAAGTATTATACACTTTTAGATCCATTCTATCTTTTTATGTTGAACAAAACTTTGCGAAAAACATGATAAAATTTAAACTATCCCAATATTTTTTGTTACGAATGAAATAACAGGCTATACTTAATGTTCACTTTGGAATGAACCAAACCATTCTAACACATTAACATCACGCATGAAGCTCTTTCTCCACGCGACTTGTCTGGAACTGTGCTTTGTGCAGGCAGAATGAATCAGCAATTTCCTATAAAAACATTCCCATGAACGCTAAACATAATTTATAGAATTCAATTTGCAAAATGTGTAATTTATATGTGAGTTCACGCAGTAGGTATAAAATTTATGTTTGTATCGTGTTTTTAACTTAGATTGCTAAAGATGAATGAACACCGAACCAAGAGTCTTAACTGCTCTCACCAACCGCCGGTAGTCAGTTGGAAAAAGGCATTTCAAATTATTTAGGAATTTTTTGAGACTAAGATAGTAAGATAGAGATTGCAGTAGGCCCCCAGTACGGTCGATCGATAAGAATTGCTAGGATAACTTTCGGTTTCTCATAGTTCCCTAGGACAATCGCAGATTGCTAACGTTCAAACAACAGTTGACGTCGAATATATTAGAACACTTAGTCATTGTGAACTGTTATTTAATCGCTGGAGATCTGCAGTCATGCTAGGGAACGATTAGGAGTTACTGAAAGTTATCGATATAATCCTCATCTATCGACCGTGCTAGAGGGCCAGGTCAAATGCTAATATTTCACTTATTAGAGTATACAACTTTGAAAATGCTGCAAGCTTATTAAAGGTAAGCCTTTTTGTTCGCTTGCTTTCTTCATTTTATATTTGTTACAAGTCCTGCTCAACGGAGTCAATACAGTAACCAGTTAACCACTTATTGATAGTTCTTTATTAAGTTTTTTTTTAAATTAACCCCTTGGTCTTATTCCACACAAGACGCCCTGAGGAAAATAGTTTCCCTCCAGGCTTGTGTATAGAGGGGAAAAGATATGAGGAGTGGGTAGGAAATATGTCAAGGAGTGATGAACGGCACTGCGGTGCAAGAGAGAGTGGAGAGGTCAAAGCGTCTCCTTCAACCGGCCTCCCCTGATACGGCCTGCCACGCAGCTGGAGAGCAAATGCATCGACCCAGACCTGCAAAAACCTCACCACATGAACTCAGGCACCCCTGCTACGTCACCAAACGTATCAGACCACTTGGGGTGACCTATGAGAGAGGAGTGACCGTTGGGCAGCTATACCCTTACACGCCTCCGGATTTGAAAATATTGATGATTTCAAATACACCTAAGATAAAAAACAAATTCGTTCAATTTGAGTTGTAAGAACACCCGTTAAAAATGACGAATCGTTTAAACTCAAATATTAAACAACTTTATTGTATACTCCATTACACATATTCACAGCATGAATTTACACTCTGAATAGTAAATTTAATAACGCATAAATTGACTCGCAATACTCAACCCACGAGCATTACTCATTTAGAAGTTCGCGCAAAGCCTTTGGTAGTTTGAGAAGCTATGTCAAAAGTTCACCGTGGTTCTCAGACCTACATGCAAAGTCAGGTAGCAGGTAACTAAAGGCACCTAGTCACTAGACTAAATGAGTGCAGAAAAGGCAAATAAAGGAATAATCGAAAATGGAAAGGTAAATTTGTGGTTAGACATTATATTACAAAAATATAACAAACACTTTATATTTAACCATGAATTTATTATTTTATATATCGACCGGTTTCGCTTCGACCAAGCTTCTTTAGGATATAATAATAAATATATATATATATATATGTAATACTAGCTGGGTTACCCGGCTTCGCTCAGGAAAACATTTGAGAGTGTTATGGCATGTTTCACAATGATGATTCCGAACATTCCACGACATACACCGCCACCCCTTCCAGAACTTTTTTATGTAAAATAAAATTCGCGGTTAAATACAAAGTATTTGTTATATTTTTGTAACAATTTTAAGATTTCTAGTGCCTACGCATTAAAAAATAAATATGTAAATTAATACTTTCCATTGATATGTGCATACGAAATGCTTGTAAGTAATACCCAGCCAAAAAATATGCTAGGGAGTCAGATATAAAGTTACTTTTTTAAATATAAATAGGAGCCTATTCAGATTTATTGAAAAACAATAATAATGGATTTTAACAGTGACGAGGGACGCACTTTTTTTATATGAGCTCCACACAGGAGGCCTTGAGGAAAATAATTTCTCTCAGGGCCTATGTCATCTTGGGGGATGCTGTGTTGAGGGTTTTTTAAGGAAAGGAGAGTTCTGGGAAGGAAAATGTTTTAAGGGGTGGGTAGGAGTCTGTGGTTCAGTGTGTCCTGGTCATCTGCCTACAAGACCTAGACAAACCTAGCCCCATGAACCCGGGCACCCCTGCTAAATCTCCAAACGTAGCGAACCACTTGCGGTAACCTATGGCAGAGGTGCACTTGGCTTACATTAAACGGCGATTCCTGACATTTTATTAATTTTAAAAAAAATTAATATTAAGTACATTTAAAATTGCTTTAATTAAGTTCTATTATTGAAATTTAAATCAAATAAATTTTTTTTTAAATCTACGAATTAAAAAGAAAACCATAAAAAATTTCATGTTTTTTTTACTAAAATTTAAAAAAAAATCATTTGATAAGTGTTAGAGTGAGTTAGACAGTCAGAGGCAGGATGAGGAGTTCATTGGTTACTATGCTGCAAATAATGTTAGGAATCACTGATTAAAGCACCTACGTCGCATACTTACCCGTATGCCTGCCTAATAATTTCTTGTTTTTGTGTAAAAGAAATTTATCGTTTTCTATTGTACATAAAGCAGGAAAATATAATGGTGTTTCGAAAACCTACTTAAAGAATAAGAATAATAAAAAAAATTGTGTAGAGTAGATATATCTCCTTATGTTGACTGTTCTCAATTTCGAGCAACGGTACACTACGAAGTTTTATTTCAGACTTACGAACCGTGCGACTGACTTTTGGAAAGCATTCCCATTGTGACCAGTGAATAGTGTTGCCACATCGGACGCCACGTCACGAGTCTTATTACTATATTTACATAGGTGCACATTGATTTACAATTCAAGGTATTATTTTAAGGTTGTTCTTGTAAAATACACGTTCAACAGGGGTGTCAACTTAATATTAGCAACCTATTTTCTAGCCAGATAATGTAATGTTAGCGGAATACGAACTCGCAAAATCATCAAAGCTCTCTCTGGCTTTGCTAAACGCCCTTGTTCAAGTTTCGGGGTTTTTTAAAATATAAGATTGAAAAATGTTTCTATTACTGAAGCAGAACCGTGAAAAATCGCGCATAGTCTGAATTATCGATAAATCAGTTCCAATGAGCCATTTTCAGGCGGCCTTCCTGTCAAATAAGCAAGAATGAAAATAATGCAGAATTGTCTGAATTAATTATTTCTGAAAAATATTTGTTTCGACGAAACCAAATTTTTTGTTTCGCCGAAAAAAATAGGTTCGAATCCTACGAAATCCAAAAAAATAAACATATTTATTTTTGTAAAATCAATATCTAATCTTCAAATCCCTTTAAAATAAACAGGCAAAAGAAAAGAAAGCGACATTTAGCGACTTTCTAGTTTCATTCCTACCGCGTGTGATTTGCACACTCTGATTTTTTTTCTTTTGCAATCATATTTCCATCTCTATTATTACACATTGGAAGCCAACACGTTTTTTACAATTTTTTATTATTGTATAAAAAATTAATATATATATTGACATACAATGGGAATTTGTGCCCGCTAAGCTAGTACAAGTAGCTTGTCAGCAGGAAATTAGCTCCACAGAAAAGAATATTACAAAAATAACTGAAATAATCATAAACGCATTAGCGTGGTAATATAATAACACACCTACAAACATAGTGATATACAAAAATTGAAAATAATACATTAACAGTTTTGTTGTGGTGAAAAACAGTGTTACATAAGGAAATAATTATTTAAATAATAGTAGACAGTTGAGAATGCATTACAATTTTAAGTATATGGTGAGAACAAATATGGTAGAACTGTGTAAAAACGCAGATATCACAAAATCGGGGAGACCGTTGTATTTATTTAAGCAATAATATAAGAATGAGAAAAATATCATCTTAATACATAAGGTTACTCCCAATAGAGAATTTTTTTTAAATTCGTACGCCAATTTATTAAATATTAATGGTAAAATATGTTCTTTGACCAGGTACTTTCATTCCTTTATTTTCTATGCAACTTGTATTTTGTATATGATCCACAATTGTTTTACACGGACCGTCAGATATATGCTGTAATACAATGTTTTACCACATAAGAGCATGAACAGGTAATACATTGATTGATTTATACATGATAGTAATGTCTCGCCTAACGGTGTTGCTTACTAGCAATTTTACCATGGCGTTTTGAATCATTTGTACAAGTTTTATTTTGGTTTTACCCGGTTGACCCCAAGAAGTTATCCCATACGTATCTTTCGGTAGATTCTGCAAGAGACAAATAAATCAATTTCATAGTTTTTATATGCACATAGTATTTTATTTCATAAAGTTTACCTACAATAGATTGAAAGCGCTAACAAAGTTTGGAAATGTGTACATCCCACTTCATGTTACAATCTACTGTAACTCCTAGATAAAGTGGTTAACTAGTTTGATAATTGTATTTACATGAACAGGGCTGGTATTGTTGTGAATGCAATCGAAAGAGAGATATAATTACAGGTGCCTCGCTGTACTTGGCATGTGGTGATCTTATACGCATCGGTTTTGTTATTTTAGATTTGAATATCAGATTATAATCGTGTGACAACTTTAATAAAAAAAAAATCTCGCTGCAATAATTTCATTGTAATGGACAAATTTTCATGGGATACGACAAGACATATATGATAATGGTAATATTATGAAATTATGAATAAACTTTAAATTGTCTCAAATGGCGTAAAAATGGGATTTGACAGTTCTTCGCATCTAATGGGACTATCTTTCAGATTCTGCCACCTTGCGGCAAAAGCAGTGCGAAAACAATCCATTTTGAAAAAGGCAATGAAAATAATTTTCCGTTCAAAATATTACATTACAGAAGGTAGGGTACTTTATCGCTTGCCTACATTCTCCAAACAAACTCTTCCAGTTTTGGAAATGATGAAACTTAATGAAAAATAAAAGTTATTGAGTTCATTGAACCGGGGAGTTGCAAACAGAGTCACAACCGAAAATGGTATTTTTTTCTCTTCAAGTAAATATTTCAAAGCTGAAAACAGTTGCGTTGACCTAGAAATTCCAATTATATAAATTACTCATTTTTCAGGACACCGGCATTCACATTTTTAGTGCAACAAACGGATTTTTTGATGGGATGATAATGTTCAATTTCCGCACTTTTTGAAAGTTATTTATGAGCCCATTCGTAGAACATGCCTAAAAACTCTTTTATTTGTATAAAAAATTACGCATTTACTAATAAATAGATTTTAAATTTTACACAACTCCCAAATTCAATTTGAACATTTATTGGATAACCAACACCTCTGCCATAGGTCACCCCAAGTGGTTCGCTACGTTTGGTGACTTAGCAGGGGTGCCCGGGTTCACGGGGTGAGATTTGTCTAGGTCTGGCGACGGATGTGTTTGCCCACCTAATGCGTGGCAGGTAGGATCAGGAGAGACTGGTTTAGGGAGACCATTTGACCTCTCCCGCCGAACTCTTTCGACGCTTCTCCTTGCACCAGGGATGGATTCACACGTCGATCATTTCGGAGTAATTTAAAAAAAAAATAATCTTTATTCATTGCTTTGAATGGTTACATCATTTGTAGATTTTCCGACCACCATGCTAGGCTCATGCCCGTGTAATTTATTGTTATTGATTCTCAGATTTCTCCTATCTACCCCTCATACCTTATTTCTTCCTCTCCTTCCTTTCTATAAAAAAGACCCTCTACACAGCATCCCCAAATATGACATACAAAGGCCCTGAGGGATATTTTTCCTATGGGCCTCGTGTGTGGAGCTAATGTAAAAAATATATATTAATCTATTGTTAGTTACCGTTTATCAGTTGTGTACAATTTAAAACACGCTTATTATGATGGAAATGACGTTAGGAGCTGAACATAGTCGTATTTGCAAAGATGTCACACAAATTTCATGATGCCAGAGCTCACCGCTCACGTGTTTTTAGTGTGATTTGATTTATATTTTTACAGTTAAGATAACATATTTTTTTAGCCGCTAGTTTCCAAAATTTTCTCAGCGCAATTTTATTAAAAGTCAACAACTCGCGGATTTTTTCCGGCTTTGAATTATGGTCAGCAATTTGCGTCCGCGTTGCATATTTCGTTCCCATTTCCTCTATCAAATTTAATTAAATAGAAGGACTTATGATAATGAAAAAGTGGAGACACATTCGAGACTCGGCCATAACCGTAAATCTCCGTGGGTCGGGTTTCTCAAAGCACGCCAAAAAATTCCTCGCCGAGAGCTAATGACAGTTCTCATATTTTACTTAAAAAATAGCGAAAATTCCCGAGAATTCTCACGCGAGTCGCTACATTCTTGTGCATGAATTATTAGGTTTTATTAGTTGCGTTAAGAGGTAACCTTCTTCCACCTCGGTGGTTCGGCCTGCAAAGCTTTTATAAGGAATTACTTGAGGTGATATTGCGAATGGTGCTTTTACGTGGTGATCGTTATTGCAAGCGTTCTTTTCAAAGATCTCACAAGTTAATAATATCAGGTACATAAACCATTCTTTTATTTAACTGAGGTTTTTTTTTATTTATAACAAGCAATTACCTGGAATGAGTTGCAATTATATTCAAAGAATGCAAGTGTTTGTGTTTTAATTCTGTTTATTGAAATGGTTTTGGATAGACGAATAAATCAGAAGGTTTACCGACGCGTCTGCATGCCACATGCAGTGTCCGTGTGAGAAGCATGAATTTTACAAATTTACCTCCCCTGTTATCCCCTACCACTACTATGTCTCCTTTGCAATCCCTCTTTCTGCCCCTCCCTCGTCCCACACTCTTACTCCGCGTTTCTTCCCCGTCTCCGCCCCCGTTTCCCTTATGCATCCCATTCCCGTCCCTCGTTCCCATTCCACCTTTCACGCCTTACCCTGACCCGCGAACCCTTCCTTCCGAGTTCCTCACTCTCTTCAAGGATTCCTATCCCCCCACCCTGACACTAAACCAAATGAAATACACATCATTCAATTTTTCATTTTTATTTTTTTTTCATTTTTCAAACAACTCCTACAACAAATTTCATAACGTCAGAGCTCACCATTACATATAAAAACCTTTGAATGTGTGCGCACAACAATTCACCAAAGTTTTATCGCAATCGGATGAATGATATAGGAACAATTATGGGACAAACAAATAAACTTTTTTTTGTAGAAAGATAACAACATCTATTTATTGGTATCATATGCAATTTGAATTCGTAAACAAAAAGATTTTAGATTCCTGGTAGTACCTATGTTAAACTGAATTAAAAGTAACTTGTCCTCGAGAATAATCTCAGTGAAAAAATTGATAATCTTTCGGGATCGATGACCACACTTTATACGAATATTAACAAAAGCCTTTTGATTCACCTTAATTATTATGATACTGAAAGTTTACCAAAAAATTAGATTACATTTAAAAGCAATTTGAGGATTCTAGTCGCGTTCCACAGGGTTCTCACTTGGGACTTGTATTATTTTTATTAATTTTTCAATGATATGTAACAATATATTTAAAGGCGTAATTATGGTCTTGTTTGCCTTTTTCTTAAGATTTACAAAACGATCACCTCCTTCAATGATTGTAATATTCTTCAATCTAATCTCGATCGCTTACAGGAATGATGCAATTATAATGAACTCTTTCTAAATATTGATAAGGGCGAATTTATATATTTCTCTGGAAATAGAAATCCTATTTACATATGTCTCATTGTAATATCAACCATATTGTTTCAAAAAGATGTCTCGTGTCACAGATCTAGGATTATCTTGTTTGATGAAAAATTCAAATTTGACCCAAAGTAACAAATAAGGTTATGAAAAATATGAGATTTTATTGTAATAAGATGTAAAAGATTTTACGTGGCTCTATTCTTTAAAGATTCTCTTCACTACCTTAGTGAGAAGTAATTTAAAATACAATTCCACTAATTTGTTCCCTAAACTTTATAACAGTATGTACTTTAGCACATAAAATTGAGATCATCGCAAATTTTTAAGGTTCTTCACTTTCAAACTAACCACACCCATCGAACAAATTAATTATACAACTTTAAAGAAATTTCTTGATTTAACAGACTTTCATTACAAATGAACCACGAGCGATTTGATGCTTAAATTAGTTAATGGCTCAATGGATGCACCTGACTTAACAAAGCTAATAACTTTCCGAGTACCAAATGGTAGCACGAGGTTTTCAGAGCTGTTCTTTGTTTGTTCACCGAAAACAAACTATTTCATGCATCCCCCAGTCAAAAGGCTACACGTACATGGAAATAAATTCAGTTGCGTAAATATTTTCATTAATTCCATGCCAAAATTTAAATCAGATATTTCTAACATTTTGTATCATTAATATTAAAATAAATTTATTCTGCAACTTACTTTTTATGTCAATATTCATATATTTATACCCTACTTTTTTCTTTTAATGTTGATTTTTGGTATTAAATTTAGGCAGATGTTAATACTGGATTTTAATATATGATTGTTGATGTTTCTATTATTATTATGTCACATAATTTTAATGCATTAGCGTAATTTGTTCTTACGTAAAAGCCACAAAGGCGTAAATAAATAAGTATTTATTAAAGACACACACCTGACATTTATGAAATATTCTCATAGGTAACAATTTGCTTCTTGAATTTTTACATTAACTCAACACAGGAGGTCTTGAGGAAAATAATTTTTGTCTTTCGAGGAGAGGAAGAAGTGAACATAGATCTTGAAGAAACTCATGTTGTAGGATGGAGGAAACCCAGGGAGGGCTAACGTGCCTGCTGCATTTTTTATTCCGTCTAATTATTGATTATTGCAATTGTTGATTCTAAATATATACCTTATTATTATTTATACCTCGACAGTTTTCAATAGTTTTGGTGGGGTATAAAAATTAAAATCTTTTAATCATTTTTACAATGAAACGACATTTATAAAATAATATTAGTATTTAACTTAGAAGGTTGATTTATAAAAAAATGACTGGAGTTCATTATTGTAAATTTGCGTTAATGCCACACTTGTTGCATGTATACATTATTGATTAATAGGAATCGATTAAACAAAACGAGTTGGTATTGGCGAATACACAATTTGTAAGTTTGTAGATTCAGATTGAAATTCTTCTATTTCCCGAAGTTGAACCATTGCTAGGCTAATATTGACTATGCTATTAAATCTAAGTCAATGAAATATATCCAATAGTTAGTTAAAATAACCGAAGATTTAAATCGATGGTAGTGTTTTCTGGTTGCTTCCAAAGGCCCGAGTAAGGTCAATTTTTCCTTATTTCCGCTGAAATTTATCGAACATTTTCAAAAATATTAAAACTTTTCCTTGAGCAGATAAACATTTTCATTAGCCTGCGTGGAGTACTAGAAGTTGAAAAGTCTTTTACCTATGCCTAGGTACATTTATTACAATTTTTTTTAACAATATTTTTTATTAAAAGTTGAATAGAAATTTTACAGAACTTGAAAATTAAAATAATTCCCATCAAGGCCTGTGTCACCTTTGGAGATGTTGTGTGGAGAGTATTTTTAAGAAAGAAAGTAATGGGAAGAAAAAGGGTATGAAGGGTAAATCGGGAGTCAGTGTATCCAAAATTGTAAGATATATGAATCAATCCCTCCTACTGCGATGCAAGGCGATGTTCCGAGAGAATCCTGTTGGAGAGGTCGAAAAGTCTTCCTCAACCAGTCTCTCCAAATCTGGCCTGCCACGCAGTTGGTGGGCAGATGCAACTGCCGCGAAGATCTGGACAAACCTCACCCCATGATCCAGGACACCCCTGCCAAGTCACCAAGCGTAGCGAACTACTTGGGGTGACGAATGGCAGAGGTGTAGGTTATCCAATAGTTTCCTGGGCGGCGGTGCCCATACCAATGTGTAAATTGTTGTTTCATTGAAGACAAAATAATTAATTAATTGAAGTAATAAGATTTCTTTCAGTCCAATGTAAACCACATTTCCATTAATTTTCGGTTCAGTGATTCAGATGAGTGTGAAGGTTATGTTTACCCACATTTAGCTCCGAGTACGATTTCAAGAAGGTTAGAGGGATAGTATATTTACGTTTTTGGTAGCTCAACTCATTAACAATTAATAGTATAAGTTTTCAGCATAGTTATATACTCGTGTATACACACACACATAATGTCATAAAATCAATAATCCTATCTTTATTTCGTTTCAACGAGTCTGGTCACGTACCCCTCATTTTAAAAATATTGTAGGTGAAACGTCAGTTTACTTTATTTTAAACGTGGAAGCTAAACAACTCATTTTATTTTTTCGAAACAATACATATCAGGGTTTTGGTAGAGCAAGAATTCACTTGTTGGAAAGCTGCCTAGGAGGTTGGACCGCCTTCCGAAAGTCATCGCGTTTTTTTTTTAAAGTGTAAAATCATTTACTTACGTAACGTATAGTGTAATCACGCGTGTACCGCTTATTTCGTAATTGAAATGGCATGAAACCATAAGCAAATTGGCCTATCAATTATCTGTATTACGAAAAACTCGTTGCCGAGTATTTTCCTCTCGACCTAAACGGATCATTTTAGAATGTCGACCGCGTGTACCGTGGATCTGGATCGGGTTTTATTCCATTGAAACCTTAAGCTAAATAACTCTGACCGTCCTAGCGACTTAGGCCCAATTGCATCGAAAAAAGTTAAAATAAAGTTTAAAGTTAAATAATTAAACTGAGTTTAAGCCCTAACTAAAGTTAAGCTGCTTTTCAACACAATTGAGTTGTATCAACATTTAAATAGTTCGTTTTAAGTTACCAGTGTTGCCATTGAAATGGCTTCGAATTTTCCTTGGATTTGATATATTTCTGTAAAAATAAACACAATTATTTTTACGGGTGTCACCGTTTTGTGGATTTTATTTGTTTGACGTTTATAAAGTTTTTGAGGGTTATGTTATTTGGGAATTGGTTTATTTATCGTTATTTGTTATTTCACACTTGCGGTTTAGAAACGTGAATAACGTGTGATGATATTATTATATTGTGGCCGAAGGTGGGCTATTATTGTTCTGCCCTTGTCTATTATACACGAGACAATACTTTCATGAAACCCAGAGATGTCTCCTGTAAATCTTTGCATCGTTCCCGTTGCATAAAAATGTAATGTTATTAGAACCTCGTACTCAGTTCCACAGCACAGGTAGCATGATTTCTGATATGACAAAAAAATATTTTGTTTCAGTTCCGTTGCATTAATTGAAATATAAAAATGTTGGTAGGTATAAATTATCAAGAGAAGTGTAGATACTTATATAAGTTTTAATAAAAACTTGTTTGTAAATAATGTAGTTTGTCATTGGCAACGAGAAAAGTTTATAGTCTAACCATACTTTTGGACATCCGAAATCTGAAAATAGAATCCATATCTTCCTACGGAAAATGATCGGTTCATGGTTTAATTCCTTATTTTACATATTTCTTATATATTCTAATCAATTGATTATCAAAACCCGGAATATCAAGACATTTTTATTATTATTTTCCATTCAAACAGCATTTCGTTCCTAGGTGACGGATGACAGCTAGCATCTTTACCAAAATCTAACTTTAAACTCTCAACATCGCTGGGTTAAATAAAAGTAACTTTTTTGTAACTATTAATTTAACTTTTATTTAAACGAACAACCCATTTTTGTAAGATATGATAAAAAAGTTACTTTTATTTAACTTTAACTAAAAAGTAACTTTAACTATTTTCCATGCAACTGGCCTTTAGCTGTAACGTCCCGCAGGGAGTGGGAAATATAATATTTTATCATCAAACTTGGAGATTCCTCGATATACCGACTGCCGGACTGTTTTCTTTACATGGAACGCGGCTACCCTGTCTGTGGCACTGGACCTGATCTGACACCCGTTGCACCCGGCTCATCACTGGAAGACGGACGATGGACAGCAGCCCCCGGGCGGTAGGTCTTCCGTTTTTCTGGAGCGGAGGGCCAGTCATCTTACATCAATCCTCGTTGCTATCGGTCAAGAGTAGTGTTTTAATTAGATAGCTAGATAATAGATTTGGTCGATCCAGGGGGTAAGCTACAATTCAATATTATTTTATGTTTCCATGTTATAACTGTACGAATATTTAATTCATAAATATAATTTGTTATTCAAATGAATACCGTTTATCATTTCTATCCTTAGTATTGACTATAGGGTATGTATTTCCCAAGGCCCTGATAGAGGATTTTGCTCTTCCGACTGCTAACTTGGTCCAACGACCAGTGGCGCATTCTCATTACCTACATATTACTTAGGGTAACAATTTGGCCCCATATTATTCTATGATCTCATTTGTTAATTAATTATAACAATATATGTATATTCAGTCGTCATGACCAGTGTATCATAAATATAAGTATGTTGTTTAGACGTAATGTAATGCGTCAGTGATGCTGTTTTTGGAACACTGGTTAATTGTTTATGAGATTCGTTCACGGATGCATTTTGGTAGAATACAATAGCAATAACAGTCATGAGATCTTGATTTTTCACCTAGTGTTCTTTACAATTAAAAGGGGTTAAACATAAGAATAAAAACACCTCGACTGTCGACGCCGACATACACAATGCAGTGCCTATTGCAATAAAGCGTAAGCTTTTTGAGATTTGTGACGTCTCCTATACTCCCTATACTATTTTCCCAATACTATACTCCCTATATTGTACTTCTTATACTATACTCCCTAAATTACACTCCCTATACTATACTCCCTACAGTATACTATACTCCCTATTATATCGTACGTAGTACGGAGTACAGCAAACGTACCTGACTTACCTTAACCAATAATTGTTCATTTGATTTGGATTAAAAAAATATAAATGACATTTTCGTCTCCTGCGATAATTTAATACTAAAAACGTAAAAAATCAGTACATATTGGACAGTTAGGGTCTGGGTGGGGTTTGGGCGGGTTATCGACATAATGATTAGTGACTACCAAAATTTCATTTACATTTTTTACTTCAAAAAATGTGAGGAACTCCGGTAGGTCTCTGAAGGCTCTGACTTAAGCGTTCAAAAATAATAAGAAGATTAGAAAATAAGGATTTTTGGCTTGAAAGGGAAATAACTAAATAAAGAACTGGATGTGTTTTTTTAAATTTTCGAAGCATATTTTGTGATTTTTCTCAATCGAGAGCATTTCATATAATTTTCAACTCGGGTGTTTATGAATAGAGATCAAATTAAAAAATAACAAACATTTTTAAGAGTTCAAGAGATCAAGAGTTTAGTATTTAGTTAAGGGAAGTATGTTAAGTTTCACTAGAAATTCTGAATACGGGTTCTTATTTATTTTTTGTATTTTTCTAAAAAAAAACATTTCCGGGTTGTGAATAACCTGACAAAATTTGAAATCTTCTACCACTACAACAGTAAGCGGAAAATATTGCTTGTATGGTGATGGAGGACTTAGCCAGCCGAGGAATTGAACACATGAAGCCTGGGTGGGACCCAAACGCGATGCCAACTCGCCACTGGCTGGTCATCTCCCTGTATACGCCGCTTTTTGAAAATTCATCAAACAGACGTGTTGTCTCGTACTCCTCAAAACGATGAGGCCTCCCGGCGGCCAGCCGGCATCTACACACTGTTTATCTAGCAGCAGTCGGGGAACCGGGGTAAATTACCCCAAATGGGGTAAATATGTTTTTTTTTGGGTAATAAGGAAATTTTTCTAGTACGTGTTAGTATTTTTAGTGTGCGTGCTTGCGTGTCGTTGTTTCTTGCATCGGCCACAGCGTTTGGATTAAAGCTTCAATATTGGAGACAGAAAGCAGAACAGAACAAGATAGCTTCTTTTTCAAAGTTAGCTTTGTTTTTGGAAGACTGTTAAAATATTACTTATCAAGGAAACAGTTATAAAATATCTTACCAAACTCAGAGAGCGGTTCTCTGACTACTTTCCAGATCTTGATATACATACTTTCAATTGGGTTGTAGATCCTTTTAAGTGTGAAATTACTAACATACCAGAAGAACCTCTGGGTTTGGCAGAAACAATACTTGAAATTCGATCTAATACTGAAGCACGTATTCAATTTGAGAGTAAAGCCAATATGTCGTTTTTTGGATGTCAAAAGCTACGAAGGCTTTCAAAATTACACATGAGGAGGCGGTAAAAAAGTTGCTGCCATTTGCAACAACCTATCTTTGTGAACAAGGCTTTTCCACTCTAATGAACATAAAAACGAAGAAATCGATCGAACGCCGAAGACTGTATTCAAATTGCTCTTACATCAAAAAGTCCCAATTTTGAAGTAGATAATTGTATCAAACATGAAGCAACATCATTTCTCCAAAACCTGGAAAGGAAACCTGAAAATCTGAATTTTTGTTTGATCCAATTTGAGAATTTTATTTTGTTTGTCTATTACATACTTACTATTTTCATGTATCTTTTTTATTTATTTTCCGTGTAAATTAATTCAATAAATAATTTTTATTTAAATATACATACATTGATTGTCTTCTTTTCAAAATGGGGGGAAGAGGTAATATTGACTTACGCAAAGATATTTTGGGGTACCTAATGGTTAAAAAAGTTCCCCGACCGCTGATCTAAAGAATAAGTCGTATTATTACAGTCAGTGAATCAAATTATATTTAATCACGACACCGTAAAACCCCTATAAATATAATCTATTAATTTATAATACAACCTGGCTGAATACAAGTCTCATTAACGACCATCTTATCGCAATAGATTAATTTTATATTAGAATTTGGTCTTAAACCAGCCTGAATAAAATTAAGGGCAATTTAAATTAAGTGTATTATAAAAAGTGTTAAGGCATTTTAAACGGGATCTCTAACGAATCCTTCAAGTTGTCTCCGCTGTAATTACCCTGATGGATAAGGGCGGCGATGAATCCGTCACCCCTCTTTAAACACCCAGGGGTAGCCAATTATTTCACAAACTTCTTCCTTTCATTTTAGTAAATTTAATTTATTGATTTTATGCGAGTCTCAAGAGAAGAAAAAAATAGTTCCCCGAATTCTTTTTAGGAAAATGGTAAATCGGAAAATATTTTTTATTTTTATTAAAGTGGTGAGAGATGGTCTTAAGACCAAATCGAGGTACGTATGACGTCACGCATACCTCGCCAGATTTCGATGGTTTTTGCGGGCTTTAAATAATTTTAACGTTGAAAATTATTTAACTGTGAAACCACATAAAAATAATGCTTTTTAAAAATTTAAAAACATTAACTGGGATTTTTATTACAGTGTATTAATAAACGAAAAACCTTCATAACTTTACAAGCGCAGAAAAATCATGGGATATTATAATTACAATTTCGTCAACTAAAATAGTTTAATTATTATTTTTAATTGATAAACTAACGTTTTTCAAGACAAGATTTTTATGCATAGCTCAAAGGGTAAAGGGTATTTTTTTTAAATAGTTTAGTTTTTAAATATTAAATCACTGGTACTTTTTGTCGGAATTTTTCACACATTCCGTTTTTTTTTAAATATCACTTATATTCAAAGCAAATCAAGTTCCGGAGTTCATTAAACCAATGTTACAGAGACACAACCAATATTATAGTATTTTTGATAATCAATAAGTGGAAAAAATGTGGTTATGCCGTTTTAATTTAAAAGGTCGTACTCTTTCATTTTCGTAAATATTTACGTTTGTTGAAGGAATTAAAAAAATCTTTTTGTACAGGAAATAGGCATATTATTTCGTATAGACAGATTGTATATTTGGATAAGTTTTTTAATACCCTGCACGTGATTTCTTTCTTTCACAAAAATTTATTTGTGTATAATGGCGAGCTCTGGCGTTATGAAATCATTTACTGTAGCATTCGTACGATTGCAATGAAAGTTTGGTGGTTTGTGGTGCGAAAGCAAGCCAATATATATTTGTGAGCTCCAGCGTTATGAAATTTGAAATAAAAAATTCAAAGGTGGCATGAGCTGCTTGAAAAGTGTGTGTATTTCATACAATTTTAAGGGAAGGCGGAAGGGGGAGGGGAATTCTGGAGAGGAACGAAGGAAGGAAACGGGGCGAGATCGTGGACAAGGGCACGCAGGGAGAAATGGCATTGCAATGCATGCCGGGTACTCGCTGGTTTTTTATAAAAAATCTTTCAAGATATTTTCTCGCCAATCATCTCAAAGTATTGGCATTGAAATATGAAAAGGTCACATAATTGTTATAGGCCGGTTGATGTTTCAAAAGTGAGATAGCTTTCTTCCATGCCCGAGAGCAATCGGTTGAAGATACCTGATCAAAATAAATTAACACAGGGTTAGTTTACCTTTTAGGGGTTCGTAAGGTCTTGTTTGTTTCTGGGTTACGTACAAACCAGGGGAGTTTTCTCAGATTTTTGCGATTTTCCACAACAAAAAGGAGTCGGTTACTTTGGCAACAAACTGAAAACACGGCGAGCAGATTAGGAATGCCTTTATTTGGCAATGTTGATGATTTTTGTTCCAATTTGGTTTCAATTTAAAGCATCTTGTAATGTTACACAAACTTTTTTAGGATTTTTTTTTACTTCAGGTATATTTTTGGAAAAGGCGTGCATTTTAAAAAGTTGATTTAAATTTTATTTTTAAAATAGCTCCACACAGGAGTGCTTGAAGAAAATAATGTCCCTCAGGGTCTACGTCATCATTGGGGATGATGTGTGGTGGTTTTTTAAGGAATGAGGGTGAGAGAAAGATCTGGGAAGGAAAAAGGTTTTGAGGGGTGGGTAGAAATCTGGGGGTCAGTGTGACAATGAGTGACTCCCACTGTGTAAGAGGGTCGAGAGAGTCCTTTCATCCGCCGCCAAAAGCTTGACAATACTCACTCCATGAGCCCGGGAACCCCTGCTAAATCACGAAAATAGGAAACCACTTAGGATAACCTCTGGCAGAGGTGATGGTCATCCAATAAATGGTTCCCAGAGTGGCGGTACCCATACCCGCCTCCCAAATTAACTTGCTCACTAAAAAATCACGCCGCCCCCGATTAAAAAAAAAAACACAAATCTGTCAGTTTATCTCTCTACCACCTAAACATCACTCCATTTCTCCGTAGGCAGATAGGATACACCGTCACTTAATTCTGCATTGGCACACACTCCTTGTTTTATACATCGTCTCATAAATAAATCATCTGTTATTATGCCTCTTGACATGAACCGACTCAAGAATTTGATTGCTTGATCATGCCATGTCTTCCAAGAACATCCTCGGCAAAGTCACTGCGCCTAATCTTGACTATTAAGCATAAATCTTTTATGAAGCAGTTCATCTTCTTCAACGGTGGAAAAACTATATTTGCACGGCTTTACTCTGTGTACACTCTTTGGATTATCTGTTTTCCTTACTCTAAAGAAATAAAATCTTTTTTAAAAATTTTATTTTATTTTTATGTGAATACCGCACAAGAGTCCTAACTGCTCCCGTCTGCAGCCAGTAAGATGATGGCATCCTCAATTGGGGTATGTTTTGATACTGAAGGTAGTGGGGAGGGGAAGCAGATGGAGAAGAGAATGGGGGAACTAACTGGCTAATATGGTCAGTAAACATGGTTTAAGCCATTTCAAGCAAACTCAATCGAATACGGGTAATAAGTTAAACATCCAGATATTGTAAGCGATATAAAATCGTACTCTCTATAGTTTTTAAAAGTTAAATCGTTCACCTTACAACAAAACATTGGCAACTAACATCGAAGTTGACGACTAACAATCCGGAGGTCACGGGTACAAATCCTGGCGTGCGATAGTAATGTTTTTAAGATTAATATGTATTATTTCACAATTAATTTATTTAAAATAAAGTTTTTGTTTTTGCGGCTCGTTCCAGAGCAAAGATGAGTGGAAGATACTCTCAGTATCGCCCTGGTGTAAGACCAACAAATATAATAAACTTTTTCATTAAAATGGCTTTAGTCGTGTTTGGTGACCATATCTGAATAGCCAGGTACTTCATCTCCATCTCCTTCCCTTTCCCACTACCTTCAGCCTCACACTATACTCCAATTGAGGATGCCATAGTCTCACACCAGACGGCTGAGAGCAATTGGGATTAAAATATGACCTTTATATTAAAAAGCCTATTTCCTTTCTACCAATATAGATTTTCATTTTTAAATCTGAAGGCTTTACGTAATTGGGGCATGAATAATGAAGGTCCTGTAACACTTAAAATGGTCAAAATAATCGTTGACAGGGGGAAAAAAGTGGGGGCTTTGTGATAAGTAGCTACTCTTACATACCTCGGAGTGAAAGGAAAATATAAAAATATACCGACCCATGGCGTCGAAAGGAAACCATTACTTTTCTACAATTTATCAAAAACAAAAGCCTGAGAACACTTTTAAAAAAGGCCATAGGTACACCTTTTTATGAATTCACTACAGACTATAACTTAAGATATCTTGACACAATCAATTTTCGCTTTCAGCACATCAAACATAACAAAAAAATCAAATCTACATAAGCATTAACTTGGTTAACAGGTGATTTTGGTGTTAACCTTTTGATATATGTTCACAAATTGTCATCTGTGGTTTTGATTAGGATCAGATTAGTTTGGAAAATAGCGTGTCACACGACGCAATTTCAACATCTCTTTTATTTTAAAACAGCCTATAATACAATTTTCACTTTTATAAGGGTTTTGGATGGTGGGATCAGATTTTTATAGACGAAAGCTCAATACGAAAGCTTCGTACGTACATAAGCTTTCGGCATGATTGTGGCCAACGAACTGTGAAAATGTTTAATGCAAACGAAAATAAGTCTGTCTGAAGCTATTTTTGAATTGGGGCAGAAGCTTTTAAAATTTAGAGTTTTTAAAGTGAAAATTTTTTATGTCCGTCATTTTTGTCTGGAATAGAGTAGTTAAAGTCCTTTAGCCTTCTTTGTATGCCCTTTCAATAATTTCGTGAACAATTATATTAGTTAAATTTCTGTTTACAAGTGCATTTCAATTTATTTTAGAATTCTGTGACAAAAAAAACTCCTCCACATTTTTATCTCATCTTTTCGTCAGACCTACAAACAGAACACTGGAATGAAACATTTACCCATCAATCTAATTTTTTCACTTTCGTGAACAACTCGTGTTGTTCTCATGTTCTCCCTTACTATCGGGGTGAGAAATCTAAACGGTATGAAAGAAAGAGAAAACACGACACTTTATTTTCAAGTCTAAGAAAAATTAAGACGTACACCCCTATAAAAACAAAGTTACAGATAGGATTTTGAAAAATAATTATGAAAATTGTTAATTTTAATAATATGTCATAAAAGTGATGTGGCAATAGCGTTTGAAATACTCGTACTCGTCTAAAAAAATTAATAGAAATGTGTGTTTATTTTTTATCGTTTTCAATGAATTTAGTTCTAGTAAAATAAAATTTTTAAGCGTACCTCAAAACTTTTCAAAAACAGTTTTTAGTTTTCGGATACGTTCAGAAACAGAAACATTTAATTTATGTGAATTTTATTATAAAACGGAAATATTCAATTTATATAAAATATGTCCCGAGACCTGAGGGGTTAATATGACGGTCTGCTTTGAAAATATTTATTCAAAGTAAGAATCTTTATTACTCTCAGTATTGCCCTCGTAAAAGACCATTCAGAATAGAAACTTTTAACAAAATGGAAAAAAAAATCCCAGAATTTAATGACCAGATCTGAATAGCTAGTACTTCACAGCCTTCCTCTTACTAATCTTATTCCCCCTCCACTTCTGACGAATTACCTTATCCCCATTAGCTTAGAGCGATTGAGACTCCTATACGGTTTTGAGTTGCCATCATCACAAACACAAACACAAACACCAGTTTCATTGTAAATTCTATCAATTGTTATGTTGTGCGATTGACTGTGCAGTCAGCAATTATTCACCGCTGAGCTTCTTGAAGTACTGCAACAATGTCGATATTATTTATTTATTAATTTATTCAACGCCCAGAGAGTAGTACAATTTGTTTATGACAGATGATTTTTAAACAGATAGAGAAATGATAAGAATAAAATTAGATAAAAATGCACACAAGTCACAAAAATACAGCGATTTGATAAGTTTACAAAAATACATATATATTTAGGAATAGTTTTGGAATAAGTTTTTTACAAGATCCACAAAATTCGCCAAGTTGATGTTGAATATGTCAACATCACTTAAGTACTGATTTCCCATAGTGTGAAATCTTTGTATCGGAGAGTGGGCAATGTAGTTCCGCTTATGAATGCTGCAGTAGAATAGTGTGTTTTGTCGTGTGGTTACTGTCGGTATTCGTATGTTTATGAGTTGTAGGAGTTCGCAACAGTCGAATTTAGAGTTAAGTGTTTTGAATAAAAATGTCAAGTCGTTTATTTTACGTCTGTCTTCTAGTGTGTGTATTTTTAGAATATTTAGTAATAGATTATATTTTAAGTTTTCTAGTGGGATATTTATTTTAAAATTTATAAAACGCAGAAATTTTTTTTTGTATTCGCTCAATATTATTAACGTGAATTTTGTAAGATGGAGACCAAACTACCGAGTTATACTCAATTTGGCTTCTAACTAGAGATAAATATAATAGTTTAATGGCTTCTATGAAATTAAAGTTTTTAGTTGATATTAGAATAGACAGTGGTATTTCATTCCAAAGTTTTAATGATGAATAGCTGAAACTACTCTCAAATACAGCAGTATTATGTCTGGCGAGAACGAGTAAGTGGTCTCTTTGGCGTGTATAGTAAATGCATGTCAGTCACGGGACCACTGAAGTCTGTCCAAAAGACAGGAAAAAGCTTTCAAATTCATCAAATTGTACATTTGACGTCACTTGATACTGTTCGACATATTTAGTATCTGATGCCGACTGAGATACGCTCGCGTCTTGGGATATTATTGCAATTTCAGACACCCGCTTTTTGTACATATGTGTCCACTTTCCCTTCTAATTTAACCTGACACCATTCCCCAATTGGGGGTGCCAATATCCCATTGGCTCAATTCAGTGACATTATTGTGGTGTTCACATAAAAACTTCCACACCGCAACACTACGCAGCTCAGGTAACCCATAAAAGAACACCTACGTGACGAATTTTCAAAGTCAATTTAAACCTCTGTCGATCCCTACGGGGTCGATGCTTGAATGAGCGCCAACGTGTGACGGGGTGGACGGGGTGGAAAGTGTGTGGGGGAGATGGGGTGCACCCAACCCCTTCCCACCCCTTAGCCCATGAGCCGCCTAGCGCAGGTAATTACTTTCCTTACGTGTTGCAACTATACAGTGCTGATCCCTTAACTGGTTCTCAAAATCAAGGAAAGGTAACATTTAACTATTTCTACTCATTCAAAAATCAGAGTGTGCAATTCACACGCGGTAGAAGTGAAACATTCAGAAAACTAAAGTAAACAAGAGTTGGGAGACTACGAAGAACTACTCAAAGAGAAGACCGATAGGCTACAAAGCACAGCACAAAGAGGAAACCGATAATACATTCTTATTTTCTCGCAGGCTGAATCCTGTAGATATATGTCTTTGTTTCTTTTTAGTATCATTATTTTTCGTTTCGTCGAACTTCAAATCACAACGGTGCTAAAGAAGTTTTCTAGTATAGTGCGGTGTTATTCATGTCCTACTGACCTCCTTGCACAATCCAATTAACTACCTAATCATCAAGCTGTCTTCCTGCAGGAGTAGGTAAAAAGGATGGACCGCCAAATAACTCGGTCTTGGCACACACTCCTTGCCTCATTAACATATTAAATCATACATGCCCTTCTCTTATTCTCACTCTTGTCACGGTCAGACTCAAGAATTTGGTTCCCTTTATCATGCCATGTGTTCCTTGGGCGTTTCTACAGTTTTTCTACCATTCACATTCGCGTCATATATTCTAAATTTTAGTCATTATGCTAACATCAGCCTTGCGTTATTTGCGAATCTCCACATTTCTCATACGGTCACACGTGGTTTCATCAAACATACGCGTCAGGGAATCTCATTTCTACGGCGTTCAGACCCCTACTTACTAGGGCCTAGTACAATTGTATCGATAAAGGTTTTTCTCGGTTTGTCAGTAAATCGTCATCGTTTCCATGCACGACAGCAAATCGTCAACGAAATATGCTTAGAATGTGATTTTTAAAATTAAAGCACTTGCGAAACTTTCTTCCGTTTTTTACGGTGTTTTCATACAAAAAAAGTCACATTAAAATGAAGGTATAGTTGTTCTTTTGGATGTTATGCAACTATTCCAACATTAGCGCTACTGCGGAATTAACACAAATTACCTTTTGACATTTCTGTGCTCCTGGTATTTTGTTCATGTCGACAGGTTCATGTTTTGACTTTTTTTTTATTCCCAGAACCGTGAAAAATTTCGGATAGTCTAAATTGTCAACATATCGGTTCCAATTTTGTAATTAATTTCAATCTGTTAAAAATATTACATTGTTGAACACTTCCAATTTTGACGATGATTCTGGAACAGCTAAAATTAGTATTTTTATGGATTGGAGCACGGAAATATATGTTTGTTTCTGATGTCGTTCCAAATTCAAAAAGTCCCCTTGTGAAGCAATCTATTGTCGAAAATACCGCAACGGGAACGTCGTTTGGTGAAATGGCGCATACCACTATAAAGTGCTCAATGTGCAACTCAAAGTGAATAAACATTCGGAGGAGGAAGACGTGGTTTCATAGACTACTGCCAACACTAAAAGGAGTTTACAGTTAGAGACGAATAAAATGATTTAAGTAGTGGACAGAACCAGGAAGGATTGTTTAAAAAAATACAAGTTACGTTAATACTACAGCGTAAAATTTTATGACAAGGGACTGTACATAAATATCAAAGACAAAATTTTTCGTTTGGTCCATCAAGCCGGATTGAATTATGTCAATTAACATATTTTTCTCTTATTTCACTAATCAAACCCTGGGAAGATCGTTAAAAAAATACTAGTTACGTTTACTACTGCACAACATTTCATGACAAGGGATTGTACAAAAATATTGATGACAACAATTTTTCATTTGGTCCATCGAGTCGAATTAACTTATCTCGATTAACATATTTTTTCCTGATATCGCTTTATCAAACAGTGATGAAACAGTCAAATGTCTTTTAAATGCACAAATCACGGTGATTTATTTATTTATTTTTTATATTAACTCCACACAGGAGGCCCTGAGGAAAAAAATTCCCTCAGGGCTTATTTCATCTGAGATGCTGTGTGGAGGGTCTTTTTGAGGAGAGGAAGGAATGAAAATTGGTCTCGAAGAGACCCATGTTGTAGGAAGGAGGAAACACAGAGGCCGGCAAATCATTCCACAGTCGAGTTGAACACAAGAACGAATCGAAGAAACGACTCGTTTTCACGTGACAAAAGTCAACCGTGTGCATATGTTGGGCACGCGTTTGGCGTGTTTTTAGACTATGCACCGGTGCCGAAGGGATCAATGACGCTAGTTCCTCGGAGCATCTTCCATTGTAAAACCGGTAGAACAAGGATAGCATTCCCACCCGACGCCTGTGCTATAAAGATTGCAATCTGTCTGTTAAGATGGGAAAATCTATCAAACGGGCCGCCCGTTTTTGCACAGAGTCGAGGGTATTTTTCAGGTATTTTGGAGTTCCAGACCAGAGGTGGCTGCCAAATTCAACCGTGGAGTGCACTTGTGATTTGTACAGGGTTAGCAGTTGTTTACTATTAAAGTATCTACGGGTCCTGTACAGTACGCCCAGTTTTTAGGCCCAACTTTACTTTTAGGTGTTAAGACTAAGTCAAATTTTGGCTTAGAGGTTGACTGAAAAGTAAGAAATTCATTATGTGCATGGTTTAACACCAGATACGCGGTGAACTCCAAATTAATAGCTCCCGATTTCGGATGTCTGTGCTGTGCGTAGTTCTACTTGAAATCTTATTCAATGAACTCAAATTTGCTTTGAACTTAAATGTCATTTTACATACACGACAATATTATTAAATCAATTTTATTGCGAATTATATGATGTTGTAATTCATCGGTAAATTTGTGCGGTTCGTTTTTTTTCTTTCTTTAACTTTCTGAAAGTCTCACAAAATTATCAAATTATAAATTCAATTATCATATTTGTATAGAGATTATACCATATTTTTACATAACTGCAGCGGTCGAAAGTAATCATATTAAACAAAAAGCTCTGAAAATCACAATGATCTCAGTTTTAGAGAATCTTTGTTTGAATTCCACCCACCCCGCCACACAGCCTTTAACCCCCAAAGCAGCCCCCAGTCAATCCGTGGTACACAGGAAACAATCATTATTGCCCTGTGTAAAATCGCACAATCCAAACATCTACCCCCATTCGAGAGGGTGGGAGGCGTTACTTACACTAAGGGATATTACACTATGAGACCGTCAACACACATAAGCTGTACATATATACTCACACACCCATAGTATACACACCCTTACGGACACCACACACACAAATATTGGAAGGGATGAAAAAATAGGATAAAAGAAAGGTTTGTTTTTACGTAGAATTTACAGACCATACAGGATGGTAGGCAAACATTGGTTAGAGGTATTTCCAAAGAGTTTCTTTATAAGTATGTTCTTAACGACGGTTTTTTTGAAAGCTTAGCATAAATTACAGCACAAATCTAGTATTATTTTTCAATTTACTAAACAAATATTATGATTTTTTTTAAAGATTGCTGAATCTGTAATATGATCGTGATCGCACAACATTATATTATTTTCTCTTGACCGTTCTGAATCGAAACGTCGTCGCTTGAAATGGCTTAATCTTTTTTTATTGACGAGAACTTAATAATAAGGTATGTATAACCACACATTCGTAATCCACTCATTACTCTTTACCACTTTCATCAGATATTTTTTCGCGCCTGTTGGTGAAAGGTGAAAACAACTAATTATATTTTTATAAAACGAAAACAAATTTAAATTAGGCCAAGGTCCTGGGTTCAATTCCTGAATTCGACCGAATCTTTTTCACGTTTTTAGTTCGAGAGTTCGTTGTTAATATCATTTTCAAAGATTAATTTGTTTTACTGGATAATGTTTCAATATATTTTTTTTGGTTGCAACACACATTTAATAATTGTATCCACTACCTAAATACTAGCTTTTATCATACATATACACATCATACATCGATTTTTGTCAGGTCCTATATTAATCTAGTATATTATTTAACTACTACATTAGTAAGTATTTCATTTGTATTTCTTTTCAATATTATCTCATTATACTTCTAATAACAACTTCACTTCAGTGATATTATTTTTGTGTACTCATTCATTCTTATTTTGTTCTTAATATAACACTGATACATTCCTGTATACAGTGTATACCATTGTATACTTATAAGCTCATGTATCACTTTAATAGGTTAGTGCTATTAGCGCAAAAAGGGGGTCGCGATAGGAATTATTCCCAATAGTCTTAATTTTTTTATATATTTTATACACTCATCTAGTGATGTACAATCTGAGTTTTCGACCTTGGGTCACTCGAGCTTCCGCCGCCATTTTGAAAAAAAAACAGCCGTAACCGCGCCAAAATCTAGTTTTTCTCACATATCTCGTTCCCAATGAAAATTTCAGCTAAAATAGCTTAACAAGTTTTTAACATAATATTACCTATAATTTTAATTGAAATAATTTTCTTGCATCTCTAATAAATATCGAGATATTCAGTCGTAAAAATGTGTATAAGTTTATAAAAAAATAGGTAAAATGCTCGACTTTGTGTTCCAGAACAATTTTGTGAAAATTTACTGATATCAATTTTGTACAGAATAAAATTTCATCTAGTCCTCCAATCATCCAGAAAGCTTATTGTGAGGTCTAGCGAATCTATGTAATCATTTTGAAATACAATATTTTTGTACCACCCTATGGCACGTCGATATTAAATTTTAATTAAAAGATGTCAGGTTTCCGACACTGCATGCGAAGAGGGAGGAACAAAGCGCCATCTATAGACAAGATGTCTTACGTTTACGTCACACTTAATAACAGTTATTACGAAACTTGAACATGACGTATATGAGACTTTGTGGTTTGTAATTGGATAAGTCATTTCATGTTATTTCATGGTACCAAGTACTGACAAAATAATGAATATATTGGTACTCGTATGACATGGTTACGTTTGGTGAATTAGCAGGGGTGCCCGGGTTCATGGAGTGAAGTTTGTCCGGGTCTTGGTGGCATATGCCAAGCTAGGTCTGCGACTGATTGAGAAGAACTTTTGACAGGGCTCTCTCGGAATATTACCTAGCACCGCAGTGGGAGGGATGGTATCATTCGTCCGTCACACCTAGACATACTGAACCCCTGAATCCTACCTACCCCTCATACTTTTTCCTCTTAGAAAACCGAAGGTCGCTGGTTAAAAACCCGGCATGCGCAAGTAAAGTTTATTTTTTAATTTAGATTATTTCCAAATTTGATCATTTAAAATAATTTAAGATATATTTCCGTCACGTTCCAGAGTGAAAGATATTTTCATTATCGCCCTGGTGTAAGACCACCATTCATAATGGAAACGTTTCTTGAAATTTGTGTGTTTGATATCCAGATCGAAATAGTCAGGAACTTCCCCACCTTGCTCTACCTTCCTTCCTTAGTTTTTCTTATAAAATGGAATATCAATTTTTTGTCCATTTCACTCTGTTTTTCAAGTTTTCCTGCATTATAATTGATTTGGTGGTGTTTATTAGTAATCTGATAGAGGGTACGCTTTTACGTAAAATTGCATACTCAACTCAAATATCGAATGGATTTTTGAAGATGTCTGTTTTGGTTTTGGTTATTTTTTTTTTATTGGTTTCGTTAATAAATTATCATGTACCTTGTAGACCGACTCGACTCAAAACACCTTTTCATTGTGACAATACTTTGACGAACGCAGAACAAAACTCAATCATAAATCGCTTGCATATTTTAGGCAATGAATATGCTAGTATCGATCACGCCGCCGGTAATCTGGCCTCATACAAAAGATCCATTAAACTAAATTTGTTTGCTAGTACTACGTAAATATTATAAAACATTATGTAAACATAATATTCCTACTAGTACTTTACACTAAAACTACTAATGTTCTAGAAATCATAGGTACTTGTAAAATTTATCGTATCATATTATCGGATAACATAATCGAGGATTTTTTACTTTTATATTTAAATCTTTGTAGGCACCCTTTAGAGATATGTTATATTTCTAAATTTTACTTTTAATTGTTTTATTTCTCAGTTATTTTTATTTTTATTTTTACCTAATAATTTATAGTTTGTACTTTATACTTTATATACTTTACACTTTATAATTTACTTTTATCCATTTTAAATTTTATTCACTGCTTATTACCTTACTTTTTACCTTTTTTCTTAAATTTCACTTACATTCTTCATGTTGTTGTATTATTTATAAATATGTCAATTATGTTAATGGCACTTGTTGTGCCGTATATATGTAAATAAATAAATAAACAAATAAATAAATTTAAATAAATAAATAAATAAATAAATAAATAAATAAATAAATAAATAAATAAATAAATAAATAAATAAATAAATAAATAAATAAATAAATAAATAAATAAATAAATAAATAAATAAATAAATAAATAAATAAATAAATAAATAAATAAATAAATAAATAAATAAATAAATAAATAAATAAATAAATAAATAAATAAATAAATTAATAAATAAATAAATAAATAATAAATAAATAAATAAATAAATGTCTGACTAATCAACTGGACGATCGATGTACTAATTTATGTTACAGTAAGTTAAAAAAAAATTTCTCAGGTTTGAAAAGTTTTCATTTTATTTTTTTTACTTTATTACAAGTTAGAACTCCATGTGCTACAAGGGCTAAACATTTTTTTTCTGGATTTCGTTGGATTCGATCTTTGGTCGGATATGTCCGCAAAGGTTCGTCAGGTGCTTTATACCACTACACAAAAAGGGGAATTGCGTGGGACTACGCATTTATAATATTTTGTTGCAACCGAGTACTCTTGAATTAAATAAATATTTTATTGATATCTCATTCTAATTTTTTCGTTGCTATCTCAGGCAAAATCCTATAGATGTATGCATTTGTCTCTTTTCGTCAACGACGATAAAGAAGTTTTAAGTTCAAAAGTTTCAATTTAAAAGGTATTATTACCTACATTTACCCTTAATGCAGAAGTTTGTAATTATTTACGTCTTGAGCGCTTTAAGCCAAGCTGCTAGATAACTGGTAACAACGGAATAAAGCAGGCGTGAGTTTTACATGCAAATATTACCTATGTTGCCAGAATTATACACCGACGAAATAACTCATAGAGAGAATTACACCTATGTACTGGAATAATACACGTAAAAAAATCGAATGCAGTTCACACACGGTAGAAGCGAAACTTTACCAAAACAATGTCAAACAATGGGATCATATATGATGATATAATATATTAGTGATGAGTCATGATGTTATGGGTACGATCCCGAAACCAATCAATAGTCAAGATAATGGAAGAGTGCTCTCTCCTCTCCAGAAAAAAGTCAGGTGAAATCGAACATCAATACGATGCTCATTGGTTTTTTTCAGAGACGGTGTGCACACAGAGTTTGTTCCTCTAGGCCAAGCATTTAACTGATAGTTTTACATGGAGGTACTAAAGAGGTTTTTGCTAGAGAACACCAAGAAAAATCACCTAAAAAGGTCGAATCCTTGGCGCACTGGGAACTTGTTCTTCAATCAGGATAACGCACCTGCTCACACCGCGACGTCTGTGGAGCAGTATTTAAGTAAGCATGGAATGACAAAAAATTGTTCACCCGACCTGTCTTCCTGTGACTCCTTTCTGCTCCCTAGGATGAAAAGGGACTTGAAAGGGAGATGTTTTCATACTGTTAAAGAAGTGAAACAATAATCGCTGGAGGCCGTAAAGGACGTTCCAATCAGTGGGTTTCAAAATTCTTTTAAATAGTGGGAAAAAAGTTGGACAAGTGCATACAGTCTAATGGTAAACACTTTAAACGCGACGAAATTTTGGTGTAAAAAATTGAAAAATTAATAAGTTATAAATAAATTCTCATTACTTTTGGGTCCCCCTACTCCCCTCCAATTTCCCCGCCTTCTCTCGTACGTATATGTTTGTCTCTTTTTTAAATGAAAACTTCTTTAGCGCCGTTGTGATTTGAAACTCGATGAAACGAAAAATTGAGACACTAAAAAGAGACAAACACCTTCAACTATATGATTTAGCCTGCGAGAGAATGAGGTAGTAGAATCGGTGTCCTCTTTTTTAGTGTCACTATTTTTCATTTCATATCACGTCGGTGCTAAAGAAGTTTTCACTTCAGACACTTCATCTATATGTAATTCTGACACTGTGAAATTTCGCTTGAAACGTTGAGAAGTAGAGTCCAGTAACTAGACATGTCACAGTTTTGCAATAGTGTAATTAAGAATGACAGTTATTGCAGCGTGGCCGGAATACTTAGGTCTCTTAGGAGAGGAACATCGATATTATCGTCTGGGTCTATTATTGTCTGCTGACCTACGTGACATAGTACCAAGATCCTTGACGCAGGTTCCAAAAGTCACTGGGTTTAATTAGGAATACATTATTTTTTTAATGAAAAATCTTCTTTTTCACCGTTGTGATTTGAAGCTCGATGAAACGGTAATGAGCGACACTAAAAAGTGACAAACACATACATCTATAGGATTTAACCTGTGAGAGAATGAGATAGCAATAAAATACCACACATCCACAGTCCGCGCAATATCTCTTTTGGTGTAGTGGTATAAAGCGCCTGACAAACCTCTGCTGACATTTACCGGACTAATAAATAGAATCCTAAGAAATCCAAAAAAAAAAGATAAATTTTAATTTTTGTAAAATCAATGTCCAATCTTCGAACCACTCCAAAATAAACAGGCAAAATAAATCACATAAGAAATCGACATCTAGCGACTCTGAAAAAGAAAACACAATAACTGATAAGATTAGATACTAAATATATAGGAAAAGGTGGAAAAAAATCATCCTTCACATTGATAAAAAAATACTTTGTAGTCTTTCAACTCTTGACTAGCTTTCTGAAGGCTTTCGGAATTGCACATTCTGTCAAGCGATTCTATATCTTTTGTGGGATCGTTATGAGATAACGGACGTGATCTCCTGTCAGATTTGTGTGTTTTTTTACATATTTACTGTTACATATTTTAGTTATCGTTTTAAACACGAATTCCTGCAAGTATGCATGATTAGATATTTATTAATTGAATGTACGTTGTGTATACAAAAATGCAACTAAATCACACAAATCTGACAGGAGAACACGTCCGTTGTCTCACAACGATCCCACAAAAGATAAGAATCGCTCTACTGATTTGTTTTTTAATTGCGTTTTATTGTCTGATCTTTTTGTCAATGTTGTAAAGCCAAGTACTACGTAAAAACGTATAATGTATGTTGTACGTTCTAATTACAAATAAATAACGTTTATTTATTTATTTTTTAACCCCCGACGTAAGGAGCGGTGTCGTAAGTTTGACATTCTGTGTGTCTGTCTGTATGTCTGTGTGTGGCATCGTAGCTCCTAAACGAATGAACCGATTATGATGCGGTTTTTTTGTTTGAAAGCTGACGATCGAGATGGTTCTTAGCTCCAACTCATGAAAATCTGTTCAGACGTTTCAAGGTTATCAGCTCTTTTTTGTCGGGGTTGCTTAAAATTTTGAAAATCTTACTTAATTTATTTAATTTTAAACGCCCTGTTGTGCTCTTACAATTATGTATTTTTCATGATTTTATAGTTTACTAGCAAGTACAAGGCGTTCGTTGCAATGTCACTCAACGAATGAACTTGTTTGTTTTAATTCTTGCTTTTGAATTTTCGGGAATATTTTTTGTTTTTCCGTCTGGTGCGTACACGTGAAGATGTGTGAATAGGCCAAAAATAGTTATCCGTGTGAAAAGCATGGATTCTCCAAATTTACCCATTTCTCCTATTTAGTTACTCGATCTCTCCTCTTTCGTTCCCCTCCCCATTCCCAGATTTACCTCTCCATCTCTCCTTCTTACTCTGCCGTTAAACTATATGAAATACACACATTTCTCACAGCTGTCGGTGTGAGCAGCATGAATTTACTTTCAGTATCACCCTGGTGTAAGATCACCATTCACAATTGAAACGTTGCTTGAGATGACATTGGCCTTATTTGGTGACTAGATCTGTAAAGCCAGATGCTTTCCCACCTTCATATTACCCATCTCCTTCCCCTCCTCACTACCTTCAATCTTACAACATACCCCCAATTGCGGATGCCGTAGTCTCACTGGCTCCGGACGGAAGCAGTTAGCAAAGTTGTTACAAAAATAGTTTAGTTAAAGATGTTTGGGGTAAACTCATAAATGTAAAACAATTCTATGCAACACAATTCAAATTTAGTTCTCAATGTTACTACTCCTTTATTTGTCTAGAATGATAGTGTTGCTAAGTTTTATGTTGGAACCTACATAGATACCTACTGTGTGAAATGGCTTTACATCTGTTTATAATAACGATTCATTTATATAGCGCACTTAAGCGATATTTCACCCCAAGTGCGCTTTGCTGTAATAGCTTAACCTATATTACCGTACGATACAATTACGCGAATAACCTATTCAGAAATGCTCTTCAAGTTAAAATTACTCCCACAGTGGTGTTCATACATTATTAGCCATCTCAATTGCACTTACGTAAGCTAATTCTAAAATTAATCAAACAAGGAAGAACATAATCATTAATGATACCATACAAGTTTTACTTATGTGCGAGTGTTAAGTATGGATGTGGATTACATTATAAGAGATTTATATCGCCTATTTCAGCCCATCGCGCACCGTTTCAATAATCTCAACTATAATTTAAAAAGATATGTGTTGAAGTAGTCGTTTTTAGTTGATTATCTATACAATATAAAAAAAAAACACTTGTTATTGCGCAATTACATATGTTTTCTTATTTATTACCAGAAAATACATATTTCAAATTATACAACGTGCAAAATTAAAATATACGAGTATAACGTTTTTTTAGGAAAGCGGGCGGGGTTTTGTCCATACAAATGTATTCCCTAAATTTCCTCTCTGGATTTTGACATAACTGCAAATATCTTATATGTTATTACAAATATTATAAAGGCGAAAGTTTGTATGGATGTATGTTTGTTACTCTTTCGCGCAATAAATACCAAAAGGAATTTAAAAATTATTTCACTAATCGAAAGCTACATTATTTGCGAGTAAAATAGGCTATATATATATTGGTAAGCTCTGGCGTTATGAATAAGCTGTGACGTTATGAAATTATTTATTATATGTTTATTGGCAAAGCATGTTGCTAAGTAAATGTTTGGTAAAATAGGTAGACACTAATCTACATTTTGACCTTAGCCAACAGCTATACTAATATTGTGAATGCGAAATGGCGCGTATTTGATGGTTGGGGGAGTGTGGTGGGGGGAGGGGGGGGGGGGGGTGCGAATATGCGAACGAAGCCGACAAAAGCTAGTATTTTAATAAAATATAGATATCGACCGGAACGTTTTGATTTTTTTGATAAGTTACTTCTTGTAGGAGTTAGAACCCTCGAATAATCGTTAAAGTTACCTTGTTTGAATGCCATCAGCAGAAGTTAAATATACATATTAGTATTAAAAATAAGCAAAACGTATCAACATAGAATTTTTTTTTCTGATACAGTTAGTAAAAAAATCTTGAAAATCAGTCCAGTTTTGGAGAAGAAAAATGGGGAATATAAAACGGGGTTCGGGGGAGTAAGAGAGACAGTGACAGCAACAGTTTTGCAAAATACTTTTTGGTCAAATTTCTCAGCGACCTGATTTTCTTCGCCTGTAGCTCCAGGTTATTATTTTTTTTTCATTATCGCCCCACAGGAGGCCCTGAGGAAAATAATTTCGCTCAGGGGCCTATGTCATCTTTGGGGATGCTGTGTGGAGGGTCTTTTTAGGGAGGAAGAACTGCAGTGGGAGGGACGGATTTGTGCGTCCGTCACTCCTAGACACACTGACCCCCTAGATTCCTACTCCCCCCTCTTACTCTTTTCTTTCTCAGAACTTCTCCTCCTTCCTTTCCTTACAAAGACCCTCAAAACAGCATGCCCAAAGATGAAAAAGGCCCTGAGGGAAAATATTTTTGTCAGGGCCTCCCGTGTGGTGCTAATGTAAAAAAAGCAATCAAATAAATTTGTCTAAGCACGAAAGGAAAAAAAGATCCAAACAATAATATTTGTGACAAATTTAAGTCCTATGCTGAAAGATTGTTGGAAATAATATTTTTTTATACGCTGCCATACCTTTCACCAACATTGTTTATTTTAATAAGTCAATTTGAAGTATCAAAAACAAACACAAAATGTCTTTAAAAAGAAACAAAATGTCATTAATTCACATTCCTGGAAGAACATTTAGTTGTTCCCTAAGATACCAACAGACCGTAGTGTTAACATTTACTGTTCAAGCAATGTTCACAATGTTCGTTCTTCCTTCTGTGCAAGGCGAGAATTCGGGACCGGAGGTGTTGGGAAGGAACTTGAACATTAATCTTACCACACGCATTGCCAAACACCTACCCTACTTACAAGAGGGATATTTTCAGGCTTTCATTATTTATAAATTCACTGGTGTACTTTTGAATATTGTTGTTCGCGAATTCAGGAAAAATGCTTGCTGGTTTCTGGGTTATTATGCAACGTATTTGGGGTTGGATTTACTTGGATTACGTAATAAAGAAGTTAGAATATAATATTCAGAATGTTTACAAAATAAGTTTGCGGATTTGATATAAAACTCACAAACATTTGGTATATAATGTGAGGAATGTAATCTCAATTGGGTAGAGATTATTAAGATATTTGAAACCAAAACATGAAATAAAATACCTGCCCGTTACGAGTTCAGTTCCGCCGGGTTGTGGCGTTTCACACGATGCTTTTTTTTGTCCATTTTCCACACAAGTCATCTTTTCACATGAATTTGGGATGAAAAAAGGTCGATTTCTATTTTTTACCGATTTTCGTAAAGTTTAAGATGGCGCACATTATTTAACATCTGTTGTCTATCATTGTTTTACGTAACTGTAATTTTTTGTTTAATTTTTTTTATATATATATAGATATAAGACATATACTTATCAGTCTTATCAATTATTACTTCAATCTGTACTACCCACCTGGACAACAAAAAAACAATCATCTATCATTTTCTGTCTCCATGAAAACACCTTTTTAAAATTCGAATATAAAGGAATCCTATGCATTTCTAGGTAGGTATTCCTTTACATACATTTATTTATTTTACATTTACACAATATAACATAATATAGCATTACATATTTTATAGACTCTCCAAATAAAGCAAGTGCTTGTGTTTAGGAGAGGACAACTTGTTAATAACAATTATTATTTTTTTTTTAAATCCTTATAACAAACTTATGAATTTAACTTATGAAAAGATTTAGACTTAATAACATATTTTTTAAAGATTATGAGGGTAATTAAACAAGAAATATATAAATATATAGGATGTACATAAAACCTTTTGGAATAACAAACAGTCAAAAACATATATAAGAGAAAGTTAAAATTATATGGTGGTACTACCAAAATATGTTTTTTTTAAATATTTGTCGGCGGGTAATTGATTAAATAATTTTATTCCTTTATATACATAGTGATTCTGTGATGTTGTGGTTCGTACGGGTGGTACAGTTAGTCCACCAATAGAATTATTCCTTATGCTAATATTTAGCAGTGGGGTAATATTTTTATTAAAAATATCTTTGTGTAGCTAAAGAAGTGCTATTTTTTCGTAAATTTTTGCGCAAGTGCAAAATAAATTTCTTTTTATATTTTTAATGTGATAGTATTTCTAAGTCTGAAAAAAATATATATTAGTTTTCTCATTCTGTCTATTGTGGAGTTTATTTGATTTTTCCATTTGATTTTATTATCGATAATTCCCCGAAAATCCACGTGATATTTTGTTTAAAAAAAAAACAGTAACATTTTTTTATTTGCGTTATAAACAGTCTTTATAAATGTATATATAACAGCGATAATAATATTTATGTTAATAAAATATCGATATTCAAATTTAAGACCATAAGAGAAAAAAAATACACATATACAACAATATACCAAACATAAACAGTTTTGTTAAAATCCATCTACTTACTTAAATCTACAAATAGTTTTTTTATGAGATATTTTCAAGGTTTACATTTAAACTTGGAATGGATATTAGGGTGTCCCAAAAAAATGAAAGTTGTTATTTTTCAACGCATACCCTCTAATTTTTTTTTCACTAATGACAAAACACTTATAAAAAAAATTGCGTTTACTTGGGACCACGGTAACCCGTGCCGACTTGCATCGAAAGTTATTAGTACTTTTATATTAAGACGCCCTCGAGCAAATGTGTTAATGCGCTTGTACTAACTTGCTTTTTTGATAATAAACGCATATTACTCATTCAGGCAAGATGTCGTTAGATATACGCAATTCTAAAAAGGGTATATTTTTAAGAGGAGTCGTAAAACACCAAATATCGGATTCTTAACTACCCTCTAATGAACAAGTTCTTGAAGTTTTGTTCTACAATATCCGAGAAGTGAATTTAACTGTCAATGAAAGTGCTAATCTCACTATTCGCGAGTGTGTTATCTATTGGAAAAAGGCGCGTATGTCAACCAAATATTTAAGTACCTAATTGTGTGAAGAAATTTGTATCTTGAAACTTGCATCAAGTTTGGAGGGATTTGCAAAAAATGCGCAGAAAACGCAAGACATATTTGAACAATGCCGTCAAAAGTTTGTCAAAAACTAATTTATAATTTATTTGACATTGCACACGACGATGCCCTTAAATTAATAAAAATAAAGGAAGATAGCATCTTCTTGCAGCGGCAAAGAGAGCCAGGTCGTCCTGGCTACTTAGCGGGGGTGGACAAAAAACTGACAGATAAAGAGGAGAGAGCGCGACTTAGAACAATCGAGCAAGAAAAGCGGCGTACTAAATATTTATCTGCACCAACTCCTTCAACATCCTCTTACGAACTGTCAAAAAAACTACTCATCTTCTGATTCACATATTCAGAAGATTTGTCGAAACCGCTACAGAACACTCAACCTGAAACCAGTAAAACGTCGATGCGAAAAGACTTCATTACTCCAAAGTTAGTCGCTGCGCTAGACAGGTGCCAGTTAAGTATGATAGATTCTGTTTTAATTATTGAAGCTACTTTTGAGGCGCTTGGATATAATATTGATCAGTTTCCAATAAGTAAGCCTTCAACTCAAAAAATTCGAAAGGAAAAACGAAAGGCGCGCGTGAAGGCCATAAAAGTTATTTTTTAAAACGAGGTACCAGATGCTGTGACTCTTCACTGGGACAACAAACTGTTGCCTGCTTTAGATCCTCGAAAATAAAAAGAAGAACATCTTCCAACGGTTATATCATATGGGAATAACTAACAACTTATTGCTGTGCCACGATTGGAAAGTTGCTGTGCCACGAAGGAACAAGCGCAGGCTGTATGAAATGCGATTGTAGACTGAAATCTGGAAGATAAAGGGCAAATTCTGTGTTGTGATATAACAGCTTCAAATACAGGTCAGTTTAATGGTGCTTGTGTGCTTTTTGAACAAAAGCTTAACAAAGAAATGCTAATTTTTGCTTTCCGCCATCACGTGTATGAGTTGGTATTAAAAGCTGTGTTTGAATTAAAAATCAATCAAGTGACTACAAGCCCTGACATCCCACTCTTCAAAAAGTTTAGAGATAACTGGAAAAATGCTAATCCCGATAAAATTCGGTGCTACAGAGAAAATCTCACATTGCACCTAACCGCTTCCGAAATCCATGATTTGCTTGACTTTACCGTACTGCACCGACAACAAAAATACCTACTTCGAGATGATTATCGAGAGTTGTTAGAGATCTCTGTGATGTTTTTAGGCGGAGATATAGAGAGAAAATTTACGATTCGGCCTCCAGGTGCTATGCACAATGCTCGATGGATGGCAAGGGCGCTTTATTCGTTTAAAATATTATTATATTACCGGTAAGGATAAGGCGGCACTTTTACTTAACGTTTGTTTGTTCATAGTAACATCCTATGTCAAGCCATGGCTACAATGTTATATAGCAGTTAAAGCACCAGGACTTGTGCTTTTTGAAATCGATGAAGGCTTACGAAAAAAAAATTGTTACGATGCGTTCAGGAACACCGGAAGATTGTAAAAAACAAACTTTGAAGCGAAAATTTAATCAATAAACCATTTTTAAATATAAAATACTACATAATGGAACATTTGTGCAGTTTTTAGTTTTATTTATCCGAGAAAAATTAAAGTTTAAAATCCTTCCGTATTAACTCAGTACAAATTTTTGTACCATATGTTTGGCATCAAGTCGGCACGGGTTGCCGGTGTTTGATCAAAATAATATTTATTATATGAGTTATTGGGATCAAATGTAAAAAAATAAGAGGGTATGCGTATTTAAATTCATGAAAAAAAATTTCTCCCTTATGTCTTGGGACACCCTAATGGATATGGATAATAAATGGTTACCTTCGAGGAAGTTATGTTATTAAAATTCAAACTGTTGAAAGCAAAAAAGGAAATGTGGTATTAAGATTTTAAACATGTTCGATAGAAAGTAATTTTTTTGTAAATGTTTTGGATTAGTAAGGTTCGTGTTAAACACATCAATTTCTGTGCATAATCTATTAATGTGCTACAGCTTCTTCCTATAAATAAATTTTCAAGATAATAAGTATTGCTCTTGGAATATAAAATGTGTCCGGAGATCGAATAACTTTTTATCGACTTTTGAAATGAATATTTTATAATAGGCATGGGCCAGTTATGTTATAAAGCATTACTAGGTCTATGATATCTCAACGTTGATCAAGAAATTCAAGGTTCATGGAGACATAGTTATCATCATTTCACATGCGATTAGAAACGTATTCTATATTTGATTTATATGTAGAACAACGAGGGTTCCACATTATTGAAGCATACTTTAGGTGACTTCTGACATAGGATATGCAGAAAATCTTAAAAATGTGTTTATTACAGATTGTGAACGTGTTTTACAGTTCGGTATCCATATCAGCCTCCAAAATTGATGAATGCTGAAAAAGTTACTAGCTATTATTTTTAATTATGAATTTTTTTTTTTAAATATATTAAAAAATAATTTTAAAAAAAGGTTTGAAGCCTTACGTACTTACGAGTATAAAAAATGTGTTATTTCTTTTTATTATTACCTGAAATGCATAACTTTGATTCCTCGCCAACTCGACGAAAAAAAACATTTTGCTAACACCTTTTTAAGTTGTTATCCGGATGTACAAAATAAACCCCCTGTATTTAAAGCGATCAACTTGCAACATCCTAGTAAACATAACCGAGCGAGACATCATATGATGTTTTATGCATTCAAGACCCAAACATCCTCGTATCAAAATACCACCAGACATAAGGAAATGTTGCATCTACATAACTTAGATACATTCGTATTTAAGTGTTCCCGTAGTTTACACTTTAATGATTTTCTCTTGGCATCCGTTCAACAGAACACATGTTTGCAGATTAATAGACTCAAACACAAATTCGTTGGTTTTTTATCTTAGGAGGTAATTTTTAAAATTTTAATAATATTTTTTTAATCAGCTTAATTCTATATTTTATTTACAACATTTTTAGAAGATACTTAATAAATATAAATATAAAAAAGAGATGTAGATTATTTTCGTAGTCCTCCTCATTAGGAGATCCTGTGATGAGGGGGGACTATGTTTTGGATAAGTTTTCAGAGACTTCTATCGTATAACTTCATGGTTTGGGTAAGGTTTTTCTGAAACTTCCATTTCGATGTTTTTAATATACTATTAGTTCTTTTTGCGATAGATCTATTAGCCAAGATCTGATGTTCTTAATGTAGTTAATAATAAATAATCTTAATTAGTTTTTCGTAATTAGAGCAATGTTTGGTAATTGTATTTTTACACGGCATTCATGGTTTGGTAATGGAACATTAATGCAAAACAAGACTCCCTGTAACAATGCCAAAGTTGTCCACAAATATCTTCAAGATTTGCGAATTCCAACCCTTCCATGAAATAGCTCCAATATAAAGCCTATCGAAAATCTATGGTCGACTGTGAAGAAAGAATGTAAGAAAAAAAAAAGAAAACCATCATCGAGAAACTCATTCAAGTATGGCAATCAAGAAATCAAAACGAAAAAAAGTATGTAATTTACACGTGGTAGAAGTAAAACTAGAAAATCGCTAGACGTCGCTTTCTTTTCTTTTGCCTGTTTATTTTAAAGTGGTTTGAAAATTGGATATTGATTTCACAAAAATAAAAATGTGTATTTTTTTTGGATTTCGTAGGATTCGAACATTCGTTCGCTGGATGTCTGTCTCTCTGGCCGCTAAGACTTGTCAGACGCCTTGCCTACTGCGCTATCAGGCCCGCGCCAAAGCTTGAACTTACTGCATTCTATTACAATCCAGTATTTGTGTAGAACTGAGTTGTCACGCATTTCCGTTTCATCCAAATTTCAAATTACTAACGGCGCTAAAGAAGTTTTCAAAAACATTTGCATATTTGGTGCACAGTATGAGAACTGGTTAAATTGCTTATTAAATAAAGAAATGTTCACCAAATACGGTATAATATTAGAATTTATTTAAAAAGTAATTGTATATGTCAACGCGATACGAAAAAATAACAAAAATCGTTTTAAACAAAAAGTCTACGCACGTCTGAAAGCGTAACACACAAATCTATTTAATTCTCATTAAATTTATGCTTGCTCTTCTATAACATATTTTATCTGTTTTACGTTTAAACCTTTACATAAGTAGTAGGTATATATTTTTACATTTTCTTGTTATACTTTTGCTTTTATTTTATATTATCTATTTCCACCTGTGCTTCGTCTACCGAACTTACTTCAGTCAAACAATTTTCCCTAAAAGGTAAACGTCATAATTCAATCGGCTCCAGGAAGTGGAAATTCGGTATCCTAATAATATACATACGTATTGGAGGAAAACGGTTGAAAAATTGAGTGGTAGTAATTTTTTTTTGTAATTTTTTGGTTTCTGTGTTTTGGTTTGTTCGGTAGGGTCCTATTTTAACTCTATCGTTTTGAATTTGGTCCACCTGTAAATGTATTTGTAAGTTCCGTTCGTGTTTCAAGATGGTGGGCATTTTAATGGTTCAGTCAAGATTAAGAGAGAAATAGTCTAATAGTCTGACATTCTTATTCGCATTTTTTTCAATACTAATGACAAGACAGTGATATTTCTTTGGAAAAAAATGTATAATTCCTTATTCGAAATTAAAAAAAAAAATTTCAATTTGCGTGGCGGGTATGGGCACCGGCGCCCGGAAACCATTTGGTGGCTAACCAACACCTCCGCAAAAATTAGCAGTGGTGCCCGGGTTCGCAGGTTGATATTTGTCCAGGGCTTGGGGGCAAATGCGACTGTCCATCAAATACGTGGCGGGCCAGATCGGCCGAGACCTTTCAGGTGGACGTCCATCACACTTTGACATACTGACCCCAGATTCCTACCCACCCCTCTTTCTCTTTTCCTTCCCATAATTTCCTCTCTGTCCTTTCCTTTAAAATACCCTCCACACAGCATCCCAAAATATGAAACCGAAGAAAATATTTTCATCGAGGCCTCCTACATGGAGTTAATGTAAAAAGGTTTAAAATTAATCTGGTATGTATTTAAGTACCTGCTTACAAATCTTTTGATATCAGAGGTTTTGATTTATTAAATAAGAAATATACTTTTGCGAAGTCTAATACTGTTCACAGAACTATTAGTCATATCGTGGCTTTCCGACAAACTTTCATCAGGGCATCCTTGGATTCCATTCCCTGCAGGTCAGAGGAGAATGGTATGTCGCTATCCTTAGACTGCTACGAGGCTGTATAGAGAATTCAGCTATTTTGGAACGTATAGGCCTCTTTGTTCCCAATGAATATCTAAGAGCGTCAACATAGATTATTCTAACTTCCTGCCTACCAATGATTCTCCCGATGGGGAGGAGTACATTGATCTTGAAGAAAATTTCTTCTGATATTGTTGTATATAGAATTATTCCGTAGTTCCAAGATCCTTCAAGGGATGTCGTTAATAAAGAGAGTTATAGGTATGCAGTTTTTAGGTGTCTCAGCACATCTCAATTAAGTAGTACCTTAGAAAAGTGTCGACTATCGCCGTTCGTGTCTAAGGCATGAACAGTTACGGAAATAGCCGATGATACACGATTGACCGCTGGGCTCTTACAGTATTTGGTTTCCGAGCTTCAGAATAACTTAGAGCTTCCTATAGTACGGACGTCTAGTCCAGATAAATATTCATCGTGAACCTCACGATAGCGTAAATAAAGCAATTTGTAATCTTGACGAACTTCGAACTTTATCGGAGTTTTACCGAACATTTTTCAAGTAATCTGGATCATTGGGTTTGTAGTACTTCACAGATATAGACATCATTTGTGTCAGTGGAGGGAGATTCAAAAGGGAAAAATGATTGATTCCTGAAAGAGTCTCATTGAAACAATTTCCATCGATGTTTGCAATTTTTTCATTTTAAATTTTGGTCAATCATAATATTTTTGTATCTTTGATTTTTTTAAAAATATTTGTTCGTAATTTTTTTATTTATTTATTAACGCCATTTTTCGGGGATTTCACATATGCAAAGTAAGAAATTATTGTACATAACTGAACTGTCTGAGAAACAATATTTTATATTTCTTTAAATAAAAATTGAAGATATCCACTGATTTGGTATAATTTGTTTCCCTCCGTTAGTATTCTGGGTAAAGAGGAATACGTAAATATGGTAGTTAGTTCCAAAATTTCTGCACTCAAATAAATCCTGACTTCTAATATTACCTACTGGAATCCAGAAGCTTATTAATTCAAGCAATACTGGACTAAATCATTTAGAATTTTATACAGAAATACCAAGTCAGTGAAAATTCTTCTGTCGACAATTTGAGCATATTCATATCACTTTAAATAGTTCCTACCCATAAGGAATAATAAGAACATAATATATTATTACTAATAACAAGACCCCTGAAAAATCACGGGGTTATAAAATTTTAGCATTTGCGAAGCTGAAAATATTTACAAAATATTAATATTGTAATATTTAATCCCTGCAGACATTATTAACGACCATAAAACGAAAATTTGAAAGGAATTTAACCTAGCAGAACCCCGGCAAGGCTAAGATCCTGGGTTCAATTCCTAGATGCGACCGAATCTTTTTCCGATTTTTGTGTTTCAAATTTTTGTTTGAGAGTCGCTAATATTGTCTCCGATGGTTAAATATTACAAAATTGAAGTTTTACTCGTTAAGTTATTAAAAAAATGGTTTTAAAACAATTATGGCATTTTTTTTTTAAATAATGCTATTTTGTATTAACAAATAGGGGAGAAATGTACATTTGGAATGAACACCGTTAATAGTCTCTAAATCTGTCAAAAATTTGAACAAAAGAAGAACAGATTTGATAAACCGAATTTAATTAGAGATAAAATAACTTTAGCACCTACTTTATCGCTTGTCTGAATTTCAAACTGTTAGTATCTTCTAAATTAAAAGTTGATTGAACGTGATTCACTTTATGCAGGTATGCGAATAAGCTAGAATTTTTCACATCACGTCACGAATGCACCGACAATCGAAATTTGATTATATTACAACACTGTTTTGAGGTATTAAATTTGGGAGGCCGGTATGGGTACAACCGCCCCGGGAACCATTTAATGGATAACCAATAACTCAGTCATAGGTCACCCCAAGTGGTTCGTTACTTTTGGTGACTTAGCAGGGGTGCTCGGGTTCATGAGGGTGAGGTTTGCCCGGTTTTTGGCAACCGATGTGTCTTCCAACCAGCTGCGTGGCAGGCCGGATCGGGAGAGACTGGAAGGAGACCTTGTGACCTCTTACGCACACCTTTTTTGGAACATCGCCTTGCTCCGCAGTGGGAGGGACGGATTAATACGTCCGTCACTCCTGGACCCACCGACCCCCAGATTACAACCCACCCTTCATACGTTACACTTCCTCGCCTTCCTGTCATTTAAAAGACCCTCCACAAAATATTTTCCTAGGGCCTCCAGTGTGGAGCTCAAAGATATTGAAATACAAGAGATATGCTATGATGTCCGCCCAACCGTCGGCGGACTCCTACGTGATGGAAATAGTTTGAATACGGAAAGAAATCGTTCATTTAGTTGATTTTTATAAGTGTGCATGGTTAAAAATATCGGCGATTCCAGAAAACACAGTCCCGTCCAGTAAAAAATGCGGATAACACATCTCTTTTTTATGTAATTTTTTATTTCTATGGCATCTTTATTTATTTTCTGATGTTAAAGATGTACCGCCTTTATTTATTTATGTAAAAGTCCTCTGGGCGTAAAATAAAATAAATAAATAAATATCTTTGGAGGAGCTATTGTAAAAAAAAAAACGAGTGATAAACTTACCAACTAACTAGATGGCGTACAAAAATGCAAAATGCCAACACAGAAAGTCAGTCGTAACGATAATATTTGTTTATTTTTATTTTTTAACTTCGTTCTCTTGAATAGAAGTTGCAGTTAGCAATAGCAATGATTTTACACGTAACCTCCATTTTCCAAAGAGCTGACTTTCATTGCACTGGGAATGGTTTGTATCGTAAGTCGTGGTGGGGTCGGGTGACTCCGATCAGGGGTGGTCGGTGTCCGGGCGGGCGCGGGCGCAGTCACTGGTCGGTACTGCCCGACCGGGACCGCAATAAACCCAACGCGGGGACATAAACAGACGTCGCTTAACTTTATATGGAAAACTGGACCGGGTCTTTTATTGTGCTGCCATCAATCTGAGATGGTGTTCCATCGGGTGGTGTGACCGGGCGTTTTGAATTAATTGGTAAAGAGTTAATCTACAGATTTATCTAATTACAAATAACTTTGTATTTTGTTTTTGAGAAAATAAACTATTATTGATTTATTTATTTAAGGAATATTATAAGTTCCTTTTAAAGGAGGCGTCTACTAATATCTACAGGAATTCCAAAATCTGAACAAATCGGACTAATATCTATGAGAACCAAAGTGAGGACGAATATCTACAGCTCAAACTGCTGACTAATATCTATGAGAACCAAAGTGAGGACGAATATCTACAGCTCAAACTGCTGACTAATATCTATGAGAACCAAAGTAAAGACGAATATCTACAGCACTGGCAGATGTTGGATTTGCAATTATGTGTAGCATATTAGAATAACGTAATATTGCGTATGCAGTTAAAAAAACTTAATTTATGTTAAGTAAGGTTAGGTTAGGTTAGTATTACGTAATTTATGATTTTCCATACAACCTCTTACTCAGCTGCCCTCTGTAGATAGTAGTCCCACCTACGCTCCATAGATATTAGTCACCACTGGGACCGTCAGAGATATTAGTCCGACCTTAGCTCTGTAGATAATTAGTCCTCACTCTGAAGTTCATAGATATTTGTCCAACCCATGAGCTGTAGATATTCGTCCAACATACAGGCTGTAGATATTAGTACCTGGAGTCCCTTTAAAATACACAGAATATATTTTTTTATATCATATAACAGATTAATATAACAGATAGATATTTGTCCAACCCATGAGCTGTAGATATTCGTCCGACATACAGGCTGTAGATATTAGTACTGGAGTCCCTTTAAAATACAGATTAATAAGAAAAAAACGAAAACTAATAACTGTGTTAAAAGGAAAACTAATTAAAAAAATTATAATTACATTTGTGGAAGTCGAACAAGACAGCGATCTTCATCCGCGCAGCATTGCTATTGATTCCTCAGACGCCAATAGGAATTCGCAAATTTTTACGAGCGCCGTGTCAAAAATCAACCAGATCATTCTGTTGTGGGTGGTTTGGTATATTTATGATTCTGTTCTAAACTGACGAATTACTAACAGCCTTGTAATGTCGCCACTTGTTCGCTCACACTTTCGTGTACAAATTATTCATATAAAATAATAAATTATGTATAAATATTTTTCATCAGCTCCAGTTCCAGGGTTAGAAAGTAGTTTTAAAGTAAAAGCAAATATAATGTTTTAATTATTATAAGCAATAATTATCAGCCTGATACACTCATCAACATTGAAAAAAATCTCCCGAGAAAAGATAAATGCCGCCGACGGGACTTGAACCCGCGTCCTTCTGATATCAAGTCAACTGCGCTTTTATACACTGAGCTACGTCGGCTTGTGCCATGTAAGCCGACGTAGCTCAGTGGATAAAAGAGCAGTTGACTGGATATCAGAAGGACGCGCATTCAAGTCCCGTCGGCGGCATTTATCTTTTCCCGGGAGATTTTTTCAATGTTGATGAGTGTTTCAGGCTGATAATTATTGCTTATAATAATTGTTACCCTTTGTGCTATGCATAAAAATCTTGCCTTAAACATTAGTTTACCAATTAAAAATAATAATTAAATAATAATAAAAATAATAGTTAAATTGAAACAATAAAACAAATTACTTTGTACAACACTACTTTTTTAATCAAAATTAACATGTTAATCTTATCGTGATGAAGTAACCTATGGTTTTAAACCGTGTAAATATTTTTTATTAAATAAGTAGTGGTTTGAAAAGAGATTTGTTTTTATCTAATTAAAATGACTCCACAAAGTGAATTTGCGAAGATTGAAGAAGTTTCAGTTTTTGTTTTTTTATTAATTTTAGTTTTGTGGAGATTTCGAAACAAGCTCATCAATTTAAACAAAAATAATTTTTTTATCACGATTTTATTTCATAAAAATGATGATCGATAATGAGATTTATTTTTATTTTATAAAAAATTCCGAAAATTAGTAAGTGAACAAAAAACAATCTTTGTTAAAAATTACAAAAAGCAAAAACAATTTCAAATATTTCACATTATATTCGGTTTATGTACTTTTAATATGTGTATGATATAATACGCATGCTGTAGACACAATAGTTTTGGAGCATTTACATAAAATATTACCACCCATACCATCGATCAATTAATACGTCAATGACCCATACAGTTAATATTATTGAAGCACTTGTTTATAATTTACTAGCAGATCCGGCCACACGTTGCTGTGGTTAACGAAACACAACGTTATTACCCAACCTTTATAAAATTCACACCACCTGCATGCTAGCTGCCCGCTGCCTGAATTGAATATTTGAATTCATCGGCTTTCATCTACTATAATAAGCATGTATTATACAAATAAACCTTTCCCTTGAATTACTTTATCTATTGGTGAAAACCGCATGAAAATCTGTTGGGTAGTTTAAAAGATCTTAGCGCACATACATTTTGAGCGACTTCATTTTATGCTATGTAATTATTACAATTTGCATCTCTAAAAAAATTACTAAAATATCTTTCTTTCTACAAAATTCTCCTCTTATAGTCACCCCACCGGGTAGGTTCAAGAATTTGAGAGTGGATGTGATTGGAACGGCAGGGGGTGTACGGACTTACCCTCACCCTCTTCCGCCCTCCCCTCCTCTATACACACATAAACATAAACAAGTGCTATTGGAATTTGATTGCGAGAGTCGGGGATAAGGTTTTATTTGTTTTCAGCTTATCACAGTTATTTTGGCGATACTTCTTGATTTTACATACGCCAATAACAATTTAAGTATCCGATAAGTGCGTATGTTCATAATATTTCGTCATCGATTTGTTTTATAATGAGCCTAATACTGGATGATGATTTCTGAGAAAATAAAATTTGCATTAGGATCGTTATAATATAAACAAGTTTTAAGCTATTCTCTATTATTTTGTTAAAAAGTATAATTCTAATAAGAATACTCAATTTTCAACATGAAAACGAATATTTAAAATCACCAAAAAATTTGAGTTCTATTTTATTTTTTCATTATTTTTATAATAATTTTTTTTTACAATCAAAATGTTTTTTATTGACCGAGTAAGTTTTCGTAATTATATGTCCCTCTTTAAACAATTACTGTTTTTAAAACTGGAATAGGCCACTTGCATGGATTTCATAACGACTTGGAAAAAATCGTGTGGATAGATTTTTTTTACTAAGATTACGAAAATGTTAGTAAAATTTTTTAAATATGTATAGTTTTTTTTATTTTTAAATGAATAAATCCATTATTTGGGCTCGTGATGTCACTACATGAAAATGTCCCGTCTCTGATTAATTATTGTTTCCTAAATTTTGTAAAATTCCAAACTGATAATTTTTTGATGGCAACACTTTGATTTCCGGCGAATTTTTGAATTTGCGTTTAACGTTCACTAGATTTATTGTTTGTTCTATGCGAACTTATCCTTTGGTTTGATTTTTTGATAAAGATGGCTGTGTTTTTATAGATGTTACGAAGAGAACCCCGTACAATTTATTGCTATTCGTGCGGAAAACGTTCTTTTTTGTAAATGATTTTCGGCTACGTAATTATCGTTTTTTCGCACCTATAAAATTATGTCCCATCTTTCCGGTTTATAAAAAAATGGTCTGATTTTTCGGATTGAAATTTTCAAAAACTCGCCAGGGTTTCAAAAATACGATTTGAAAAAAAAAGTACAGAATGTCTTAGAATATTTGGCTAAACCGGATTTTTTTTTTTAAAATGTGACGCAAGTGGCCTATTTTCACTCGTTAGTGAGAACATCTGCAAGAACCCATTTTAAATAAATAAATGTTTATAAGATTTTACGGCCCCACGTGTAATTTTTATGCGATGTTATTTCACAAATTAGAAACGTTGCTTGAAATGGCTTAGCCATTAACGAAACCAGATCTGAATTTCCAGATATTTCCCCACCGTTCTCTTTCCCGTCTTCTTCCACTTCCGACTACCTCCAGCCCCACAGTAGACTCCAATTGGAAATACCACAGTCTCACTGGCTTGTGTCGGGAGCAGTTGGGACTTTTTCACATTAAAAAAACTAGTAATTAAACCATATTTTGGTTTAAACTACCCGATAAAATTTGAATGAATCCCTATAAACCCTTGTAAAATTCAGAAAAATAAAAGATTAATAAAAAATATATAAAAACCTATTAGATAATAAAATATACATAAACCTGTTAAAAACCCTATAAACCTAATAGAACCCTTGTTAAAGCCAGAAAAAAATAAAAAAAACCTGTTAGATAATAAAATATATATAAACCTGTTAAAATCCCTCTAGACCTGATAGAACACTTGTGAAAATCAGAAAAAAATAAAAGATTTAAAATGTTATATAATACATAAATCACTTTTTGCGACATATTTTTGAAAAAATCAGGCTTTTAAAATTAGCTTCCTAACGTTATTTTCAGTTCGGCATTCAAATGAAACTTCTTAGAAATATGCTAGCACTATTACAAAGAGATAAAAAAATGTCTTGAACTGGACCGTTAGAGATTTAAAGCCCCGAAATATTTTATCACTAACTTAAAACATCATTTTCTGTGCGAACGTTTTCTGGCAGAACAAGATATCAAACATTAATGGCCATTAAAACGGATTGATTTAATTGCCGCTTCTACACAGAGTGTGAACTACGCGACTAACTGTAGGCAATTAACATTTAATCTCGCTTTAATTAATCCCGATTTCACTTGGGATCATTTGTATGTTCTGAGAGCTGTGGCCACTGAAGAAATCAGCCGATAGAAGAGCGTTGGCGGTATGGGTGAGTCCAAAGTAGGAGCAGTGTTCGTGAATGCGGGCGATCTTTCCAAATATCAAATATCTTTAATGAATACATAATCAATTTCACTTAACGGTTTGCATTAAGGGGTTTTTATATTAACTCCACACATTAGGACATCTTTGGTGATGCTCTGTGAATGATATTTTTGGGGAAAGAAAAGAGAAAAATAGTGAAAAAGGATCTTAAAAAGACCCATGTTGAAGGAGGGATGAAACATTTCCACACCCCACACTGGAAAACTAACTACACACAACATAATTTTTTCAGAAGGATGTTATTTTGCATTTGCCCTCGGGTCAAATTACTTAATGCATATTAAAAAACATCAAAAGGTTAATTACAGGTACATGTTATTTTGAAGATAACATCTATACATTTTTGGTGCCGAAACGGTAAATATGTGAAATTTTTTCGATAGAAAAAAATAATAAAAACATTTTTTGTTCTGTTGTTTAACTTATTATGAGTACCAAAAATTCACAGTGTATAAGTATTTTTCGAGATATTTTTGAAATATTGTAAGCCGATCGTGTATATTTAAATATTTTTACAATTTTCACTTAATTATTATCGTTCTTAATATTAGTGCGTTCCCAACATTCGTATTTACATATCTTGCTTTAAAACCATCTTCTACTTTAAAAAAAAATCTTTTATATATTCAATAATACTATTATTAAAAAAAATGGTTTATTTATTTTTTTAATTATTTATTTTTTTTACAGTGAATACCGCGCAAGAATCTCAACTGTTCCAGTCTGGAGCCAATGAGACTATGGCATCCCCAATTGGGGTGTGTTGTAAGGCTGAAGGTAGTGGGGAGGGGAAGGAGGTGGGGAAGAGGAAGGTTGGGAAGTACCTGGCTATTCAGATCTGGTCACCAAACACGGCTAAAGCCATTTTTAAGCAACGTTTCAATTCTGAATGGTGGTCTTACACCAGGGCGATACTGATAGTATCTTCCACTCTGGAACGTGCAGCAAATACACTATATGTATATTATTTTAAATGAATTAATTGTGAAATAACACATATTAATCAAATAAAATTTATTTGCGCACGCCGGGTTCGAACCCGCGACCTCCGGATTGTGAGTCAAGAGTCTTAGCCACTGGACTACGGAGGTCGTCATTTATAAACAAGTTCTGCTGTGAAATTATTATTACGCGTGACAGCTGTTTCGCCTTCTGAAGGTAATATCAAACTGTAGTCATACCACTTACAGACGAAATATTTATACTACTTCTAGATAGGTATTTACGACTGAAATTATTAATTGTTATTATTTCCTCAATTACTGTTTGTAATTGTAAGGAGTGTAATTTTAAGTTAATACGGAGCCTTAAGCAATCTGGGCGAAAAAAAGCTTAATTTAAAACGCCCGTATGTCTCATGCAGACGTCGGAATTCTTTGAAATGGGAACGGATCACACTTCTGGATATTTTCCATTCAGTGTCTATTGCTAAGTACTGGCTCATCGCTCACAGTTATTTAGTGGGTGTTCTTTACTCCTCCGATACCGACTGGAATAACCCCCCTACTGCTAGTTTATTGGTTAATCAATTCTTCAGGATGCTGTTTGGTGGTGTAAACAGTTTTATTTGGGTTAAATGATTGCGCAATGTTGCGGTTGTAAAGGTTGCGATGTATTTTGTCGAGAAATTGACTATATTTTTACTATCTCACTTAAAATATTTCGGTTAAAAAACACGATGCGCTCAGCTGTATCAGATTTAACTTTTTAATATTTCCTAAGTAATTCCCAGGTATGTCGTTCATAGAGGTTATTTGCTTCATTCGTTGAGGAAATGCGGACGGCTGGGTATTGATTGTGAATTTTAAAATTTCCCCAGCAATGGTAATTTTACGTAAGCTAAAAAATGAGCTAAAGTATCTAAAAAGAAGAATAAAGAAGTTAAACCATATTTTTTATATCAGCTGACTTCGATTTAGAGAATTTCGATAATCGACGTTTCATGAATATCGGCAGAATGGTCCCCGTGGTCGAAGGGTACAAGACTCGCATAAGGTCGTATGGGAAAATACTCGCAAGTGAGTGGTGATGAGGGAGTGGCAGAGGGAAAGATTGCAAATGAGATATAGTAGTGGTAGGGGATAGCAGGTGGTAAATTTAAAAATTCCATGCTTCTCACACGGACAGCTGTAGGTTTGTGGTCTGCTCACGCTTCCGAAATCCTTCTGATTTTTTCATGAACAAATCAGACTAATAAAAAAAATTGTGTATCCAAAAACACTTTAATAAACAGAATTAAATCGCAAACACCTCTGTGAGGCATTGCAAGGCATGCCGGGTACTCGCTAGCAAAAAATAATATGTAATCTGTATTATCTGTGTAATTTATATCCATCAAAGTGTGAGAACGTATCTAGAAATGGAGCATCAGTAATAAATTATGTTTGAACTACTATTGTTGGAATTTCATCTTCCTAACTTATATCAGAAAGTTAGGATCGTGATGCCAATCTAAAGCAGACGGTAGAGAGGAATCATTCTTGAACTATTGTTGATAGAACTTCTTCGGTGGTACCAGCACAAAGCCTTCAAAAGCTACCTGAACTCCAAAAGTAAAATAATTTAATATTTTATTTCATTCAAGCGAAAATTATTTTCCATTTTCAATAGTAACTTCAACTTTTGGCCACAAATTTAGTCACCCGCGGACGACATCTGGAGTAAGTGAGATTTTAATTTGAAATTTAAATTTATATAAAGTTTGTTTTAAACACGGCTGAGTTTTCTCAGAATGATTCTCTTCCTATGTTTGCCATTCGCGCTTTCATGTTACGGAAATATGCATAATTTATAATCTTCATTTTGTGTAAATACATATTTACTTTGTGATAAATATATGTGATCTGGGAAGAACTTCCTATTAATTCATTTAATATCAGCGGTATAAATATACCACAAACAACAATTGCATGTCACAGTTAAACATCAGCAAAAGGAAAAAGTCTATAAATATAACATTTAAGTGTGGAATTTGATCGTATAATGAAATTAGAAAGTATAAAATGAACAGAAAGCCTAGAAGGGTATAAAAGTAAGAGATATTTATTTACTTCTTCAAACTTCGCAAAATTACTTTGTGGCATCCTTTATTATAAATGAATAATAGATCACTTTGTTTAAACCATTATATTATAAACAATATCTACATGTTTCGATAACAATGTTATCTTCATTAGGATATGTTAACTTAAAGAAAAAGAAATGACAAACAAGTATAGACAAATTAGAATAAATTAGAACAAAGACAAAATATTAAAAAGTAGAGGTGATTAATTGCTTAAAAATCTCATAAAAATAGTTCTAGGAAAACCTTCTAGAAATTTTAACATTAGAGTTAAGGAACATATTTTTTTTTTTTTTTTTTACATTAACTCCACACATGAGGCCCTGAGGAAAAAAATTTCCCTCAGGGCCTATGTCATCTTTGAGGATGCTGTGTGGAGGGTCTTTTTGAGGAAAGGAAGGAGTTAACATGGGTCTTGAAGAGACTCATGTTGTAGGAGGGAGGAAACACAGAGGCCGGTAAATCGTTCCACAGCCGAGCTGTTGAACTCAAGAACGAATCGTAAAAACGACCCGTTCTCATGTGACTAATATCAACTGTGTACAAATGTTGGGCGCGTGTTTGGCGTGTTTCCCGACTATGCACCGGTGCCGAGGGGATCAATGACGCTAGTTCCTCGGAGCATCTACCATTGTAATACCGGTAGAACAAGGACAGCATTCCCACCTGACGCCTATGCTCTAAAGATTGCAATCCGTCTGTTAAGATGGGAGAATCTATCAAACGGACCGCCCGTTTTTGCACAGAGTCAAGGGTTTTTTTTAGGTATTTTGGAGCTCCAGACCAGAGGTGGCTGCCAAATTCAACCGTAGGGCGCACTTGCGATTTGTACAGGGTTAGCAGTTGAGTACTATTAAAGTATCTGCGGGCCCTGTACAGTACGCCCAGTTTCTGAGAGGCTAACTTAACTCTGGTTTCGATGGAGCCCCCATACCTGAGCTGGTCACTTAGAGTTACACCATACATGCTGGTCACTTAGAGTTACACATATAAGATGTTTAAATAATAATAATAATTCTGAATTTGCCAACCATGTTTTGGAAACAAGTCATTCTTTTGATATTAATAAAGGTCTTAAAATTTTACATGCTAACACTACGGGCGTACAATTGAATAATTTAGAAATTAGAAAAAGCATTAGTAAATAACCAAACATTTTTTAAAAATTGCTATCTTTTAAATTTATTTTCTTATTAATACTTACAATAATTATAATTATTTATTTTTTGATTTAGACTTATTATTTTAATTATTTGTTCTTAAAAGATTTTATTATCTAAATGCAATTTTATTTTTCCTTAAATAATTTTTATATTTAATTTTGTATTACTATTTTTATGAGATTTTTAAGCAATTAATCACCACTCTTTTAATATTTGGTCTTTCTTCTAATTTATTCTAATTTGTCTTTACTTGTTTGTCATTTATTTTTCTTTAAATTAACATATCCTGACGAAGATAACATTGTTATCGAAACATGTAGATATTGTTTATAATATAGTGGTTTAAACAAAGTGATCTATTATTCATTATATATTTATTTATTTACAATATTAACGCCTTTCGGCTTTTACATAATATACTATAGTGTATAGCAACATGAAAAATATATCTCTAGTGAGCTTGTAAAACAGTTAGAAATAGTTGAGAAAGACATATGTACGTAGTTGTGCAGATAACAAATTGAAACTAAATGCTAATGGGTACTTACATGATTATTTTTATTATTGCCTTTTGCGATATAAACAATAAAGAATACACACGGTCAATAAAATTGAGTGATTTAAAAAAACTTACATTCATGCATCTAATCAATCAATCATTAGAACGTTCTAAGCTGTTGAACGATGTATTTAGTACGAGAATAGCTTTTGTAAGGAGGAGGTGGCAAGACAGCTTATTAGCACGTAGCTTACCACTGGAAGTTTGAAAGTTATGCAAAATTTGGCACATGGCGCTATGCAAAGCATGCACTATTTCCGGGCTTATAGCGGAAAAGCTTTTAGACAAAAAAACGTGTTTTGGGATAATTGACTTTCAGAGTGGATTTTAGAATTCATTTTGTTTATTTATTGGCTCGCCAAAAGAAGTACATCACATAATTATTACAGTAATTGATATTTTACATACGGTTCCAATGATCGCAGTTATAGGTGAATACATAATTCATAGAACAAAAAGGACCGAAATAAATTATTAATATTTATTACATGTACATCACGTACACTTTTACGGATGTATGGATATATGTTACAATTAAAATCCGTTTTTAGTTATACCGAGTTTTCTATAGTTAAAACTAGTTTTTATTAACTGCCTTTGTTAAAACTGAAATTGGGATTGAAACTACAGATACTGTTTATTAAAATATTTAATAACCGTTGATTAAAAACCTAACCTAACCTAATCTAACCTAACCTAACCTAACCTAACCTAACCTAACCTAACCTATCCTAACCTAACCTATCCTAACCTGATGTCACTCAACAATCATAATAAAGCACGAAGAACTTTGACATCGGTTAAAACAGTTAACTGAATCATTTCGTGAAAACGCGTTTTGTCTAGTTATAACTAGTTTTCACTGATATTCAGCAGTTAATTCTAGCTGTAACAAAGGCATTTCGTAAAACTAGTTTATACTAGAGAAAACGCGTTGTAACTAATAACGAGTTTTAACCGTAACATATACTACTTTGTACCTTTGTAATTTCCTCTCCTTCCTTTCCTTAAATAGACCCTCCACACAACATTTTCAAAGATAACATAACTCCAGAGAAAAAATATTTTCTCATTGCCTCCTGTCTGAGGTTAATATTTAAAGAAAAACACGCTGATACTGTCTTCAATGATTAAAAATTACAATTTTTGGTTTACTCATTAAGTTATTTCAAATATAAAAAAAACTTTTCGTATATCTAGTTAAATTGTATTAAGTTCTCCTTTTTACAATGTTTTAAAATGGACGATAGGAATGGATAACTAAATATTATTACGTATTTTCCATCACGTTTAGTATAAATTGAGAGCTAATATGACAACCAACAGACAACTTGACACTCCTAGTAGGCGAGTACGTAGCTACCTACTATTGAAGTATGCTGCATTCTTCCTTTTAAGGCTCTATTTGATTTGGGTCTAATTATTTTTTATGCTCGCAACATTTTGGCTGGAAAGTTGCTATATTTTTTGTGCCACCTGACACCTGAATTAAACACACCTACGTAATTGCTGAATTTTGAAACGAGGATGGAAATTCGTAGAGGAAGGTCATATATATATTACCGCCTTCCTGTTCAGATCTCACCATAAAAATATAGCTAAAGCGATAAAGTTAAATTTCTTTGTTTTTCTTCAAAGAAAAGCAAATATTTCCGGATTACGAATAAGACTGACCGCATACATCAGGTTTTGCTTTCCGATTGTCTGATCAGACAATCGGATAGGATAAACACCGCACACATCCTCAGAGGAGAGGTAATACAACCGGGACCACGCCCTTTTTCAGACCGGATTGGACGACCGGCGCGCTGTTTTTATTAACGATCCGGTTTTCGAATCGGATGTGTGTGGGCTTTCATAAGAAATGTATGGCGCGAAGGCCTTCCGGTTGTCTGATCAGACAATCGGATGGAAAAAAGAAAAATTATGAACCAAAAAGTTGCTTGTGCAATGATGGAGATGGGTCGGTGGGCATCTTTTTTACAACTACATAAATACAAAAGATTTTTTTACCTTAGCTGTACACAGGAAGCTCTGAGGAAAAAATCTCTCAGGGCCTGTGTCATCTTTGGGGATGTTGTGTGGAGGGTCTTTTTAGGAAAATAAGGAGAGGAAATTTTAGGAAGGAAAAAGGTATGAGGGGTGGATAGGAATCTAGGGGTTAATGTGTCCAGGAACGTATACATCCATCCCTCCCATTGCGATGCAAGGCGATGGGTCAAGAGGGTCTGGCTGGAGAGGACTTGAATCTCTCCCAACCTGGTCCGCCATGCAGTAGGTGAGCAAACGCTTACGCCGCCAAGACCTAGGCAAACTAAACCCGGGCACCTCTGCTAATTCACCAAACGTAGCGAACCCATATTTTATTTTTTATTTTATTTATTAAGGAAAATCAACAGATATTTTAAATTTGTAATAATAAAGTTAATCATACACATAATATCCAATAAAAGATTTTCACATAATTAAAATTTTAATTAAAAAGTAAGGGTCCTGTACCCGTAAGAAGTTAACAAAAATATAACCTTGAAAACTGTAAAAAAAAATGTAAAACACACAATATAAACTATAATATACACTAATAAACGGGTTACTAAATTTCAAAACATAAAGATGTCAGAGTCGGAAATCTATTCTCACTACACAACAGCAATAATAATATGTACATACCTACAACTCAGAGTGAACCATATTCATATGTCTACGGAGTGAACACAATAGTCGAAATGGAAAGTCGAATGGCAAGTAACTGGAAAGGATTCACAGCAATAATATGATAACTCACTTGGGGTGACCAATGGCTGGGGTGTTGGTTATCCAGCAAATGGTTCCCGGGGCGGCGGTACTCATACCAGCCTCCAAAATTATTATCGTTAGGGCAGTATAAACGAAAGGAAAAAACCATATAATTTTTACATTTCAAGTAAACTTTTTTTCCAAAATTAAGTTTAAAGCTCCCAATAATAATAATCAATTAGTTTTTTAGTTCCCAGTGCATGGTATGAAAGCTATTAACAAAGTTTATCAACATTTTCTCACAGATTAAATTTCCCTTGCAGTATTTCATAAATCAGTTAGGAAAACATAACAACTACAACATAACTTCAATACCAACTTGCCGAACTATTTCTGGTGTTCAGCCGCCAAGGGATTAAAATGATGAAATAACAGAGTAAGTACATGTAAAATATTAGCGAAGTATTCTGCAAGTGAAAACACAGTATCCTCATTGATAGTATTAAGGACGATACTGTGTTTTTACTTACGATGGCAGTAGATAATGAAAACAATTTTTTTTAACAACTCCATTACTATCATAATCATATTTATATTCTAAATGGGGTTAGAAAGAAGAAAAAAATACCACGCTTTATATTCAAATCTAAAATTTAACCACAAAATAATTGAAATGTACACTTTTACGAAACTAAAGTTTCCGATAGCAATTTGTTGACGAAAACGTTTATCATACATTTGCCTAATAAAATATGTGTGCGTTTTTATTTTTTTTCATTATCAGTAATTTTAGTTAGAACAAATGTAAGGTGAGCTGCTTTTAATATTCCCACGTTTATGGAACGGTGACGCTACAAAAAGTCAATAAACATACGTTCCTTATCACAATGATGCTGCAGCTCTTTCTTGCACATTAAATAATAGTGGGACAAAAGAGGAGAAATACGATGCACGTATGTGTTCCTTTAAATGAAAAAGTAGTATTTTGGAGGAAACAATCATACGTGCATTGTGTGTTTCATCTTTTGTTTCACCATTATTTAATGCGAAAGAAATAGCTGCAGCATTTTTGTGATAGCATATATTTATTGCTCTTTTGCCGTCTCTGAATGCGACAATACCGAAAGCACCTATTTTGAAAACTTTTTTATGTTTGCCTTAAAAAATTTTAATTTTACAAAATTATATGTTTCTTTCGCATTATAAAATTTAAAGTGTATATCATCACCTTTCACAAACATTTTTTCGTTTTTGGTTGCCTTCAGAAATATTCCATTTATTTGGATTTTATTGCCCAGCGGAAATAATTTTAACTTCCGATAAATTAGGCCCGAGGCCTGAGGGGTTAAGAAATTGTATGAAAAAACGCAATAGGTACTTTAACCGTGTAAATTTAATATACCTAATTACCTGTAAAATAATTTAATATGTTTGTCTAAATAAATAAATAAAATAAAAACGGTATACCAGGACAGTATGAGAATATATACAACATTACATGTTGGGAAGTTACCGAAGGCTACTCAAGGCTAGTACGAATATTACGAATAGATTTACAAGTACGAATAAGCTTCTTGCTTTCGGTTAAGTACTGTTTTCCTTCACAGCTGTCAGGGGGGTGAGACGGTGGGACCTTATACCGCAATCAAAATAATATATAAACCTTCCCACAAATGTTAAATAAAGGGTGACTGGTAGATATGCTGGTAAATATTTTTATTTTTAAAGTAATGAATAAAAAAATAATAGTAATACCGTTTATATGTTTTTGGTCATCTAGAAGCCCTGATCTAACTCCTTTGGACTTTTTATTGAGGGACTATCTCAACCCTTGATTTACCCGGTGACTTCATACATATGTACACAAATTACCTGGTGGAGTCCCCAGGACTCCCGGAACTAAAATCGTACATTTAACATGAAATAAACACTTTTTTTATATGAAATGTTAGTTATATTTATTTATTATATATTTGGTTTTACAACGGCTTAGGTTTTTACTTAAAATAATAGAATCAAAGCCTTTTGTTAAGTAACCTCTAGAATATGTCACTTTCTGTAACAAAAATAGGAGACCCAACTTCTAGTCTCAACATTTCAAAGCAAAATAATTTTTAAAGAAATATAACAAAAACATAATTGATTATTATAAAAAGCAAAAAAAAGAACATGGTTCGAAAAAAAAGTCCGTGGGACTCCACTAGCATGATTACTTGCCAATTGGAGCCGCGCGCATCGACGCGATGTCCGCTCTCCCCCGCGTTTGGCGCGTCACTGCGTGAAGGCACTGGAACGCACAATTTGTAATTCCAAAAACTAACGGTTTTATGAGCTCTGAAAGTTTTCAATGGAGTCCTAGGGACCTACCGGGTAAATTAAGGGTTAAGAACATTGTTTACGCAGAAAAAATCTGGTACCTGCAACTTACGGAGAGAATCCGCGCAGCAATTGCGACTGTGACTCCTGATATGATTCAGCCTACATGGAGGGAGGTCAAATATTGCTTAGAACAGATGTTTGACGTGCAACAGCAGGAACTCGATTCCATGGCAATCGATCCCTCGACGGTTGCACCTCGGCATATTGATATACAATACGCAGTAGGTTTAAGTAAAACGGTATACCCACTTACACAAAATATAAATAAGTGTCCTCGAAGGGGTGTGCAGAGAGGATACATCGCCGAATGACAAAATTGTAAAACATATTTTCATTTAAATGCATCAAGGATAAAAATATATACTATATACTGTACGTACCAGCGTATAAAAAATGTCAACACTATTAAGGCGAAACATAACCACGTTTATCGGGGGTTTGCCCGAGGCTCACATTGTAATTTATTTGGGCGAATTCGTGTTTGCATTATCATTTTTATTTCCACGCCTCACAAAGGATGCGAGTTATTTATATTTTAGATTAATAAAAACAGTACGTTGGCAAATTTTTTTTTTATTTACAACGCCTTTAAAAAATTGTAATACATTGTACAACCAAAGTTAGCGGTGAGCACCAGATTTTATTTTTATAGACGATGAATTAATAACTTCGGGAGATATTCATTTAGAAACATCTTAAATATTAGTAGCTAACATGTTCTTCAGAATTAATTAAAATGAACCCGGCGGAAAAGTCGAATCTCCATGCCTGCTAGGGTGAATTCGTCCAATAATATACGTCCGTTACACGCTTTCTTCATTTTTTTCACTTACTTAATTCGTTAAGATTCCCACATTATTTTTCTTCTTTTTCTTTTCTTTGATAGGGCAAATTCGACAGTAGGCCCGTCCATACATGGGTCGCGAGTAGCAATTTGTATGCACGGCTTCTTTACTTACATCGTTAAGATTCTGAATATATTTTAGGGTATAGTGTCGTCTTAATAAATAAGTTTGATTTACATACCAACTTATTATTAAATGTATTTAATTTATTATTAAAGGTATCGATTTTACGTTTGAAATTGGTAAACAATGCAGAAAAAATTAAAATTTTTAAATAATTTTAAATTCGTAAGCAACTTTCGGGGGATCAACAACTGTCAGATCACAAAGGAACTCATAACGAAATTGTCTAAGTAATATAAAAAATACATTTTCCGCGAGTTTTAGTGTATACAGAAATGAAATAATAGTTCCTTTACATATATTTTATTTTAAAATCACGGACGTTTTATTCGATTATCCTGGATTGTGTACTTTATAAATTCGTATCTTCTTCAAGGTAAGCATGTTTTCTGTTTCTGTATAATGTACATATATTAGACAGAGCCTAGCAAGAAATATTTGTAAAGCACCGCCCTTGAGGTGAACTTTCAGAAAAACGGCACTGTACAAATTATCCAATTATTATGTAATATAATATCGCGTGTAAAAGAGGTGAAATATTATTATTTAGACAAAAAGTTAATATTTCACCATTACTAATATAGAAAAAAATGCTCGATCATTGTAAAATCGGGTAGATTACAGAAACTCCCATCTAAACTCCCAAATCGCTGCGGAAGAGATGATTTCGTGGACTAAATTTTCTGGTGTTTTGTTATTTTTGGGTATCAAGACGGCCTGCGTGGTCGAGGAGTAAGGCTCTTGACCAGCAATCCGAAGGTCGCAGGTAAGTAAATTTTATTAGATAGAATTATGTTACTTCATAATTTAATCATTTAAAATAATTTAAGGTATATTTGCGACACGTTCCAGAGTGGAAGATATTCTCAGTATCGCCCGAATGTAAGAAACCACAATTTAGAATAGAAAATATGCTAGAAATGGCTTTAGCTGTGTTTTTTTGACCAGATCTGATCACTTAGGCACTCCATACCTACCTCTTCCCACTTGGGATGTCAAAGTTTTACTTGTTCCAGATGCTTGGCAGCAATTGGGACTCTTGTGCGATTTTCCCATAAAAAAATAAAAAACTAATGAGTATAATTTTTTCTCATCACAATCAGAGATCTTTTTAAGAATATTATAACTAATATTTTTATAGTGATCACATCTATGTAGGAATCTTTTCTTGATTTTTCTGTTTCATATTGCGTTTGAGATTTGTTAATATTGTCTTCAATGATTAAAATTTATATTTCATCACAATATTTGATGAAAGTTTGATATTACCTTTTTGTTTTGAAGAGTATTATTCATCCCGACCCCCCCCCTAAGCCACCACTCCCACTACCCTCACCTAATAATATTTAATCATTTCTTTGCCTGTACAATACTAAAGTTAGTTTTAAGAACGCAAGTGAATGACACGGATGTATAGAAACCAGTCGCAAATAAATGAAATTAAGAAATAATAAATATACATTGTGAAGAAAACTCTTCAAAATGCCATAGTTAATGCGTTTATAACAGATGAAAAAATAATATCTAACAAGTTAAGCTAAGTCATTTTATTTTTTGTGTCAGCTACTAGTCGCCCTGTATAAACACATACACATTTAGGAGAGGGTTTTACATGTTTGTTTTGCTCTTTTTCTGAAAGGATTGAGATGGAAAATCGGATATTTTCAAGGGCACTTTGGTGATTTGATTTTCAAGTTAACGTCATTTTTGTTTTTGATCATAAAAAAACAGAAGCTTCCGTGGCTTAGTTATTAATCAATACTCTTATATTTGAATACTGAGAATATGGGATCGAATCCCGTCGAAGTATAAATAATGTATACAGGCTTTTTGCTGGCAACAGGAAAAAGAATTTTCCCAGAAAATTTATATTTAAAAGGCATCGAACTTTCGCCGCGACAAAAAGTAAATCTCAGTTTTTGAAATAACGAAAGCTCATTCAGAATGTATTTGAACATCTTTTTTTACATTCGCCTAGAAAAGTAAACGGTGCATAAATCATAAAAATTATTTTTAGATTCAAGTAGATATGAATAACTGTTCAAAATCTACTTACAAAGATTTGTTACCAGCTAAATTTAGCTGAAGGAAAATAATCCCAATACAACATAATGGAAATATGCAAAGCCTAATAAAAATATAATGCGACTATAATATCTACATACTTAAAAGTAACATATTTTTATGCGTAAGTATTGTTTAAGAGACACATAAAACAAACTTTGTTTAGAGAGCTGATAACAGCAACGCAAATTATTATTTTTTTTTTGTTCATATGAAGCAGTTACTTTGTGATGTGACATTATAATTTAAAATAAAACAATAACTTTGTAAACACCACTTTTACATAAAAGGGGTGTTTACAAAGTTATTGTTTTATTTTAAAAGCAAATTATTTTTTACGTAAAACCAATATTAGCACAGAAAACAATCAATTGATGTCGAAAGGAGGTTAATATAAATTAAACAAGTATATACGGAAAGAGATTCCATTTTTTTACATTAACTCCACAGGGCCTCCCCTGAGAAAAATAATTTCCCTAAGGGCCCATGTCATCTGAAATGCTGTATGGAGGGTCTTTGTGAGGATAGGAAGGATAATATGTCAGTCAAATAATATTTATATTAATGTTTGTCTTAGAAAAAAATGATAAAATAAATACTTTTTACGTTTTTACAGTTAAATGGATATTTCAAGTTCCGTAGCTCTTGTAGGAACATAATGTATTAGTTATTCGACGGCCTCCGTGGTCGAGGAGCAAGGTTTTAGTCTAGTGATCCGGTGATCGCAGGTAAATTTTATTTTATTGATTTATGTATTTAATTTGTTATGTAAGGCATATTTGCGGCACATTCCAGAGTGATAGTAATCAGCATCGTCCGGTGTAAGTTCACCATTCATGGCTTTTTCCGTGTTTGTTGACTAGATCTGAATTGCGAGGTACTTTCTCATCTTCCCCTTCTCTGTCTCCTTCCCCTCCCCACTTATCTTTATCCTCACAACATATTTCAAATGGGGATGCCATAGTCTCACTCGTTTTTGTGGTATTCGCATTAAAAAAGGTATGATTTTTTAGCATTCAGCCAGATTAGATTTCAGTTTAGATTAGATTTTTTTTAAATATTAGCTCTACACAGGAGGCCCTGAGGAAAATAATTTCCCTCAGGGTCCATGCCATCTTAGGGGATGCTGTGTTGAGGGTTTCTTTAAGGAAAGGAAGGAGAGGAAGTTCTGGGAAGGAAAAAGAGGGGTGGGTAGGAATCTGGGGGTCAGGGTATCTAGGCGTAATGGGCTTACGAATCCACCCCTTCAACCGCGGTGCAAGGCGGTGAGTCGAAAGATTCCGGCTGGAGAGGATAAAAGACCTCCGACAACCAGTTTCTTGATCCTGCCCACGGCAAGTGGGCTGACGCCCCTGCTAAGTCACCAAACGAAGCGAACCACTTGGGGTGACCTATGAAAAGGTGCTGGTTATAAAATAAATGGATTAGTAGAAATACTCAGATAAATAATAATAATAACATAAAATACGGTACCTTAAAAAAACTGTTAATATTTTTTAAGGTATCGTATTTTATTTTATTATTATTATTTATGTTATTAATACCCTAAAAAAACTGTTCATGACATCTTAGCTTATCGCTTGGGCATATTAGTAGCTTTGGTAAAAAGGTTTCAAAGAATAATTTATGAAATTTCTCACACTGTTTAGATTCCCTGTGATTTTAATTTGTTGAAAACCTTAGCCATTGATTTTAACGCTGTTTATAAAAGCTTAGTTGCCCGTACGTAAAATATAAGAATCATTGGATGTTTTCAGTTGAAATAATAGCTGATATTATTTGTAATACCTGTTTTTAACCAATTTAACACATGAAATGATCAAAACATCAAAGGTTTTATTCCGGAAATTAATTGATTGTCTAGTGAGGGGTATCTGAATACAATACGCAGGAAGTAATGATATTCCCCGTTAAAAGCTATAACAATTTTTGAAGAAATGTTAAAATCATTATTTTCCCACAATTTATCAAACGCTCTTGCTTGAAAAATTCAATTCATTGGTGAAAATGCTGACTGATTTGTCGGTATTCAGAAACTTATGCAAACATCAAAGGCGTCAAATAAAATTCGAAGATGAATAGGTAAGGCAGTTTTAATGAAATCAATAAAAGAACAATTAATTTGATAAATGGGATTCCATATAATTTGAAAACAATTTTTTCTTAATGTAAAATAATTATTGAATTCAGCACAGGACTTTAAAACCCCCGATTTTGGGAACATTATGTTAGACAAAAAAAACTGTAATAAAAAACTAGAAAACACGGTATAGTTTTGGAAGGATCTGATTATAATCACTTCGTATGGCAGCCATTTTCTACATTCCTTCTTTACATCCTGGAAGTCTATATCTATATTTGTATACCACATTTCACCTCCATCCTCTTCCTGGACCCTGGTTCCACCTTGATGGAAGCACTCTCAAGTTAAATGGCCTTCTGTGATAAATTACTAGCAATTGACACAAAAAGGGTTGTGTCAATTGCTAGTAATGTATTTTCCCACAATCTATTACGATAATTATTCAGCTTCAAAAATACTAATTTCGGTTGTGTGTCTGTTGATGTGTGATGTAACTCTGTTTCAATGGACTTGGATTTGTTTTAATTTAAGTCACTGTCGCTGTTACCCTCCAAATACCGAGCGAAATCAATTAAAGCACAAATAATGAAGCTTGTAAATAGGTTGTACAATAAAAATAATTAATTAGAGACAAAATGAATTGAAGTAAAACATTAAAGTACAAAAACTAATCATAAATATAATTCTCAAACTGCCGCTTACTACCAACACTGATACGATCTTCAATACATTCCACGTTATGGACATAAAACAGCTCTACTCAAGATCCATCTTAGTTAATTTACACAAAAGCAACAAAACACTATTCAAAGCTACACAAACAATACACAATACCCGAGCCAAAAACAGGAACTTCTCCAAACTCCTTTTTCCAAAACCACATTTGGACAAAGACACTTTAAATACATAGCTTGCAAACTATACAATACACAACTAGCTAAGATCAGACTAACTGAATATTTGACACAATTCAAACGGGATATAAAGATGCGGATTGTAAGTATGGCCACCACACTATTACAAACATCTGTAAAATAAATCATACATAGTCAGAAATAACTATTCGTATACGACCTAACCTATATAAAATAAATGAAAATAATCGAATCCCATTAAATTTAATTCCATAAATAAATTAGACAGAATTTACTGCTTTACTCCATCTCTTCCAACATTTATGAGATAACTCTCTTTAAAAGATTTACCCACTCTTACAATCACCTTTCTGTTTTAATTTTGTTCAAATTAATATGTATTTTACCTTAAATATTGTTAGGGTACCCCGATGTCGGCTTTTAAACCAACATCAGCACACCAACTCGTCCCTGGCTAGCTCTCAGCGGGACAAGGGTACTCTCTATTCAGGGGAGTGGGCAGCTCAAGGCTAGGGAACTTCTCTCCATCCTTCGGTGACCCACGGGATCCTCACCGGCCAACAATCCTCCCGCCGTAGCAGAATAATAACAATGTTAAATCATTTAGACATGTATTGTAAGCTCAAACACATACATAGGTTTCTACAGTACAATTCAATTACAAGAAATGCAAATTACACAAACCTAGCTAAAGTGTTTAACTCTCTCTGACTGTCTCTCAAAACGAAACTCTCCGGGTCGTGATTTCCACGGGGGCCCTACATTTCACTGTATTACGGACAACATTTAAAGAGGAAATCAAGATACAGCTTACATGTAGGTTGGCAGGAACCTCGTCTCATGTGGCAGCTTCATCAGGCACTTTCATAGTCTAAATAGACCGAACTATGGTGCGGAAAAAGGCCAATTATACACAAAGGTACTTCAATAATACATCGCGGCCGTTGAATTGGGTCCGCCGGCTTAAAGTGCGCCGCTAGCGTGTCCGTTCGCCAAGGCACTCAGATTGCTTCTCTGGCGAGCAACGGATTGCCGGCCGCCGCGTCGCCGGGCAAGCGGGGCGGTGAGGAGAGGCAGACAGGATATGGGGGGGAAGAGGGGGCGGCCAGCTGTGGGCTAGCTCTCGCGTTCTCGAAACTATTCGCTTCAAGGGCGTATCGTAACACTTCCCCCCGCGCTCGGAAAAAAAGCGACGTGGCAATGGAGCTGTAGGAAAAAAAAATCCTCTTAAACTTCCATAGGGGTTTTTGAGAGATTCGTTGCTTGAGAGATGCCTAGCTAGAACATGCAATTTATGTTATAGTTTAGGTCACAATGTTTGTAGGGAATGGGTGAGGGGTACATACAATGTTTGGAAAAGAACAGTTTTGGTGAAAGTACATGGTGTGAAACAACATACAAGATTATGCAATTGAAAGATGACAATACATGGTTATGCAATTGAACAAAATAACAATACATGGTTATGCAATTGAAAAATAACAATACATGGTTATGCAATTGAAGAACAAAAGAAACAACAAGAACAAAAATGCCTGTGTGATTCTAAGGTTTCATTGGTCTGGGAGCTAAGTTTGCGAAGCGTGGATTTGTTTGGTTTCGGAGAATTTCGAAGAGGAGGACGTGGTTTCACAGATTCTTAGGATTACATTATCACTGTAATCAGACCCCTTTGAGATAACACTCAGAAGTACACTTGGGCCTTAGAAAACACTTGGTTTTGTCGAAGACGTCGAAGTTCATGAAGTGGAGACTGTGGTTGCTGTGCCGCGACTATGGTTACAGAGGTCATTGAAGAGGAGAATCCAGTGTCTGCAGACATGCCAGTACGAATCCTAAGTGTTATTAAGGTAAACACGGATCGTATATAATGGTTATTGAAGCATAATGTAGCTCAACATAACTTGTATTGGTACGCATTCAGCGAATACTGGAGGTCAAGGTAATGATGGTTTACACATGACGATTTGCGTCTCTGCATGACAGCGCAAGAGACGACATGGTTGGCATTGATAGCAAGAGTAAGAACAAACCTAGGAGCTAGCGTGCCCAAAAGGTGGTTCAGAGTGTCATAATGTATAGTGGGACAACTCAACTTGCTGTGGCACGACAAAACAACATACATATGGGCGGTATGGTCTGTGCTTTCAGGAACAAATGCGTAGAAAAATGGCAGCAGGAGGGACCTAGTAACCACAGCGCGTGCTGTCAGGAAGTGGAGCTCAGCTTGGCTGTTGGTGATGACATCCGCCTGGGCTTCTTTTTAATCCGGGAGAAATTATTATTAGAGCAAAATTCTTGAAGTTTACCTGCCTAGGGACCAATGAAGAAAAGGTTTGGAGAGAAACAAAATGTGTCCAGATTATGAAATAAACGAAGTTTTAATCACCGACCCAGAGAGTGACGAAGAGAGAGTTTTCTAACTAAATTGTGATTACATGAACATTTTCCTTTACCAGGATGACTTGGCGTTTGCCGAGTGACAATATGTCTTGGTTAAAAAACAACCGGCCTTCCATGGCCTATGTTAACATAAAGGTGGTAACATTTTTGTAGAATTTCAAAAAGCAAGACAAAGAAGTCGTGAATGAGTCACGGTAAAAGCAGAGAAACCAATTCATGAATAAAGGTTGTCAAAAGGAGACAGACGGTACGCCAAGTGCATATCGTACATATCCAACATTCATGAATGTGTTTCGTAAAATTGAGAAAAAGAACAAAAGGTGAGACATATGCAGAGAGTGAGGGAGAAAGCCTGCTGATAATTGGTTAGTTTACCGATTCGCACTCCCAGTGAGGGCGAATTATGGTTAACAACAGATTTTCCTCTTCATAACATATACCTGAGAACATGATGGTGAGGAGAAAGGAAAGGAAAAGGAAAGGAGTTGAGTGACGAAACTTGCTAGAGACTGGACTAATTTCCACTTCAAACTCCATGTGAGAATGAAACATGATCAACCAGCAGATTTCCTGACTCTTTACAATTGTTAAAAGGATGAGGAGAAATTTGAATACACATTAACAAAGAGACTAATCTTTTGCGTGTATTGGGCAAAAGATTAGTGGGTCATTTTAAAAAACTCCTGCGTGATTGTGAGAAAAGACAGACCCTTGCTCCAATTTCACAAACCTGGGGGTTTTCTTATCCGTTCCCCAGACAACGAGTTATGCAAAAAGGCACAAATTGCATCATAAAAGATGACACACGATATTGTATCGTTCGCACGAATCATGGTGAGTATTTTCACGTCTTCACGTATGGCGTACAAAACATGTAAGTACATACAAGATAAAACTCAATTATAGACAAAAGTCAAGAGTTTATACAATGCCTCTTAAAGAAGATGGCAAGGCCGATATTATGTCGTTCGCACGAATCACGGTAAGTATTGTTATTACGTCTCCACGTCTCGTGTACAAGGGTTGTACACAATTATACATACAAGTGGTACTCATGACAAATCAATGACACACGACCAAAATACAAAAGCGGTACTCATGACAAATGAATGACACACGACCAAAATACAAAAGCGGTACTCATGACAAATGAATGACGCACGACCAAAATACAAAAGCGGTACTCATGACAAATGAATGACACACGACCAAAATAGATTGTACAGAAAGGGTGGTACTCATGACAAATATGTCACACGACCAACTCAATAACATTTAGCTATGAGCAAAAGTGATTATGACGAACTTCTCGTATCGTGGCAGGTATTTTAAGGATCCCTCCTATAACGGTGGATGTTTTAAGGATCTCTCCTATGACGGTGGATGTTTTAAGGATCTCTCCTATAATGTAACAGGGTTACGTTTAAATACAACACAATAAACGTTAACGATGCTTGATTTTAACACATTTTATAAAGATTCGTTAGATTAACTAACTCCGTAGCCCAAGAGCGTACGACAGAGAAGATAGACAATTTGATGCTACTTCATGTGTTACAAAATACAAGGGTGATGGCAGAGTATAATTCTACTTACACCAAGTATTTAAAACAAAGACAGACCTATAATGGTTTTACATACTGTCTGTTGTGGCAACCTGCAGTGAGGAAGACCAAAGAAAAGGGACCAATTACGGTTTTACATACCCTTTGTGCAGTTACAAACATACCAGGTTATGTGCAATTTGGGTTGCAAATACTTGGTTAAATGGACACCTAAAAGTTGTGAATTCCAAAATCAGGATGACCATAAGGTTTTATTAACCTGTCTCGTAGGGTTGAAACGTGTCATATAAGACATACGTATCGTACAAGCAAAAAACAAAATAACAAAAAGGCAGTGGCTTTGTTATAACAACCAAAGACCGGATGATTCGGTTTTACGTACTTTAGTTGAAACGAGCCAAATTGATTTATATACAGGGTTATAAAGACCAATCATTGGTTTTATAAATACAAGTTCCAAAATGGACGTGTCGATATCCAATTTGGGTACAAGAGCATGAATTTGGGTAGGACGCCATCAATTTTTAATTTAAGAGGAAAAAATTGAAAAAAACTTATTTACACGAGGGGCGACTATGTAAGTAACCACTGTTTGATTTTCATGCTAGAGATACCTCGGAAGGTTTTACAACTCATGATGAACAAGATAAAAGGAAAAATTGTAAAAATAGTTAACTGGTTCTGGGTCGGAATTTAACACTTTGGAATTTACAAAACCCGACTTCTAGAACGACACGCCGATGGGCAATTGTCAACTACTTTACATGAACAAAATAAACAGGTGAGAAAGTTCCTTTCCGCACGACAAAAATGCAACAAAAAAAAATAGGAGAAAAAATTACAAAATTGCATGACAAGGCAGGGTATGACGTGGCATGAACATTGCGTAGTGTACGTGTTGAGACAATAAATGGGCTCGCGACTTCCCAAACATTGAGACTCGAAAAGTGTCTCCGTTCCAAAGTGATCAGTTTTAGAACAGGTGAAAAAAAAAAATAAAAGAAAAAAAAATTGCCGTGAGGGAAAGAAAAAACAGTGCAAAAACAACATTTGAAAGTAACTTCAAGGAGAGTACGCATTAATTTACAAAATAATTTACAACTTGTTTCATTTATGAAACGATGGGCATGTGATTGACACAATACACGCCTGACGTAGTAAGACTCTGTAAGCTTACAAAAAGGTGATGCATACTGGATCATTTTACGTTTGCTGAGATAGTGGGGGCAGTTTTACTTGACTCCTCACTTCCAGACTTTACAATGTCCTTAATGTGGTAATTACCAATGTGCTTTCCAGATGAGTCAGACAAGGAGTACACTAGGTCTGATATTTTCCTTAGGACTTTGGCCTTCACGAAACGTGGTGCCAGCTTAGCAGAGAAATACATGGCTCCTTGGGAAAGTGTGTTGTTCTTTCTCCAAACTATGTCTCCTGTATTGAAGGTGACATGTTTTCTACGTAAGTTATATCTGTCCGCACTCTTTTGGTGAGCCAGGAGCAAAGCATCAGTGACTTCACTGTAAATGGCCGACAGTTCTTCCAAGCGATGGGCATAATCTGCGGTAGGGTTGCTTGTGGTGGCAGATGACGTAGGAAAGTTTGTGTCCCTATGTAGAGAACCATGGACGACTTGTTCCATACCGTGTTTTAAGAAGAAAGGTGTGTAACCAGTGGCCAGGTTAACAGTGTTGTTCATAGCGGCCTGAATTTTATCTAGGTTTTTACACCAAGTGCGTTGATCTTTATCAACTAGAATAGCTAGAGCTGTGTTGATTGTTTGGTTGTAACGTTCGACAGTGTTATTTTGGGGAGTGTACAAGGTGTTATAATAAATGTCCTTGATTCCGTATTTGGCAAGAAATTCTTTGAATTCTTGGGCAATAAACTGTTTTCCGTTATCAACAATTACGGTTCTGGGTGTTCCGTAAGGTATAAAAATGTGTTTTTCCAGAAGTTTGATGATGGCGGACGCATTGGCTCTTTTTAAAGGGAAGATCCAACAGAATTTGGTGAAAACATCCACTACACTAAGTATGTGCATGTGTCCGGCATAACTTCGAGGAAAAGGTCCGACGAGGTCCATTGACAATGACTGTAGGGGTCTGTCGGCGCGTTTGGGGTTACCCATTAGGCCGGCAGGTGCTGCCGTGCTATGTTTATAAGCTTTACAAGTTTCACATTTAGAGATGTAATTGCGAATTTGTTTGAAAAGACCAGGCCAGTAATACTTCAAGGAAATCTTTTTATACGTCTTGAAAGTTCCTGGGTGTATAGAGTCGGGAGCACTATGATTGTCAATTATTATTTGTTCTCTTCCTTCGAGGGGAACGACAAGTTTCCAAGAGTAATCTTCGAGGATGGATAGTGGTGCCTTGCAATTACGGTATAGTTGTCCTTCTTTTATGATAAAATTAGGAAACTTTTGTTGATTATTTTTACAACCTTCGAAGATTTTCAAGTACCATTCATCTTTTGTGGATGGAGGGGGGGCAATTGTGTCAACATTTAATGAAGCCAATTCAATTCTTGAAAGAGCGTCAGGAACAATATTGTCCGCGCCTTTACGGTGTACAACATCAAAATTGAATTGAGACAAACGGGAGGCCCAACGAGCGAGTCTACCGGAGGGATTACTTAAAGAGATCAACCATTTCAAACTACTATGGTCTGTGACTACAGTAAATTTGCTACCGTCTATGTAACCGCGGAAATGGTGAACAGAATCCAATACAGCCAGTAACTCCTTTTCGGTAATTCCGTAGTTTTTCTCGTGTTTATTTAATGTACGGGAAAAATACGCTACAGGGTGTTCGCCATCTGGGAACTCTTGAGTTAGGACTCCACCGATTCCTACGTTGGAGGCATCCGTGTGGAGGGTAAAAGAGAGTGCAAAATCCGGGCAATTCAGAACGGGGGCTTTTTGAAGGGCATTTTTTAAAGTTGTAAACGCTTCTTCAGTTTCAGCAGACCATCGGAAGTTGCTGACACCTTTACGGGTGCCGGTAATTTTATTTAAAGGGGCTGCAATTGTGGAAAAGTCTTTGATGAATCTTCTGTAGTAACCTGCAAGTCCAAGGAAACCTTTGACTTCCTTCGCGTTTTTGGGTCGGGGAAAATTTGCCATGGCTTCCACCTTAGCGGGGTCTGTTCTTAGACCTTTTTCGTCGACAATGAATCCCAAATAACGTAAACGGGACTTACAGAATTCAGACTTCTTCAAGTTGATGGTTAAACCAGCGAACTTGAGTTGTTGAAAAACCTTTTCCAACATTAATAGGTGTTTTTCAAAGGTGTCGCTGACGATGATGAGGTCGTCAAGGTAACAAAACAGGCTGTTATCGACTTCAGGACCGAAGAGTTTGTCCATCAGTCTTTGTAATTCGGCGGGGCTGTTCTTTAGACCAAAGGGTAATCTTTTAAAATGGAACATTCCCCTACCAGGTACAACGAAAGCAGTTTTTTCACACGATTCTGCGTCCAAAGGTATTTGCCAAAAAGCTTTGCTTAGGTCAACAGAGGAGATGAACTTGGCGTTGCGCAGTTGGTCTAAGGTCGCGTGGACGTAAGGTAAGGGGTATGCGTCAGCTTCCGTACAAGAATTTAAACGTCTACTGTCAAGACAGAAACGTGCGGAGCCATCTTTTTTAGAAACCAAAAGAGTTGGGTTGGTCCATGCACTTCTGCTGGGAACCACCACACCCATTTTTAACATTTCATCAAGTTCTTTTTCCAAAAGTTTAAGCTTTTGGGGGGCTAAGTTGTAATAACGTTGCTTTATGGGTGGGCCATTGGTTTTAATGTGGTGTTCTACCAAATTTGTCAAACCCAATCCACATTTTTCGAAAGATATTGATTCGAATTTATTTACCATTTCCTTTAGTTGGAGAGCTTGGTCCGTGCTTAAATTTTCGTGAGGTATTATTGTGCGGATCTCACTAATTTGAGCAGCAGTGGAGGTTTCGCCAAGAGTATTAAATACTTGGGGAGCAACGTTAAAAGCCTTCCAGAAGTCAACGCCAAGGATGAAATTCTGGGATATAGAGGGCACTATTAGAAAATTGATTGTAATTATTTTATTGTTACAATTAATTGGCAGTGCGAGGGTACCGATGACCGGCTGGGAAACATTATCCGCAGTCGTCAGGTGTGTTGTTTGTGGCGAAATTTTAAAATCACTGTTAACAAAAGGCAGGTGAGCATTGTTGCCAAGACAGCTGACAGATGCACCGCTATCAAGTAATCCGGAAAAGGGGACATTGTTAACAGAGAAAAGAGCATAGGGTCTCCCATCTTTAGCTTGTTTGCAACAAACCGAGGAAACATTTAAGGTCTGGTTAAAATACTTAATGTGTGATAACCAATCAGTCCATTCTTTAGACCTTGGTTCAGAATGGGTACCTGAGAGGTTATTATTTAGTTTTTTGGCCTCTTCATGTAGAAATTTGGTGGGGGCTTGGAGAAATCCACCTGAGGTCTGACATCGCTTGGGTTTTGTAACCTTTCTGCATTGTGCCTTGATTTCTTGAAAATGTTGCGCAGTTCGTCGCGTGGAGGAGAGCGGTCCCTAGAGTGGTGTCTCTTGGAGGTTCGGGGTTCCTTGGATTCCAGAAGTCTTGCTTGCTTGAAACAAGTAGCGGCCAGGTGGCCTACTTTTTTGCAAAAGGAGCACACTTTTTTGTTGTCGAATTCTGGCTTTAAACCAGACGAACGGCTTGGCACAACCACATTATTCGACACATTCTTTATGTTTTTCCTATCCTGGTACGATTCCAGGAGGAGGCAGACTTCGTTTAGCTGGGCCAGGGATGCAATTTTCTGTGAGGTGATGATGTTCTCGTATTTGCTTAAAAGGCCATCAGTTATGACTGGTAATAGTTCAGCTTCCGGAACAGGATGTGAAAGCTTGATGTTGATGGATTCAGCCCTTTCTATGAATGTAGCCACAGGTTCATCTACTAGTTGTTTAATAGATAGTAGAGATAGTTTGATCCGGTGCTGGGCCTCCTTTTTTCCAAAGCTAGAGATTAGGGCAGCTCTGAGTTTATTCCAATCTTTGCATTTAGTCTTTTGGATGCGGTGCCACGGAATTAATTCTGGGGAGATGAGTTCTATAAAGTTTCTCCGTAGAATCTCGAATGGGATATTTTTGATTGTAGCCGTTTCTTCAATACGGTCAATGAAATCCAGCACATCGGAGACGCCATTATATTTGACTTTCCAAGAGGATAAATCGTAAGTTTTATCTTGTGTCAAGATGGGTGCGACGTCCTGTTTTATCATTACATGCGGCGTAGGTTCTTTGTCAAGATTATCCAAAACTTGCGTAGCCGAACATGAATTATTTTCGTTGGAGGGGGCGAGATTTATTCTCCTAATGTACTTTTTGTTGAATAAAAGTGCATATGCCTTCAATGTAGATTTAGATTTGCTTGATGGCGAGAGTCCTCTATCCCTTAAAGCAGCTTGTAAGTGGGCTTTGGATAAACTATGCACATTGGGAATGGTACCCAAGTTGGATGGTGTAATAGCTTGCTTGTCCTCCATTGCGAGTTTCCTGGGTGGTGAGGAGAAGAAAAAAAATTGGCCAGGGGTTTCCTTTAGAAAGCGCAAAATTAATTTTTATGAGGCACTTTTCACTTGGTGATCACTGTTGGCACTTCCAAATGTGTTTTGTATACATGACACCAGAATTCTTGTCAAAGAGGGGCAGACGAGAAAAAATTTTGCGTGGAAAGACCTTAGTGGTAAAGGTTTTTGTATTTTACTGACCACTTTTGAGAAAACTGTGAAATTCACAAGTATTTATTTATTTTAGAAAAATTTTTCCAGGACTGACCTTTAGAAAACAGGTTTTTTATTTTCACAAAAACACTTTACACTGAGAAAGGCACTAAAGTTCACAAAAGGCACATTTCTGGCAAATAAAGGACAAACTTCCGGATGAAAATGACTGAATATGGGGTTTATTGCATCCAACCATATTAAAATTATTTTATTTATTCATGGAATCAGTCATTGGTTTTATTATTATTCCACTTTTCACTTATGTAAGGAAAAAAACACAATTCACTTTCACTTATGCTGAAAAAAACAGTACCTATAATGTACAATGGGGAAAGAAAGTCATTATTTTGTCCATTTGGAGAAACAATAAATTGTACTAATTTGACAGACACAAGTGGGCCGATTGGTATATTGTGCAGAAATAATAAAAAATACGTAAGTCCGAAATTTTCATTAAGGAATTCGCAAAATAACTGGGGTTCCAGAATCAAATTTATAATAATGATTTCCGTTGGTAACCCAGTTCAGTCATAAAAAACGGTTTGGATTTAAAACGCAGCCTAGCAACAGTCGGTTAGGATTCCGGCGGGAACAAAGCATTTGCGCGCAATCCGGACTATCGCTTGGAACAAAAGCCGTTGGATTTTGGGCGGGAATAACTGTTGCTAACGCGCCCGCCGCCTGGCGATGCGTGCGCAATCAGATTCGGGTACTCAAAATGGCCGTTGTTTCAACTTGCGATGCAATTTATAATTCCAATCAGATCCGTTATGGATCTAATTTACATATTGGTTTCTGTGGTTTTTTCACAGGATTCACTGTAGAATGACAAGGCATAATTAATGTTTTACAAAATAGTTGTTATGCGGGGAGGATTTCGACAAACAAGGGTCCCGCAAAGCGACCGGGTTAGAGAAAAAAAATTCCAGCCCCACGATCGGGCGACAATTGTTAGGGTACCCCGATGTCGGCTTTTAAACCAACATCAGCACACCAACTCGTCCCTGGCTAGCTCTCAGCGGGACAAGGGTACTCTCTATTCAGGGGAGTGGGCAGCTCAAGGCTAGGGAACTTCTCTCCATCCTTCGGTGACCCACGGGATCCTCACCGGCCAACAATCCTCCCGCCGTAGCAGAATAATAACAATGTTAAATCATTTAGACATGTATTGTAAGCTCAAACACATACATAGGTTTCTACAGTACAATTCAATTACAAGAAATGCAAATTACACAAACCTAGCTAAAGTGTTTAACTCTCTCTGACTGTCTCTCAAAACGAAACTCTCCGGGTCGTGATTTCCACGGGGGCCCTACATTTCACTGTATTACGGACAACATTTAAAGAGGAAATCAAGATACAGCTTACATGTAGGTTGGCAGGAACCTCGTCTCATGTGGCAGCTTCATCAGGCACTTTCATAGTCTAAATAGACCGAACTATGGTGCGGCAAAAGGCCAATTATACACAAAGGTACTTCAATAATACATCGCGGCCGTTGAATTGGGTCCGCCGGCTTAAAGTGCGCCGCTAGCGTGTCCGTTCGCCAAGGCACTCAGATTGCTTCTCTGGCGAGCAACGGATTGCCGGCCGCCGCGTCGCCGGGCAAGCGGGGCGGTGAGGAGAGGCAGACAGGATATGGGGGGGAAGAGGGGGCGGCCAGCTGTGGGCTAGCTCTCGCGTTCTCGAAACTATTCGCTTCAAGGGCGTATCGTAACAATATTCTTGTAACTACGATAATCTTTTATATACCTCTGCGCCTGTCTCGACACAGGTATATCCTAGTGAGACATGCCTCGAAAAACCCAATGCAAATGTAATTTTTATAGATAAATAAATAAACAAAATAAAATGAATTACATTATTAGGAGTGATATAATTTTTTGTTTCCCTCTACATAATATGTATACAGAATAATAAAGTCTTTCAAACATCTAAAAGATAGGAAAATGCGTACCAAACACCTTTCTTTTGTTGTCAGTCCCCACGAGCCAGCCTGGTTAAGATCGCGTGAGACCGAGCGATCGTTTCGTCAGAAAGCAGAAAGTAGAATGCGCCCCCATCCTATTCCCTTCCCGCCCCCTGGTCTACCCAGGTACTCCTAGTCTGCAAACCTTCGCCACCCGTAACTCAAAAAGTCCAAAAGTCCAAAACAAAACCAGGCAGGACAAACGATGCTCTAGGAGCAGCCATGTTTCCTTTCAAATCTAACTAAACGCTGGCACGAAAGGCGTTACGGCCATAACTCGGAACGATAAGTCCGACCGTAAAATTTCAATTTTACATTGTGCTTTTTATGCCGAATTGACACGTATCGCATAATACGTCTGGTAAAAATTGAATTCAACTACCTAACAACTGAAAAATGGGAACATTCCAATTATTTTTTATGTTACAGACAACTGTTCGTCTAATTTTGGGTGCGTCACGCATTATTCTATTATGAAATATAGATGAACTTCTATCTAATATCTATGTATATAAAGAATAGTAATATCGTAGAGATTAGTAGAGATTGACAACATTTGTACACTCACATTCAAAAAAGAAGTAACTGTCCGTACGAAAAAAAATAACATCATCAACTTAAAAAGCAGAATTTTGATATCAATTGATGAAATTTTGTTCACTTGATGTTCAAAATAAGATAAATAATTACTGTCTCCATCTAAAATCAGCAGATAGAATATGATATATTTGTGGCGACCAGAACGGTCGCCCTCTTTAGCCATAATACAGTCACGCCACTGATACAGCCAGCATATTATCGAAAGGTACAATCTACCTACAGTTGTAGTGTTTCACGCCGCATACGGCTACACATTTCGGGAAGCGCATCGAAAGGCCTCGACTCAACAACCGTCACATTCTTACGGCCACGGAATGTTCCAGAGGCTTCTCTGCTTTGCGCGGGCGCTAAACATTACTTGGCGTTCCGGGTACTCACACGGTCGGCTATATAAAGCGCAGCGACACAGCGCTAGTCAGTCAGTCAGTTCCAGTCACTAACACACATAGACAGCGCATCAAGTGATAACGTTCCAGTGCGGCACCGGCCAGACTCTCGGCGACTCACTGCCGATTGTGCCGGTGCATCATAAACCCTCGAGGACACATCTCGCAGCTAACAGCTAACATATCGCACCATCAGCTCAAGCGACACAATTGCCCGCGACATAAGGCCCGCCGCACCTTCTTGTCCCGCAGGCAGCAACTTCTCAGCCACTGAGACTTCATTCTCCTCACGAGGTTCACCGCAGCTCATCTAGGCAACTCACTGCGTCGAGCATCCATCCTGGACGTCAAGGTCATCTCCACCTACGCGGTGCGCAACTACATGCTGGCGACAAGCAGACTCATGGTCTGCTACACCACTGCATCACCGACCTTCATCACTGCATAACCTACGAGCCTCATCATCATCGCTCCTGTCTGCACCCTGTTACTTTACACTAAATTTACCATCGCTACGTAGCAGCAATAAAGACTGACTCAATACATCGACTGACGTCTTTCATTTAAACGTCCCCCGTCTCTGCCGATCCGCGCGTCCGCTCCCTCATATTTATGTATTAAACCTACTCGGTTTTGTGCTCAACCTGACTTTTAAGATTATAAAATAATAATATTTACACATAATATAAAATAACACGATCAAAGGGGATTTAAATTTAATTCCACATAATCCACAAAACTGTTAACAATAAGAAAACATTATTATAATATATAAAATAAATAACAAACTCAAACACTCATACACAGAATTCATTGAAACGTCACAATTTACACGACAACATGTTAACATGGATTTAAACATCATACTACACTGTAGTCTCTCATAGTAAAATTGTCTCTGAAAGTAAATGAGCAAATTAATTAAAGTTTTACTTTTTAATTTGTTATTACAGTTTAGAATATGGACTGGACATCGTTGCAGTGCTTCAAAAAGCCCTGCGGCGAATGGTTGCTGACTGCAAAGTCAACCGCATTTTTATTTATTTTTATTATTGTATAAAAATTGCATACAATAGGAATTTATACCCGCTAAGCTACCGCAAGTAGCTTGTCAGTAGGAGATTAGTTCCACATATAGTTACGACAACAAAATAAATAATCATGAACGTATTAGCGTCAGTATAATTCAGAATCAGTATTTTTATGGTGAAAAACAGTGGAATAGGAAAGTAATTTTTTTAAATATCATTATTGATAGTTGAAAAAAAATCATTATTGATAGAATTAACAATGAAAGGGTATTAACAATTAAAGGTATTAACAATTAACTGTGTTTATAATTTTATTATATTATTTATTTTGTATTTTTAATTTATTTGCTCTAATTTGAATTTAGATTATTTGAATTAATTTTTATTGCATTTAGTTATTTATTATACATGTATATATTATTTTATTTATTAATTATAATGTATTACAAAAATATGATAAGTAACACATTATTCCCAATGAGTTGAGAAGAAAACTCATTACGGAAAACTCATTATGTTAGACGCATTGCCGTAGACCAACTGCATTCCGGGAGAAATCCTGAATGCATAAAAAATAATATCCATAAATACGTGAAAAATCTATTGTCAAATAAATGTATTTATTATTATTATTTAATGCAAAAAAATGCACATTTTTTACAATTATTTCACCCGCATGTTAGGAATATCCCTGCGTTATAATAGCCGGTGAAGTTTACAGAGTAAAATTTCCCAAAACGTGTTTGATAATAATAATATTATATTGTATTTATTTAGGTTATCATTCTGGTAATAAAAATGAACAGTTTTATGGAATTAAAGGTAAAAAATAAAATAAAAGACACCTTTTTAACACTTCGAAAATACTCAACTGATAGAATACGACTTATTTATTAAAATTACGCGGTTTTCGCTCAGCCAGGGTTTATTCAAGGCTTGTAAAATAAGAATAGGAAAAAGAAGTTGTGAAGTTGGTTGGTGAATGCTTCTCGCATTTCTCTTTAGCCGTGTTTTCCACCGCCGGAACCATGGCATGATAAAAAACAATGTATAAAATGAACAATAAATTAAAAGCATTGGCGAGGAGGTAGGTGGCCACTTAATTAAAAATTCTCAGGGGGAATAAAAACATCATACAAGTAATCAGTGTTTCTCTCTCAAAGCAAAAATGTACATTTTTCTTGTTTATTGATGTTCAAACTACTAAACTTTACTCGCGCTTTTAAATTATATCTTTCATTACATAAGAAACCATTAAAGGCATAATTAACATGCTATTTTTATAAAATAATAATAATGTGAATGTGTTTAGTATCGGTGTAATTTGAAAAAGTTTACAATTTTGTAAAAAGTATTTAATTATTTGTTTTTTTTTTTACATTAGCTCAACACAGGAAGCTTTGAAAAAATCTCTCAGGGCCTATAAAATCTTTGGGCACGCTGTCTGGAGGGTCTTTTTGGGATAGAAAGGAGAGGAAGGAAAAAAAAATATTGAGAGGGGTGGGTTATCTGGGGTCAGTTGTCCCGACGGGCGTATTTATCTATATTTCCCACTGCGGTGCAAAGTGCTGTGCTGGAGACGTCAAAGGGTCTCCCTTGACCAATCTCTCCCGATCGGGACTGCTGCGCAGTTGGTGGTCAGACGCATCCGCTGCCAAGAGCCAGACATACCTACGAACCCGGGAGCCTCTGCTCAGTCACCAAAGGTAGTGAACCACTTAGGACGACCTATGGCAGAGGTGTTGGTTATCCAGTATAGTGTCCACGGCGGTACCCATATTCGCCTCCGAAATTAGGATGTTTCACAATTAATTCAATTAAAATAATATTATCAAGTTTATTTGTGGCGCGTTCCAGAGTGGAAGATACTCTCAGTATCGCCCTGGTGAATGAGCTTTATTCTGAATCGAAACATTGCTTGAAGTATTAACATGATTCATTTTTGGGGATTATGCTGTGTCGCGCTACCTCCTTCTTTAGCGAATGTTTCGGACAGCCGTACAGTGTACATCGTCAGGGCAGATGTATTAACAGGACCCTGTAATGTATAATCTCAGGAGATTGCATATCTACCGCTGTACGAAACGTTGGCTAAATAAGGAGGTAGCGGAACACAACACGACGATCGGAATAGTACATAATAATATATATTATATAATCTATCTCTTCTTCCCCTCTTCACTACATTTAGATTCACAATATACCCAAATCGAGAACCCCACAGTCTCACAGGTTCCAGACAGAAGCAACTATTGTGGAGAGGTCACATAAAAAAAAGTTTTTTTTCAAATTAACAAAATTATGAAAAGTAAATTTTACAAAAATAAATCAACATTTCAACAAAACGTTTTCAACTTTAAAACAATAAAAAAATCTCTAGGTATTGGAAATTAGAGTCAGGACGGGGGTTGGGCAGTCACCTGACTTTTTTTGTATGTACATAAATGAAAAAAATATTAAATTTCACATTGGGAACAAAATTGTCACTCACATTTTTTACTCCAAATGAGCTAAAGAATCGCCGGTGAAAGTTTTTCGGATAAGTCTTGTTACATCTTGTAAAAATCATTATCACCCCTTGTACTCGAATCCTGAACTCCACCCTGAATTAAGGGATGTCGAGTACGTGCCCTCAAAAACCACCCAACACCTCCAACCCCGGTAATGGTTACTACAGTGGTGTTTTAGCCCCTGAATTATTAAAGCCAGCCCGAATTGTTGACGGCCGCCATAGCACAAAATACGGACACAAATTCAATTCGTACATATTAAACTACGCCTAATGATTTGAAACTACCCGATTGCCTTATCGGCAGAATAATGCCGGGCCAAACAATAATAACACTGGTTGGTAAAATGAACAAAGGTATTGCATGTCGGTTTGACAATCACAATTCAAATGTTGTGTTATTTTCATAACGCAGCCTGAATAAACTGTATGGATATTACTAATATTATTAAATTAAACGAGTGTTCGCATAATTCAACAAGTGATTTAAGACCCCACACTGTGAATTTCTATCGGAATATATCATTCTTTCCTTGAAGATTTAAAGTTTTAAGCTCTTAAAAAATACGTGTTATTTTTAAAGATAATCTCTGTCCATTAGCCGAGTTCAAGAGCTAAATATATAATAATATTAATACTTCTTCAAACACTGCAAACTTACTTTGTGGCACCATTTTAATTCAAAATTAATAGAATACTTAGTTTTAACCACGTTTATAAAGAAACAAACATGTAAAGATGTGCTAGCAATGCATTAAAATGAGAGTTTGTTTATTGTTAATTATTGGCAATTTATATAAATCTCCAAAAAAAAATAATCTGGTACGAACGAGGAAAAAGTGAAGTGATAGTTTTCTTGAAAATTGCTTGAATAAAAGGACATTTCTTAATTTTGTTTTTTTTTTTTAATTTTTACATTTATTCCCAAAATGTTTGTGGTACCTAAGCTTATTATTTTTTTTCGTGTTTTAGGCTTAAAATATGGCAATTTTTAAACACCAAAATACGTTTCCAAGACAAAAATCTAAATGGTAATTTTATCTAGTTTCCATAATATTATTTTTTTATGGCATTTTCCAAAAAAAAGTAGAATATTTTAAAAACCTTCAAAAAATTCCGAAATTCAATATTATTATTAATTATAAACAGATAAATAACCCTCTTTGGCTGGATAAGCAATGTAAAATCTTTCCATAACGATTTTTTTTGTCAGTTTCTAATTAGTAAGGCTTTTACTTACACGGTCGTTTATCAATTGAATAAAATATTCACGATGTTTTTTAGTAAGACTGTAAATATTTAAATGTTTTAAATAATTTAATTTAATAAAATATAATAAATTATTTGTTCCTGAAAGTCCCGGGGCAGTCGGATAGCGTTGCCGCTCGGTATGTCTTCGTTTTACATCCCTTCCAATAGCCCCAGCGTAGCAATCGGGCTCCTATGGACTTCGCTTACAGGAAAGATGTTAGGGCGCAATCCCCAAATTGTACATCCGATTTTATTAACACTATCGATTTTATTCATAAGACCTTAAGTATGCTTTCTTCGACATCTATAAAATAAAACTTAAAAAAATACTTAGGGAGGTTACCTTCTTAGTTGAAATTACACCCACCGTGATGTTTCCATTGTAATAGAAACAACCCTATTTGAACTATTGTTAACCGAGGAGTTTGATGGACAAAATCGCTGGTTCAAATTCTGGCGTACGCAAGTAAATTTTAATTGTTAAATTTGAATTATTTAAACACTTATTCATTAAAAATAATATAAGGCATATTTGCGGCACGTTTCACAGTGAAAATAAATTTAGACATAAAATAAAAAAAAAAATGGATTAAAGAACAAAAAAGACAATACTACCAAAATTTCATAACATAAAAGAAAAAACATACACGTAACACACAAAACCAGTAGGTATAAAACACACTTCACACATAATAAATAAATTTTAATTTTTTAATTTAATTTTTATTTTTAGTTTAAATTTATCTCAATCTTATGTTTTTTTTCACCAACTTTATATATATATTTTAAAAAATGTATTATGTATAATTTTTTGCATTATAAAATGGAGGCCTCAGCCTGGGTAAGCCGCCCAGTGAGGCCAACATTACTGTGTTGTACAATGAAATGTAAAATATTATATAAAAAAAAGAAGATTGTCTCAGCATCGCCCTGATGTAAAACCACCAATCAGATTTGAAAACTTGCTTTAAATGGCTTTAGCCGTATTTGATGACTAGAATTGAATAACCAGGATCATCCCTATCTTCCTCTTCTCCATCTCCTTCCCCTCCTCACAACCTTCATCCTCACAACATCGTCTCACCGGCTCCAGACGATTGGGAGCAGTTGAGATCATTGTGTATTATCATAAAATAAAGTTTGAACCGTCGGATTGATCACAAATTATTACTGAAGCTCGTTGATCCGATATGAGCTTTAGACCCAGTATTATGAAATTCTGCCAACATATACCATACTTTCCTTGAGCACATAATGAAAATATGTTATTTTTCAAGATAATCTCTAGCCAGACGCAGAATTGAAATAGTAAGTAGATGAAATTCCCTCGATAGAAAAAAAAATGCAAAGCAATCTCTGAAAATTATAAAGAAACCCATCTGGTTTTGATATTTTACATGGAAGTGTGAAAAAATACACGGCATATCTATGTAGATGTTGAGAGATTTTTGCACTATTTGAAATAATTCTTGTTTGTTGTTGATTTGGTTGAAGAGCAATGTGAATACATGTGTAAATTTATAACATTTTTCAAGTTCAATGAACTGATTTTAGCGCCTTTGAGGTGATTTTTCACAAAAACGGCGCTATACAAGTCATTCAAATATTATAATTTTTGATTATTAGAGATTACTGACACTCGGTAAATTTCGGTAAAAAGGTAAATTTATTCTTTTGAATGGCAATGATTCTGAGGAATTTTTAAAAATATATTCTCTCAGCTTCACAAAACACACAATCGTAATATCCCGTGATTTTTTACGGGTCTGTGCTACTGTAGATGATAAAAACTGTAGGCAAACAATACCAACAAATGTGAGTTTTATTAGTAAATGAAAACATAACACTTTGTACACCACTTATTTACTCAAAATTATCAACATGTTTCGAAACCTATTCTTCGTCGGGATAAAATGAAAATTAACAAAAATAACAATAGACAAATTAGTTTCATATTATGCGCTTTAATAATTACCATGTTACGGTAGCGTGACGGCAAAAACTATACGATCGCAATAAATATACGTTCTTTCTCGCTATAATGCGGCAGCTCTTTCTTACACATTAAATAAAGGTGGGACACATAATACGTGTGACTGTTTCCTCCAAAGTACTACTTTTTTAGAGTATGATAATGATTGCATGTTTGGGGGGTGCAGACATACGTTCACCATTTGTCTCATTTTTGACTGTTGTTTTGTTGTTTTTGATGCAGTGTGTAAGAAATAACTGCAGCATTATATGTTTAAGAACAAAAGGAAAATCATCATCGAATTGAAATTAAACGTTATTAATTTTTTTGGAATTCACTCACAATTCAATATTATCCTTGTAACTATGTTCCATACTTTCAAAATTATCGTCACGGCTAGTAGTATTGGTAGGGGTCTACGGAGACGTCACGGTGTGGTTTGTGTGAGAGATGCAAGAAAATGATGACTTTTTTCCTTTGGACGAAACATCGTGTATCTCATATTTTGAAAGAGCTGTAAGTATATGTATATGCGTTAAGGAACGGAAGTTTATTGCCTTTTTTGCCGTCACAGTACCGTAACCGTATAACTTCACGGTAATTATAAAAGCGCCCATTGGATTTAACGTTTTATAAATCATAAAAAAAATAAAAAAACTGTTTTTAAATTTAATTCCATCTCCTTACTTATGTAGCCCTTTAACCGCCTAAGAACCTTAACAGGATTTTAAGCTATCGATAAAAATCAGACAAAAAAGTTTTTTTTTTGTTTGAGTTTTTCACGTTTATTTTGACCTTCGCATAAATTATAGTAGCATTTTTTATCATGAAATGTACTTAATTTTATATGGTTCTACCAAGATATTTTTTACGATTTCATTCCATTTCACAATTTTAAACGATTCGCAGAAGCAAATTTACAGAAACAGTTTTCAAGTGAAGGATTTTTATGAATAAAAGTGAGGCTTTTGTTAAATATTCATAAATGTCAAAGAATTCGGTTTTTATATAAATACTGCTACGCGCTTTAAAAAATCACAATGTTAATTTTAATTTTCTTGACAAAATAACAAGGATTCTAAAATTCAGTAGAAAATAAATTAAAATCCAGTGCTTTTTGCAAGAAGTTTTAAAAAAATAATTAGATTTATGTTTTCCACAAAGTGGTGAAATTTAAATTTTCTGTTATTTATATAAATAGAATGGCGTTTTTTGCGCCTCAAAATTTTAACCTCGTGTGGGGATTAATAATGTTACGATCCTTGGTATTATAGACTTGCAGACATCTAATTCTGGGTATTTTAAAATCTTCCATCTATTTTACATTAAAGGAATTCCTCCGCATTTGCCTTCGAAAATAAGGAAATCCTAAGAAAATATTATTCAACATTAAACGGAATAAGCCTTCAGTGATAACAGTATATGATATTCTGCGTTGTGATGTTTTGTGGTGGGAGCGTTTGTCTGTTTTTACGAGAGAAATATACCTACTTATAAGAAAATAAAATAGGCTATGTCGGGATGAGAGAAATAAAACACTTTTTACCGAAAGAGAAAAACACCATTAACATTCCAATTCTTAATTTATACAAATATGAATATTCATGTTACAATGTTTTTTCTTCGTCTAGCCGAGAATTGACTTTTCAAGGCGGTTATTATAACAATTTGTTTATTGTCGTTTCATTTGTTTGTTGTTAGTTATGACTACTTTTTAAAGGTTTTTTAAATTTAATAATCTACTTGACAAGGTCAAAAATGACAGCAATAACGTGAAAAAGGGTGGAACTCAACAAAAGACCTTGTGAGCGAGGAGGAAAAATATTTACAGCTAACATTGAAAAAATATTTATCGTTTATCATGAACTTCTTCTACCAATAATATTCTTCTTACAAAGGAAGTAGATTAAATTCTGTGAAGGAAAAAGGTATGAGGGTTGGGTAGGAATCTGGAGGCTAGTGTCTCAAGGAGTGTCTGCCGTATTAATTCATTACTACAGACGTATGAATTCATCCCTCCCATTATGCAAGGCGATGTTCAAGAGAGTCCTGCTGGAGAGGTCAAAAGATCAGGGCAGACACATCCGTCCGGACAAACCTCACGCCATCAACCCGGGCACCCTTGTCAAGTCACCAAACGTAGCGTAACCATTTGACGGTAACTTCTTGGAATAAAAATTTGTCAATAATCAAAGCACTTACATTATAAAGGAAGGACCTATTTTTTTTTCCTTTATTTTTTTCCAATTTTTACATTTGGCATATATATTATAATGGGAACGAACCAAGGTCTGCAGAGGGTGCGACTTAGTGGGTTTCCATTATTCTTACGTTTTTTATAATATTGTGTAAGCCAAATGTACACATTGGAAAAAATTAAAGGAAAAAAAAATGAGGTCCTTCCTTTATAATGTACCTAAGTATTGATTATTGACAAATTTTTGTTCCAAGAGGTTTTTAACGTGTTTTGTTATTTTTTATAAATTTTGTTTGTTTATTAGAAGTAATATAATTTTTTTTTCACATATTTCAATTATTGTTTTGTTTATTTATTTAATTTAACACATGTTAACTGTCTGAATAAGTGTAAAAAATAAGCCAAATAACAGTAAATTCGATTCGATAAAATAAAATCGATTTTTAATATGCAGAAAATCTGCCAAAACCGAAACTGATGCCGAAACTAGATTTTTTTGCCGAAATTTTCCGAAACCGAAACTGAACCTTCGGTCGGTCACTATTAGTAATATTTAAATTCTTGTTCATACCCTTTCCAATTACTAAAATTTCCAGTTCAACTAAACTGATACCAAGTCATTACAATGTAAAATCGCGTTACTATTATTATAATCCAAATAATGTTAATGTTGTATCAAATAAATGATTGTCAAACTCTGAGACACCATTACTGTAAACACCCTAAATGCTCAGAAAATGCACTGAAAATACATATGAAATTTTCGTACCGGTTTTGAAACTTGACAAGAAAATGATTTTTAAATTAAAATTAATGCTTCCTTTATTAATATCGAATATGTATATTTAGCCCGATGAGAGACTTAAAATTATAAATTTACAGCTGGCATTTGAGGCATAATATATTGATCTAGTAGCAAGTTAGTCATATTCACCCTAAGGACGGAACCAAACAGTTAAGACGTTATTAATGCAACATACAAAGTGCCAAGATTAAATCGTCAGCGTAAGCCCGGTTATTATAAGCCTCAGAATAAGTTAAACTTACATTTTAGTTTAAGTTAAGTATAAGTTACTTCATGCGAAAATGTCTTTCTAAGATGAGGGATATATTGTAATACATATTAAGGATTTTTTGGTACATTATAATATAATACTAGCGCATAACCATGAAAAATAATGCCATTTAATCGTGGCCTCACTAATATACATGGTCTAAATTTTATACAAAATAACAAACAGCCTTGCATATGATAAACCTTACTAATGAACTAAAATTATCGAAACTGACATTTTAGTTCATTAGTAAGGTTTATCAACTAGATAATATTACCATGTTTACAGACATGTTTACAAACTAGATAATATTACCTTTCGATTTTTCATAGTATTTTAATATTTTAATTTCAAACATTAAAAAAGTTTTTAAAAAAAATTGTTGTAAATATTATTTAGGTAGACCAAATGTCGAAAAATTGTAAAGATTTCAAAATTAAAAAAAAAAATATATTTTTTTCTAACGTTTATACATATAAAAATTATAAATATAATTCCCACAGACTAACCAATATATTTATATTGGATTTATTGTTTGAGAAATATAAACGTTGATTTATATTTATCTATACTTGCATAAGGTATTGGTGTTTAAATTGGGTAGATTCATTAACAATTAATAACTTTATCTGTAATTAGTTTTTATGTAAGAACCAAATATGTTCCTTCTGTAAATTTGTTATATGTATGTATATTTCAAAAAAAAAAAAAAAATTTGATGGCCTCCGTAGTCGAGAAGTAAATAGCAATAAAATAATAGACAAGTGACGAGCCACCCCGTTCAACCCTAAGGATGCGGGTTAGAATCCCGGTATGCTCAAGTAAAAATTATAAGATTGATTTCTGTATTTTTTCAATAATAACATATGGTACATTTGCGGCACGTTCCAGAATGGAGGATGCTCTCAGTATCGCCCTGGTGTAAGACCACCATTCAGAATTGAAAGTTTCTTGAAATGGATTAATCTTCTTCCCCTCCCCACTACTTTCAGCCTCTTAACATACCCCAATTGGGGATGCTATAGTTTGGGACTTTTACGGTACTCAAATTAAAAAAATAACGTTCATGGAGTTCGTGTTAAATTCACTCGGGTACAGTCAATTAAAAAATAACATGTCAAATAAGCTAACTGTTTCACGACGGGAACCTCACGCCTCACTACCAAAATGCGATGTTGCCAGCACTTTCGCAGCCAGTTAAAGACGTCATATTTTATTAGTAAGAGTTCGAAACTTACAATAATTTACTTACAAAGAATTATACAATATTTTGCTAGGTATTCCACATCTAGGTGACTACATAGCGAACAAATATAATTCACCATTCTAATACTTAGTTAAAGAAATAATATTATGTTCCAATGAAAACTAGTAAGAAGTAAATTTCACATACAATGTCTTCATGGATGCAACCCGACATTAGCAATAAGTAGCGCTTATGTTTAATTCACCATGAATAATAATTATTATCACATTATAAATGCTTCGTGAACACCTCTCAACCAGCGAGATCTTGTATTTGTATGGGTGTTTTGGAATATTCAGTAGTAAAATTATATACATAGAAATGAAATTTGTGACCTACATATTATTTTAGTGTAAGAGGAGAAACGTTGTTATGTAAATTATATGAACAAATTTTGCTATTAAAAAACATGACCAAAATTAAGATTTAAAAAAAAATCCTGCCTGGGATGCATTTATTGCATTAAAATATGCAGGTTCAAAAATCTAAGCTTTCGAGTCGAACTTTCAACAAATGGTTAATTTTTATATTCAATTCCAAAAATTCTTTAGCACCGTTGTGATTTGAAATTCGATGAAAAGAAAAAGCGACACTAAAATGAGACAATCACATACATCGTAGCCTGCGAGAGAATAAGATAGAATAATCGGAGTCCTATTTGTGGGGTGCTTCGTAGCCTCCACACTTTTGTCTTCTATAGTTTTCTGAAGGTTTCACTTCCACCGCGTGTGAACTGCTGCACGCTTGTATTTTTTAAATATTTTTTTTAATATTATTACCACTCAAGAGTCCCAACTGCTCCCGTCTGGAGCCAGTGGGGCTATGGCATCCCCCTTTGGGGTAAGTTGTGAGTTGTGAGGCTGAAGGTAGTGGGAAGGGGAAGGAGATAAGGTAGAAGAAGATGGGGAAGTACCTGACTATTCAGATATGGTCACCAAACATGGCTAACGCCATTTCTAGGATATATTCAATTCTGAATGGTGGTCTTACACCAGGGCGATACTGAGAGTATCTTCCACTGCAAAACATGCCGCAAATATGCTACATATTATTTATAATGAATAAGTTGTAAAATAACACAAATTAATCAAATAAAATGTTGGGATTTGAACCCGTATCCTCCGGATTGATAGTCGGAAGCCCTTCTACTCGACCACGGAGAGCGTCATAAATACTTTATACTTACTAAACCAGCAATTTTACGAGTGCATAAAGAAAACTTATGGTAATGTATGGTAATGTTGGCACATGACGCTAAATTAGAGCAAATTTCTAGTTCTGTGGGGGTAATGGCGTTGTGCTACTATAACACCATTTCATTTCTATTACCTACCCACTTCCACTGACAGGGGAATGCCAAATATTCTTCATAATATGCACGTAAATGGAATGGAATGTTGGATAAATATAGCGAACTGTAAAGAAAATAAGGTGGAATGCCGTACCATGAAATAAATTGGAATACTGAAGAGTATATATTGGATTGCAATAAATATTCATGCAAAATTATTTGAATAATTGCACTTTTTGTCACCCAAATAGTTATGGTGATTTTTTCAAAACGTTATTTAAATCGACGTTGTCGGTTTTTGAGTCCAGCCAAATCGTGGTAATCGTTTATTAATTTAACCGTGAATTTAAACGTTTTTAAACTACAAATTAAATTTCAATGATTCCTCTACCTACCTCTGATGTAGGTGGTTCACTACGTTTGATGACTTAGCAGGAGTGCTCGGGTTTATGGGATGAGCTTTGTCTATTTTTGCGTCTGCCCACCTTCTGCGTTGCGGGCTAGATCTAGATAAACTTGTTGAGGGAGACCTTTTGACTTCTCCAGCCGGAGTCTCGAACCATCCCTTTGCGCCGCAGTTTTTTTCCTTTATTTTTCACAACTTTTACATTTGAGAAATACAATATTATGAAATCATAAGAGTAATGGGAACCCACTAAGGTGCAGCCTGTGTGTGGGTAATAAAGTTATATACATTTTTTATTGTACCTTAAAAGAACAAACAGTGGGCATATAAAACAAAAACATTATTTAAATTTGTCTAAACAGTTTGTATAAAAATAAACAATAGTGTATTAATAAAACAAAAACAATAATGTATTAATAAGTGTATAGTTTGCGAGAAACTTATAGTGATTTAAATTAGATAAATAAAGTTTCAACGTCTGTATTGTTAAGCCATAATTTTAACTCTTTTAAGTATTGAGGTAGTTTAGTAATCACTTGAATTTTTTTCGGTAAAAAATTGAAAGTGCGAGGTCCAATAAAACTGCTGAGTTTGCATTTGTTTGGTATTCGTTTGTGGGGTGTGAAATACATACTGATGTTGATTCTGTCTTAATGTTTTTCGAATTTGATTTTGTTTTTAAAGATATATTTCATAGTTTGCAGTATAAATGGATTAGATTCTACTTCTATTATACATAATTTTCATAAATAATATAATTTTGAATTTTTTGTGAAGGTTTTATAAAAGCATCAAGCGCACCACCCCATCTTATTAAACAGTACATGATTGCAGATTGCACAAGAGAAAAAATAATTATTTTCAATTTGTCAATATTGAATACTTCCTCAAGTCTGTAAAATATGTACATAAGATATCTTAATTTAGAAACGGTATTGTTTATTTGTTATTGCCAATTTAAATTTGTATCAATTTAAATCTAAATATTTGATCTTTTCAACTATTCAAAGTTCCAAGTTGAAGGGATGGATTGTATGAATAAATTCCTGGACACACTGACCCCCAGATTTCTACCCACTTCTGAAACCTTTTTCCTTTCCAGAACTTCTTCTCCCCCCTTTTCTTGTAAAGACCCTCCACACAGTATTTCCTAAGACGAAATAGGCCCTGAGGGATATTATTTTGCTAAAGGACCTCTGTGCCTTGAGCTATCGTAAAAAAAGACCATATTTTTTTGGTAAGAATCCAAAATTTTGACCTGCATGGCGCGGCGTGACTCCGGAGAGCCTAAGAATACGGTTATCAAATTTCGACCCCAAGCCTTTTATATCTCCCATTACAATATTTGTCAGTTTTTTGAGACATGAAGATTAACAGTGTGTTAATTTTTCAGATAAATCATCATGTTTTAAAATATCTGACAACCCTAAATTTGATTTTAAAACGATCCATATTTTATAGATATTCAAGAAAGTCGTTTGTAATTGATAAATTAATTTTACACCACATTTCTTTATAGGTTTAAAAACGGGCTTTTTGGAAGTGTCACCAACAATAAATTTTTTCTCACATCTTATGTACCGAGTGCTTGTTTGTCATTTGTCCTTTATTATCAAGAATTCTTTTCAAGAGCTAAACTGTTTTCCTCAACGACAAATAAATTAAAATAAAAAAAACAAAACATTTGTTGTCGCGTTGTGCCAACCCTAATGTGTTAAAATTCTATCTACTCTTGCAACACATTTTCCAGCATTAAGATTTATAATAAAACAGAACACTTTTACATTAAGTAACCAAATAAAGAGTTATCATATCTTGTGGCAACCCTGATGTATCGTGGCGATAACTTGCAACAGAAAGGTCGTTTTTTATATTGCGAAATGATAAATAACATTCTGCACATATTGCAGAACTAGCTTTATTACCCGGCCTTGCCCGAGACAAAACCAATTTTTCTTTTTGTGGAATGGAAAAATGTGCAACAAGCAATAAATTATCATCTTGCCTTGTGTTTTACAGCGAAACGCATGCATCAAGTTCACTATGGAAAATGATTATAATATTACCCCCTTACCAATAAAGGAATTTAAAAGTGTACACAACTGATACTTATCAATTTTTGCATAGTAAACGGTGGTGAAAAATTCTTTTTTTAACTTTAACGCCACACTTTGTATTTGGGGATGCTGTGTGGAGGTTCTTTTTTGAGAAAAGGAAGGAGACAAAGGGGTCAGTTCGTTCAGGAGTGACGGACGTTTGAATCCATTCATTTCGCTACGGTGCAAGACGATGGGTCGAGAGAGACCACAGGGGAGAATTCAAAAGGTCTCTCCAAACCGGCCTCTCCCGAGCCGGCTTGCCACGCAGCTGGTGGGGCAAGCTCATCCGCGCCAAAACCTAAACACAACGTATCCCATGAACCTGGTCATCCCGGCTAAGACATCAAACCTAGTGAACTACTTGGGATGACTTATGGCAGAGGTGTGGGTTATCCAATAAATGGTTCCCAGGGCGTACCCATACCCACCCCTTAATAGATTTTTTAGTAAGGCTGTAACAATAAATTTATATAATGACTTTACCTACTTATTGCTTCACTAGTGAATCTTGTCACAGAATCAAAGAAACTTTTTGTGACTTCGAATCGGTGAAGTTTAATTAACTACATATTTTATGTTTTTAGCGAATTGCGCACTATATAGGGGTATGTTGTGAGGCTGAAGGTAGTGAGGAGGGGTAGGAAATGGGAGGAAAGCAAGTGGGGAAGCACCTGGCTATTCAGATTTGGTCATCAAACACGACTAATTCCAACTTCATGAAACGTTTTAACTATGAATGGTGGTCTTACACCAGGGCGATACTGAAATTACACTCTTACTCTTTATTTACAAAGTTTCAAAAATAATTTAATTAAATGAAGACAGAAGTGAAACTCAATCGAAAATCTGGAGACAGAAAAATCCTAAAAAGATATTGACACCGTTGGGAATCGAAAATCTGGAGACAGAAAAATCCTAAAAAGATATTGACACCGTTGGGAATCGAAAATCTGGAGACAGAAAAATCCTAAAAAGATATTGACACCGTTGGGACTCGAACCCAGGACCTTCTGCTTTCATGGCAAAAGCTCTACCAACTGAGCTAAGGTTTCTATATCCAATTCGGTCACTTTTAACTGTATCATACTTCAACTAAGAACTACCAATATTATGTTCATTTTTTAACGCATATATTATTGGCTGCTATCTTTATATATGATTGCAAGATTCAAATCCGAACTAAATGCTATCTTGATACAGTTAACAGTGACCGGATTGGATATAGACACCTCAGCTCAGTTGGTAGAGCTGTCGCTATGAAAGCAGAAGGTCCTGGGTTCGAGTCCCAGAGGTGCCAATATATATTTCTGATTTTCAATCGAGTTTCGCTAATATTGTCTTCATTTAATTAAATATTACAATTTTTACTCATAAAGTTAAAAATAAAAATTCATTCATTCGGTGCAAGGATTATATAAAGAACTCCATATTTATGAACTCTTAACGGTTGGAAGATTTGCTTCATTGCACTACTTTTCATACTAAATATTCACTAGCACTTTGGAGAGTCTTTCTGGGGTTTTTTCGATTCAATTAAGTTTAATTCAGTAGATATGTTATGCTTATTGCTGTTATACGTGCTAATTACGCCGCCTTCCCCTCGCAGGTAATCAAGGGGCTGTTTTTCACTCCCCGCCACGCTAATTTAAGGTAATACATTGTCAGGGCGCCAAATAAAACCGTTTTTATCTTCGCGGACTTCTTTTTAATTAAAGAATATTATTAAACAGGGTCTAAGGGCGTGAATCAGGGGTGAACTATGTCGCTAAATTTAAAATTAAACAGTTCTTTGAATATTTGTTTAACATTTCTGTATAAAGGAATTAAATTACAGCAGAGATTTTCATTGTAGATTTCTTGGTCTTAAGATTAATAGTTTATTTATAATTTATTTATTTGTAAACAGAAACAAATAGTTCATTAGTTACAGTATTGAAAACAATTTACAATTATTAAGTATATTTCATGGTGGGTACCTATGATGTGTTTCTTTGTAGTGTCTTATTTATGGTATGTATATACCGGGTAATTACCGGGTGATGTGCGTAGTGGGAAGATGTGTGTGTGCTTGAGTATGTAAGGGTGAGTATGTATGTGTGAGTGTGTATGTATGTATATGCATTGAACAAATTATAATTATTCACATGATGCTCTTTTTAAACTTAGAGTTTATTTAATGTTTATTAATAAAGAGCGGTGAAAAAAGTACCCCGTTACGTAAAACGGAAAAAAATAAGACAAAATTAAGGAAAGCATAAAAACGATGAAAATAAAAGAAAGATATAGGTAATATTATTAATTTAATTATTACGAACCTTTTAGGGGCTTTTGTCTATGAATAAATAGCAACATATATAAAGTATTGTATTATGTAATGATTGAATTGCCTCTTTAACAATCTTTTATATTAATTTATTGACAAATTGAAGATGTCCACTGTCTTCGTATAATTATTTCTCTCTATTAGTATTCTCTCCAATGAGGAATACATATCGCTCACGGAAATTAGAAATGCTACTAAGACAAAATGTTAATTGTTCAGGAGAGCTAAAATAAAGTTTTTTTTTATTTTACTTTACTTTTTTCGGAACTTGAACCCGTGTCCTTCTGATTGCCGGTCAGGTGCTCTTGACCACTGAGCTAGTATATATTGATTTATTTGGCGGGTATTAGATAAGCCGCCATAGCTCAGTGGTCAAGAGCACCTGACCGGCAATCAGAAGGACACAGGTTCAAGTCCCGTTGGCGGCAAGTTTCTTTTCTCGGAAGATTTTTTCAATGTAGATGAGTGTTTCGGGCTGATAATTATTGTTTATAATAATTATTACCCTTTGTGCTATGCATAAAAGTCTTGTCTTAAACGTTAGTTTATCAATTAAAAATAATAATTAATATTTGACAAGTTAAAGTATTTCACCAAAAAAATGTAGACATAATTTGTCTCGACGCCACCTAGCGAGAGATTTAGTATTAAAAATACCTCTCTCACAAAAATCAAGTTGGTTGTTTTCAGGTGGAAAAATGTAATTAGAAGTAATTGTTGAATGAAACACTAGTACGTATTAAATTATTTGGTGGATATTAGATAAGCCGCCATAGCTCAGTGGTCAAGAGCACCTGACCGGCAATCAGAAGGACACGGGTTCAAGTCCCGTTGGCGGCAAGTATCTTTCTCGGAAGATTTTTTCAATGTAGATGAGTGTTTCAGGCTGATAATTATTGCTCATAATAATTGTTACACTTTGTGCTATGCATAAAAATCTTGTCTTAAACGTTTGTTTATCAATTAAAAATAATAATTAGTATTTAATTTATTTTTAATTTTTCAGAAAAAAATCTTTCAAAATGCATGTCGTAAAAGACACAATTATTTCCCTAGAAAATTTCGTCAACGTAGATCGAAAGAGAAATAAAAAGAAGAAAAATATCATATTTAACTCATTTTTGGATTAATTGTCGTTTGCAGCATTTTAAATTTCCGCCAGGTAGCAGAATTTCTGCGCTGAAATAATTCCCGTCTTCTAGTATAACGCAATGGAATACGAAAGTGTACCTATCAATGCAAGCAAAAAACTATCAAATGAATAATTTTGAAATTTATATAAAATAAATATTAAGTCAGTTTTGTCCGATAAAATTTAAGCATTACCGTTTCGATTAAAAGAGTGTTGTAGTTCAACAAAATTGCTGGAATACACATTTTAAAACTTAGCAAGTGTAGGTATACGCACTAATAGAAATTCGCCAAGATGTTTCAAAGCCCGGGTTCAGGGGGTGAGGTTTTGTCCAGGACTTGGCGACGGATGCGTCTGCCCCACAGCTGCGTGGCAGGCCGGATTGGGAGACTGGTTGAGGGTGACCTTTTCAGTGGGAGAGATTGATTCATACGTAGATTCCTACCCCTCATGCCTTTTTCCTTTCCGGAATTTCTTCTCCTTCCTTCTCTTGAAAATACTCTCCGTACAGGATCCCCAAAGATGACACAGGCCCTGAGCAAAATAAATTTTCTGAAAAAAAAAGAAATAATATTATATATTGTTTTCAAAGCGTCAACAAATTTACAAATGACTTTAACAGAAAAAGTACAAAACAATATTTATCATTGTTTCTCTGCTACAGTTTATCTATTGCATTAAAAATACCATTGAAAATGCCTTTCACTCAAATCCACGGTCCTACTTTGGTAAACTGATACGTCCCTGCGACCTACAAAGAGAACACACCTTCAGCTAAGGCAGTGTAACCTCCCCTTACTTGTTTGATAACAGCCTTAAAATTTGAATTCAGCATGCGAGGTTGCTAATTACAGCGCTGCCTGGAGATTACATCGGAAGGCAGACGAGGCACAATCAACATTAAAGGTCAGACCTGTCAATCCAAAGGAGAAACTACAGTCATTGTTTTGATTGTTTCCCGGTTTGAAAGTGATCAAACTAACTTATGCATACGCTGAAGACTTTCAACACTTATTAATTCTACGTTGTTGGATGCATAATTAAGATAATGAATTTTGCTATCGTCAGTTTTGTCTTGGCCTTGAAGTTGGGCAGCCATTAATTCTTTAATATCATCTGCGATAAATACGTTTTTCTTTTCTTAGTGATGTCCTTTTAGAGATCTTCTCTTGTAACTCGGTGTATTAATTTTTTTTACATTAGCTCCATACAGGAGGCCCTGCGGAAAATGTTTTTAACTCTCGTGTTGTCGTGGAATTGCACTGTAACATTATGACAAAAAAACTTGAGCTTTTAAAATAATTAAACTGGTCTTACGTAAAACTAAAACAAGGTTTTTCGGACCTACCTATGGTTGCGAGACGAGATGCCCATGGCCAACCTAAAAGAAAGAAATTGAAATATTTTTTTAATTTACATTAGCTGCACACAGGAGGCCCTGAGGATAATAATTTCCTGCAGGACCTATGTCTATTTGTAAATGTGTGTCGAGAGTATTTTTATGGAAAGGAATGAGAGGAAGATATGAGAAGGAAAACGAATCTTGGAGTTAGTGTCTCCAGGCGTGACGGACGTGTAAATCCATCTCTCCCACGGTGCAAGGCGATGTTCCCAGAGGTTTCTGCTGAAGGGTCAAAGAATCTCGCAATAGTTGGGCAAACGCATCTGCCGTCAAGACCTAGACAAACTCCATCCCATGAACCCGGGAACCCCTGCTAAATCACAAAAATAGCGAACCGATAAATAAAAGAGGTTTTGATTATCCAATAAATGTTTCCAGGGGCGGCGGTACCATATCTGCCTCCCAAATTGTATTTAAATAATATATTGAAATTTATTATCATCTTCAATTTGTCTTTTTCTTGAGGTCGGACTACCAGAAATAAGAAAATCATAATTTTCTGAGGCATGCATACTTTTATTTAGATTTCTGGTCTTCTCTTTGACTTCCTTCTGAATTTTCAGAGTTTTTGTATTCCAGTAAACCTATATCTTTGAAATTCATTATGATGTATGTACATTTTCGAAAAAGCTTTATGATCAACGGTTTTGTCTTCACGTTAAAGTTGAACGACCAGCAATCCTTCCTGTTCCGAAGCCTATCAGAAATTTTTTTCTTCTTCCCAATAGATTTCGGGTTTTTGTCTTCCCAATGATCAGCCTCCAGAGTTCATCTTCACATGAGGGTATCCCAAGGTTGAAGTTTTACTTCAATTATGTGTATCATCTACGTGTATGCTGTTGATACGGTTCAAAACTTGTGCATCGGTTTGAAGGAATCTCATTTGATCCCATGAATTATTAGAAAGATGCACAATTGCACATTGCTCATCTTGAAATTTTGGAATTTGCTTTTATTTCAACTATTAACATTCACCCCTTAAGGCTTTTAGATATTTTTATCTCTAACTCCTTTTCGTAAAAAAATAATAATAACTTATAAACTAGATAAAATTAGTTTTTAGGTGTTTGTATTTGAAATAAGTTTTGAATTTTCTAAATAATAAAACTTTATTATCGAACTTGAAAATGTTAATAAAAAAGTTTCCGAAATATTTTGATTAGAAAGTTTTAAGATTTATTTTGTTCAAAATTTAGAAAACAAATTATTTATTTACTGAAGGAAATTAGTAAGAAAACTATTCCTTAACTTATTAAACTTAAATCATCAACTTTAAAACTTAGAATTATAAACTAGACAAACCGAAAATAAGTTTTTTTTCTGTTTCCAACAACTTATCATATTACTAAATGCATAAAACTTTCTTCCAAAGTAAAAGAGGCAATATCCGCAAAAATGTACGAAAATTCATGGCACGCAACTAAATAAAAGTTTTTATTTTTTTAGCATCCACACAAAAAAGCTCAGTAGAAAATAATTCGTCTCAAATACTAAGACATCTTTGGGAATGCTTCATCGGGGACCTCTAAAATAAAATGACAGAGAGGCAGTTATGGGAAAGAAAGGATAGAAATCTGCGTTGTTCCGAGAGAGTTCGGCTAGAGAGGTCAAAAGGCCTCCCTCAACAAGACTCTCCCGAACCGGCCTGCCACCCACACTGGTCGGCAGACGCATCTACCGCCAACACCCGGATGAACCCGGGTACCCTTGCTAAATTACCAAACGTAGCGAACCACTTGGGATGACCCATAGCAGAAGTGTTGGTTATTCAATAAATGTTATTATTCCCATGCTTTTAACAAATGTTTCCCATCTCTATCAATGATTCAGCAATTCTTAATTACAATTATTATTCATTCACACCCTTGCGCCAAGTCATAATAAAATGATTATATTTATTATTAGAGATCGCGTTGGTAATGAATGAGCAAAAAAATATGATTTATTAATTGGTAATACAAGCATGAAATCGCAGTCACTAATCCAGGCAGGGTCACGCACGTTTTGATGTAATATATTACAATTTTTTGACGTTTTATCAGTGTCCCAAAAATAAATCACGATATGTTTTACAACCGAGACCTACTTTCAAGTTCCGCGCGGGGTTCATAAAGAAAGTGTATAAAAAACAATGCTATTCTCGTGTTATTATAATAAAAAAACTTCTATTTTGAAATTGTACCAGCGACTAATAAAAAATGTTTATGCATCTAATAAGTTACAAGTTACGAAAAAACAGATTTTTTGAAGAATATGATAATTCATTCTCATCTTTCGAAGTTATATCATTAAAAAAATGTAATTTCGGTTGCGGCTGTTTAACTGGTTTAACGAACGCGGATTAGCGTCAAATTTAAGTGTCATTTTCAAAGAATTGGAACTGATTGTGTGAATGATACAAACTATCTTCTTATAACTATTGAAGGTTATTCCCATCAATGTTATAAATAAGAATGTTATTTCCCATCAATGAAATAAAGCTTCTGTTTTAACTTAAAAGGGAACGGAAACCAATATTATTTTTGCAACTCGTTTCACAACACTTTAAATTTCGAGGTCAACAAAACATTTTGGTATAGATAACAACGAATTCTGATGGCTTATTTAGCAGACGGTAGTCATTATTCGAGACCACAACCTTGAGGTTGCAATAGTATGTCTCAAACCCTGCATTATCGACAGCTAGTGCCATCTATGGGTAATCCCTTAAACTAATATCTCGAAGAGCTATGGGCCATCTGTGAGTAACCTCTTAAACTAATATCTCGGATAGCTACGTGCCGTCTGTTAGTAATCTCTTAAAATAATATCTAGGATATCACAAATACGATTATACATTGAAACACTTTTGAAAAGAAATTTTAAAAAGCCTCTTAGTATATAAATTAATATTATGTCTAACTAACTAACCATCACACCGTTTCCTCGCAGGTGTAGGCAGAGAGAACGGACCGCCAAATAACTCGGTCCTGGCACACACTCTTTGCCTCACTCATATTCATACATCGTATCATATTCTATTCTATTATTCTGACTTTTGACATGGCCCGAATCAAGTATCAGCCCTGTCTTCCTCGGGCGTCCCCGACTTCTTCTACCGTTCACACTTGCGTCTTTCATTACTTTCTTCGTTCATTCGCTCTACGTGCCCAAACCATCTGTGTGTTCCTTTCTTAAAATATTATGTTGATTTATAACAAATATGTGCAATGTATTAATATATAACTTGAATTATATTTTAACAAATACGTTTAAAGAAAAAGAAAGGCAAACATTTCCGGGTTAAGAATAAATAATAACAAAACTATTTGAAAATCTTCCACCAACATGAGACCATAAGCGAAAAATGTGGCTTGTATCGTAATTTGACGACTTAGCCAGCCGAGAAAGGAACTCGCAACGCCAGAGTTGGAACCAGAGGCGATGCTAACTCAGCCACTGACCGCATATTCGTAAATTATTCTTTCTTGCTGAAAACTTGCTACACCATTATTTTTCGAACCAAACCACCTATTAACCATCTAATTTATCAATAATTTTACTTTGTGAAACATATATGATTTTAGATTAGGTACATTCCATTTCAAGATTAATATCTAGCATCATCATTTAAATTAAACAATCTCTAAAAAAATACGAATTTATTCTCGTAATTTACTGATGAAATAATCATTATAACAAGATTCCCGGCCTATCTGGGGACGGTAAAATTTATAAGTCTTAGAAAAGAAGTTAAACAAAAAGCGTCGCAAAGATTACGGATACTTTGTACAGAGATTAAAAGATAATTTTTTTTCACATCGAATTTACACTTTTGACCTTTCTTTTGAATATCGGGCCTGGAATGAGATTTGAAAACTTGTTTGTTTTTGATTTTATTGTTTCACAGAAAATCGCTGAAAAATGATATTATTTATGCAAAACAAAAACCCTAAATTTAATCAAGACATCACGATCGCAATAAGCATATAATAAAACTCGTAATGTTAAACCAAAATATGGAATCGAGGGATATTTCGATGCTCTATGGCTAATTATGTGAGTCGACTCAACTCAAATTTGATTAAACAATTTGATCCTTTTACAAGCTATTTTTGGATATATTACCTACACAAAGGCTGCGCCATAGTGGGTGTCCATTACTACTTCTTTTGTTTTATTAAAAATAGATAAAAATGTGTGTCACTTCTTCAAACACAGTTAATTTTTTTTGCCATCATTTTGATTCAAAATTGAAAACACTTCGTATTAACCACCTTTATTATTCAGAGATATAACCGACATGTTTCGTTAACTATGTTCACATCATCAGGTTTATGTTATTAAAAATTATGTTTGTAAACAAAATTTTAATATCGTGGATTATCTTAAATAGTTAAAACTTTAAAATTAGGATAAAGGAGCATCTAAGGTATTTATACAATAATGGTTTCTCGGAGTTTGATAATCATTTATTCGAGATAAACTGTACTTTTGATTTTAATTAGTAAAATAAAATGGAGTTTTTATTAAGAGTTTAAATATTTGGGAGGCGTGTATCGGTAACCATTTATTGGATAACCAACACCTTTGTTATTGGTTACTTCAATCGGTTGGCTACGTTTGGTGAGTTGGCAGGGGTGCCCGGATTCGTGAGGTGAGAATTGTTCAGGTCTTGGCGGTGGATGCGCCTTCCCACAAGCTGCTTGTTTGGCCGGATCGGAAGAGGCCGGTTTGAGAAGACTCTTTGACCTCTCCAGTTGGTCTCTCTCGATCCATCGTCTTGAACTGCAGCAGGAGAGTTGGATTCATAAGTCCGTCACTCCTGGACACACTGACTCTTAGATTCCTACCGACCCCACCCATCCATTTTTGCTTCCCCGAACTTCCTCCTTCGTAACGGATGCGTCTGCCTATCTACTATGTGGCGGGCCGGATTTGGAGACTGGTTGAGAGAGACATTTTTACCTCCGCAGCAGGACTCTCCCGATTCATCGCCTTCCAGTGGGAGGGATGGATTTATACGTCCGTCACTCCTGGACACACCGATCCCCAGATTCCTTCTTACTCCTCATACCTTTTCTTTACCAGAACTTTCTCTCCTGTCCCTCCATAAAAAAAAACTTCACACAGCATTCTCTTAGATTTTAGAAGATATAGGCCTCCTCCCGTGTGGAGCTAATATTAAAAAGACAGCTTATAGTCTGATTAAGCCAAACTCTCATGAATAGGTTAAAAGTCAATTATTGGTGTCCGCATTAAATGAGTTGAGTTTTTAAATAAAATGAAATAAAAAAAAAACGAAAATCTGGTCGTTACAATGCAACGATCTTTAAAAGTTTGTTTTCGATTTGAATATTTAAAAAGCCTGTTCATTTCGAGGTTTAAAAATATTCATCGTTTCCTGATAAATATTCAGCAGTGTTATAAGAAATGTAAACGGATCTTCCGACAAAGAAAACAGTATTTAAAAAAAAGATAATTTGAAGGAATATTAGTACACTTCATTTTTAAATGTTTCAATAAGAATATTTATAAGCTTTTACGAAAATTTTGCGTTGCCTTAAAAAATAATGGTTTCATTTATAAACATTTTTAAATCCTGACAGACGGCTCTGAATTTTTAATCGTACCTATCTAAATTATTTTATAAATTAGTAACTTTGCGATGGAATACAAAATCTTCATTCCTGACAACTTATTTAAAAAAATGTGAATAATGCATAATCTCCAAACTGTGAATTAAAACAAATTAATCAAATAATCAGTTTGGGAGGCGGGTTAGGGGTACCGCCGCCCCAGGAAACATTTTTCGGATAACAAACACCTCTGCCGCTGGTCACCCCAAGTGGTTAACTACGTTTGTCGACTTAGAAGGAGTGCCCGGGTTCATGGGGCGAGGTTTGTCTGGGTCTTGGCGGCGGATGATCTGCCCACCAGCTGCATGGTAGGCTGGATCGGGAGAAAATGTTGAGGGATTCCCTTTGAATACTCCAGCCGTATTCTCTCGGAACATTGCCTTGCACCTCAGTGGGAGGGATGGATTCATACGTCTGTCACTCCTGGACACACTGACTCCCAGATTCCTACCCACCCCTCGTACCATTTTCCTTCCTAGAACTTCCTCTCCTTCCTTTCCTTAAATAACCCTCCACACAGAATCCCCAAAAATGACATGGGCCTTGAGAGGAATTATTTTTCTCAGAGCCATTGTAAATATCGTGATACAAGTAAAGTTATGATTTTGTTTTCATTAGCTCCGTATAGGAGGTCCTGAGGAAAATAATTTCCCTTAGGTCCAATTTCATCTTAGGGGATACTGTTTGGCGGATAAGAGTAGAGTAAAGATTAAGAAAAGGAAGGAGAGGAAGATCTGGCAAGGACAAAGGTGTGATGGGACGAATAGAAATCTAGTGTGTCCGGGAGTGAATATATCCATCCCGGTGAGAGTATGAGTTTAAAGACGGACTGGAAAGCTCAAAAGGCATCTCTCAACCAATCTCTCTCGATCCGGCCCGCCACGTGGAAGGTGGGCGGACACACCCCTGCTAACTTACCAAACGTAGCCAACCGCTTGGAGTGACCTATGGTAGAGATGTTGGTTTTCCAATAAATGCTTACCGCCGTGGAGGTATATATTTCAGCCTTCCAAACTCAATAAAGCAAATACGAGCATAAACGGCAAAATTCTTTATCGTTCACTTGAAGGAAGCCACAAGTTTTTTTTCTTTATAGCAAAGTAAATGAATAGAATTTTTATGAACGGATATTTTGCAGTAGATTTTCTAGAAAAAAATAAACTATATAGAGATATTGATAGAGGGTCAAAGAGAACAGAATAATGCTGGATATTAATATAGGCAACTGATTTCTATGCAAACCGGGGCTTGTTCCAACAATCTCTTCATTCTGATTTTTATTGTCTTTTAAAAAAAAATTACTATGGGAAGGTGATCTTTTTATGAGTACTTTTATTAATCTTCGTTATTTATCTTTTATCCATAATATGCCGCTTAATTGGTCGAGCGACCTAAGGCGTCGGGTTCCTACCCTGGGGTAGCAGGTTCGATCTCTTGCTGGTTAAGTTTCTATTAAATGAGCAGGCTTTTACGGTAATTTCTTGCTGGCCAGGTATAATGTAAATACACTATCTGTAAATAAACAAAATTCTTAATATCTCTTAAATTTACTTTCATATTAATACTTCAGTATATTTATACCTAATAATTTATTTTTGTTATTTAGAAAACCTAATAATTTTGTGTTATTTATATATATATTTTAAATATAATCATTACATATTCTAAAATAATCTTTATAAAATAATTGGGGGTGACCTTTGGACCTCTCCAACGGGACTCTCGGAACATTGTATTGAACCGCAGTGTGAGGGATGGATCCATACGTTAGTATGATCCATCCTGGAGGCATGTTCTCCATATTCCTATTCAATTCTCATATCTTATTCATTCTCAGAACTTCATATCTGTCATTTCCTTAAAAGACCACCAACACAGCAGTCCTAAAGATGGTACAGGCATCCATGTGGAGTTAATGGAAAAATGAAAAATAAAAAGCTTTTTCCTCAATCTACAACAATCCCAGTTTGTGAATAATATCGATAGGAACTTGTCAAAAAATAAACTAAAAAAAACTCTAAAACACCCCACCGCATTACTTGACACTTAAAGATTTCAATTTTTACATATTAACATAATGTTTTTGGAGTACATTCTTTTTGATCGCGAAAGCAAGCAACATAGCGCCACTTCGCATCAACCACGATTTATTTCATTATATTCTGAGGTTAGGATCTAAGTGAGTACCTTAGTTTTCGCGAAGTTAACCGACTTCAATCAAATCGAGATCAACTCCATAAAACATTTTTTGTGTTTTATTTTCGCACGATTTAAAAACAAAGAAAATTTTCATTACATCTTCCAGGAATCCGAAAGATCCGCAGAGCTGCATATCGTCCCCACCCTCTTCACCGCCCCCGGGTCGCTCGGTTCCCAGATTGCCATTAGCAAATACTGGGGATGAATCCGTCCAATACCGCCTCAATAGTCCTGCTCGCCGGGTACCTAATAGCAATTGTACGAAGGCTTCGGTTAATAGCTTCCCTTATCTATGGGGTGGAATGGAAATTAAAACAGACCGCTTGTCATCGGATAATATTCCTTTCTCCGTATATCATCTGAATTATTTCATGAACAGGGCTCCTCAATTTTATATTGTTTAGAAGTAAATGGACGTGCTGAAAATTTAGTTTTTTGCATAGTTTGACAGGTTGTATATCAATAACAAATAACAAATAATCAATATATATTATCAAAAGAAAGCGTATGAAAGTGTGCGTCCCGCTAAAACTCAGAGACGAGTCCCGGTACGATCAAGGCAGTTATATGCTTTGGTAGCCCTCTATCCCCCATCCATGAAGAAGGTTCCCATTTTTACCTGAAGGGTGCACTTTTAAAGATATAACGGCTGGAAGTTTCGCCCTCCAGAAATTTTTCAACAATCCAGAACATTTGGGAATATTCGAGAGCATTCCACAACATTCCAGAACATCCTGGAACATTCTGGAAAATTGTGGAATGTTCGGGAATAATGAATCATTGTGGAACATCAAGAACACTCTTGAATGTTGTTGAATGTTCAGGAACATTGTAGACCATTCAAAGCCTTTTTGTATGGGTGGGGCTACCCATTGGTAGGGGTACACCAGTATAAAACAAGATCCGTCGTGGGTTCGAACGTCAGTTCAATCTCATCTCAACTCGCTGAGTAAGCCGGGTGCCCCGGCTAGTATATAATAATAGAACCCTACATAAACACACATCTCAAGTACGCCCAATAATTGAATATGGGAGTCACCGCTGGGCTGGAGCCCCACAATACTTGACAAACTTCTAGATTTTGTGCAAAAGAGAGCGGTCCGTCTGAATGCAAATACGTTTTTAACAGACCAATTGCCATCTCTAATGCGCAGACATAATGTGGACATGCTGAGTCTGCTCCACAGAAATTTTAATTTAGTCTGTTCTAAAGAGCTAGCAGCATTGATCCCCCGTACACTGGTGTAGTGTTGGGTAGGACACGACATCAGGATGAGTTTGTATGAGGTACTTAAATACTGAAATGAGGTGTTGAGGTGTCCCACCTCAATTGAGGTGAGGTGTGACAATATTTTAGCTTACGGGTGTGAATGAGGGGGGGGGGGGGAGAGGGGGTGGCTAGAGGATTTCAGAGAATGTGATATTTACATTATCTCCACACATGAGGCCTTGAGGAAAATAATTCCCCTGAGACGCATCCGCCACCAAGACCTGGACAAACCTAATAATTTACAAATAAAAAAATATTTTAAAAAATTATTGGAGCAGTTGGGACTCTTGTGCGGCATTCACATAACAATAGTTTACAATAAACAAAATTGGGGCAGTTGGGACTCTTGTGCGGTATTCATATAACAATAATTTACATAAAAAAATAAAAAAAATAGGAGTATTTGGGACTCTTGTGCGGTAACACATAATAATAATAAAAATAAAATAAAAAATAAAAAAATAAAAATTTCGAACAGTTCGGACTTTTCAAAAATTTCACCTCGCCATCTTACACCTCACGGATCTAATACAAAAATGTTATGCAATACAAGAATTATCTCACCTCACCACCTCATACATTTGTCCCACCTCACACCTCACCAAACATTTGTCCCATACGTGACAACGTGACATGACATGTCCAATACACCAACCACCTCACACCTCACCTCATATTTGTCTCGTACGTGACATGACATGAATGTAGTCCAATACACCAACCACCTCACACTTCAAATTTGTCCCCCCTTCATATTTGTCCCATACGTGACGTGACATGAATTTAGTCCAATACACCAACCACCTCACACCTCATATTTGTCCCCCCTTCATATTTGTCCCATACGTGACAACGTGACGTGACCGGCCGGCCGTGGCGTCCCCGTGTCCTCGCTCCGCTCCGCTCGCGAGTCGCGAGTTCTCGTATGACATTTGTAGTAATACAAAAAAAAGAGTTGGTACAAATACATTTTGTGAGGTGGGGGGACATTTTACATTTTTGTATGGGACATTTGAGGTGCCTCTTGTGTGAGGTACTCAACACTACACTGGTGCGCGTCCGTGAAACTCGACGGGTACAGCAGACCACTCGTTCACTGTTGATGTTGGCTTCATGAGAATGCTACGTTTCTTCGACTTGTTTTTATGTAAGTCGATTAGTAGTTATGTTTTTTTATTTTTTTAAAAAATGAATACCGCACAAGAGTCCCAACTGCTCCCGTCTGGAGCCAGTGAGACTGTGACATCCCCAATTGGGGTATATTGTGAGGCTGAAGGTACGGAGATACCGAGATAGAAGGAGATAGGAAGAGAAATGTGGGGAAGTACCTGGCTATTCAGATCTGGCCACCAAACACGGCTAAAGCCATTTCAAGCAACGTTTCAATTCTGAATGGTGGTCTTATACCAGGGCGATACTGAGATTATCTTCCACTCTGGAACGTGCCGCAAATATACTATATATTGTTTTAAATGAATAACTTGTGAAATAACACTAATTAATCAAATAAAAATTTTTTTTCACGCCTATCCCGCGACCTTCGGATTGCGAGTCAAAGAGCCTTACCGCTCGACCACGCCGGCCGTCGAAACGCGTAACGAGCTACGGCCCTCCCTCCCTACACCTCTTCCCTTAACCCACCTCCAACCGCGTTGCGACGTAGTTCAACTTCCTTACACTGTACAAGAAGGGGTGCTGTATACAGAAGATTACGAGATTTAACCACTGGAGCGCTTTTGCCACAATATGGCACTATTTAAAATACCTCGGACTGCTTTGCTGCCAATTTTGGCAATTTATTTGTAAGTGATTAAGTAGAAGTTTATGATTTTATAATATTTTTTTAATAAATCCTACGAATCTGTGATAATCTACAAAAGATAGGTGAATTCATTGGCCATGTAGAACTATCATCAGTTTATGTGTCTCCATATTAAAATTCAAAGGAACGATTTTGTTAATGTGAGAGGAAAATATTCAAAATGATCACTAAATATTCTCGAGCAATCAGGGAAAAAAAATTTAAATTGCGCTATCGCTCCAGTGGATAACAATAAAACGATGATATAAAAAATACGAAAAGGTCATCCGAGACCAAAATTTCAAATACAGTTTTTATTCCAAATAATAATAACTAGTTAAAGTACGTCAAGTACGTCCCTTAATACTTTGTACAGAATGTTAAAAGACGTATGTACTTGACTTTCTTTAATCAGTGATTCCTGAAATTATTAAGGGTTAAAATTGTTAATTAAATTTTGGTCTCCGGTGACTTTTTTGACGTATAAAAAAAAAATTCTTCAAAACCAAACAATTTTTTTGCACATGTCATTTACTGGTCTCTCAGCGATTCAACCGCCCAATTTTCTCACCCTGACTTCATTTATATTTTTTAACTCCAAATTATGTCAGGGATCACTAGTTAAGTAAGTCAAGTACACACCCCAATATAATGTTACGGGACGTACTTGGCTTCATTTAACCAGTTGTTATTATTTGGAGTAAAATATGTAGGTACAAGAAATTTTGGTCTCCGGCGACTTTCAATTTTTTGTTTTTATATTTAAACGTCTTTTATGGGCAAAAACTTTATAATAACATATCAAAGCTTTAAGGGGAGCTGCAAGATTTAGAACTTTTAAACCAACTTAGGTCTATTTAAATATTTATTATATTGTATTTTTTTCTTGTGAATAAAATCTTCACATATCTAATCGTTTCATACCCATCACCGATTTCCTACACATCGATTTGCAGTAGTAGATCTTTTACAGCATAGTCACCATAAACGTACTTTAACGACGATGAAACTCAGAAGGAGTCAATTTTTCAGCAGTTAAAAAATCGATAACAGTACGCCGTTTAACTCGTGTTGCGTAGCACTAGAACACGTCTCCATACTTCCGCTTCTCAAAATACACTGGATGAAATCAATGACCTCAAACCTGCGCATGCGTATAAAGGGAAATGTCACTTCCACATTCCACCTGGCGCGCTTCTTAAGGACATTTTATTTGCGCTGTACAAGCAAGTGTACATTACTTTTCAGCCTACCCTCAAATTTTTATTTTGTATTTTTTCCTTCTGATAAAAATTTACAAACATCAAAATAAACATAAAAAAATAAAAGGTATCATGTTCTGTCTTTATGATAGATTCAAAATGGCTTATAAAATAAAGCATAAAAAAACTGTAAATAAATTTCGTGATTCGATTTCGATATGTGACAATTAATAAAACTTCGTAACATTCTAAAGAACTATACTAATGACGTGGTGACTAATGGATGTGATAGAACATGCTATCCAATTTTTACATAATGTATCATCGTTATTCGATAATTCAGTTTATCCGATCTACTTACTATCTGATTCCGTGTCAAACGATTTCCACTGTCGGCACAATACATGTTTGTATAGCGGCCAATTACAAAGCTAATTACCTACGTACTTTTAACGTTTATTTCAGCATCTGTCGACAGATTTTCAAACTAAAAGGTTTATTAAAAGAAAAATTGATATTGTTAGCAAACACAAAAAAATCGTCGTTGAAAAGCATTGAAGCTTCAGATCGAACGAGTTTCAAAATTATTAATAACTAGCGCAGACCCGTGAAGAATTATGGGATAGTCTGAATTCTTGACGCACCAATTATTTTATTATAGAATACCGAAACTGCTTACGAATTACATCTTCAGATGCATTTCAAAATGGACTGTAAATACTTACAATGAAACGAAACGAAATGGTGTTTGCTGGAATTGAGAGATAATATGTGTAGTGAAAAACAATGGACGCACGAAAGAAGGATAATTAACCAATCACTTACCATTGAACCTCTGCGAAGGAGCACAAAACACAATCATAAATATACTTTATATAGTTCCACCGCGGTACCTCGGGGTAATTATCGCCACAACAACATATTATATATGTTAAAAACGATATTGTTTACTTTCGATATGGTCAAAAATCATCTATTTAGTTAAAAAACGAGATTTTGAACACGAACAACACCAACAAATTGCTTCCAAGGTGGTTCTAATTCTTCTGTTTTTCAGAAACAAATTAACTCGAATTTGGTATTGTTCTCTTGTGATTGTTCCAAATCCAAAATGCTTTTCCAGCAAGGTGATGTTGTTAGGGAGGGTACGTACTGGATAAATGACACCCCGGTAGGAACCATGCTTATTCTCATTTCAAAACCAAACAGTTCCAATTTCGAAAAGGACTCTTAAATTTATATGAAATCTGAGTATATTGACCGAAATTTGTAGTAATCATTGAAGAAAAAAATTATACTAATAAATCTAAACAAAACACAAAACTGAATAAGCCACAAAAAAGGGAATTACATATCTGTTCAGTGATTAATGAATTCTTCAGTTTCCTTCTCTTATAACAGTGATATTTATTTTAATACTTAAAATTTTTTTTTTTTCGACCTTAATTAAATTAGTTGCGCCATATCATAGGCCGGCTATTAGCCACTTTTAAATATATATATTTTTTTGGTTTGACCTTTGACCGAGGATTGAACCTTTCTCCCTAGTGACTGGAGTCAATACCGCTAACAACTGAGCTAAATCTTTGTATAACAGCTGTAATGTCATTAAATTTCAGAGAAATGCATACACATCCGCGTTTGTGTTTGTAAGTACCAGTAAAAGATATTATGTATGACAGAATGCATTTTCATAAATAACGAGTATATCTGCTGAGTTTCAGCTCGATCGGATGTTGGAGAGTATCTAAATTTCCACTTCCAAATCAATCGACCACCATAACACGGGCACCAGCCTAGCATGGTGGTCGAAAAATCCACTAATGTTACCTCAATTTTGTATTTAATGAATAAAGAAAATTAAAAAAAAAAAAAAAAAATTCATCACTTCAAGAAAAAGACATCGAAATTCAGATGGATGTATTTAAAAAGACTATTTGAGAGTCCCTGAAAGCAAGGTGAAATGTTTTAACTCAAATAAATGGTTTAGGAACATTAAAAAGCCGTAAAGAGATTGCATTTTTTGATTAAATGTTTGATGGGATTGCATTAAGTTTAGCGTACAGAAGGTACATCATTGAAGTGAGATATACCTAATTGAATTCTGTTCTCGTTTTCGTTTACGGTTAATTGCAATGGGAGCTCTTTTTGATTACATATAATCGATATACTGTATACCATCAATTTTAATCGCTTTTAGCCACTCATTTGAATGTTAAAATTTAAAAAGTTAATTTTGGGGCCGCTTGGGCAATTATTTGTGAGTAAATGAAAAAAATTAAAAAATAAATATTTATGGTATTTATAATAAAAATATGATGATATATTTATAAATTTTAAAAATAATAGTTTGTAATTCATACATAGTAGAAGTGAAACTAGAAAGTCGCTTTCTTTTTTTAGCCTGTTATTTTAAAGTGGTTTAAGATTGGATATTGGTTTCACAAAAATAAAAATGTTTTTTTTTTTTGGATTTCGTAGGATTCGCTGGATGTCTGTCTCTCTGGCCGCTGAGACTTGTCAGGCGCCTTGCCCACTGCGCTATCGAAGGCGCTACATAATTTACCGAATTATGTTATTAGAGCCGAGTATTGTACAAATTTTATTATTTGTGTACAACTGAGTTGTGACGCATTTCCGTTTCATCCGAATTTCAAATCACTAACAGGGCTAAAATAGTTTCATATTAGAATAAGTTAACAATAATAATCTAAACGAATACGAAAGAGAACAATACGACACAGAAAAACAGAAAAAGACAATGGTCGCAAGTGGGACTCGAACCCAGACCTCTCCGTCTAACCGGGAAGAGCGCGTTAACCAATTTCGCTATTGCCACCTTCTGTCAAAGCCGTCATATTTGTCAATCTCATATTTTCAAATTTTAGAATTACATTATTATCAACTAATTATTTTTCTAAATAATGAGAGGTCTGGGTTCGAGTCCCACTTGCGACCATTGTCTTTTTCTGTTTTTCTGTCTCGTATTGTTCTCTTTCGTATTCGTTTAGATTATTATTGTTAACTTATTCTAATATGATATATTTCACTGATGGGAATAACCTTAAAAAAAGTATAAAAAGAAAGTTTTTCTTATAAAAATTAAAATAGTTTCACTTAAAATAAATCATGTGTGCAGTTCACACGATGTTAGAAGTGAAACCTTCAGAAAACTAAACTTCGAGAGAATGAAACGAATGCAGAGTATCAGAAGTAGGATAATTGTAGTGTTTATATATTATTGTTACTATTACATCTAACATTTTTACCTACATACTCGTAACATATATTTAACATTGTTACCAAGTTCAAAAAGTATTTTACATTTGATTATACGAAGTACCGCACAAAAAGGAGGCCGTTAGGCTACGAAGCACCGCTCAAAAAGGATACCGATTAATCCTTTCCATTCTCTCGTATATGTGTTTGTCTCTTTTCAGTGTCGCTCGTTTCCGTTTGATCAAGTTTCAAACCACAACGGTGCTAAAGAAGTTTTCACTTCAATAATAAAAAAAAGCATTTTGACGGGTGTAAATTTAAATTATAAATGATCTGTTTACTTAGGAACACAAATTTGTCGTACATTAATTAAAATTACCACAGAAGAGGCTTTTTTACATGTTTTATTTTTTTAAATGATTTTTATTTATATTAATTCAATAGATAAGGCAAGATATATTTTTTAATAATTGCAATTAACTCACAAAAAATTCCATATATGCCAAACCTGAATTATTTAATTAACCTATATCATTATTTTGTACAAAATAAATAAAATGGCACATATCCATACTAGATATTTAACATTATTAAAAAAAAATATATTCAGTTTGGTTGAATATTTTGGCTTCAAAATTAAAATTAATTTTGGTGTGAAAAAGGCCGCACCGCCGGTCCTTGGTCCACTTTTAATTATTTATTTGATGATAAATTAAAATGTCAATTTTTTAATTCATATTAAAATTGCAATTTTTCGATGCACTGACACGCATTATGAATTTTCACCGACATTGTAAAGCTATTAATATATTTTTACAAAATAATAATTATTTACGTTCAGCGATCAGTCGCGTATTCTAAAATTATTAATTTCAGGTTTTTAATGAACCAAATACAGTCGTTAATGAAGAGATTTTACTAGTCACCAACGAATAGTACATGCCATACAAAAATTTCACATAAATATATGATATTTTATTTATAAATATATAATATACGATATTTATCTAATACTTCTCACATAAATTAACGATAAAGATGATGAAAACTAAAATGCTTGCTTATCAATAAAAATAATACATTTTTAAGGTAAAAAATAAATAAATTGATTGCTACAAATTGATCATTGACTGAAACAATAGGTAATCAAAAATATCAGGTTTAAACAATGCCGAGCTTCATATGATATATTGACTTACTGTTTCTGTATAAGACTGTGAACTGCCTTATTGTCTCACCAGCTCTATTAGAAAGTTGATTCTGATTTTTTTTGTATTTTAACTTAATTAGTAAAATCTCAAATTATAATATTTAATTAAATGATGACAATCTTAGCGAAACTCAATCGAAAATCTGTAGACAGAAAAATCATAAAAAGATATTGGCACCTCTGGGACTCGAACCCAGGACCCTTTGCTTACATGGCAAGTGCTCTATCAACTGAGCTATGGAACCCATATCAAATTCGGTCACTTTTAACTGTAACATACTTCGACTTAGAACTACCAACATTATCTTCATTTTCTTAACGCACATATTATTGGCTGCTATATTTCCTGGGTAAGAGTCCCAGTAGAGCCAAAATCTTTTATGTATTTTCTGTCTATATATTTTCGATTGAGTTTCGCTAAGATTGTCATCATTTAATTAAATATCTATTAAAAAGGTTTGCAATTCGTTGCCCCAAATGCAATACCAGATCCAATATCTTATTTTATATACAAAGGTACAACATTTCGAAATGAAATACGCACAAAAATCTTTGGTCGAGATTATCTGAAAATCTCCAATGCACTAAGAAATATTGATGTTTTCCACTGAATATTTGAAACGTTTAAAATGAAATTAACCTTACAATGTTTTAAAATGGTGGGAATGGGTACCGCCGCCCCGTGACTTATTTATTGGATAACCAACATTTCGACCATAAGTCACCCCAAGTGGTTCGCTGCGTTTGGTGACTTAGCAGGGTTTCCCGGGTTCATGGGGTGAGGTTTGTCTGGATCTGACGACGGATGGCCTGGAAACACTGAACCCTGGATTCATACCCATCCCTTTTACCTTTTTCGTTTCTAAAACTTTCTCTCCTTCCTTTCCTTAAAAAGACCATCCACGCAGCATCCCAAAGATGACATTGGCCACAATTATTAACTTTTTTCTCCTTGTTTCAGAATTACCAAAGTTTGGAGACATGATCAGCAATGTGACGGTATCAGTTGGAAGAGAAGCAACCTTTACCTGCATAGTGGAGGACCTCGGAGCTTACAGGGTAGGTTCACAAGGCTTTATCTAAAACAACCCCCGTCGTGTTAATTCACCTTCTTCATCATGAACTATTAAGTTTGTCTGTAGTTCCTTTAGAGAGATATTTTATTTTATTTGTACTGGCCCAGTATCTCAGTAATATTTTTGTATTGATTGAAAAACTTTTAGATCATAGTGATTTTCCCATTGTTATTTCGTACTATACAAATATGGTTTAAGAGGACACACGTCCTTGCAACTCGGAAGCTAGATTTTGTCTGTGGAGCTCTCGCAAAATAAAGACTTGCCTGTCTGTGTTAGGCTACCTTCGACAAACGTCGTAATCGACACCATGTAACCCGAATATAGCATAGATAACATGAAAGAATGTTAGAACTAGCAGTTAAAAACCTGCTCCGCATGTTTTTTATGCTAGGCCCTGCGGCGGCTTTTGGTTCGGCTTCGCCCAGTAAGTGTTGGTGACCATTTTATAAATCCGATAGGACCTGGTTCCAAAAATAGCCCTTTCCTCGCATTCACTGTCATACAGTGATAACTAGCCATCGGGAAAAAGTAACCGGGACAGGCAACGACATCATATGAAATATATAGCCGCTTGATGCTATTATTCACAAATAAGTATTACCGTCAATCTTTCTATATCCGAAGAGATACTCAAATTCACAACTTCGCAGTACTTAAACCTGCCAGGGGCACCCGTGACCTGTGACAAATGCGATCTGCTAACGGAAGTGGCGACATCTTTTGACGAATTCTTGAATTCGAAACCAGCTTGGAAATACACCTCTATAGAACCTCCACAGTTTCGTCCAATCCTGATGTCTCTCACCCATCCGAATATTGATTTGTATTAGACATAATAAATTAATAATTGATACTGCATTTTATTACAGGAACGATCCATGATATAATCGTTTTACAATTTGAATAATCACTTAGGAATAATCTCATAAAAGCATAACGTACAATACCGTAAAAGTATTTTTAATTCAAATAGGAACGGCAGTACTTTATTACATGACATAGGGTACAAAAATCGACAGCCTTCGTCGTCGAAGGGTAAGGCTCACGACTAGAATTCCGTAGGTCGCGAGTTCAAATGCTGTCATGCGCAATTAAATTGTATTTTATTAATTTGTATTACTTTACATTTAATTCATAGAATACATCTATTTCAAAATGTCTTTTTAAACTCTTTAAAAAAATATTTTTGGTTTTACTGAGGTTCGAACCTTCGGGCCTAGTGATTGGTATCAACCGCGCTAACACCCGGGAAAAATCTCGAGTTGGTAAGATCGACATTTATTTCGTATATTATGTGCTTTAATTTCTTAGAATTCGAGTTAAAGCTCGATCGGATGCCAGATTCCGTTTCGTTTAAACAAATAAAGGAGAATTTCAAATAAATGCGTTAAAAAATATTATATAAAATATACAAATAGTTGCGACACATTCAAGAGTCAATTCTCAGAATCACTTTCAGAATTGAAAAATTTGCTTGAAATGGCTTTAGCCGTGTTTGGTGACCAGATATGAATAGCCAGCTACTTTCCCACCTTCCCATTCCCCTCCCCTTCATCTTCAGCTTCACAACATATCCCAATTAGATGCCATAGTCGTGAAGCAGCAATCTCAAATTCAGCTTTTACTTCGGATTCTACGAATCTGATAATTAACGGATTCGTAATTACATTTTGAAAGACTAATATATTTCTAGCAGCAAAGAGTCATTTCTAAAATATTCAAGGCACAAGTTTGAGTCCTTGCATACACACGAGAAAACGTCTTACTAAAAACGTGGACTATTTTAATAATATATTTAACAAATAACACGTGACAGTATGTGGTCTTTAAAATAACTAATTTTCCTTAAGTTTTTGACAAAATTCTGGTGAATTTAGTTTTCGTGTTTATATTAAATTCTCTCCTTCACCATAATTAAAAGTTGTTATTATTGTTGTGCTTTAATACTGTTATTTTCGAATTTTAATATGAAGGCATACAAACTGATCATAGTTCTATATAGTCAATGAATTCTCCTATCTTTGGTTGTTTATCACATATTCCTAAATTTATGAAAATAATATTATAAAATCGTAAACATTCAAAACGGAACTATTCTCAGTATTGCCTCCCTTTAAACTCGCCCAGTTAGTTCAAATTTCTCTCCAAATTGAATATTTTCTATTAGGTTTCTTTTAAATGGTCTAATTTATAATCACAACGTAAATATGTATATAAGAAAATTGAATTTTTATATGTTTTGAACGGTTGAATGTTCCCTTTGAATAATTTTTGACACAAATTTATTCGAAAAATGGCGATTCTTTTAATTAGACTAAAATGAAATTCTTAAACGACTCACCAAAAAAACTTGTAGTCCGTCAAATAGATACATCAATTATCTTAAATCCACAATACCAATTAACTCGATTATTGGTTTATTTATAGAAAATATTACATTTTCAAAAATACACGACGATCGGAAAAAAATGTCAAAAACATAAACATAAAACTTTGTTTTATCAATAATCAGTGAAATTTTAAGTTTGAAACACGTTGAAATAGTTGAATGCATTACTCATTCAATTATTATAACACTGGTACACAAATTTGTTATAAATATCCACTAAAATACGATAAAAAAGCCGAATTTTAAACTGACAGCTGCAGAACGTTTAACATTACTGATATGCCGCGAAAATAATCGTTCTAGAAATTTCCGTAATTAAATCATAGAAACAAAGAATTGAGACATCTCTAGAGAAAGCGCTAAAAGATTTTGTCAACTACATAATTATGCAAATTACAGATCGCGGGAGTTTTCGAAAATATTTAAATAAAAAATTTAGTGCGTCAAGGGAGAATCTTCCGAAATTCGGAAGCTTTTCAAACATATGTTTTGAAAGTGGTTCCGAAGTTCGGAAAAAATCGTTCCAGTGGTTATCTCCACACACTAAGTTATTTTACTAAGGAAAATAATTTCCCTCAGGGCCTAAGTCATATTGGGAGATGCTGCATGGCGAGTCTTTTTGCTGAAAGAAAAGACTGAGCCTGGGCCTTGAAGAGACCCATGTTGAAGGAGAGAGAACTCTCAGAGGTCGGCAAATCATCCCACAGCCGAAGTCTTGAACTCAAGAATGAGTCGTAGAAACCATCCGTTCTCATGTGACAAATGTCAAATATGTACAAATATTGGGCGCGCGTTTGGCGTGTTTCGAATGAATAAATGACGATAGTTCCTCGGAGCATCTGCTATTGAAATACAGTAAGAACAAGGATAGCATTCCCACTATACGCCTGTTCTCTAAAGATTGCAATCCATTTGTTAAGATAAGAGAATCAAACAGACCGCTTTTTTCTGCATAGAGTTCCACACAGAGGGTTTTGTCGGATATTTTGGGGCTCCAGAAAGTAAAGTGTTAGCAGTTGTACACTCGTACTATTAAAGTATCTGCGGGCCCTATATTAAAGTATGTATATGTATATTAAAGTATGTATAGCACGCCCAGCTTCCGAGAGGCTAACTTAACTCTGGCTTAGATGGAGCCACCATACCTGAGCTGGTCACTTAGAGTTACACCCAGCTTATCAATGGAAGGCCGGCTAGGAAGATTACTTCGGTTGAAGGAGACTAGATTTTAATTTCGATCCCCTTTAGACGTAATCATACATGATTGCGTATTTAAAACCAAACGGCTCATTTAAAGAGCTTCCTCGAAATTGGATCTCTTTCTGCAGCACACCTCTGCAATACCAGTGCAGGGATTTCATCACGTCCACTAGCTTTGTTAACATCAAGCCTCCGTAGTAGTGAATTATATCCTGATGTCAGATCCTCCGCTTCTTCATATAAAAACGACATTGAAGCTTTCACCCACCTATTCCCACCCCGGTATAGGCGACTTATGGTCGCCCCTTCGGAGTTCTCGCAAGAATCTAATTTTTTTGAATGAACGACTCTACATTTAAAATATGTAACGATTCTAGAACTTCAATGTCCCCGCATACGTTGTTAGAGGGCGGTATGCAGGCGCGCCTACAGGAATGTACTGTGATGGTCAATTCTACAATTCTAAAGCCCATGAAGGTAATCACTGCTAAAGCAGTGAGCCCCATGGACAGTCAAACAAGGTGTTAGTAACAAAACTAGGTAATAGAGAAAATATAAGGAAAAAACAAAATGAACGACAACCGTCATGAGTGGGAAGCTCATGGCGGCGAAGGACCACACAATGATCCAGCAGGCAGCACCGTGCACTGTACATAAAAAAGGAAGAAAAAATAAACATATAAACAATGTAGAACTGGTGTTACCGAATCCAGCCACCGGCAGTCCCAGAGACAGTGAAGAAGGCTGGTTGTCAGGTCTCCCGATAACCGGCAGCGTCGTCCGTAAGCCAGCTACCCGGTGGTGCCTAGACGAGGAGTGTGTGGAAATCTAAAAAAAGACCCTAGGGAGAGAAACGTCGGGTCGCTGGAGGCGGGACGGACTGCTTTCGGATGACGTTTAGCCCTCTCCCCAACCTCTTCATGTCACGGGGGGTAGCGTGGTGGCCGGGTGCAGCCCCACCAGTTCCAAGAGATCGGCCATGGCACGTACACGGGGACACGTTCTAGGGTCCGACCCCTTAAATGGGGAACGACAGTGAGGAACCGATTGATCATCGACAGTCGAGTTTTCCGCATTTACCTAATACGTTGATCTTTTCGTTGACGGTGTTTGCTAGTGAGCCGTCAGGTCTTAGATCCACTTGGCCGCCAACTGGTCTAGATGACTAGTTGCTAAATTGACTAGTTGCTGACAATAACTTCATCGGTGTTGATAGTTGTTTTTTATTTAATTTTCATTTTATTAGTTTCTACGGCAAAGTTTGTACATGAAATAAGTATAAAGCATAATACAAGAATATAGTCAAAGTTTTAATGACTGTTCATCTGATAAACTCCACTGTAATTCTTGTAATACGGACTGGGAGAAAAGCGAGCCAATATTTGAAATCTGTACTCCAATCATCAAAAATATTGAATTGTTGCTCGTTCTGTAATTGCGGACTTGGCTCACATAGGATTGAAACAGACACTTTGGATGACTCAATCGCAAACCCACATACATAACAACATTAATTTGCAACCTGGCTATATATATTTTTCTGCTCGGACTAATAACTGACTCAGGAATTCATGTTGTACGTTTAAATGTTCCTACAGCCGTAAAAGCACTTTTGCGAGGTCCATCAAACATAACAATCAGCATTAAAACATCACAACACCACAAACAATTAGGGCAGAGGGTAAAAACATCCCTTGATTGCCTACAAGGGGAATGCGGTGGTATTGCCAGGCATATCTGCAACAAGCCTGATATTGGTACTCATATCTAAATGTTTATTTATTTATTTACGGTGCGAAATACCTTTAAATACAAAATAAAATATTTTTTTACATAACAATAGAATACAAAACAGTTATATAGTGTAAATATAAGATTTAAAAGAACTGAATTATTTTATAACTTTATTACTGTTACATTTTGCCTTTGTTAGAAGTCAACTTGAATACAATTCTCCCGTCTGGAACCCATATTATAATATTCATGTACAAGCTGTTGAAAGAGTAGGTACAAAACAAATTCTTACGTATTATACATTTTAAAATAGGCATTCCAGCAACTGTGTTGAACTACAACACTCTTTTAAATGACATGCATAATGAATATGCTCAAATTTTCAGACAGAAGGATTTTCACCGACTTAAATATCGAAAAATATTAAATGATTTAGTTGATAGTACAGAATTACTTACTTTGATTAGCTTTCGGATTTAGTTACGTAATATTATAAGTAGGGATTTCCTGCAGTAAACGTACTACCGTATGTATTCCTCTTTGCCCAGAATACTTATGGAGGGAAATAATTATTGTTATGAAGTACTTTCTTGAATCTTTACTTCCAACCCCTTACGATGATTTGCGCTAGGTACTAAATTCAGTATTATTTTTTGTAATGTTTGCCACACCGACGTTGCCTTGATTGGCCCAGATTTCGGTGGGAGGGGGTAAGTACGGGAGCCGAAAAGGCTTCGGGCGCTCTCGAGCTCTTCTGGTCGTAGCTTCCCTAGGGGTCGGTCACGACACCTTCATAGTTTACTGAGATCCTTAATATCACAACAGTTTTTTGGTGTTTAGAGATTAAAATAAATTCAGTGATTTATTTCTGACGAGGAGCCAGCTCTGCATATGTAACCCGTGCGAGATAACGTACGTAAGCCTTATTTCATTATGTTATCAATTCATTCCTTTTATTGTGGTTTAAAATCATTAACTTTCCGTTCACAAAGAGATAAAAAGCTTTTTCCTAGAAGCGTAGAAGCATAAATAAATTCTTCAGTATTTAAAGCGACAATCAATCTTTTAATTTATTACACCTTACCTGTATTAATTTTACCAATGAAGCGATGATTGTTCTGAATCAAGTACCCGAGCGGACTGCAAACACGATAATCTACCGAATGAGCTAGCGGTGAGGATTCGTAAGTATTTAAATATAAAATTGTGGTTTTATTCTTTATTAATTTACCAATAAGTCTGTAATAAAGCGGTTCAAAACCGTAATTATGTAACATTATACCAATTCAGTGGACATCTTCACTTTGTTACTAAATGAATATGCAAATACAAAATGTTGTTACTGAAGCAGTTCAGTTATGTAGGTACAATACTGTATTTTTTTTACTATCTATATGTAAAAGTCCCTAAAAAGAGCTATAATAAATAAATAAATAAATTGACAATTTTGAAAACGAAACGTAAAATAATTATTTTTCATAAAAGCATTAGTATTGACATGATTGTTAAGGCAATAGAGATATTTTGAGTTCGTTTGACTCTAATGGAACATGAAATGAAATCAAAGGCTATATATGTAGGACTGTCAATAAGGGAATTAAGGATTGTAAAAATAAAAATGACATCAGATAACAATCTTCTGTCGGACAACTTTATTAGTTTTAGATATTCCATTACACAGTTGTTATAGTTTATATTTTCAATAGGAGTTTATAATTTGTATCTTAAAAAAATGTGCTGAATTTTTTCAAAAGAACTTGAGTGAACTTTATAATGCGGTGAATATTATATTCAATTATGTGAGTTATATTCAAAATTGAGTGTAAAAAGTATGATATTTTTTAAATTCACAACGTAACAGAAAGTTGATTTATAGAGCTGAACAATTAGCGATTCAGTAATTTTTTTACATTAGCTCCACACGGGAGGACCTTAGAACATAATTTCCCTCAGCGCCTAGGTCAGCTTTGGGGATGCTGTGTGGAGGGTTTTTGTGAGGAGCTTTTTAAGGAAATTAAGTTTATGGGAAGGAAAAAGGTAGAAGGGGTTGGTAGGAATCTAGGGTTCAGTATGTTCACGTCTTCGCAGCCAGATCAGGACAAACCTCAACCCATGAACCCTGGCACCCCTGCTAAGTCACTAAACGTAGCTAATGACCTAGAGCAGAGGTGTTTGTTATTCAATAAATGGTTCCTGGGGCGGCGGAACACATTCCCGCCTTCCAATTTGAAATGTGGTATCAAAGTCTATCGAAAGGCGAGCTTTAGCATAGTAAAAATTGCGAACCTTTTGTCTAAGGAAAATAATTTATTTTTTTTTGCCAAATATTTAACTATGAAATAGACAATCAATTTCCTGTTCAGAAAAAAATGCGTAAAGTTCGCTCTGGCGTCATGAAATTGACACATCTTTTACGTCTAAGATTTCAAGGTAAACGAAAATTGTTTTATCTTATATTGCAATGGTGCTTAGAAGTACACATTTAATTGTAAAAAAAAGAAAATAAATATTTTTCGTTGTATTTTTTTCAATCCAAATATATTTTTAAGAAGTTTTTTTATTAATACATATTCCTGAAGAACTTAAAATCAAGACAACAGTTTTGTTTCTTATTAGAACTTATGTAAAACACACTTGTTAATAATTCATTAATAAAATTGTTTTTATTAACAATATTTACAATTCCCAGTTGAAAAGTTGTTATCAAATTCGTAGGTTTTTATAAGTAAAACTTCTTTAGCTCCGTTAGTGATTTGAAATTCGGATGAAATGGAATTGCGTCACTATAATTTATTATTTGGCGGGTCCTCGGTTTTAATATAATGCGGTAAATTCGCGCGTCGGCGCGGGCCTTCGATAGCGCAGCGGGTAGGGCGCTTGACAAGCCTCAGCGGCCAGAGAGACAGACATCAAGTGAACAGAGGTTCGAATCCTTTGAAGTCAAAAAATAGACATTTCAGTTTTTGTTAAATCAATATCCAATTTTCAAACCCCTTTAAAATAAACAGGCAAAATAAAATAAAGCGACATCTAGTGAGGCCCTGAGAAAAATGTTTTCCGAAATATCCCGCGTTTAGGGTCTTTTTAGGAAAAGGAACGAGAGGAGGTTCCCGGAAGGAAAAGAAGATATGAGGATAGTCGGACGAATGAATCCATTCCATCCATTTGCAGTACAAGGGGATGGATCGAGAGAGTCCGGCTGGAGAGGTGAAAACCTCCCTAAACCAGACTCTCCCGATCCGGTCCACCACGCAGCAGGTAACAGACAAACCTCACTCTATGAACCCGGGCACTCCGGATAAGTCACCAAACGTAGCAAACCACTTAAGGTGACCTATTATGGGCAGGGTGTGGGTTATACAATAAATGCTCGCCTCCAAAATTGGGAGGTAGAACAAACAACTAAGTACCAACTAATAAGACCGAGAGGTAACATACCCACTAAATTTATTAGTTAATATATTCATAGCTCAATAAGTTGGGTCATAAAACAATAAAGCTTCGAGATAAATCACACAGATGCCGTCCGTGTGCAGTGGGAGGTTAGCTTATTCAGAATTAATAGCTCTTACTATGGACACGAGGAAAAGTTTAAGTTCGATACCTTTATTTTTACTGGCGAACCGGATCTCAGGAGAGTTAAAAGCTTTAGTGGAATTAATGAATTATAGATTTATTCTGTATGCGTTTCCACAGAATTTGGTATTAGGACTAAATGTTAAGTGATTCGTATTTTTTAAATGTAATTTAAATTTAATATAATAATGTTATTATTAAATTTTTCAAGTATTTTGGTTTTAATTTTTGTTACAGCTGTTTCGGCTTACAAGGCCATTTTCAAACTGAGGTTAAACAGGACCTCCTTTGATATGCTTGGTGTAACTCTAAGTGACCAGCTCACCTATGGGGGCTCCATCGAAACCAGAGTTAAGTTAGCCTCTCAGAAACTGGGCGTACTGTACAGGGCCCGCAGCAACCTCTGGTCCAAAATACCTTAAAAAAACCCTTGACTCTGTGCAGAAACGGGCGGTCCGTTTGATAGATTCTCCCATCTTAACAGACGGATTTTAATCTTTAGAGCACAGGCGTCAGGTGGGAATTCTGTTCTTGTTCTACCGGTATTACAATGGAAGATGCTCCGAGGAACTAGCATCATTGATCCCCTCGGCACCGGTGCATAGTCGGGAAACATGCCAAACACGCGCCCAACTTTTGTACACGGTTGGCATTAGTCACATAAGAACGGGTCATTTTTACGACTCTTTCTTGAGTTCAAAAGCTCGGCTGTGGAACGATTTACCGGCCTCTGTATTTCCTCCCTCCTACAACATGAGTCTTGAAGAGACATGTTCACTCCTTCCTTTCCTCAAAAAGACCCTCCACACAGCATCCTCAAAGACGAAATAGGCCCTGTGGGAAATTATTTTCCTTGGGACTTCCTGTGTGGAGTTAATGTAAAAAATAAATAAAAAAACACTTAACGATTTTAAATGTGAATTTTTAAAGGTGTCTAAATTGATTTATTACCGATTAAACCAATTTGCTGAAACACAATTGAGATGCTAGACTTTCGGAATATGTTTTCCCCGCACTAAGTGTTCGGATTTTCTTAATTGTTTTATAATGACGTTATTGCTATGTCTCATTTAAGTGCGTTATTTTTGTTAGGTTTTGTAAACATCCTAAGTAGTGGGGAATAATTGATTTTCATTACTTTATTAATTAGGTTTACATTGGGGTCATTCGTCCGTTTATTAATTTATAATTATTCAAGCAAATCAAGCCAACTAAACACCAAAACAATTAATAAGTCATTCGTGGTTTACTATCGATCTGAAAATTTTAAATTTTCTAGTATCCAATTTTTATTAGAACAACTCTATTTTTATAACTTTTGAAAGTTATTCTCAGTTGATGAAGAAGATAACACAAATAATCTAAACGAAAATATTAAAGATTATGAGATACAGCAAAATAAAAAGATAACAGTCTTAACAGTCTTGGACTCTTTACGCAAAATGGTGAGATTTATATATAAATTTGCTGGTTCCCGGCATGCGTTGAAAGTGTCATATTCAAAGACATAAATTGTTTCTCCCTGCATTTACTTTTCCGCATTCCCCGCTCATTCTCTCCCCTTTTTTATATAAATTTTAATTTTTCGCATATTACAAATATTCATTTTTGTATGTACCTCATCGAAAATATCATATTAAAAAATCCATAGACAATTCTTTTGATACAAAAAAAAACAGCATCCTTTTAAAATCGATTTCATCAAACGCGCGAACTGTCAAACGTGCGAAGTTATAATAGTCGTTAAGTTTTCAGAAATTATTCATTTTCCTGCGCAATTTTCTTTCCGTAAGAACCTTCTACAAAGTATAAGTAAACTTAAGAAAAAGATTTATAAAATAGGGGAAGTCGTTCTGAAGTTATGGCATGATCAAGGGAAACAGGGATTGATTTATATATATATATATATATATATATATATATATATATATCCGATTTTATTTTATATGGAACACCTATTAATTTTTCAAGCATTTAGTTACATCGATGGGAATAACCTTCAAAAGTTATAAAAAGAGAGTCGTTCTAATAAAAAATTAATATTAATTTAGACTTTTACAAAAAGGTCAATAGATGATCCATTTAAATAAAATCGGATATATTTATCCGAAACACTATCTAGGTTACAAACCTGTTCTTGTACCTGAAAAAGGTAATTGCCAATAAAATGGAAAAAAAATAATCAAACATATTATCGTTATTTCAAAAATTTTGAAAAACGACTTTTATAAGAGTTGACAGTGGCCTAACTGGATTAGGCGCTCATTCCCGGAAAGACGAGAGGTTCTGGGTTCGAGTCCCAGTGGCGACCATTATTATTTTTATTTTTCTGTGTCTTGTTTCTTTTCATATTTTAGTTTAGGTTATTAGTGTACTCTTCTTCTTCAATGATATATTTCTAGTATTCGGTTACTAAAAAATAAATAAATAAATAAAAAAAAATTGCAAGTGATCATAATAAAGGAATTCTCTTTGTAGCTTTTGTGTTGTAGGTAATGGATAACTCTGGTAGTGGGGCATGTGGATGATGTGGGGTAGCGCGGGGGGCGGCAGGCTGCACGGGGTAGCAAGGGGTGGAAAGTGGGCGGCTATTGGGACGACACTTTAAAGAATCATCCCTCACGTGTAGCGTTAAATAATCTATGGTTTGGACGATTAAACTGTGGCGCTTTTTACCTGCACTTCGTGACGTAAATATTACGTAAAAAAAAATAAAAAATTGTATTTTACGCAATTTTTCATTATATCTATATCGGTTAGAAGAAGTGTTTCGCTTTTAAGGGCCTTTAACCAGCCAGCGGCAGAGAATCCAAATTTCTTCGAAAGATGTTCGTACGATCGTAAAGGGCCGTTCCAATGAGAAATATTGATTATTCTCCGTACCAGCTTTTTAAAATTAAAACTCATTATCGATTTTATTTTATTCAAAATTTTTCTTTAATATATACCTACATCAAAAAATGCTGAAAGGTGTGATGATAAAACCAATAAAATTATGTATTTTTTGTTATCATTTTTTGATCATAAATATTTATAATTTTTCAATAATGTCTAAGCAAAACAAGAATGGATTTTTTTTAAATATATTAGTTTGTAAGACCATAAATTAATATACAAACTGAAGTATTTTCGTCACAAAACACGTGTGCGGATCTTTTTTTAATGATTTTATTTAAACTTAAATGAAAATTCTTCAATATAGCTTTCCCAGATAATTTATTGATTTATTTTACTGCATGATTATATGATTTCAAATGTGTGTTGTATAATACAAAATTTGGTTTGAAAATTTGACAAATCTTCCAACGACCTACAGTATAACCTTATTATGCTAAAAATTAAAACATTTTCTCATAAATAAAACATAACTTTACCAGATCGGAACAATCTTTCAATTATTTATACTTTTTTGCGGAAAAGAGTCAATACGGGTAAAATGACATAATTCCGGTTTTGTCTGGTTATTCCCTCTTAACGCGCGTTTAGATACGAGTAATTTGAGAGTTTCTAATAGCATGTGAATTACATTGTCGTGACGGTACTGCGCAATAAAAGATAGAAGTTTAAGGCCCGGTAGTAAGCGCTGAAAAAGAAGAACGGGAGATATGTAAATACGAATGTTAGAGGGAGCGCGCTTATATTAAAAATGATAATATTTAAGCGAAAATGGTAAAAATATTTAATAAAACACCAATCGTTTAAAAGAAAGCAAAAATCTCGTGGGAAATGTCTTAAGTAGCATTAAAAGAAACTCTTTATTTTTTCGAGCATATAACAGAAAAAAACGTGTTTACAATAAATATTTATCGAAGCATAACTTGCGATTTTTTTTCTATTGAGGGAATTTCATATAATAACCGTTTCGGTGTAGAAAATGTAATAAATTTATTGTAACATATTATAATTTTTCAGAAACTTCAAGAAAAATATGCCATAAAACATAGATTAAAAAACCTTTGAACTTGGGGTTAGTATACACAAATACAGTTAATATAGGTATTAGTACATAATTTTTGTATTAGACTAAAGTAGATATTTACAGGTTAATAACATTAAATACATTAAAAAAATAAATTAATAATAATTATGTTATAAACCCATTAACATCACGCACAAATAATAAATTAAAAAGTTAATAATTATAATTTTTTTTGTACATAATATTATACAGATAGGAACAAAATTATCTATCTAAACACAAGAAATATAACTACATTGAGTACATAGATTTATTCTTTAACTTTGTTTTTGGTTTTTAGTGCAGGTATGTAATTATTTTATTTTTCAGTGTTATAATTTATAATCAATCGAAAAGTAAATATTTTTAACTTCATAATTGGTGACCCCGGCGTGATCATCATCTAAAGTGAAACTTCTTTAGCCCCCTTAGTGATTTGAAATTCAGATCAAACAGAAATGCGTCACTGAAATTGATTATTTGGCGGATCCTCGGTTCTAATATAATGTGGTAAATTTGCGCGTCGGTACGGGCCTCTGATAGTCCAGTAGACAAGGCGCTCGATAAGTCTTCAGAGAGACAGACATCAAGCTAACGGAGGTTCGAATCCCACGAAATCCAAAAAAATTAAACATTTTTATTTTTGTGACATCAATATCCAATCTTCAAACCACTTTAAAATAAACAGGCAAAAGAAAAGAAAGCGACATCTAGCGGCTTTCTAGTTTCAATTGTACCGCTTGTGAGTTACAAGCTCTGTTGATAATACATCAAATAAAAAACCGTTTCAGAACCCAAAGCTCACGCGCGAAGTCCAGCCCAGTGATTGATAATACGTGATGTCAATCTATGAGAGGTACATGTTCCCAGATAATGGCCCATCAAACAATGAAGACACAAAGCTAACAACGGATAATGTATTTTCAATACACTCACTCATAAAAAAACACTGAAAATCCCATACATACTGATGGCAAGAGGAAAATGTTGTGCAGGGAGGATCGTATGGAATAATCAAGTAATCTCCAAAATGAACAAAAGCTCTCACAAAAATAATAAAACACAATGACTTAATTATTTTGCTATAACGAAATCAGGCCATCGGATGTATTGAAAATGACAACGTAGCATTTTTAATTAATCAATCAAAACTTATAAAATTTAAAAAAATGGTCGAGGGCTCTTCTAATATAATTCACAGAACAATCTACGATATGATTTTTAACGTGAAATATTCAAATGTTTTTTAAGAATTTTGCACTCGTATTACACGAGATTTAGTAATCCCAGTTTTTTTTTAATTGTTCGCACACGCGATCAGATTCAGGGACTACGTCATCTGGGGATGCTGTGTGAAGGGTCTTTTGTGGAAAGGAAGGAGATGAAATTCTGTGGGTGTGAATCTGGGGGTCAGTCTCTCCAGGAGTGACAGAGGTATGAATCCATCCCGCCCACTGCGGTGCAAGGCTATGTTGCGAGAGAGTCCTGCTAGAGAAGTCTCCCTCAACCTGTCTCATCCACCGCCGAGACCCGGACAAACCTCATCTCATGAACCCGGGAACCCCTGTTTATTCACCAAACGTAGCGAACCTGTGGTGTTCTATGGTAGGGTGACATGTGGCTAAGCATACTATCGCCAGTAAAATTTACGTAAATGAATTCACCTGAATTTAACAGCAAAAGCTTTTACTGCGTCTTACTGGTATCATTTCCAAATTGCATTGCCGACTGATTTTTTTTCACTCTTTTTTCTTGACTACTTTATCTGTACTCCTATCTCCTACCTATCAATTCCCACCAAAATGATTAGACTACAGGTATGGGCGTGCGACCGCCAAATTACGAAGTCAGCGCTGTCGATAAGAAAATAATATTACAAAAAACCCATTTTACAGCCCCGTCATATATTATGTTCCCATTTACCGTATGTTGTATCTCCTCACCCCATTCTTTACTAATCTCTAGGCACACTTCCATCCCCTCTTCAACACCTAATATAATTGTTAAATCATAATTTTATAATATTATTCATGTTTACTTTTATTTGATTCAGGTCGCCTGGCTGAGGGTCGACACCCAGACAATACTGACGATCGGCACTCACGTGATCACCAAGAATCACCGGATAGCCGTGACGCAGGCGGACCGGCGGGCTTGGTCGCTCCATGTCCGAGACTCGCGAGAGGCGGACCGCGGCTGGTACATGTGTCAGATCAACACGGACCCTATGAAGAGCCACACGGCGTTTCTGGAAGTTGTCGGTAAGTCAATGTATAGGCCAGTGGGTATTATGTGCATGATGATGAAAAATAGGAAAAAGTGAATAATAAAAAAAGAAATGACCATATTGTAATGTGTCTATTATGTTGGTACTAGAAAAAACAGCAGCTGTCATATGCTGATAGTTGGTAGGTCTGTCGCGTCACTTGATGTGCAACCTTGAACTTGTTAACAGTGTGAATAAGCGTCTTTTAATTGAAAACGACTTTCTGTTGATATGTTAAAACCCCCTTATAGATATGTGTACCTTTTGTCATTTTTTTTAAAATAGTAAATTTTTTTTTTTTTTTTTCATTTTGTAATACATTTCACATATTGTTTAGTCATTAAATACTAACTAATCTCAAACGAAAAATTGTGAAACAGAAATGACCGAAAAAGATTTGTCGCATCTGGGAAATGAAACCAAGTACTCTGCCTTGCCGGGGTATTGCTCCGACCACTGAACTAATTCGACAACAACGACTTCCTTCATTTTATCTGCATCATACATAGTACGATTAAGAACTACAAACATTATCTTCATTTTATAGAAATGTTACTAACCAACGGAATTTTCTCCGACAACAGTTTTTGCTGCAGTATTTGCATGTAGTATTTTTTTTTACCAAGTAAATGACCCGATTCATTGTGTAGACGACACTATAACCTAAAATATATTCAGAATCTTAACGACGTACGCGACCCGTATATTGGAAGGACCTACTCTCAATTTTTCCCTATCAAAGTTAAGAAGAAGAAAAATAGTGTGGGAATCTTAACGACGTAAGTGAAGAAAGCGTGTAAACAAATATGCGCCCGCGACACGGCCTATTGGACGGACGTACGGTCGAATTCACACCAGCAGTTCTGGAGATTCGACCTTTCCGCCTGGTTCATTTTAATTATTTCTGAAGAACGTGTTACTAATATTTAAGATGTTTACCTTATGAATACCTCCCATCTAGAAGTCATTAATACATCATCTAGAAAAATAAAATCTGGTGCTCACTGTTAACTTTAGTTGTACAACGAATTACAATTTATAAAGGCATTGGACGTTAAAAAAATGATGGCAACATACTGTTTTTATTAATCTAAATTATAAATAACTCACATTACTTGTGAGGCATAGAAATAAAAATGATTAATCAATTACAAATTAGCCGAAATACATTAAAATATGACTCGGGCAAACCCCCGATAAATATGGTTAGGTCTCGCCTTAATGTTAAGCTTTCCTAGTATTGCTAGAATCTAGTATTCTTTATCTGACATAGGGGATAGCCTCACAATATTTTTAGCACTAAAAACATAATGCGTAACATCAATTGGTGGGCGGTTATGTTAGAGATTATTCCCGGCATTCCTGATTCCTACCAACATCTAGCCCCAACCTGCAACTGAGAAGTCACAAGTTCAGTGCATGTTCAGTACTGTTCAGTGCCTTCGAAGTCTTCAAAGCGACAGCCATGTGTTATGCTCAATATCTTGACTTCTTTGATAGATTACGAGTTTCATGAAAATCTTTAAAATTTTAACTGTTGAAAGTAAAAAGTTGAAATTGGACAAGACACACCGTTATCCTACCTTTAGTTAGTTTATGCTTCCTTTTTTCCTACCTTCCAGAAAGTTTCTAACAATTATGCAGTTCAACAGGAATCCATCTGTAGGTAACTTCCAAATATAAGTCAAATGCTCCCATCAAAACATATCATGTTATTTCAATTCCCCAATAATCCCAACAGATCGCACGAGGCCGACGCCGACTGGCACATTAATAGCTTAATACAACACATTGTCTGGCGGCTGGACTAAGACGTATCTCGGAGTCAGGAGTTGGATATCGGGGTATTAAGTTTACCGAAGATGGATCGGTAATTGAATTGGGGCGAGCGTCAGACTCTCGAGGGACGAGCTCCGTTTGGGCATATAAACTCAACACTAACACTAACTGTTAATGCAAACTTGGACTGGATTTAGGATGATTAAGCTTAAGGTTTTATGTTTCACAAGTGTCTGAGCGAACGCAATGTAAATTATTTTTATTTTTTAAATAAAATGTATTAATTATTATTTTTAATTGATAAACTAACGTTTAAACAAGATTTATATGCATAGCACAAAGGATAGATAACAAATATTATAATCAATAATTATCAGCCTGAAACACTCATCTACATTGAAAAAATCTTCCGAGAAAAGATACTGGCCGCCAACGGGAATTGAACCCGTGTCCCTCTGATTGCCGGTCAGGAGCTCTGACCACTGAGCTTTGGCGGCTTATCTAATACCCGCCAAATAATTCAATATATACTAGTGTTTTCAATGTAGATGAGTGTGTTTCAGGCTGATAATTATTGATTTTAATAAAATGTGATACTTCTTCTAACGCAGCAAGTTTATTTATTATCTACTAGCTGGTCCCCGCCATGCGTAGCAATGTCTTTTACTTCTACCGCGTATGAACAGCACACTCCAATTTAAAAAAAATGGTAGTAAGCAGTCACGTTGTGGTTTAAGATATTTTTTAATGAAAAAAAAAACATTGCTGACAATAACTTTCAATTTTATTTAATTTATTAATACCGACAGACCATCGGGGAACAAAGTTAAAAGGTTCAGTTTATTTTGTATCCTGAGGATGTACGAGATGAGTATTAATAAATTAAATTAAAATTTTCGGTTATAAACAAACTAATTTTTAATTTAATTTAAAAATTAAAAAGTTTGTTACAATATTTGACAAAATCTATAACAAATAATATACGAAGTACCAGTCCACCAGAATTTTACTCAAATAAGAAACTAAAACACTGACTTACGTTCGGTGAGAAGTAATAAATAAAAAAAAACCTAATGAATAATAGATAGACTATGTAGTTGAGGGTTGAGGTCCTCGATTAGCAATCCGAAGGTTGCGGGTTAAATCATATAAAAATAGTTTGATTTGATAAATTAATTATGTTATTTCACAATTAATTAATTAAAAATAATGTATGGTATTTTTGCGGCACGTTACAGAGTGGAATATATTCTTAATATCGCCCTGGTTTAGGACCACCATTCAAAATTGAAGCGTTGCATAAAATGGTTTTAGTCTAGTTTGATGACTAGATATGAATAGCCAGGTAATACCTCACCTTCATGTTCCCATCTCATTTCCCTCCCCACTACCTTCAGCCTCACATCATACCCCAATTGGATTGCCAAACACTGTCTCCAGAAGGGGAACAGTTGGGACTCTTGTGAGGTAGTCACATAAAAAAATAATAACAGATATTTTCTGAATTAAAAAAAAAATGTTTTTCTTGTGAAAATGATTTATACAGTGTTTTTACTTGGTAAATATCTGTCCGACAATGGATTTACCTACTCCATTTGTTTGCATACAAATATTGGCTTACGGCGCGGCGGCAAAGAAGACTTCATCTATGTCAAAAATGCACTAAAAAGAGTTTTTATTAATATTTTTTTTGTAATCTTGGGCAGTCAAAAACGAAAAATCTGGAGTCTATGAACTAAATAGTTTATAAATGTTTGAGTTTATACCCAAGACTTGCCTCTGCCTGTCGATATCATCCGTTAGCTTGTCAGAGATGATGGGATTTGGTGGCACACATTGAATACTAGGATAAGAGCCAAGGTTATAGTAACATAGAATAGCGATGGAGGTGCTACAGAGGCTACAGGTAACGTGCGTAGGTTGAATGATAAACAATAAACTTACACTTTTATGATTATCATCTCCAATAATTCTGATTTTATAAAATAAACCCCAGGAATAGCTAGGTACACATCAAAAAAAAATTGTATTTCCATCAGAAAAAAGAGAAATAGAGTGATAGTGTAATACATCAATCCCCCAAACAAAACAAACAGGACTGTTTACAAACTGATCGGAAAATCGAATTATTTCTCTATAAAAATCTGTTGCGGGAATAGGGTAGCAGAAATGCATAGTGGTAGTTGGTTACCAATCAAAAGTGGATCCCAGCATGTTTGCCATGTTTCACGGTTTGTTTCAGGAATTTCACTAGAACTGCAATGTGTTATTTTAAATTACACTTTTCATAATTGAATTCTGGCCTGGTACGAGCTGCCTGGAAACTCTGTGAGCCTATCTAGCTGTACCGCAGGACTCTATGACGTGTGTACTTTGTACTGTATACGGTGTTTGCAAATAGCCGAGTCCCTTTGCATGCTAAAATATGGAAAAGGTCAGTGTGCGTTAGTGGCATAATGTTGTGTATGAGTGTTTTGTTAAGTTGAATTAGACAGGCAAATGGCTTTATTACATTATGGTTCTTCCATATAGTTGTTGAGTTGAAGTCAGTTGTGTTGGAGTAAAAATTGTTTGTGTTTTAAATTTAATTGTTTGATGTTTTCTAAAATGTAAAACTCTAACGGCATTTGCATTTTGTAAGATGTCACTACTAAATAAAAGAGTAGGGTAAATGCAAAAGAGACGCCACGGGGGGAGAGACGTCACAACCGTAACTTTTGATGTGGTTGAGGCACGATCATTTTTCAAAAACTGTTAATAAAAATAGAGGCATTGGAGTTGAACGAAAATGCATATCCGGCTTTGAAGATGTTTGTGGCGTTTGTTGAGGATTGATAAACATTTCACCATAAAATACCACTGCCATCTGGTGTTGATTACAAGCATAGTGAAGACATAATAAAGTCGGTTCCGCGACTTTTCATCCCGCGACAAAATATCCCCGACAAAATATCCTCCGACAAAATATCCTACAAAAAACATTCCCTAATAACATATCTACTAAAACCTAACCTAACCTAAGCTAGCTAAAAAATGGGTCAAAAATAATACAGATATCCTGCAAAGAAAATAGATTATTGTTATCTGTATTATTTTGGTCCCATTTTATTATTTTTGAACAATAATTTATTGTCTTTACAGGATGTCTGTATTATTTTTGTCCCATTTATTTTGTTAGGTTGGGCTAGGTAAGTTAAGGTTAAGTTTTAGTAGGTATTTGGTTGGGGGATGTTTTGTCGCGGGATGAAAACGCGCATTAATGCTGTTTATTTTTAAAACATATAAATCAATTTAATTGTTTTTTTTTACAGTTATGGTCTAGTTGTTTCCAGTTCATTTTAGGTTAGTATTTCCAACACTACACCTACGGAAAGAGATGCCATAACGAGAAAGATTTGCTATTAATGTACCTACTGAAAAATAACCTAACCTAACTAATTTAAATCGCATAAACATAATTAATTTTGGATTTGGTTTGCAATCATAGAGTCTAATTCACATTAAACATTTATTAAAAAAAATATTAAATAAATATATATTTTTTTAAATAAATACAAACATTCCCGGGTTACGAATAGCCTGACAATATTTGAAAATCTCCTACTACCACCACAGTACGCCGAAAATGTTGCTTGAGTCGTGATGGAGGACTTAGCCAGTCGAGGAATCTAACACGGGATGCCTGGGTGGGACCCAAACGCGATGTCAACTCATCCACTGATCGGTCAATATCAAAATCATAGATATAATGTACTTCTCTACTTGGCATACCATGGTCCACGACCAATTTAATATGCTTGTCGATTGGCTTATATTGAGTCATTATAAGAGTAATATATGGATAATTTGTATAGAGCCGTTTTGTGAAAGGTCGCCCAAGGTCGACAATTAGGAAAATTAATGACTTCCGCAGGGAACGGCAAGCTCCTTGAAAATTAAGAGAGATTTCACCCTTTTTTTATGTAACCTCACACAAGAGGTCCAAAAGCTCGGAGCCAGTAAAAATTTGACCGGTGAAACTTATAGAAAAGCGCACTTGAAGTGAAATAACACATAACGGCGATAAACAAGTGTTATATCGTCGGTTTACTGTCAGAAGTCATTAAATAACCATTTTTGTGAAAACTGAGTTAGATATCACAATTTATCTATTTTGTCCAGTAAATAAGTCATCATGTTGAATAACACGTTAACTAAATATTTAAGCACTTAGCTTTAAAATTACCTCTCAAAACACAAAAAAAAACATTCCCCACGTTGTTACGTGATGTTTGCAAAAGTCATTAAGTGCAGTTTTTATATTTTTTCACTATGCATGTTTTTTTTACATTAGCTTCACGAATGAGGCTCGGAGGAAAATAATTCCCCCTCAGGGCCTATATCATCCTTGAGAATGCTGTGTCCAAGGTCTTTTTAGGAAATGTATGAGAGGAAGTTCTAGAAAGGAAAAAGTATAAGGGTGGTTAGGAATCTAAGCGTATATGAATCCATCTCTCTCACTGCGGTGTCTCCTGATCTGGTTTGATTCCCAGTCCTTGATATCCGTCCTGGCACACAGTTAGTGGGCAGACGCGTCCGTTACCAAGTCCCGGACAAACTTCACCCCTATGAACCCGGGCACCCCTGCTAAGTAAACGTTGCAAACCACTTGGTGTGACATATGGCAGAGGTGTTGGTAATCCAATAAATTGTTCCCGTGGCGGCGTTGCACATACTCGCCTCCAAATTTGATCATTTGAATAAAACAAAAAAAATTAAATCACACATAAAATAAATGGTTACAGTCGAATAAAAGTGCATTAAAAAAAACTATCATTGTGTCATTTTAATTTCGAAAAAACTGATTAAAGCGTAGCTAAAACTTTAAACCTGATTATCTCAGAATATTTTTTTTTACTTTTAATGACTTCTGGCATTAAACTGAAAATATAATAATTATCATCCCTCAGAAGAAAGGGGAAGCAGAGATAATATCTGTCTTGGATGTCAGTGTTTAGGCATTTGAATTGGTGCAGTTTAATTATTTCACTGAGGGACTGATTGATGGAGTAACTCAATCCTTTGCAGCTCCTGTGTCTATACGTTTCTACTAGGGAATGCAATCCTGCAAGTCCATGTCAATCCAGGTATTTGCGGGACTGAACAATCTTAGTCCTGCTGGATCCAGGTATTTGCGGGAGCCAGCAGGGTGGACTAAGATATCTAATCAATTGCATAATAAAGACCTAATACCTCGATCTACCAACCTTGTTTTTAGAGTTTTAAATTTATACTTAATCAAACTAGTTCTTTGGGACATTATAAATGGTTTATTAATATACCTTTAATTGGATAGGTAAAATTTAAGTCATAAATTGGCAAAGAATAAGATAAGACCTAAAATGACATAACAACTTAAATTTAAATAATAACGTTCACACGATAAACAATATTCTTGTACAATAAGCATCATAAGTTTAAACATTATTTTGGAAATATCTTTGTAAAAAAGTTAAAGTATTAATTGTATCGTCTGATAAACGGCTTCTGATATTGGACACAAGGTAGCCAGCGGCTGAAGGCTTCCACGCTGGTTGGCACAATAGTCATTAGGGCATTGTAAGTGAATTGAAGGTATGTGCCTTTTAATCCACCGGACTCGAAGTAATTCATTTCCTTCTGTATCCAAAACCTCAAGGTTGCTCATATTGCCAGATCTAGGTTGTTGGGCTGTTGATCTCGAACTCTTCATACTAATCAAAGTAAGTTCAAGTTCGTCTTGAAGTGGCATCAGGGCCAGAGTAGAGCGCAGAGTAACACGTATGAACCACGCTTCTCTGTAATCCCGCCAGTCCAGCGGGAGCCCGCAAAAATTTCGACCGAGATTAGTCCCGCTAAATGTGTGCGGGATCTCGGTATTTCGGGATCCCGGTATACCGGAATTGCATTCCCTAGTTTCTACTGGAATACCCCGTCACAGATCAATAATAATTCTAAGAACTAATCTTCGTACCAGAACATAGTTCTCATTTTTTTTATACCTTCACTCAGGAGGTCTTGAGGTAAATCATTTCCCGCAGGAATCTTTGGAGATGCTGTGTAGAGGATCTTTTTGAGGAAAGAATAGAGTGAACAGTGGCTCTCAAGAGACCCATGGTGAATTGAAAAAAAAAATACCATTATTGAATACAAGATTAAGTCGTAGAATTCGTTCTGAAAATGTCAACCATGTTGAAATGTCCACATGACCTTTGACACACGACCACACTGATTTCATGATGGTATTTTTTTTTTACTCAGGTTAAAAAATCTCAGGTCATCTTTGGGGATGCTGTTTGGAGGTTTTTTTATAAGGAAAGGAAGGAGAGGAAGTTCTAAGAAGGAAAAGGATAGGTGCTGGGTAGGAATCTGGGGGGTAAATGTATCCAGGAGACGTACAAATCCATCCCTCCCACTGCAGTGGAATGGATTTTCAAGGTGATGGCTATAGATCAAAGGGTCTCTCTCAACCAATCTCTCCTGATTCCTCCCGCCACAGCAAACGCATCCGATGCCAAGACCTAGGCAAACCTCACCCAATGAACACAGACAGCCCTGCTAAGTCACCAGTTGTAGCAAACCCTGGAGTGACCTATGGCAGTAGGGTTGGTTATCCAATGAATGGTTCCTGGGCGGCGGTACATAACCCTGTTCAATTCATTGTTTCATATTTTTTGCCGACAGGAGTTTATATCCAAAGAACTGCCTTAGTTGAAATAGTATTTATTTTCCTTATTTTTTAGTTTAGACCTAGGAACTTAACAATTTTTTTTTACTTACATTGGAATTTAATTTAAGCACCTGCATCAAAACAATGCTTTACTTTCAAATATGCCACAAAGCGAAATCAATCATTATGTTTTATATATAAAAGCCGCGGAATAGCTAAAAAAAATTATAAGCACACTCATAATGAAAATCTTTACACATCATTAGTAACGCGTCACCTTGTCTTTACGCATCATTAGTTTTGTTCACAAAATTTAAAACATCAATCAATTTTTGACATCCAAAAGTGAGCAAAAAAAAAGAAAAATATCCCTCTACGGAATATTTTTCGGTTCCACTTCGTATGTTTTCCATACATGTTTTTTCTAGACTCAGCTTTGGTAGGCAAATAATACCACATGGCTCTACAGAGCTCTGTACAATCATATTATTATTATGGCCTCGGGGTTTGATCCACTTTTTCATAAGCAAATAAAAAATAATGTAAATCACATTGCGCTTTCTGTGGGCTGCGTTTAATACACGTACTACCCTCTGCTTGTTTTCTTCGTGTGTTTACTCTTTGTTTTACATGGATGTTTTTATTAGAGCTGCTAGGCAAAGGGGTGAGTTGTACAATAGTGTTATGGAAAATGTAATGGATTCACGTTATTGATTTTGTGCTGGCTTGTTAGAGGGATGCATCGATTTTTAATACTTCAAACAGACTGATGAGTTAAACAATATTTAAATTAATGTCAACTTTAAGTTCTTATGCCAAAACTACTAATTGTAATAATTATAAATTGGTACCTGTTCATTAACCAATTGTTAAGTGAACAGGTACCAATTTATAATTATTACAATGAATTCGGATGTAGATGTCGAATTAAAATGGATAAGAGCTATTTATTATTTAACCCTTCAAAAAAATTGGCTTTTTTTTCGGTTAATCAAAATATTTTCGCTTTACAATAAAATGCAAATATTTGGAATATTTCTGAGCACATTCAAAAACTAAAAACTGTTTTAGAAAGGTGATGAAATACGCTTTCCAATTATATAATTTGAAGTAAACATATATTTTTTTAATTATAAAATTTTTGCACACAAAAGTTTTAAAAATGGCTCATGTTACGTTTTTTCTAACTTAAGTAACAGATAATAAAAATAAATAAAAACACATACATACTTTATTAGACAAACGTATAACATATACATATTGTTATCACACTTTTTGTCGCTCTATGTAAAAATAATTTATAAAAAAATCCCGAAGTTAAATTTTTTTTTTTTTAATTTGCGATTCAAAACTTTGTATACATAAAAGTGTACATTTTACTTTTTTGGTGGCTATTTTTTAGATTGGAATATAAAGCGTGGTATTTTTCCTTTCTAACACCGTTTAGAACATATTTCTCACTATGATATTAAGGGAGTTATAGCGTTTTATACGAGACCTATGTGCGTTGGGACAAATATGGTCTCCTGCCATTCTAAGAGTTAAGAGGGAATCTCAAAATGTTCTTAATTTTTACAAAAAATCGATAAAGATGCTCCACGAATATAGTGGGTAAGGGTACCACCGCCCTGGGAACATTGGAATCGGAATCCATTTATTGGATAACCAACACCCCTGCCACAGAGCAATCAGGTTCATGGGGTGAGGTTTGTATAGGTCCTGGCGGCGGATTCGTTCTCCCACCTAACCTGTTGCGGGCCGGATCGGGAGAGACTTGTTGGGGGAGAAAAAATTGATATTCGAAAAACCAGTTCTTTTTTAGCATACATTTTTACATTAGCTCCACACAGGAGGCCTGAGGAAAACAAATTCCCTCGGGGCCTGAGAATGTTGTGTAAAGGGAAAGGAAGAATAAATTTCTGGAAAGGAAAAAAAGGTATACAGAGTGGGTAGAAATCTGGGAGTTAGTGTATCCAGGAGTGACGGACGTGTAAATCCATCCCTCTAACTATGGTGCAAGGCGTCGGGAGAGTCCTGCTTCAAAGGTCAAAAGGCTTCCCTAAACCTAATGTATAGAAGACTGGAGATGTATGATGAAATGCCTGAAAGTATAAAGAATGAAAGAAGAATGAATGTATGTAAAAATAAATGTTATGCTTACTGTAAAAATATTTATTTATTTATGAAACGTTACCTTTTGCATATTAGTTTATATTTTAACGTGGTATAAACTAACAAAAAATAAAAATCTTTCTCGGCACGGCCCACTACGCAGCAGGTCGGCAGTCGCATCCGCCGCCAAGACCCGGACTCTATGAACCCTGGCGCCCCCGCTAAGTCACCAAACACTTGTAAAAAAAACATAATATTATTGTGTCAAAACATGACGCGAAGAAAGAAACAATTGTTTCTTATTGTTATCTAACTGATACAAATTGTTTTTAAAATAAAATGGATCCATTTACAAATTACTTTAAAATTAAAATTAAAAAACTACTTTAAAATTTAAAGCTGTATTTTACTGTTTATTTTTTATTATAAATTTTTCGCAAACACGAACCATACTACTCTCCTTTACGAGTTTACAATAGTAAAAAATATGGTCCATCAACTTCGTTATAAGATTTGAAGATCTGCCTAGCTTGTTTCGCAGCTGCGCGAAAACCTTCGAAAGAGCTTAAAATTGTGTAAATATTAGGTTTTATGCCAACTTTTATGCGAACTAAACGTAGCACGAAGAACCCTATTGCAAAATAAAACTGTATTATTTAAATGAACTGGTTTTCTGTTAAGGTTTTACGTACATAGTATTATTATGAAAATGTTATTACATGGGTGAGTTTACTTGTTTTGGTTGATATCTTACGGCGTTGACGACTTCCGTGGAAGTTTAAGATCCTTCGCTTCGAACCCAGAGCTTGCAGGTTCGAAACTCTTATAATCATATTTGGTTACTAAGCTTTCTAATAAACATATTTTAAACTTTACACAACTGACCATTTTACCATACATTCATTGACACGCTTGTTAGTAAGGGGGTCCCCCCTACCACTGTAGAAGTGTTTGTCTTGATCTTTCCTACACAATTTTGCTATTAAATTACAGAATATTGTAAGGGATATGTATTTAGGTCGAATAATCTTATGTTATTTATTGTTTTTCCATTCACTTAATCAATCAAACCCTTAAACTTGTTTTAAAGCTATCTACAACATTACCAGACATATGTATTGACATATGATGTGTACTTGAGTTATTAATATGTAACCCAAAACCGCGCACTCATACAAGTTGTATTCATGTTAAAGATCAAAACAAATTATCCATTAAAATAATAATACGAAATTGACAAAATCAGCAAACATGTAAATGAGATCCACAACTATAAATAAGAATAAATAAACAAACATGAGAAAAACATTAGGAAAACAACAAAAATGAAGATGAACTCTACAAATATGAAGAACAGGAAATCAAAAGACATAAAGATGAGGTTCTTCAAACATGAATCTAAGGAAATCAACAAACCTGAAGATTAGGTGTAGAAGATGAGGAAATTAATAAACATGAAGAACATCATCGTTATCTCACTTTTTGTAGTTTCATGTAAAAATAATGAATAAAAGATCTTTCATAAATTTTTCTCAAATTGTATTCAACTTTTGAAGGTTTTTATATATCTTTACATTTTAATTCTTGTGTGATTAACTTTAAAATTTGAGTATGAAGCATGGTTTTTCTCTTTCTAACACCGTTTATATCATATTACTCACCACGACAGTAAGGAAGACACAACGATTTCTTCGAGACGTATCTTACTAATATTATAAATGCGAAAGTTTGTATGGATGGTTTGTTGGATGGTCCTTACTCTTTCACGCAATAAATATCGAATGGAATTTATAAATTATTTCACTAATCGAAAGCTACTTTATTTGCGAGTAACATGGGCTATGTATATTGGTAAGCTCTGGCGTTATGAAATTATCTATTATACGTTTATTGGCAAAGCGTGTTACTAAGTAAATGTTTGACGTGGGCTGTCAATATTATTTCTTTGATTGCGAAAATTCAAATATTAGTATTCTAATATGAATATTTATTATATTCTAATATGAATATTTTATTTAGTGTAGGTAGACACAAATATAAAATAGGTACTTATCTACATTTTGACCTAAGCCAACAGCTATACTAATATTATGAATGCGAAACGGAGCGCATTTGATTGTTGATTGATTGGGGGAGGGGGAGTGGTAGTGTGGGAGAGGGGGGGGGGGGGGGGGGGGCGAAGCCGGGGGTAAAAGCTAGTGTTAAATAATGGTACGAGTATAAGAAAGTTTAAATAATACATTATTTGAACTATCTAAAAGGTAACTAGCTATACCATACTCAGTACTCACATTTTTTTTTACAATTTTTACCATTATCGTTGAGATTCTTTAGAAATTCAAACATAATTAGGTTTAATGCTTTATTTATATTAAAACATAATAATTTTGTAGAGTTATGATTTCAGTAATATTTTTGCTATGCAGTTCCAGATTAAATTCAGCCACTGGAGAAAGGCAGACGTGTGATATTAAAACTAAGAAATTATGACTCATTCAGTTCACGCACGCGATCACAATCACGTTATTTTGCGTATCCAGAGAGCGTGGTTTTGTTTGGTAATGGGATAATGAACATACCATCTCGAGTTACTTTTCCAGTACAAAACAAAGAGTGTAAATAAATATGGCTTATCTCGAATTGTGGGGTTTATGGTCTAATTTTTAAAGAAATCGTATCTCCTTTATGGCACCGCGGAAAGGGAAAATTGAAGGAATTTATAGAAATTATCTTGCAGAATATCTGATTATGCAAATAACGTAGTAAAAGAAAAAGTACTAACAATCCGGAGTCAGTGGGACTATTATAACCTCAATTCGTATTTTTTGTGAGACCGAATGCGGTGGGGAAGGAAAGAAGATTAGAAAAAGAAGATGGGGAAGTACCAGGCTTTCAGATCTGGTCACCAAACACCGCTGAAACCATCTCACCGGACTGGGGCAATGCTGAGATTATCAATTTGACTAACTCTTACTCCGTCCTCTCTGCTTACCCGTTTCCCCGCAAGGGTAGGCAGAGAGGATGGACCGCCAAACAATTCAACCTTGGCACACATCTCTTGCTTCAGTCACATTTATACATCTTCTCATACGTACTTTTATGCTATTCTGACTCTTGACATGGCCCGCCGCAAGTATTTGGTTTATTTGATCGTGCCAGTCTTCCTCGGGCGTCTCCAACTTCTTCTACCATTAACATTTGTCTCTTGTATCTTGTCTCTTGTTCTGTTATTTTAGTTCATCCGCTGTACACGGCCAATCTTTCTAAGCATTATTTTCTTAATCTTACTCATTCCGCCTTGCTTTCTTTGTGGATCTTCTCACGGCCATACGTAGTTTACGCCTCAGAGATTTCATTTGTACATTTTACTTTCATCCTTCCTCTGATAGTTCCATGCCTCACTGCCATATATCATGGTTGGTATCAGCAATCCATTGTAGACCGCTAGCTTCTCCTCTTCGGATTTTTTTTTTAGCGTCAACCGATTACAGTATTTAAGTATCTTCCTATTAATACTCGTATATCTTTAATATTAAAGAGCAATTAAATGTGAAATAACACAATACGATAGTTAAATTTAAAAAAAAATGCAAAAGCCAGAAACAAAAACGTAACCTCTGCATTCTTAGTCAAGGATCTTAACAGTAAAATGGTCATTCTTTCTGTTGTCGTAATTTCTAGTGAGTAATCCAACAAATCTCTTTCTTTAACAGTGCCCCCTGACATCCTGGAGTACCCGACGAGCGGCGAGGTTGTGGCCCGCGAAGGGGGCACGGTGGGGCTCCGCTGCGCCGCTACGGGCTCACCGCCCCCACGACTGTCCTGGCGGAGGGAGGGGGGCGAAGCTCTACCGGCCGAGCCCCAACCGTTAGACCAAGGTAATGATTGTAAGATTTCGAGTTTTTATTAATTTTACCCTTTAAATGGTTTAATTCCATTGATTTTTTAATTATCTGTCATTTTAGGATTTATTTGATTTAACATTCACACGTTTGCAAATAACTGAATCCCTCAAATACGCATTCAAACATATTATTCTTCCCCTGATCCCTTCAAATAAATCCAGTCCGCTTCTTTATCCTGGTGATATGATCCCATTTTGTATGCTTGATTCAATTCATGATAGCTTTCATTCAAAGTTCTTGTAAGCTTTTTTTTTTACTTTAGCACCACACAGGAGGCCTTGAGGAAAATAATTCCCCTCAGGGCCTATGTCATCTTTGGGGATGTTGTGTGGAGGTTCTTTTTAGGGAAAGGAAGGAGACTAAGTTCTGGGAAAGAAAAAGGTATAAGGGGTGAAATGGAATTTGGAAATCAGTGTGTCCGGGAGTGACGGACGCATGTATCTATCCCTCCCCACTGCGGTGCAAGGCAATGTCCCGAGAGTCCTGCTGGAGAAGTCAAAAGATCTCCCTCAACTAATTTCTCCCAATCCGGCCTGCCACGCAGTTGATGGGCAGACGCACGAACCCGGGCACCCCTGCTAAGTCACCAAAAGTAGCGAACCACTTAGGATGACCTATGGCCTATGGGGTAACCCTAATTTAAATTCCTTAACATTTGCACGAGTTCATGTGGTCAGGTTTGTCCAGGTCCTTGCCCAATTATTGCGCGGCGGAGGAGATACCGGTTGAGGGAGTCCTTTTTATCTCTCCAGTCGGACTCTCTCGACCTACCGCCTTGCATTGCTATGAGAGGGATGGATTTATCCGTCCGTCACTCTTGGACACCTTGACTGATCTTCCTCTCCTTTATTGCCATGAAGGGACCATCCAAACAGCAACCCCAAAGATGAGACAGGAACTGAGCGATTTGTTTTTCCTTTAGACCTCCCATGTGGAGTTGATGTAAAAAAAAATTCCGAATTCCTTGGCAAAACAAGGAGCATCCGACTTTATTTGCCTTCATAAACCACATTCCCCTATCTGGCATTTTTTGCACCCTTGAATATGAATCCTGCAATGTTTGGGAAGAGTTTTGGCACATAGTAGAGCTATTCAACCCAAGTAAATATATTATAGAAAGATACTAATGAATTTCATCATCTTTTTATAGTTTCTCATAAAACACTGCTGAATTCCGTGCGGATCAGTCTAAAGTTAAATATCACTCTTTAACCGTGCCACTCTTTAAAGTGCTTGGACGCATACTTTACCGAATGAATTAAGTTTCCCCCACATCCGGTTTCCGCCGACACCTCCGCTGGCCAGTGGCCTGTCATCACGGTGAACGTCACTTCCGGAGCTTTCCTATCCGGTTCACCGATAAGGCTAATTGCTCGGTTTTATTTTATAATGCACTCAAAAAAATACAAATAAATAGTGGAATACAGTGTAACAGGGGTTTACCAAATGTAAATATGATATACCCCTATATTAATTTAATAAACTTATCGGCAGTGATCCCCAGAATGTTTGGTGACTGACTGCTTTAGACCTCTTCGGTGTATTATGAAGGTTTCCCCCTTTTCAAGCTTTTAATTTTGACATAGATTTTTTATTTATTTAGATAGATAACACAAGCTTGTGGTGATGAAATTGATTTAATAATAATAAAACAGTCTTAAGAACCTAAATAAATCATTAAATAATTACGTGAGATGTTTTTTTTTCAATTTAGACTCCTCCCCCCCCTTGATGAGATTAAGTGAGATTTGGTGGGACCCCCCGTTTTTTTTTACATTAGCTCCACACAGGAGGCTCTAAGGAAAATAATTCCATTCAGAGCCTATGTCATCTTTGGGGATGCTGTGTGGAGGGTCTTTTTAGGGGAAGGAAAGTAAGGAAGTTCTGGAAAGGAAAAAGGTATGAGGGGTGGGTAGGAAAATAGGGGTCAGTAGTGACGGAGGAATGAATCCATCCTTTTTTCCACTACGGTGTATGGAAATATTCCGAGGGAATCCTGCTGGAGAGGTCAAAAGATCTCCCTCAACCAGTCTCTCCCTATCGTGCCTGCCACGCAACGGCTGGACAGACACATCCGCCGCCAAGATCCGGACAAACCTGACCCCACGAAACCGGGCACCTTGCTATGTCACCAAACATAGCGAACCACTTGGGGTGACCTGTCATGGGTGTTGGTTATCCAATGAATGGTTCCCGGGGCGGAGTTACCCATACCCGCCTCCCAGACTAACTACATTTGTTAACGGACTTTCGTAAAGAATAAATACTTACGAGAAAGGAATGTTCATGAATATAAAATAATTTACGGAAAAAACCCGAATGCACTATTATAGTACCAATAATTGATCAAACACTTTATTTTGCCATTTTGCCTGCTTCTTCTTTATTAAGTCTTTTCAATATGTTTACAATTATGGATATTCAAGCATGGTGAATTTTACAGCAGTGTCTATGGAGCCATCAGCAGTTGGTAGCGTCCTGCACATGGTGAGAGTGAACCGCCTTCACATGGGCAGCTATCTGTGCATAGCCACGAATGGAGTTCCTCCCTCGGTCAGCAAGAGGATAACACTCATCGTACACTGTGAGTACATCCAAATTATTTATTACTTTATTTAGGTTGTATTTCACGCCCAGATGGGCTTTTACACGTAGTTTGTTTTTATTTCACAAATAAATCAAAAACAAAATTAAAATCAAAAACAAAATCAAAACCAAAATCATAAACAAAATCAAAAACGAAAAAAATAAAAACAAAATACTTCACCATGCAAGATGGAAAAACAGTAAGCTGGGAAAAGTACAATATATAGTTGAAATAATGGAAGGTGGTCTACAAGGATTTTATTCGAATATATGGGTTTTCTTACAGTTGTTACTAAGTGGTCTTTGGCTGTCGAATTTATAATTATTTAGTTTTTTTCCAATTGGCCTTATCACCTCGGGTTTGTAGCCTGAGGTTTATAGTTTTATATTTAATTTATTTTAATACATTATAATGTAATTCCACCACGAATTATCAGTCTCAAAAAAAGAAACATCTTTATAGTCACTACCCAAATTTTGTATACGGTGGACCGCAACATACAATTGTAATTCTGTGTTATAGTTGTCACAATAGATCGGTAGATATTACCTCGATGTTGGTTTACGAGGTATATGGAAAGAAATCAAGTATAATAGTTCAGGGCTGTCAATTATTGATTTTATGTAAACATGTTATGTCATTAACTATTCTACGTTTGGATAAAATTATACAGTTTAATCACACTAAATAAGATATTTTTTTTTATTTTAGAGAGACCCGGGGGCAGAGAAATTTGAATAATAGCTATTTTACAAAATTGTTGTATCCCTACATACAGAAAGGGACAACTGCACCTCAGGCTATTTATGCTTACATTATATATTATTAAAAAAATGTCAAAATCGAGATTGTGTATTTCACTGTTTTCCACTCCAAAACTGTACCGATTCTTAAGAGTCTTAGAAGAAAATATTATACGTACTATTTATAACTGTACGTTTTGCTTTTTAAAAAATAAATTCAAGTTTGTATTCTGAATGTCTGTTGATGACATTCATATCAGGCAATTGTAAGCCGTAAGAAGTAGTTTATCAAAAAAGCAAAATACAAGGACATGCCATATCGGTTGATATCTATATTACGCACTAGTGTCAAAAATCAGAGACGACATAAGGGAATATATTTATGAATGGACAAAATGCCGCCCGCGTTTCCTCTTAACCCTGCAGTGGTCGCGTGGACTACATATGTAGTCCACTATTAATAAATCAAAAATTTCTCCTAATTGGTAAGCATTAGTTTCACGTGCCGCCAGGTTCTTTTAAACGAACTATCGAGAGACGCACTCAGTGCAGCGACTGCAGCGCAAGCGCCGATCACGTACGGACGTGTAACAGTAGCTCCGCAAAGATCCTGGACTACATACGGAGTCCGCACGACCAATCACATTTTGCATATACGAAAAATGTATGCAACATGCAAATAATTCAATTTTCCTGATCATTCTATAATTTTATGTTTAACCTGCTCAGAAATCAGCAATTAAATTAGTTTAAGTTTTTTTTTTTTTTTTTACTTTTTTTGTTAAATCAATAAAAGTGAAAGGTGTAATTTTTAGTTTAAAAAAAGAGGTCATTTTTGTTTTGGTTAATTGTGAAAAACATAGAAGTTTTGTTTAATTTATGTTGCTAATTTCTAATAAACAATGCTTAGATTATATGATTAAAACATAAATACATGATAATTCTAAATTTTTTTTTATTTTTTTTTTTTATTATTTATTTAATACAAGAAAATACATTTTTAAAATACAAGTTTTATGCAGTCCCACAAAGCTGTCACACATGACGGCTTGTCTGTAGGTTCTACAAAATAATATATATATATATATATATGTTTAATTTTTAATACATGTATAACACAATATTATACAATAAACAATATCACAAAATAATATATCTCATTGTACCTACCTATATACAAATTATTTAGGCAGGTACGTTGAGATGTTCAGGGATACATCAATAATTATAATGTTCAGAGATACATTGATTCGTCGCTTATTAGCCAAAGCTTAGTGTTTTTGGGGCAGGGTCTCTCATTATTCTGAGGTTTAAAAAAATTATTGAGTTTATTGAAAATCTCTGGTATTAAGTATTTAAGCGTTCGGCTTCCATACTTATTTGTTACTCTTGGAGTAATGAGGCCCTTATTTTCAGTAAACCTTGTTGTGTGATTATGCACCGGTTGCTTTTTGTATTTGCTATCTCCCTCATTATCCATTATAATAATGTACCAAAGAAGACCCTTTATTGGAAGTAGACTCTCAGAACCATACAGTAGTTTTAGATTACTTCTTTGTCTGTAAATATTCGGTGGTACAATTTTTTTTATTATAGCAATTTGTAAATTTTGTATATATTTAATATAAATATTGCTTGTGTGCCCCCAAGTTCGTATGCCATATCTAAGGATGGATTCGACCATAGAAAAATAAATAATTTTAAGAGTACAATGGGGCAAAATAAATTTCAATTTATAAAAATTACATGCAAAAGATCGGAGCTGGTTACAAATTTTAGCCACTTGTTTATCCCATTTAAATGTATTATCTACTATTAGTCCCAGATAAGTATATTCGTTAGTAAAGTCAATTGTTTCACAGAAGCAAATATTTTCAATTTTTTTATGAATACATTCAGAATTATGAGCAATTATTTTGGGTATATTCCATATTCCCAGGCTTGGTGATCTTATATACATACATTTGGTTTTTTTAACATTTATAATTAATCCAACGTCATGAGCCCATTTAAGTAGCTCGTTAAAGTCACTTTGCAATTGTTGAATAGCTATGATAGGATTTTCATTGGATAGTACAAGTGCAGTATCGTCAGCAAAAATGAATCTAAAGGCTTTTTTAAAGAGTTTTGACATAGCAATAACATATATAATGTACAATTTTGGACCTAAAATTGATCCTTGCGGTACTCCTGATTTAACATATCTTGCTTTACTCATTACATTTAAAATCTTCACATTCATTTTTCTATTTGTTAAGTAGTTTTTAAAAAATGAGAGGAGTTTACCGCGGATTCCAATGTTTTCAAGTACCTTAATTAATTGTATATGGCTGAGAGTATCAAAAGCTTTTGAGTAGTCAATAAAAAGCACCAGTACATGTTTTTTTTAAATTAAGCTGTGAATTTATAAAATCAGAAAATTTTTCCAGCAATTTATCACAACTTTTTTTTTTCTGGAACCCGTACTGGCATTCATCTATTATACTCATTTTATTTAAATATTTATCTAAATTTATCGAAATATATTTTTCTAAAATTTTTTCTAGTGCCGGTAGAATGGAAATTGGCCTGTAATTGTTAATTTCGGAGTGATCTCCATTTTTGTAAATAGGCCTTACAGTGCTATATTTTAGTTCATCAGGAATGAGGCTCGTATCAATTATTCTGTTGATAAAGTGGGTAATTACAGGGCTAAGTAATTTGACATGTTTTTTTAAATCAAACATTCGAATTAGATCTATGCCCGGTGACTTGGAATTTTTCATACCTCCGATAATGTGTTCAATTTGCTTAACATTAGCTCTAGGTAAGTACATTGAATGCGGTAGGGATTCTTGCAAGTGTTCAGACGCTCTGAAATCACATTCATGCAATAACTTATTAACTCCTTCGTCAAAAAAGTTAGCAAAATTTTCTGCCACTGCATCAGTAGATTGAGACTTTAGGAAATATTTAGATATGACTTCATCGCAACCAGATTTATTTTTCCTACCCAAAATTGTATTTATTTCATTCCATGTTTTTTTAATGTCCTTGAAACAGTGATTAAATTTGTTATTATAGTATATCTTTTTTGTGTTTAATATTTGTTTATTAAGTTTATTCCTATATTTTTTGAATGCGATTTCATATTTTTTATTATTAGGCGTGTTTTTCCACTTTTTCCACATGGCATCTCGCATTAGAATACTTTCAACGAGGCTGTCATTCATCCAAGTTTTTTGGTTATTTCGATATTTTATTGTGTTTAATTTGGTAATGGTACTTTTTTCATAAATATTTTTAAAAATCGATTTTAATTCTGCATATATAATGTTTGGTTCAGACAATTTTAACATTGTATTCCAATCGGTGATTTCGATCAATAAATCAATCCTTTTGTCCGATAGTGCAGTGTAATACTCTTGGTGCGATTTGTCGACGGTACATTTATCATAATAACAGAAGTTAATAGTAGCTGCAGTTAGGTAGTGGTCCGCTATTATTGAATCGCATACGCATGAACTGATTTCCGTCGTCTCCCTCACTCTAACATAGATGTGGTCTAAACATGAAGCCGTTAAATAGTTAGTCAATATCGCTTCTCTAGTCACATCATTTATACATTTGGTCATTCCAAAATGAGACATTAGGTTTTCATACTGCATAGTTATGGGTTCGTGTACTTTTAACAAGTTAATATTCGTATCACCTAGTACCAATACGGATTCTTTTATATCAATATTTCCCAATATTGTCTCCAGCTCCTCAAGAAATAATTTTTTATTTGTATTAGGCGGTCTATACATTGCCAAAAGATGTAAGCGAATATGTTTGTTAACTGAAATAGTTCCGTAAACGCATTCAAATTTATTAGTAATAATATTTATTTTTTCGAATGTAAGGTGATCTTTCACGTACACAATAATACCGCCTCCAGATCTTTTTGTTCGACAAAAATGGTACGAATTAAATCCCGGTAATTTGTAAAGATTTATATTATTTTCATTTATCGACGTTTCGCACAGCGAAATTAAGTCGATATTTCTCAAAGAGCTAGAAACAATTAAGAGGAAAGTGTCCCAATATTTCGATAAAGATCGTATATTTAAGTTGAGGGCAGTTATTTTATTATTTCCTAAGACATGTTTTTTTGTAGCCCAGTTTTCAAAAATTGGCGTGCGTTCATAATCTATTTCTGCAGTGTCAAAATCTCCGTTCAAGTCACCCATATAGAATAATAATTTAATTGGCAGCAATAATATATAAACATGTATTGGGATTTATTAATATAAATACGGTAGATACATAACAATATAGCAGTAAGTATTTCCGATACGTTTCTGGTTAGATTATGGTTTTGTTCAGAACAAGGTAGGTTTACTAATTGGCACCAATAAATACATATTACACTTTTTCTACATATACGAATATACAAAGAGTGAGCGAACATCAATATACTCGTATATTTCAATACACTATCGTTAACACTTTGGCAATGTGATAATGCATTGTAATATAAATGAGGTATTTTTTTTCGCAGAGATATGGAATATTTATGTCTCAATAAATTAAATTCATTAAGATGCATACATGAAAATGATAATATGAAGTTAAATAAAAAAATTGTGATTAGCATTGTGATTATTTTTTTTTTGAATTATAATACATACCTAATCATAGTCTATACGACTTTGAGCGATATGCATCATCTTTTTGTAGTAAGAACAATTTGTATTATTAGCTTTGTGATTGGTATTTAGGGTCATCTTGAATATAGTGTTCTGATGAACACAGTTACTACATTTTTCTTCATCGTTTTTGTTAGGGCATTCTTTCCATTCGTGATCCTTGGCGCAATGTAAACACGTCGCACTTTTGTCCTTATTTAAACATTTTAATGCAGTGTGACCAAATTTGAGACAATGGTAACATTGCGTCAAAGGGCTGGCATCTTCCACTCGTACTCTGCTAAAACCAATGTTGATTTTTTCCTTTTCCATGAGGTATGCCCTTACTGCTCCGCTGGTTTCAAGTATATAATTAGTAAGTCCATTTTGGTTTTTTGGTTTAAACATTTTTATTAATTTTATCGTGTTTTTAGTATCGTTATTCATGATATCTTTTATTCCATCGTTTTGTCTTTTTAATGCCTCAATTATGTCCTCTTCAGTTAAATCTACTTGAAGGTTTCTTATGAATATTTTTGGATTTTTCTTTCTTAATTCCTCTGCAACCATGTTTTTTTTAAGGGTTTTATTGATTTCATCCGTCAATTTCTCTGCATGTAATTTTGAAGGGCAAGATATAATTAATTTATTTTGCGAGGCTTTTCGTATTCCGTTTACTGCGATACCCAAGTTTGCTATTTTAATTTTCTTTACAATTTGTTCTTTAATAGCATCCGATGTCATGTTCGCATCTTCACCTTTGATGATCAATGAGAATTTAGATTCCGGGATTACTTTGAGACAACTTGCGTATGTTTTTTTTTCAAAATTACTCGTATTCTCGATTTTTTTTTCTAATTTTTCGATTAGTTTTGACTGGAGACAAACAATCTCATTTTGTAAGGATATTTTTTCTTGAGTCCATTTTTCTTCTAATAGCTTTATATTTAATTCCAGATTATTTTTAGCCTTCGAGTCCTTTACCGTAGAAATATTTGAAATTTCTATTTTTATGCTTTCTATTATAGACAGCACGTCCATAATGGGTTAAGCTTGTGACCGCCCCGCGGACCACCTCACTCCCGGCAAAACTTGTGAGAGATTTGACAATTCTCTAATATTGTATTGTCTTTCTATAAACACGTCTACACACTACCACGGTAGAATGACGAATGATTTCATTTATTTTTTAAAGTTTAAAAATGGACTACATATGTAATCCACGCGACCACTGGAGTTGCTTTTAAGAGCGCGACCACTGTAGGGTTAACCCATTTGGCTAATTTGTTCACTTTTATAGAAACCGTTGTCTCTTTTATTATCATACTGAGAAATATAAAATAAACTATGTTAGAAAGAGAAAACACCACGCTTTTAAACAAAAGTTTACCACAAAAAAATGTACACCTTTTATGAAACCAGTTTCGGTCGCAATTTGAAAAAGATTTATAAAATTTTGGAAATTTTTTATTAATTATTTTTATATGGAGAGACAAAAATGAGGTGACAATAAAGTTTATAATTAATTTGTCTAATAAAGTATGTGTGTACTTTTTTATTGTTATCAGTAATTTTAGTTAGAAATTAAGTCAAATCAGCCACTTTAAAAACTTTTTTATGTTTGCGTGCAAAATTTTTATACATCAAAAATATATGTTTTAAAGTGAATTTTATCACGCTTCAAACACAGTTTGTAGGTTTCGGATATGTTTAGAAATGTTCCGTTCATTTTAATTTTATTTCACAGTGGAAATATTTTGACCCTTTGACAAAATAATAGTCGAGGCCAAAGTTTCCCAACTGGATGGAGCCAGTAGTATCATGATATTTCTAATTGGGGTATATTGAGAGACTGAATGGAGTAGGGTAGGAAGGAAGACGGGTAGACTACGTTTATCCGCCGCCAAGACCTGGACAAACCTCACCCCGTGAACCCCGGTACCCCTGCTAAATCACTAAATGTAACAAAAAACTTGGGCTGACCTGTTGTTATTAGTGATGTTAGTTATCCAATGAACAGTTACCGGTTCTGCGGTCATAATACTTTGTCATAAAATACGGCTTAAACCATTTAGAGCAACTTTTCATTTCTGAATGGTGATCTTTCCCCAGGGCTGTACTGAGAGTACTGCTACTCCATGTGTGTATTGATACATGTCTTGTTAAGATTTCTGACAATGATATCTTTGCGAAACGTCACTGATAAACAGAATTCTGTCTTGCTTAGGTATTTTTACCGTTTTTTAACGGAAGAGCAAGAAGTCTCAGTTTTCAATTTGGAAATTTAATCGAAACCCCTGCTATAGGCTACCCAAAGTGGGTCGCTACGTTAGGTGATTTAGTAGGGGTTCCCAGATTTAATTAAATTTCCCACCTACACCTGGGTCGCTACGTTAGGTGACTTAGTAGGGGTTCCCAGATTTAATTAAATTTCCCACCTCCATGTGGCGGGCCAAATCGGTAGAGACTGGCTGAAGAGATTGGTTAACCTCAACTTTCGACCCATCGTCCTGCACCGCAGTGGGAGGGATGGATTCATACGTCCAACACACTTGGTCCCAGATTACCCACCTCTCTTACCTTTTTATTTCCCAACGTCCTCTCCTTCCTTTCCATAAAAAGAACCCCCACACACGAAAACTATAATTATTATTTTATAAATAACTATTTTTCCACCTTCAAAAGAATTTATTATACTGAAATAGAATAACAATATTGTTGATCGATTCCCAGAATAATTAAGTACGTATAAATAAATTAATTAGTAATAAAACTTCATTGGTAAGTTAACTTGAATAACCGAGTTAAGTGTTGGAAGGTTCGTGTGGATGTTAAGAAAGTTAAACTAAGTAAGACTAAGTTTTCTGTCATGGCACCGAGCCAGCCAGTTCCGTTAACAAACTAAATTCTATAAAAACATTTACTATTTGTGAGTTTGTCATACAATTCCACTTTAGTTTTAATTATCCACGAATAAACCGTTAATTTTTAAACAAACATAGTTATTATTTTATGAATTTGGCTGGGGGTGTTTTTCATTAAAATCCTAGTTTTGATTTTAAGCCAGAATATCCAAGTAAACAGGATACATAATATAATATATTTTCTGAACCTCTGACGATATCTTTTTTCACAGGTCAAAATATTTCCACTTTGTAATAAAATTCAAATTAATTGAATATTTATGAACATATTCAAAACCTAAAAACTGATTTTGAAAGATGCTAAAGTACGCTTTCAAATTTTATAAATCGAAATAAACATAATTTTTGAAGCATAAAAAATTTGCGTGGAAACATAAAAAGTTTTTAAAATGGCTCACCTTACGTTTTTTTTAGCTAAAATTATTGTAAATGAAAAAAAATAAAACTCATACATACATGTTTTATCAGCCAAATGTAATTTAAATATTATTATCTCCTTACTTTTCTGTCATTCCATTTAAAATAATAAATAAAAAATTCTCAAAAGTAAATACATTTTATTCAAATTGCTGTCGGATTCGCTGGTTTTATAAAGATGATTACCTAATAAAAATAATATTTGGACGATTTATATAGCGCCGTTTTTGTGAAAAATCATCTCAAGGGCTACTTCTTTTGTTGGTAACATTTTTGAATTTCAATATAAAGCGTGGTGTTTTTCTTTCTAAAGCCGTTTATTTTATATTTCTCACTACTGTAGTAAGGGAGACAATGATTTCTGCTAGACCTTTATGAGTTGTTCCGAAAAGCGAACAAATTACCAAATATTTAGTACGGATGTGATAAAAATAATTCTAATATTTGGCTGATTTATGTATAAAGCGCCGTTTTCGTGAAAAATTACCTCAATGACGCTGTACATATAAATATAATATATATTAATGATATATTTGTATTTTAAATTATAAAATAAAGGAAAAATAATAGTTCGATTTTTCATGATTTTAGAGACAAATTTGTCAATTTTTTGCGAGTTATTAAAATTATTGAAAATTATCTTTCCCAGCCTAGTAGTATATTATCAGCTTAGTATATTATTATAATGAAAGCTGTAATAAATATTTAAAAAAAACATCGTGAAAATGGCAAATGGGAAAACTTTAATTAATTTTTGACAAAATTGTATTCCAACGTAAATCAGTCGTAATGGATTTAAATTCAACATCTATTTACACTGTAGACTGTAAGTAGAGCAAAATTTAAAAAAATATATAAATATGATAAATTTATAAATAATTTTAAAATTTGCCTTTTTAAAAAAATCTCTCAGTCAAACTAGATATTTGCTGTATCTTTTGATTAAAAATATTCTGGTTCGTTCTGTATTTTGGTGTCAAATCCAAAGTTAAGTTTTTTATATTAAAAAGGTTGCATTTTTATGTTTAAAGGTTGCGCATCAGGCTTTATTAAACATGTCATGTACATATTTTTTGTTAATATCACATTAAAATAATTTGTTATTTTTTCAAAAGTTCCTCCAATGGTGTGGATTCAGAACCAGCTGATTGGCGCAAGGGAAGGAGAATCATTGTCACTGGAGTGTCATTCAGAAGCCTTCCCCAGGTCCATCAACTACTGGACACTGGATGGGGAGATCATCTCCCAAGGTAACTCCACAAATATATTTTTATTATATTTAAATGTAATAAAAATACGCTGCGTCCACTTAAAGCCGCACAACGCACCGAGCTGGTCCAAAAAAACATTTACACAATTTTATCGTTTTTAATATTAGCTCTCTTCACTCTCTCTAACATTCGTATTTATATATCTCTCCAAATTCTTCTTAAGTAGGTATAGGGCGCCTGCTCAATTGTTTAATTGATACTTGGGAGCAGCTCAAGTGCGTGGTGTGGTCCGTAACCACGAATCTACTGAAATAAATGCCTTCATGTCTAAGGATTGGTTGTTTTCAGCTGATGACAACTACGACATCAGTACGGTGGAGAAGACGTACGAAGTGGACATGAGGCTAAAGATAAAGAGCGTGGGCAGGAAGAACTATGGATCTTACAGATGTGTCTCAAAGAACTCTCTAGGGGACACGGATGGAAATATTAAACTGTACCGTGAGTAACCATTCCTTACTATACATATATTTATTTATTTTGCAGAAACAAACAGTACATAATTATATAGAATTAAATAGTTACAAAGTTATAGAAGTTAATGCAATAATTGGTATCAATGACAAGTTGCTGTTATATATATATATATATATATATGTTTTTGTGTGATATATTATACATTTTACCTAAATTAAGTTAGTAAGTATATTGGAAGGAGAGAGGTGTGTGTGAGTGTTTTTGAGGGTGTATGCGTGCGTGTATGTGTGTGGATGTATGTGTTATGTGTGCGTATTAAATATTAATTATTATTAAACTATATTATTTCGGATGCAAGTATGTAACAGTCTCAAAATTCAAAAACCCATCAATCTATATATACAGTATCAAAAATCTAGTCTTTCGAGTCTAAGATGAACGAAGTATGTATGAAGAATGAGTCAATGATGAAAGTAAGTAAGTCATTGGATTTGAAAGAGAATATGAAAAAAATGTTCAACATAGTTGTGAATGATGAATACGTGGAGCAGGTGGATGATTTTATGTATCTGGGAAGTATGTACATATACGAAAGATGGGAAGGTTGATAGAGATATTGAAAGAAGGGTAATGCAAGTAACTTCATTAAAGGAGTATTGAATGCCGTTGGCGCCAATAAAAAAACTGTCAAAAGAAGCGAGGCTAGCAGTCCACAACGGAGTGCTGGTACCTACCCTGATATATGGCAGTGAGGCGTGGAATTGGCAGACGAAGGATGAAGGTAGACTGCTGTTGAAATGAGATTCCTGAGGCGTAAGTATGATAAAAATGTGAGAAATGTGAAGATCTGCAAAGAATGCAGGCGGATGTAAGCGTAGTGAGTAAGATTAAGAAAGGGAAACTCAGATGGTTTGGGCATGTAGAGCGAATAGATGAAGAAAGTAGTGAATAAGAAGAATATTTGATGCAAATGTGAATGGTAGAATAAGTCGGGGACGCCCGAGGAAGACGTGGTACGATCAAGTGTCAGACACTTGAGTTGGGCTATATTAAAGAGTCGGAATAATAAAATAGCATGTATGATACGATGTATGAATGTGAATGAGGCAAAGATTGTGTTCCAAGACCTATTTGTGTGGCGGTCCGTCCTTTCTGCCTTCCCCTGCTGGGAAACGGCGGGATAGTTAGTTATATGATCACTAAGAATTATGCTGATAATATTTTGTACTCGCGAAAATGTCAAATCATGATAATATAAAATCATCTTTCTGGCAGGTGTTTTTATAAGATAGGTTAAATGGGAAAAAACTTTAAGTCAACATGAAAATTGTAATATAAATGTAATACCAAATTTAAACAGAAATATGTTATTTCATTAACGACAAAAAGCAAGTGTATCTAATGGTATCGGAAAGTGTTGAATAAATATCTTAATTTAACTATATTTATGTTTCCTATATTATACTAGTAAACACACGTGAAAGAATAGGTTAATATTTGATCATTAGAACATACAAACCAAACAAGTTGAACGTCTTACACTTCTGTGAGGTACCTACCAAACGAAAAGGTGTTTTTGGTTTTTAGATGCTTTAATTGGTTCCATGCCAACTCAGAATCACGTTAAGTCAACACCTATTTGAAAAGTTATTAAAACTATGATTATTTTTTAATAGACCTTAACCCTAACCTAACGTAACCTATTGAACAAATTGTTTATATATTTTTTTTTATTATCACTTTTAATGAATTTTCTTAGGAGGTTCGGAGTTGAGTTCATTCTGAGTTGTCTGGTCACCGCTTTAATTAAATGCTACGAGTAGAATACATGCCTTTGCCAACTTATTTAAGATCCGCAATTTCACCGGAGTAAACAGTAAAAAAAATATTTTTCTTATAAAGTCACCTAAGATATCATACATTCATCGTCACGCCGCAAGTAAGGCGGGTTATATGCTGAGACCCGGACCTCGCAAGGCAGTACAGAGCAGACATGCTGCCGAAGGACAGCGAGGCAGATATCGGTGACAAGTATGTGCTGGGACCAGGGGGGTTGAGAAGTCTAGGAAAATATCTCTAGATATTGGGTAGAAAAATATTTTTTTGGGAAAAGAAAATCAGCACAATTCTAGGAAAATTTCTAACTCTGACAAAAACATTTTTTAATGAAATTTTATTAGAGTTATAATCTTTGACTTCCCGGTTTTATATTGCTAGTATTTGTCTTAAACCATACACCATGTTTTTTCGTAAATACTGACTATTCCGCCACACTTGCATCATTACCTAAAATAATATTTCGTTCCAATTTAAATTATAAGAAATACTAATTAAAATTGGCAAATAATGCATTTAAAATAATGGTAAATATACCAATAATCACCGCACTTTTAAGATGAGCGTCCATCTACCCGCGCCGGCTGCAACGCACGCACGGCACGCAACGGATTTATCTATATCTTTACTTAGAAAAATCCGTTGCCCCAGCCGGACCACCGGTATAATTTGCCGGTAGTCGACGCAGTGCTGTACTAATTCATATAAAAATATAGAAAAATCCGTTGCGTGCCGTGCGTGTGTTGCATCACGCTTGTCTTTATTACTCATGGATTTTAAAATTATGCTAGTTTTCAACATAATTACTACAAGAAACAACTAATTAATTTTTGTTCATATGAAGCAGTTACTTTGTGATGTGACATTATAATTTAAAATAAACCAATTACTTTGTAAACACCACTTTTATTTTATATACTTTATGCCGAACGGGATTCGTTACAACCGTAGCTTCTTCAGGGCAGTACAAGTAGAGATTGTACTGCCCTGAAGAAGCTACGGCAAGAACCCGGTCGGCATAAAGTATATAAAATAAAAGTGGTGTTTACAAAGTTATTGGTTTATTTTAAACTAATTAATTACCTTGGGATGGATTGTAAAAGATACATGAAATTCTATTTTTATTCAATCGAATTTCAAAATTTCCCATATGAAATGATTCCTTTGGCGTCCATTTTAAATATCCATTGACATTTGCCTGAATTTTTTACTTCCCAAGATCTTAAAAATTTCCCCGAAATCTGGAGAAATCAAGAGAAATTTCGCCTCGAAATCTATGGAAATAATCTTTTTAAGACATACTATATATAATTTGAGTAATCCGGATGTCGAAAAAAATACTAATTAAATTAATTTCTTAGTGATTTTGAAATTTAGTGCAAATATAGTGTACAAAATATTGCCTGTGATACTGTGCCGCGACCACTACTGAGCTCAGAACATTTTGCCATAGCAGCGGTGTCCGAGTTCATAGGGTGAGATTTGTCCAGGTCTTGGCGGCCGACACGTCTGCCATCTGATGCGTGATCGGCATGATTGAAGGAGACTGGTTGAGAGAGGTCTTTTATCCTCTCCAGCCAGAATCTCTCGACTCATCGCCTTGCATTGCAGTTGGAGGGATGGTTTCGTATCCATCCCTTCACCCAGATTCCTATCCACCTCATGTAACTATTTCCTTTCCAGAACTTTCTCTCTTTACTTTCATAAAAAACCCTCCACACAGCATCCCTTAAGATGACATTGACTGTCAGGGAAATTATTTTCCTCAAGGCTAATGTAAAAAGAGGACAGAGCAGACGCGCGCCATTTACGCTGGAATACAGAATTCAAAAAACCCTACTAGGCATAGAGAAGCACAAATGTTTATTATTAATAAATATAAAAATGTACACGGTGATAGAAGAAAAAGACATCAAATTCCGGAAATATTTAACGCATTACCTAAAAAATCAAAAATGAGACATATTATTAAAAAATTAAAATAAAAGTTAAATATTTCTACCTCCGTAGAATATGAAATCAAGTAATATAGTTCCTTTTTTATGTTTTTCTCACCGTATGTTTGTGCCTTGTAAAATATTTTTACTAAAACGCAACTCATAAACTTTATAATAATTAGTATTTTGTAATAATTAGTATTTTAATCTTAAGCATTATGTTTAGTATTAAATATGTAAAACTGAAAAGTATATAGTATTAATTGATTTTAAAAAATGGGAGATTTCTTACGATCAAACTGATTGATCAGTTTCGTAAGATTCGTAACATAAAATATTGTAAAATACTGAATAAACGCAATTAAAAAAAAAAAAAAAATTGCGGTTTGTACTTGTTCATTTAAAAATTCGCATTGCTCTGCCCTGAGCTGCGCGGACTGCGTCTCAACATATGCCTAGCCTAAGGGTTGGATTCGAGGATGGGATACCTTACATGGACGCTCTGGTACACATATCTTTTATTAACCTGCCCCAATCTTTCGACCGATTTTCATGATTTTTCAATGGGACAATGATGTGTCGCTAATAAAAATAACCAGAGAAAGTGAGGCTAGCGTTTGGCCGTGAGGCTTGAAACTGATAGAGAAAAGTTGAAAATACAGTGAATGAACGTGTGTTAAAACCATTCCCCTCCTGAAATAATGAAACCAACCGATCCAGAAAGAATGCAAAGCTGATGACGGCATAATGAATTATATTAAGAAAGTGATGCTTAGATGATTTGGACATATAGAACGGATGAACGAAGACAGGAGTTAAGGAATATTATAACGAATATTAAAGTGAATGGTAGAAAATTCAGTAACTGAAGAAAAAAACAAGCAAGGGACAACGGCCTCCGTGATCGAGGGGTAAGTCTCTTGACTCGCAATGCTAAGGTCGCGTGAAAGAATCTCGTCGCAAACAAATAAATTTTATTCGATTAATTTGTGTTATTTAACAATAAATTAATTGAAAATTATGTGTAGTTCAATTGGGCACCTTCCAGAGTGGAAGATACTCTCAGTATCGCCGTAGTGTAAGATCACCATTCAGAATTGAAACGTTGCTTTAAGTGGGTTTACCCATGTTTGGTGACCAGATCTGAATAGCCAGGTACTTGCCCACTTCCTCTTCCACATCTCCTTCCCCTCCCCACTATATACGGCCTTACAACATATCCCAATTTGGGAATGCCGTAGTCACGCTGATTCTTGTGCGGTGTTCACATAAAAAAAAACAAAAATATGTATAAAATCTAAATATTATTCAAGCCGACATATTCCACACGGGAATGGAGGTTTGCCATTTTGATACCCTGATAGCTAAAATAATTCAATTTTAAAAAATCTCAATTCAAAAAAATCTGCTTAGAGATCGATTCTTACCTTAAACCATTAAGGCACTTGCTATGTGAAATCACCTGTTTTAAATCTACAGAAATATGAATCGAAAAAAGATGAATAAATTGAAAACCTCCCCACCCTAAATCCAATACCCATTACAATGAAAGAAGTAGAAATAAAATCTCATTACACCGATACTGTTAGAAGCCTTTCGAGATGGAAATAAATTGTCAGATGATTTGATAAGATTCGGTAAAATCGGTAATAAAGAAATCATTTCTGGGAAGGCGAGCGTTTAATCAGTCGATCTCTGATTTATTGCGAGAAACTAAACCATTAAATAGATTTGGATCAATGATGAATATGATTCCGGGCAGATGACCTACTACCTAATATTGGATACCAGGGGAAGAGAACATTGCAGGGTATGTTAGGTTAGACTGAGTAATGATTTATCTATGTTTCTTATTGGGGGATAGGTACGTGGGAAGATCAGGAAGATAGCAGAATATCTGCGGAAGAAGATGCTACTTTTTTTGCAGTAAGATAAATGAAATACATAGTTGGATGAGACTCAGCAAAGTTACACAAAATTACTAAAATTAAAAACTTATTATCAGAAGAGTTTGCTTTTTTTGAGATGAACAAGAATATTTTTAACATATGTTTTGCATACTTGGAACATCAAATGTTTAAAATTTCTGTTGTTGACGCCCCCTTGAAATGATCTTTATGATGCCTTTCTGAATGACATTGCTAACTTGCTACTACATAATGTAACTCAGAAATACATCATATTCCTTTTAATTTGGGAGGCGGGTATGGGTACCCGGGAACCATTTATTGGATACCAACACCCCTGCTAAAGGTTTTCCAACTTTTTCGGCCTGTGACATAGCAGAGGTGCCCGGGTTCATGGGGTGAAGTTTGTCTTCTTGGCGGCTAATGCATTTGCTCACCTAATGCGGCGCGGGCCAAATAGGGAGAGACTGGTTTAGATAGACCTAACCTAGACCTCTCCAGCTGGACTCTCTCGACCCATCACCTTGCACCGCAATTAGAAGTGGGAGGGATGGATTCAAGATTCATACGTCCATCACTCCTGGATACGTTGACCCCTAGATTCCTACCCACCCCTCATACTTTTTGCCTCCAAGAACTTTCTTCCCTTCACTTCCCTAAAAAGACCATCCACATAGCATCCCCAAAGATGGCAAAGGCCTAAAAGGATTTTTCTTCATAGCCTCCTATGTACAGCTAACGTAAAAAAAGACCATTGAACAACAGGTCCCCATAAGGACGTAAACAACAGAAATTTTAAACAGTTCCACTTCCAAGTGTACAAAAAACCCATATCAAGAATATTCTGGTTCATCATCTCAAAAAACAACTAAATCAAATACTTACATAATTATAAAATCAGAGCAAAGCAAATATGCCTAAGTATAAAACTATGTAATTTGGACAAAAATTGGTCTGAATTTTTAGCTGTAAAGTACTTGGCGTAAGGAATAATCAGAAAAAAAGATCGACAAATACGTATTTAGATCGACTTATATTATTCTAGAAGTTATTGAAAATACTTGCTCGCATACCCACACATCGATAGCTCGCTTTCTGAGGCCAGAGAGGAAGCAAGAGTTTTTTTAAATACCTATTGATGAAATTTCTCAGCGACCGCATTCACTCTTAATGCTGAAGTTGAATCGTAGAAGTCGCTGAAAATCATCAATACAAAATTTAGTTTGTCTCGGCACAGGATATGCCAGTGAGGAGGATTAAGAAAATATTATTTATCTGTTTTTATAATATTTGTGACTAAGGTACATAATCACCTTAAACTAGATGAGAATTAAAAAGCTTTTATAGTAGAAACATTATGTTCAAAAGCTGTTATAAATCAATACGATTTTTCACACTAAATCATATTTGAGGAACAATACAAGATGTTCACAAAACATCTTTGATTCTGGTCCAATATTATAACATTCAACGATTTTTTTATTTTTATTTTTTATTTATTAAATAATAAAATACATTTTGTACAACAATTTGAGTAGACCCAGAAAGTTGTCATATGGCAGCTTGTCTGCAGGTTCTAAAAATTTAAACATTCTTAATATAATATCTAAGAAAAATTTTGTAAATACATTTATAGTATTAAGGAAACATTAGAATAGATCACACAGTAATATTAGATCATTTAACTTACATCTATAAATATATAAGATATTTCAATATACCTGCCTAATAACAAGATATGTAGGCAGCTATTTTAAGATATTCAAAGATACATGGAGTTTTCGTTCATTAACCGTAGTTTTATCATTTTAGGACATAGTCTCTCATTTTTTTCAAATTTTATGTTTTTATTGATTTTATTGAAAATCACTGGTATTAGATATTCAAGAGTACGGCTTCCATATTTATTTAATATTCGAGGAGTTTTGATCTCTGTTGTTTCAAAGTAGGTAGCTACTCACTATAACCGACAGAATGCTTTGTTTTTATCCGAAATTCGGTGATCACCTATCGATATCAATCCAAGCAAATCTGATGATGATCTGTGTGTAATTGTTTAATTAATAATATAGTTTGATTTACGAAGAATCGTCTCCATTTCGAGTTTCGAAGTATTGATGTTTTACGTATTTAGTATTTACTTACTTTTACTGCAGGCTCATTCTGTTTCCATCAACAATTGTATTTCTGGGGATTAATGCTAGAAGTGCATATGTTTAATTAAATAAATAATTTGTAATTTAAATTTTATTTTTAATAAATTTATGATTCTCTTAGAAATGAAGATTGTTCATCAATTTCTTGGCGTAAAAAAGTCTGAAAATTTTGTCTTCTACATTTGATTGGTCACAATTTCGTCAATTTACACACTTCGAGCATTAACCCTCCGACTTGACGTTTTTACGAGACATTTTAACATTTTTATTTAAAAACCTCTTTTTTGTGTTTGAATTCTTGTCTTTTGGGAGTTTGTGAGCAAATGAACGACGCTTCTAAATTAACAAAGAAAATCAATGAATTATGTTTGATGTTGATTTCCCTTTTCAGCCATCCCAGGTGACTCTTCCCTCAAGAAGACGAACGCGTACCACGAGAACGCAGAAAACGAGGTGACTAACGACCTGATTGGCCAGGGCTCAGCCAACGGGAGCCCGCCGGGGGACAACATGGCGGCCGCTATACTCGGCGGAGCAGCTGTTGGCGGGAAACTCAAATTGACGCCGAAGAGCGCGGGAAATCGCATCCTAACCTCATTTATGAACCGTTTTTCCTTATTAGGAATTTCATTTAGTTTTTCAACGCTGTGTTGCTTGCTTTTAAGTTGAATATTTTAGGAGAAAAACATTTATGTATCTATTTTATTAGTTTGTCATTTTAATGTAAAATGAAATGTGTATAAATCAGTATTTAAGAAGCTGTTCATTTTTTTTTTATTAGCTCCAAACATAAAATAATTCCCCTTAGAGCCTTTATCATTTTTGTGGACGCCTTGTGGAGCTTCTTTTGAGGACAGGAAGGAGATGAATTTGTGGGAAGGAAATAGGTACGAGGGGTGGATAGGTATCTGGGGACAGTGTCTTGGAGTGAAAACTTATGAAACCTTCCCTCCTAAGGCGATGTTCTAAGAGAGTCCTTCTGGCGAGGTTAAAAGGTCTCCCTCAACCAGTCTCTCGCAATCCAGCCGCCACGCAGTTGGGGAACAAATACATCCACCGCTAAGACCTAGAAAAACCTCACCCCATGATCTGGGGCACCCCTGCAAAGTCACCAAAATAAATGCTTTATTTTGATTTGAAATGAAACTTTTCACCCACATAATTTCGCATTGTGCGAATGCTTTGTTTTGTGACATTAATAGCATAAAACACGGAAACTTTGTTTTATAATAATATTTATAAATACCTACATAAATATTTTGTTTCCGAACAGAGTTTGCTTGATAAGACCTTACAAAGCTTGGATTTAAGCGGAACCCGGTTGGCATAAAACTATTACTAAATAGCACTTAAAACAAAGTCACTGGGTTTAATTTAATTATTTTACATCAAAAATCGTGTTGTATTGATTGCAAAATAAGATTAAAATAAAATAAGACAATTTTAAAGTATTAACCAAATTTATTTCATTCTAAAATGATGAATGTTATTTTGAAAGCTGATTTTGAATTCCAAACCAAAAAAAGATACTTCAATATTCAAGACTAATTTTCTTGAAATATTTAGGTTTATTATTTTCACACATGCTAATTCCAAGTCCTTTGCTTCTTTGTTAATTTGAAACTTCTCACACAACGCAACACACTCCCCCCTTAGTTAACTACCCACCCTCTCCCAGTTCTGCAGTTCTTCTTCCCTTTCCGGCTGAGAAATAACTCACTTCCTGGAAAACACCTGCTGATCTGTCATTCCCGTAATTAAAGTTCCAACTTTTTGTTTTCCCAGCTGCTTGCAATGGATCAACCGAGTAAAAGATGCCTAAACAGTAAAACTGAGAAAACGTGAATTTGTAAAAATTTTACATATAAAATTTTTGTCATCCTACAAACCAATGAGGTGTTTTTTTCCTTCAAATATTAACTGTTTAGATTATCATACCTGCTGAAATTTTTAAAGACAAATTACGTATTTTTCAGCCAAGATAGCGCCTAAGACATTGGTTGAAACCTCTCAAAGCGATGTTTAAAATTTTAGAGAGAACGTCATTTGTAGACGTTAATAAATTGCTGGAAATTTTAGAGTTGCCTATTGAAATTATATGATTTAAAAAATATACAACTGACACGATGATTTGCTATTTAGGGCTAGTTATTTGCCTGACCGTCACATTTTTAAATTCAAAATATCAGCAACATTTATAATATTTCGATTTATTTCTCGTTTTAGATTTTGATCACAACGTTGTGCTTGTCAGCTCATAATTTGATCAAAAATAAAACGAGTAGAGACTTGGGACAATTTAAAAGAGAAATGTGACGGTCGGTCAAATAATTGGTCCTTGTTTGCACTTATAACTTCGATATAAAATAAAGTTATATGGAATCATTGTTTGGTAATTAAAATTTGTATAATATTTCGAAAACCTGAACTTCTAAACATTTTCACTACTTTGTAAAGGACTTTTCAATGCACACAGTGTACGGAGGAAGTGCGCTTATTTAAGATCTTGTTTATGAACAAGTCTTAGCAAATGGGGATTTAAAGATCCTTTACATTGTATACTGCATTTCCAAACCACGAACAATGCTAGTTAAACTCACATGGTTCAAACATAAATCAGCTTGGTTTGAAGTTTACTAGCCTTTAACACATTTATATCCAACGTCACAGGTATTACAGAGTTGAGACAAACACAGTACTCATAGGTTCTGTTGTTTCACAGAATTTGAAAGTTCATCTTCAAGTTCTGTGAAAGTTTTATCCAAGTTCTGTTATTATTTCATTTATGAGTAATCACTGGCCAATGGCCAATGATGATATTATAACATAAATTGAACAGTACCTTTACAGAACTTGAAAACGAACTTTGAAATTTGATCATTGTTCAAATTCTGTGAAATAACCCTTCCTTACAGATGCGTACAGCACTTGTATACTTTTTTATTCGACTTCAAAAAATATTTTTTTTATAAAAAATCATTTATAAAATCTTAAAAAATAACATATTGAAGCTTCAAATACCCAAATTCGATGAACGTATTTACTTGCTGTCCCTTTTTCGGTATAAGTAGGTATACATGAGTAAGATAATGGCTGTTTCTCAGTAACGTTTGGCAAGGAGATTACTGAAGGAAGTGTACACGTGCACACCGATACACATGATTCTTTGTTTTTCTCCTCAACTCTAATAGCGTGGCCTATCTTTCAATATGTTTTGTGAATAAAATTTACTTTCAAATTAATTCTTGGATATGTAATACTGTTAAGTTAAGTTAATTCTGGTTATCTATTAATTTAATTCTGTTATTCTCATGTCTATGACTTCAATGTGTATTTTTATATAGCTTATCTTACAGTAGTCATGCTACGTATAAAATTAAAGTATAAATAGTGAATTTCGGGTAAACGGTTAGTAAATTCGTAGGGAAAGATTATATATTAGCAAGAGTTTTGTAAATATGTATGTATATAATATGCACAACGAAAAAATAAGAAAAAATCTAGTAGTTTAATATGAAATAAAATAGAATTTATACATTAAGTAAGAAGAAATTATTGTAAAATGAAAAATATTAGAAAATAAATGAAGTTTTTTTTGGTAGATTTTAGTTATTTTTACTAAGTTAGTAAACATTAATTAATATTTTTTTTAAAATGTTGCTTTACCTATTATTGTTTTAATAGAATTCGTAAAGCATCTTTAACCGTTTTCTTTGATTTAAGGTTAAATAAAAATGTATTACGTACAATTTTTTTTTATTAGTCGTTATTATGGCGCCAAAATTATATAAATATTTGAAAATATTGTTATGAAAAAAATAAAATAAACTGAGATTGTGCAGGTTAAAATAATATTCGATTGAACTATAAAACAAATACGAAATTGTCCAAATTTGATAATAAAATTTATTGTTTGATGTTGAAAATACATTTTTTTCATAAAACGTTGTTATTATTGAACTTCATCCTTACTAACTTTCTTTAGAAACATTCGTAATGTTCTCAGACTAAGGGGCACACTTGTGAGGTTTACAAAATAGAATATGGAATAGCTTGATGGGGTTATTGCTTTGAAAACAAAAAGGAGACAATTCTGCAAAAAAGGAGACAATTCTGGAAGTTTTGGTTAGAACTCAAGCCAGAACTATTCTACAGAAAAAAGGAATACCGTATGGAAGTGTAACTATCAAGACCAAGAATGACTTAACAATGCTTCAACGGCAAGAAATACAAAACTTGTGGAAGGAGCTGGAGGATCGAAAAAGCAAGGGAGAAAATAATTTAATTATTAAATATATCAACGATAGACCTAAAATTATAACCAATATACCAAAAAACTTATAACCGTGCCACGTTACATCTTCTACCAGAACGTCAGGGGACTTCGGACTAAACTCAGTGACTTTAGAACTAATGCACCCACCATCACACAGGACATCATCATACTCTCTGAGACCTGGCTGGAACCATCGATATACTCAGCGGAGCTCGGTCTACCTAACCACAGTATCTACCGAGTTGACCGAAATCGGAACACCAGCTCTAAATCAAGAGGAGGAGGCGTCCTGATAGCAGTTAATAAAAAAATTTCATCTAAATTATTAAAAAACAAAAACAATGATGTTGAGCAAATTTTTGTAATGTTAAACGATAAATCCAAAAAAACTATCATCGGATGTGTATATATTCCACCAAATTCTAATGTAATAATGTATAAAAATCACTGCGAAGATGTCGAGCTACTCAAATCTAACCACCCTAATCACAATATTATAATTTGCGGTGATTATAACCTACCCAATTGTAAATTTAATGATTTGGATTACTTACCATTAACGGCGTGCGAGAGTGAAATCTTAGACATGTCTAACTATTTAGGTCTATTTCAATGTAACAATGTGCCTAATTGCAGTAATCGGACTCTTGATTTAATTTTTTCTACTGATAAGGATATACAAGTCTATGAGTCAGCCGAATCCTTTGACCCAATTGATAATCACCACCCTCCACTTACAATACTAGTACCCAATACAATAGAGTGTGCCCCCTTAATTAAAAATTGTAGTCGTAATTTCATTAATGCTAATTACCAGGACATTAATCAAGCACTTAACAAAGTAAATTGGTCTGTTCTCAAGGAAGGTGATCTCAACTATAGCGTAGAACTATTTTACTCTCAACTGAATAATATCATTTCCGACACAATTCCTCTAATTCATCATAAAGTACGAAAGTATCCGATATGGTTCAGCAAAGAATTAATTCAGTTAATTGTTGTTAAAAAAGAAACACATAAAAAATATAAAGAACACAGAACAATTCCCAACTATATGGCATTCAACAATATTAGAAGAGATTGCAAAAAAATGACAAAAAGATGTTATAATAATTACATTAATTCGGTTGAGAACACGATACTTCATGATGTAAAATACTTTTGGAAATACACAAAATCAATGAAAAACAACGATGCTGGTATTTCCGGTAATATACGTTACGGACAAAACAGCTCCAGTAAAATTTATGAAATTGTTAACATGTTTGCTGATTACTTTAAGGACGTGTATGAACCTGATATTCCTGATGACTCAATTCCGTACTTCAATTCGGATATAAATTTAAACTTATCGCAAATACACATCGATATTGAAGACATTATAGTCTGTATTAAATCACTTGAACCCAAAACAAGCTCGGGACCTGATAAGATTCCTTCCATCTTACTTAAGAATTGCGTCCAAAGTTTATCTGTTCCCCTTAATATACTGTTTAACAAGTCTCTCTCTACAGGACACTTTCCACAAATATGGAAACTTAGCTACCTAACTCCTGTATATAAAAGTGGTGATAAATCCTTTGTTGAAAATTATCGGCCTATCTGTATTCAATCGTCTATACCTAAACTTTTTGAAAAATTGATTCTTAAGAAAATCAGCTTCTTTGTAAACCCTTGTATCGCAACTTGTCAACACGGCTTTATTTCCGGCAGATCAACTTTGACTAACCTAACATTATATGAAAATTTCATTTCTAATGCACTTGCCAACAAACAACAAGTCGATTCTATATACACCGACTTCAGTAAGGCGTTTGATAAGGTCTGTCTTAAAATCCTCATTAATAAAGTTTTGAAACTCGGCATTAATGGAAACCTTTTATCTTGGTTTAAGAGTTATTTACTAAGGCGTCTGTTAATTGTCTGTATTAATGGTCACTTATCCTACACGTTCGAAGCTACCAGTGGCGTGCCCCAGGGTTCTCATCTTGGTCCTATACTTTTTAATTTATTCATTAATGATGTATCAAACATTTTCACCCGTGTTCTCATTCTAATGTTCGCTGATGATATGAAGATATATAGAATTATTGATAATATCGAGGACTGTCTGACACTTCAATCTAATATTAATAGCTTTTATGATTGGTGTCTTATAAACAAATTAACTCTCAATGTAAAAAAATGTCAACTTATGAGATTCCACAGAAAAAAAAACCCTTTGTTGTTTACCTACTTTCTCAATAATCACATCTTATTATCTGTTGATGAAATAAGGGACCTTGGTATAACCTTTGACACTAAATTAACATTCATTAAACATATTAATAATATAACCAGTAAAGCAATGCAAATGTTAGGATTTGTCTTACGGATTTCAAAGGATTTTAAAAATTTAAAAACTGTCAAATTACTTTACACTTCACTTGTTAGAAGCCAACTAGAATTTAACTCCACCATTTGGAATCCTTACTACAGTGTGCATGAGAATTCCCTTGAGCGAGTCCAACATAAATTTTTACGTTATATTAATTTTAAATTGGGAATATTAATCGAAAACATTAATTACCCCTCTCTGTTACAATTATTGGGACTCGATACATTAAAAGAAAGAAGAATTTGTTCAGACCTATTTTATTTATTTAAAATCGTTACCAACCTGTTGAACTCCCCTGAACTTCTTTCCTTAATATGTTTCCATGTACCTAGTCGATCAGTTCGTTTCAAATTAACTTATCATTGCAACAATACAGGATCTAACGCTGAACTCAATTCTATAATGAATCGCCTGCATGTACTTGGAAATAAATATGTTTTGGATGAATCTATAAACATTGCTAGTTTAACCTCATACAAACACTACTTAATCAAAACTGTCTGTCAGCGCTTTTCAGCTTGATTATAATCAAACACAGTTTTAAAGTATTAAAGTATTAATTTCTTAATACATATTGTCAGGGATTTATAATATGTTGTATTGTATTTATAATAACCTACTCGTTGTTGTTTTTATGTTGATACTACAATTTATATTGTTCTTTTTTATGTATTTTATATTTATATATTTTTTTATATTTTTTTGTCTATGTATATTCTGTATTCATATGTAAAATAATTGTAATATTTTTGTAAAAGCCGCTTTAATCGGCGTTAATCATAATAAATAAATAAATAAATAAATAAAGAACTCCGACATGCGAAATATTTAAAAACTTTAAAGTTTTTCAATATATAAAAACTTTAGAAAATAAAATTTTGTTTTACCTTAGCTCCACTCAAGAGGTCCCGCAGAAAACAATTTCCCTCGGGGCCTGTGTCATCTTTGAGGATGCTATGTGAAGGAAACGAAGTTCTAAGAAGGAAAAGGTATGAGGGGTGGTTAGAAATCTGGGGGTTAATGTGTCTAAAACTGACGGACGTGTAAATCCATTCCTTCCACTGCGGTGCAAGGCAATGGGTCAAGGGAGTCTGGCTGGAGAGGTCTCCCTAAACCAGTCTTTCCCAATCCGGTCCACGCTGTAGGTGGGCAATGGCATCCGCCGCCAGGACCTGGACAAACCCGGGCACCCCTGCTAAGTCACCAAACATAGCGAACCACTTGGGGTGACATATAGGGGGGGAGGTGTTGGTTATCCAATAAATGGTTCCTGGGGCAACCGTACTCACGTACGCCTCCCGTGAAAATATATCTCCATTGTCAAACATAAATACTCAACCAGGGCAAGTACAGGGTAAGTGACGAGTGGAGACATGGTTTAGACTAGGTGTGCCAAACCCAAATCGCTTGGTGTTAAAATATTCAAATGTTAAATCGGGCCACTTAAGCCTCGATTACATTGAGCGAGTTTACAAGCTACTATTTGGGAAATGCACTATCTGTTAGTAAACTCGCTCAGTGTAATCGTATTACTTACTATAACTAGCAGATTTTGGACAATCTACGCAAAAAGTTGAAAGGTAGTCAACTTTACTCGCTACTCGCTCAAGGTGGCGGCACATCAACAGCTGATTTCAAAACGGTCAGAATTAGTTCTCGCGGGAGTCGTAATTCTCGCTACTGTCTAGCACGTGGCGCTAGGTGCGAGCTCAAGTTTTTTTAGAATTTTTCGCGCTGGAGTCGTTATTTTAGCTGCTACTGTCGCTACTGAGCGAGTAGGTAGACAGTTTTGTGTGTAATCATGAAAATCTCACTCGCCGAATAACCCGCTTTTAAACTTACCGGCTAGTAGCTTGTAAGCTCACTCAATGTAATCGAGGCTTACCTTTGCTCAGATTGTTAGATCCGTCCATGAATCCAGGTAAATGGCGGATGTTACCGTTAATTTTTACCGGTAATTCGGTAAGGAGGGGGAGAGGGGTGATCTACAAGAATTTTATTCGGTAGGTATATGGGTTCCCTTACAATTGTTACTAAGTCGTCTTTGACTTTTGAATTTCTAATTATTTTGATTATCCCAGTAGGCTTAATTACCTGAAAAAGCGTGATGGTTAGTTAAGAATTTTGTATACTTTTGCATTAGGGCGATGCATGCGGCTTCCGATTCGCGCCACCGCTCCTGGTGGAACTGCTCCAAAAAAACCTGCTCCAAGTAGGACAGAATAAGAGGCGCGACTGTTCATATTACATATCATGTAGTGCTCACAACTAGTGCCAGTTGAAGACAGAAAAAGAGCAGTGACGGAATGACTTTTACGAGAGCGGGTTCCTATATTAGGAACCCGCTCTTATAGAAATGTAGGTTTCTCTTCAAAACATGCAAGAGTTAACAGAGCATTGGATTTAACGGGGGTGGATCTAGTGGCGTCTTTTAACACTATAAACAAACAGCACTCTTATAATAATGTTCGCTTTTATAGTAATTATTATTCACGATTACGATACCGTGAGGGCAAAAAGGCAATAACCATATATATACGTTAATTATCGCTATAATGCTGCAGCTCTTTCTGACACATTAAATAATGGTGAGACACGCAAAATAGTGTGACTATTTTATCCAAAGTACCTACTACTTTTTGGCGACGGGATTGCGTTTACGTTCACTATTTTTCTCATTTGTTATTTAGTGTGTAAGAAAGAGCTGCAGCATTATATATTTACGATTAAAAGCAAAACCATCAGCGCATTGACATTTAACGTTTTTAAATTTTTCGAATTCACTCACATTTCAATATTATCATTTTAACTACATAACATATTTTCAAAATTATCGTCACAGCTAGTAGTATTGGTAGGGGTCTGCGAAGACGTTACGGCGCAGTGTGTGAGAGAGATGCAAGAAAATGATGACTTTTTCCTTTGGAGGAAACATTCTCACGTACATTGTGTATCTCATATTTAGAAAGAGCTACAGCATTAAAGCGATAAAGAACGTAAGTTTATTGCCTTTTTTTTCGTCACGGTTAGTTATAAAAGTAAACTAAAAGCAACTTAGATGAGATTTTAAAACAGAGAAATACATTTATGAATTTCTTTGAAATGGAATTTGTTTTGTAACGTACTAGCTTTTTTAAAAGGTTTGCATATATGTACACAGTATCCGGAAACTCGTAGTACCTACAAGCGGGAAACTGGTGAATTTACATCACATAGAAAATCTAGAAAAACGTTGAACTGCGATCAGTATTTAGATTTCATTTTTAACTTTTTTCCATGTTTTCGGTGGCCAGGGTAAAAAAAAATTTATAGGCACCACAACAAACCAACTGTTAGCGTGTTCACAAATAGTTCACAATAACACTCTTTATTACCGACTAAGAAAGAGAGAGAGAGAGGGAGAGATCTAACCTAGAAGTACCTAATTAACATAAATGGCAGTAGGGTTTAGTCAAACTCCGAACCTAATGCCTTTGAGTTTCACTTTACATAGGGCAATGATAGTTTTAGTTTTCAAGCATATTTATTTTCGGGAACACATACTAAGTTTAGTTTTCAAGCATATTTATTTTCGTGAACATATACTGGTAAATGTGATTGTCAATAAATCTCTCAAAACACTTGGTTTCATCACTAGAATCACTTCTGACTTCAAAAACATAAATACTCTAAGAACTCTTTACTGCTTCTTGGTTCGCCCCCATCTTGAATATGCTTGTGTTATATGGTCTCTTTTTATGCTGTCCATAGTCGTCATATTGAGTCCGTTCAACATCGGTTCATAAAAGGGATTACTAGGAGGTTAGGATTAGAATGAGTCAATTACTCTTGCAATGAAATTGAACAAATTCTATGTACACCCTTCTCCTTTAGAAGACGGTCGGAAAAAATCTGATCTCATTTGTTTCTTAAAAATGATCAACTGTATTATTGACTTACCTCCATTACTACAACTCATCTGGTTCAATATACCTTCTCGTCGACTTAGAAATAAAGAACTGCTCTTCCTCAATCAACACTCGACTAATTATGGCTATAATTCACCACTGTCCAGACTGTATAGAATGGTCAACTCACGTCAAGACCGTGATTTTTTTGGTATAAGCCTAAATGATTTTTGTCGCTCACTAAACAATTGAACATATTTATATAACTCTAACTTTAGGGAAGTCTTGACTTGACTTGACACTTCTATTTTCTTATGTTTTCTCCGTTTGTCTTTGCTTTCATATACCATTCTTTATTCTTACAATGTACATTTTACCAAATTTCATGTCATTTTGTTGTAAATTAGTCCTTTAATAATAATAAATAAATAAATATTTCTTTTTAAACGAATATGTTGCTCTTTACTGCTGTCTACAGATATTGCTGTGAACCTTATTATTTGCGACAAATGAAAATGTCAAAATCTCATATAAGATGTAGTCAATTTGATTAGGTTAATAAAACTCATCGTATTTGCAGTTTCATTTCACCAACCTTTAAAATTCTTCATCCAAAAAAAAAACAACACCAGCCTACAACGTATGTAAATGCGGACCTGTGAATACATCCTCCGTCTACCATGCAGGAGTTAATGCACGGAGGGCTTAACCCAAGGAAAGTGAGATGAGCATCAGTACAGCTGCACTTGCAATCCCTCACTGCAAGTAGGTAGTAAGTACGAATATCACTCCACAACTTGGCAGCTACCCCTTCGACTAGGTACCCCTGCCACTAGGCAGCGGTGCAACTATCAGGCTTTTATCCAAATTAAAAAGTTGAGATACATTCTGGTCCGATGCTCCGCAAGTTTCTAACCCCAGGGCCTGGGGTTGTTTTGTGCACAGGGAAAAACAATACGACACGAAATATTCGAAAGTTTCACATTTTGAAAATTGAAATACAGCACTTTGGGATCATTAGTGTCCTCGAAGCTGGGAGAGAAAAAAGTTGTTTTTTTTGTAATTTATAGACATAATATCTTTTTATATGAATGTATATTTATGATAAAAATAAATATTTTTCCCAATACAACGGTGCATTTATTATACTTTGTGATTTATTAAAAGCGCCCTTGAGGTGATTTTATCACGAAACGGCACTACACAGTCTGATTCGGGGTAAGGTTCACATACTTCAGGAGGTGATTCTACATGATAGTACATGTAAAAAAGATATATAACTTGTTCAGAATTCCAACGTTTCAAGGTAGCTTTCGGGTTAAAAAGTTGAATTGTTTGTGTGGAAAAAAAATAATATTCATCAAAAAAATATTTTTGAAAACTATTGGAATTTATAAACAGTTATAATCCTTTTTGATTCTACCATCATGTAGTATCACCTCCCAAAGTTTGTGCACTTTACCTCCAGACACCCTGTATAATATGTTGAAATTTATATGTGTGTTTATATTTATATAAAGGTTATTATTTTCATTATGATACGAGATTCATGAAAAAACATGGGATCGTCTGAATTCTTGACAAATTGGTTCCAACTTTTACAATGACAAAAAAATAGTGTTTTGTTAAGAGTTTGTCTGATATCTTCTCACAAGCAGTCCCAATTGGGAAAATGAAAATTTAAAGCAAATCCTAGTTCCACAATTTATTTAAACAGAGTGGCGCAGGACACACGCACTCGAATTTAGTATATTTGATGTGTGCACGGAGCAAGTAGGCCTATAGCCCACATCTATTGAATTTGTTGTACGTCTTGGATGAACATTTTAAATAACTTATTCAGTATAACCTAAAATTATAGATAATGTTTACCACCCTCGGAATTAGCTTAGTGGTTAGAACAAAGCCCCGGCAAGCTGAAGGCTTGGGTTCAATTCCTTAATGCGAACGAACCATTTTTTATTTTTCCGTTTCACATTTATTGTTTGAGGGTAAGTAGTTAATATGGTCTTCACTGATTAAATGATACATATATTCTTATTCGTATAGTAAATTATTATTATTATTACATGTTTGAGGCTTGTAAGGGTACCGCCCGTTATTAAATTGAATTATTTATTTCCTAATAATTTTCTCCGTGCTTTGCGGGTGACCTCTGAGGTGTTATTACAAAATATAATACATATTTTCGTAGTCAATACCACACAATAAAAAAAAAAACTAGTTGTGAGGCCTTCCAAAAACGCGCTCCGATAAAAATACAAGATAATTAAATCAATATTTTCAGACTGGTAATAAATTACAACATTATTGCTAGGTGAGCCTAGTAATAAATGACAGGTCCATCGTACACCAAAAAAGTTAATTTCTAAAAAGAAACAACACAATAATAAAATTAATTCCTCATTTAAACATCTGCTGCCAGTGAAATCCAGCTAACACTATAAATTAAACGCAATACCTAGAACATATCTGGCCCCCTAACACAGTCGATCGATAAGGATTGATAGGATAACTTGTAAACAACTACGAATCGCTAACGTACAAACAGGAGTTGACGTAGAATATATTAAAAACTTATACTTATACTTAATAATTTTGAAGTGGTACTTATTCGTCGGTATTCTGCAGTCATGCTAGGGAACGATGAGAAGTTACCAAAAGTTATCCTATCAAACGTTATCGATCGACTGTGCTAGAGAGACATAAAAATCGAAAAACTTAAACTCGGTAAAAAATTATTTAAAAAATGTGTTTTTTACATACATACATTATTTTGACGGTCTCTGTGGTCGAGAGGCTTACCTCTTATCTATCGACTGTGAATCCGAAAGTGGCGAATTCAAATCCCGGCACTTCGCTAGTAAATTTTATTTTATGAATTTGTGTTCCTTCACAATTTAATTAAATAAAAAATAATATATGCTGCATTTACGGCACGAGTGGAAGATATTCTTTGTAAACATTGCTTGAAATTGCTTTAGTTATGTTTGTTGACTAGCTCTGAATAGCCAAGTTTTTCCTACCTCTTAATATTTCCCTTCCCAACAACCTTCAGCCGCATAGGCACCTCAATTTATTGGGGATGGCCTAGTCTCACCGGCTCCAGACGGTTGGAAGCAGTCGGGACTAGTGCGTTACTGACATAAAAAAAATCACTGAAGGGATAAATGAGAGAAGAGTGTTGTGAGAGTGTCTGTGTACCCGAAGTTAACTCAAATTTTCATTATTTCAGGTAAAATTGATCATACATTTTCAAATCTAAAAAAAAATAAAAAAATATATTTAATTAAATGAAGACATATTAGCGAAACTCAATCAAAATCTGAAGACAGAAATATCAGAAAAAGATATTGGTTCCACTGGTCCCAGTGTTTTTCGACCATTAGTACGTAGACGGTGTTCTCTGGCCCCCATACCCGAGATTCATTCTCAAAAATGCTAAGCACTAAGCCAAAGTAAAGCAGCCTTATAATTGTAAGGTAGGTCAACTCCTTTGAATTGTGTATGACAAAATCCATACCAGTACACTGATGACCTCTGAGTCTCCTTACCACAAACACAAAACAGAATAAAGTTCTGGCAAAATACACCAAAAAACATTCTCATGAAACTCGTTTCTGGACAAAGAAGTGAATTATGCTGTACCACCATTGTAGATTTATAGATTAAACCATAATCAAGCTTGATGCATGTATTTGGTTCTATCTTTTCGCGTACCCTTCGCGTGATAAGTATGTTTACTTAGATTCACAAGTTCGATATCTGTCCCAGATTCCGGGCGTGGGAGCTAAATTATAGGCCTCCTTCATCAAAATAAGCAAGAGGTGTTGAAACAATTGTTGATTCCGCGATAAAAGAACACAAAGGCCGTGGCATTAGGGGTCATTAAGTCATCAGCGCAAGGAAGGGCAGGTAATAAAGCGGCGTGACTACCGAATCACCTTTCCACGAGGCCACAGTTCCAAGTGCCATAAAGCAGGATCTCCCCGAAAAGGGGGTTGGTAGAATATTGAGCAATATATTTTATCATTCAGCCGTTAAGACCGGTGCAGTCTCCCAACACGCAAGCCATAAAGTTGGGCGTTACAAACTATTCCTAAATCTGGACGATCAACGCTGCTTTGCATGTGTACTGAAGACGCTGGTTCTGAAACATTTGTTTTTGAAGTGAAAGCACCGTTGTGATTTGAAACTCGATGAGACAGAAATAAGCGACATTAAACGACAAACAAATTCATCTATAGGATTTAGTCTGCGAAGCATTCTGCGAAAATTAAAACTTCTTCAGCACCATTGTGATTTCAGACTTTATTAAACGGAAACGAGAGACATTAAAAAGAGACAAATACATGCATGTATACGAATAAGCCTGCTTATTTTGATGTAGGAGACCTATGATTTAGTCCCTAACTTGTGAATCTAAGTAAACATACATATCGATAGAGCCAAATAAATGCATTAAACTCGATTATGGCTTAATCTATAAACCTACAACGGTGGTACAGCATAAATGAGATAGGAATCAAAAAATTATTTGATTCATTAGTACTCGGTTCCAATATAATACAATAATTCCACAGTTCCACGCAAGTCTCCTTAGGCGTAGTGGTATAAAGTGTCTGACAAACCTCTCCAGACATTTAGTCGACCAAGGATCGAATCCCACGAAATTAAAAAAAATATGTACATATTTTTATTTTTGTAAAATCAATATCCAATCTTCAAACCACTCCAAAACGAACAAGCAAAAGAAAATTCAAAAGAAAACGACACTTAGTGACTCCAAATAAGAAATCACAAATTCCAATAAGATGATCAACGATTTTTTATACCAAAATTGCATCAATAGCATCGCTTTTTGATTTTAAAGTACCTAATTCTTGAGGTGATTTTTCACGAAAATGGCATTATGTAAATTAGCCCAATATTATTATACATATTTTAAAAATATTATTTATTAACGACTATTTAAGATACGTTACATTTATAACTTGTTTTTATAGAAAGACCCGAGTTACGAATAACCGGACAATATTTGAAAATATCCTACTATCAACACAAAAAGAGGAAAATATTGCTTGAATCGTGATGGAAGACTTAACCAGCCGAGGAATCGAACAAAGACACCTAGGTGGGACCAAAACGCGATGCCAACTCAGCCACTGACCGCTCGAGTTTAAGTATATTCGTAAGTAAGTAAATTTATAAAAAATATTTATATTCACACTCTTTACTCGTTATTAGTTTTATTTTTTGTTTTTCGAATATGATTTGAAATTTATGGACATTTATCATGACGATATACTCTTCCTCCTTCTTAAGCCAACGTTTCGGACAGAGTTCCAGTGTTCATCATCAGGGCAGATGTTAGCTTGACCCACAGTTGGAGAATATCTGGACTATTAGAGCAGGCTGGCAATGGCCGCCAATCTTTGAATCACGTAGAATGCCGTAAATTGTACTCATAAAACAGATAAACATTTATTAAGACGTATTTCACTTCCCTTTGTTTCCGCAAATGGTTTAATCAAACGTACGTATGAATAAATTTTCGCTGGAAATGAAGCATGTGATGGGAGCAATAGGAAAGTCAATTCTTGGAAATTTTGAAAATGGACACAAGACCGATAAGTTAAATTTGGGATTAATTTTAGATTCCTGGACTTTATCCCTCAAATAATAATATATTATATATATTGATGGCCAAAAAATCTCCGATATGCAGATGATACTATCATTATTCCCAATGAGTTTTCTTCTCAATTCATTGGGAATAATGTGTTACTAACCATGTTTTTGTAATACATGATAATTAAATAAATAAAAATAAAAATTATTGCTGTGAAGAAGAAATTAATCATCTCCTTGCTAAAATACAGAAATAATGCGGTCATAAGGTCTACTGATCAACAAGGCCAAAACAAAACTAATCATGATCGACAGGGCAACACTTTTATAAAAACAAATAATATTCTCACAGACATAGAAACGGTGAACGACTTCATATACCCAGGCTCTTCTATAAGTGATCAAGGAGGTTGTGAAACAGAAGTGAAAAGAAGAATTTACCGAAAAAGGATTTTATATATATATATGATATTTCTTCTCAGTTTACAGTGTGGCAAAGGGACACTTAGAGCCAGTGACAGAAAGCAGATAGACGTTCTCGAAATGCTGAAAAAAATACTCAGGTTCCGATGGACAGCTAAACGCCCAAATGTGTCCATTCTGAAAGAGCTAGGCATCCACAGTAGGCTCTCGACTAACTGCCTACAACGCATTTTAAGATACTTTGGAGCCAAAATGAGAATTACAACTTGGAGAAACTCATAGTCACTGGCAAAGTGTTTGGCAGAAGAAGCAGAGGAAGGTCAGTAATGCGCTGGACTGACAAAATTATCACTGGCATCCGGTACGTAAGAAAATATTATAGAATAGAAGAATGGAAGCATGGACGCTGACTGAAGAACTAATTAGGCGACTTGAGGCATTCGAGATGTGGATCTATAAATATAAGAACTCTTAAAATAACCTGGATGGACAGAGTTACGAATGAAGACGTTATTAAAACTATAAAAATCCAAAAACTTCAATATCTTGGACATGTGATGAGACATTCCGAGAAGTATGAGATCTCACATCTCATAATGCAGGGAAAGATTGCCGGAAGATTGCCGGGCCCTGGAAGAAGGAGAATCTCATGGCTGAAAAACCTGAGATGGTGGTTTGGCCAGTCTACTGTTGAGCTATTCCAGGCCGCAGTAAACAAAGTCCGCATAGCCAACGTCCGTTGAACGGACAGGGCACAAGAAGAGGAAGAATAAAGAAAACATTATAGAATTTAAGAATCATGGAAAACAATGCCATCGTTGTTCCTGATATCAATTATCGGAGCAGTATTTTTTTAATGACAAAAGGAAAGCTTAAAAGACTAACAGTTTTGCAAAATAAAGCCATGCGTATAATAATTTTAAAACAAATAATATTCCAAAATTAAACACATGTTGAGGCATCTAAAAACAGGAAACCCTAGTGAAGAGGACTGTGAAAAAAAATGTACTTTATAATACCTAAAAAAAATAGTGTACCTTATAATACCTTAATATAATATAATTTATAAATACATTATGTACAAATTTTGCTATAGATACTAATAAAAAAAAAGATTAAAAATGTGATAGATTTTTTAAAAATGTTTGTTGGTAAAAAACTTTAGAATTTTTGCAAAAACTAAATAAACATCAACACAAACATAATCACTCCACAAAAAGAAAAATGAAAGATGATTTCCCTTTCAAAAGAAATGAAAATTACAGGTGTCTTCTTTTCTATTTTGTATATCTTTCACTTCTTGTTTTATTATCTTATATATGTATGTATGTTTGGGATCCATGCCAACTCAGAATGAAACCAACTCTGAACCACCTGAGAAAGGTTATTAAAAGCTTTGAAAAAATAATTTTTAAATAGCCGGTATCCCTAACCTAACTTAAGCTATTTAACCAATTTAAAAAAAATAATCACTCTTAATGACCTTTCTGAGGTGGTTCTGAGTTGGTTTCATTCTGAGTTGCCCGGTCACCGTATGCACGTCTGTATCTAATTATCTTTAGTTAATATAATAAGCACTGAAGAAACTTCAGCTAAACGAAACCTGATTGGCTGTTAATAATTAATTTAAATAAAAAAGTGTTGTATTGCATAGTATTTATTTATTTATTGAAAAATAAGAAATACATAAAAATATAAGCTGCACATCTCACTAGGGCATTCATGTATCGAGATATGGAGTTTTACAATAATGTAATTAAAAAAAAGAAACATACATTTTATTTTTTTATTCATTTTTTTCTTTGTTTTACATTTTTTCAGATAAAAATGAGTCCTTACTGGGGTACCCCGTTCTAACGATATACCTAAGCTTAAAAGAAATATAATAATAAACCTACAAAAGAAGCACTGAGTACCTACAGTTATTTAAACATTACTAATCAACAATTATTACAGCTCAATAAAATTTACAGTATGCTCATTGTTGCCAAGAATAACATTATACTCATATTATACTGTAAACTAAATTTTAATTTTAATTAAAAAAAAGTATACATATAGCTATAGTATAGTTATCGAATATTAAATGAGGGCAAACTTACGTTACTGTTGTTTTCTACAATTATTTTTTAAAAATAAAGACAAACATTCCCGGATTACGAATACCACAACAATTTTAGAAAATCTCCTACTACCACCACACTACGCGGAAAATTTTGTTTGTGTCGTGATGGAGGACTTAGCCAGCCGAGGAATCGAACACGCGACGCCCTGTAGGACCCAAACGCGATGCCCACTCAGCCACTGACCGGTCTATTTATCTCTTAAATTATATAAATTAATCTCTTGTAGCTACTTAAATTACCACAATAGAATTTAAATGTATAGATTTTTAGTGTAGAAAGAAGGGGGGCAACGAGCATAACAAATGTAAGGACTTATAGGGGCGCCAACTGTGATTCAGACCACTACATGGTGGTAGCCACCTATAGGAGCCGAATTGCAAACAACAGGACACGGAAACCACCAACTATTCCAAAAATCAATACAGAGGCTCTAAAAACACCAGAAGGCAAAGAGCACTACCACAACGCCCTTGTAAATAGCTTACCAGGTCAGATCACTGAGCAGAACTCCCAGGAATCACTCGAAAAAGACTGGAATGATATAAAAGAAGCAATTGTAAGAGCAGTGGAATCAAGTGTCGGAAACATGCCCAAACAGCCCAGGAACCCTTGGTTTGATGAAGAGTGTGAAAGAAAGATAGCTGAAAAGAATACACTCAGAAAGAAGTACTTGGAAAGGTCAACAAGAAACAAAAGACATGCGTACGAACAAGCGAGAAAAGAAACGAATAAGCTGATAAGGGGAAAGAAAAGAAAATTCTTGAATGATATACTGCTTAAAATGGAACAGGACTTTGTTGATAATAATACTAGAGAGGCATATATGGGAGTAAACTTCTTCAAGAAGGGTTTCAAACCGAATACAACACTATGTAAAGACGTTGATGGTTCAATTATATCTGATAAGGAACGAATTAAAACAGTATGGAAAAACTACTTCTATAAACTTCTTAACCCTAATAGCGACCTGAGAAGCCACCCTACTAACATCCCCACTGAATCAAGTAATGAAGAATCAGCGAACCCACCAACAATGTCAGAAATAAATGCTGCACTAAAGAGACTTAAAAACAACAAATCACCTGGGAAAGACAACCTGCCGGCAGAGTTGTTCAAATATGGAAAAATCTGCTACTTAGTTTAATAACAAAAATATGGAAATTGGAAAAAATCCCAGAGGAATGGCAAATAAGCATAATATGCCCAATTCACAAAAAAGGTGACAAATTAAAATGCGAAAATCATAGAGGCATTTCACTTCTATGCACAGCATATAAAATCTACACCATGATACTGAAACAAAGAATTGATAAGTATGCAGAAAACCTGCTGGGAGAGTATCAAGCAGGCTTCCGCACAGGTAGATCCACAACAGACCAATTGTTCACCGTCAGACAGATCTTGGCAAAGTGCTGGGAGTTTGATATAGATGTACATCAACTATTCATAGATTTCAAGCAAGCATATGATAGCATAGATCGGGAGTGTCTATATGACATACTACTTCAATTCCAGATCCCACCTAAATTGGTTAGGCTCATCAAGGCCACAATGTCAGACTCAAGATGTCAGGTCAAAATAGACGGAGAACTGTCGGAAGAATTCACGGTATCGCAGGGACTAAAACAGGGGGATGGTCTGGCTCCCACTCTCTTCAACATTGTGCTCGAATATGTAATAAGAAAAACGCTAATAGACACTGGCTCCAATATTTGTTTCAAGAGCAGTCAAGTTGTCGGATATGCGGATGACATCAACATTATCGGAAGATCAATCTCAGCCATTAAGGAGGTCTTCGACCCTTTAGAAACAGCGGCACGAGAAGTAGGACTGCGGTTTAATGTTGATAAAACGAAAATGATGGTACAGAGCAGGAACCCTTCACACAGAAGAAGAAGTAGTGCACAATTTAAAGACAACTACTCATACGAAGTGGTCGATCAATTCACCTACCTGGGCTCCAGTCTAACAGAGAACAATGAGGACCCAGCAGAAATCAGAAGGAGAATCACAGCAGCCAACAAAACATACTTTTCTTTGCTGCCAGTGTTTAAGTCACGTAGTGTCCACAGAAAAACCAAAATAACCATATATAAGACCATTGTGAGAACGGTATTGGCATATGGATGTGAGGCGCTGACACTGACGGCAAAGATGGCTGAAATGCTGGATACTTTTGAAAGAAAAGTGCTGAGAAGAATATGTGGACCCGTGAAAGAGGGCGAACAGTGGCGCATCCGGCACAATACAGAATTGTATGACATATATAAGGCCCCTAGCATCTCAGCACATATGAGACTCCTTAGGCTGAGATGGGCTGGGCATGTACAGAGAATGCCGGATACACGCGTCCCAAAAAGAATTTTGACTGGACACCCAGGTGGAAAGAGAAAAGTGGGAAGACCCAGACTGAGGTGGGAAGACGAGGTAAGAGGGGATGCAGCACAGCTTCTCCAGGTACCAAACTGGAAGTCAGCCGCTGAGGACAGGAGGAGTTGGAGGCGACTGTTGCAGGAGGCCAAGGCTCGATATGGGCTGTAGCGCCATCGAAGAAGAAGATTTTTAGTGTAGTGATTTGCCTTAAAATGTATTCAAATACAAATTCACTAGAAATATTATATCATCCTTTTATTATTAAAGTGTAGGTATATTTTTAAGCGGTGCGTAGTTTTTGTATTGTTAGTTACGGGATGTTAATGTTGAGTAAGTAACAATGAATTATAACGCGACGAATTATAATGAATTACGCTATTATAATAAGCTTAAATTATTAGACAGAAGGATTCTAACTGGCTTGGTAAATAAAATTATTAAACATTCATTTGGTTGTCCAGAATTGCTGGCATTGATAAGCTTTCGGATTCCACTAGATAATACTAGAAGTCGGGATTTATTTCAGTGCAGGAATTCTGTGACTATTTACTCCTCATCGCCCACATTACTAATGGAGGGAAATGATTGCGGAAATGAATTCCGAAACAGAGAAGATCTTCATTTTATTGCCAAATAAATACAAAATTGTTTCTGGATCAGTTCAGTTATGCATAAAAATTAAGAAGAGAAACTTTATATTTTTTTTGTTCATATTAAGCAGATTCACTTCAATGCAGCGATTGTCCTGCGTTTTGTATAGGCAAAACAGTACTTAATATTTACCCGTGTCAAAGAACACGTAAGATGTTTACATATTAATGGCTTCTCCGAATTTGCGAACCATCTTATTAAAACACACCATAAATTTAATAGAAACACCGGCGTCACCTTATTGCATAAAAAGGAATAGGTATCAGATTGAATAACTTAGAAGCAATAGAGCTAAAGAAAGCCAAAAATATTAATAGCAAAGTAATTAACAACCAAATATATCTAAATTAAAGTCCGATAGTTAGGTTGTTCCCCATTGACAAAAACATTCACTTCCCAATTCTCAGTCTACCTTTACTCCTATTACTTCCCTCGCTGGAGAAGCTCAGCCCATTTTTTCAACTCACTGTGAAAACATAATATAATATTATTTATAACACATGTTACTTAACTTTAGTAGAGTATTATACTGCCCTAAAGAAGCTACAGTTGTAGCGAAACCCGGTCGGTATAAAGTATATAAAACATAAAAGTGGTGTTTACTAAGTTATTTTTTAAATTTTTTTTTTATTTTAAATACATAAACGGCTATACTGACTTTTATAAATAAACATATAATAGAGTACAAAAGTAAGAAAAATAATATCATTACATAATAGTAGTTTTAAACTTAAAAATAACATACAATCATTTTGTGTATCACAACAAAAAATAACAAAAAAGAACAATGAGAAATATCATCATTTCATTTCAACATGTCCATATTGCGTTTATAAAGTTACATTTTGGAAAAATAATTTTTGAGTGCATGTTTACATTGCGCTAATTTTAAGAAATAAATGTCGCCGATGTTAGCATGTTCATTTCCCAAAATGTGTAATCGACTGATTGGTGAGTAATAATGTGATAATGTATGTGTGTTATTATAGTAGAACGGTAGAGTGAGTCTATTGTTAGCGCGACCAGGGCAATGAAATCGTATTAGTTCTATTAAATCAGGGGTATCCAGGACCGAGTGAATTATTTTATATAATATTGATAGATCACAGATTTTTCTGCGATCTTATAAATTTACGAGATTAGTCCAGTTTAATAACAAATTATATAGTCCACGGATTCTCTTGGAATACCTAATTTAAAATTAATATACCTAAGGAATCTATGCTGGACTTTTTCAATCGCTTCAATATGGATATTGTAATCTGGAGCCCAAATCGAAGAATTATATTTCAAAATGCTTCTTACTAGCGTTATGTATAAAATGCGAATAGTATCAATGTTACAAAATTGTTTGGTTATTCTAATAATAAATCCTAAAATCTTCATTGCTCTATTAATAATATTAGTTATATGGCTAATAAATGTAAGTTTTGAGTTAAAAATAATACCTAGATCATTTATTGTTTCTACTGAGTTTAATATAATTTTGTCAAGATTGTATTCATAAATGGTCGGTTTCTTTATTTTATAAAATCTTATTATTTGACATTTACTAATGTTAAGTGCCAGTTTATTGCTTATACACCAATTAAACAAGTTGTTTAAATTATTTTGTAAAATTATGCAATCAGAAGTATTTTTAATTTTTTTATATAATTTTAAATCATCAGCAAATAACAGGATTTCAACATCGGAAAAAACGTCTACAATGTCATTTATAAATAAAATAAACAGTACTGGTCCTAAATGGGAGCCCTGTGGCACACCACTAGTGGGAGAAAAGACATCCGATATTACGTCATTTAACTTTACAAACAGTTGCCTCTTTGTTAAATAACTCTCTACCCATTTAAGAAAGTTCCCGGTTATACCCATACTCCTTAATTTATTTATCAATATTTTATGACAAACTTTATCGAACGCTTTGCTGAAGTTATTATTATTATTGTTCTTACTATTCCGATGTTAATACCCCTAAAAAGGATGTCAATAAATAAAATAAATAAATTAATGGTTGAATTTTGTTATGTGTTCAATTATTCTTTCGAAAACCTTCTTCACCTGGTTGCCTGGTTTGAAAAGACCACGAATTAACTAACACATTAACCGGCCCCAACTCTTTCAAATAAATAATTTACCTTGCCAGCAATTACAATTAAGAACTTCACACAGCGTTCATTTAATTAAAGCAATGAAATAAAACTAAAAGTTACAATGCTCATAATTACAAATTACAACCCTTCCGGAAGAGTGCCCATATCACGTACGGTAGTCACATTTAACAGAGTTGGGGTAGGTATTCAAATACTGGAAAATAAGGGAGGTGCTCGTCACTCTAACACCTACGTTAAGTATCCCCTGGGAGGAAGAAAAATTAAAGCTTTAACGAAAGCATTATTTTTTTATTTCCGACTCATTTTATGCTGGACAGTCTAATCAACGTGATGGGAACGTGATCTGCCTAAATTGGGGTTTATTACGGAAATTTAACGAAGTTGGACATACAGAATTTATTTGATTCCTAAAGGCAAGCACCCACGTTCCGCATTAACAAAAAAAATCTGAAATGTTAATTTCTGACTTTAGCTATATAAACGGGTGTTACAGGATATAATTTACTTACTTTAACCAGTGATTCCTGATATTATTTGAGGTAAAAAATGTAGTGATCTTTTTTTTCAAAATCATACATAAAATAATGTTCTTCCTTAAGTCGTCAATGGTCTCTTGGTCTGGTTAACCCAACGCAGGAGGCCCATGAGAAAAAAAATAAGTTAAAGAAGTTCTGGAAAGGAAAAAGGAATGAGGGGTGAGTAGGAATCTAAAGGGTCACATGTCCAGGAGTGACGGACGTATAATCCATCCATCCAGCTGGGTCGAGAGAGACCAGTTGGAGCGGTCAGAGTGTCTCCCCAAACTCTCCCAATTCGGCCCGCAGCTGGTGGGCAGGGGCACCTGCCGTTAAGACCTAAACACACCTCACCCGATAAACCCGGATACCCCTGCAAAGTTACGAAACGTAATTTTTTTTTATTTGTAAATCATAAAGTATAATTCAGAGCTATTTGGGTTATTCCATAAATGGTTCTTTGGGGTGGAGCGCGGTACCCATACTCGCCTCCCCAATTAGTAGGTGTAATTAAAATTACAACATCAAAATATTTATGCCTTAAACATGTCGCCATGCTCACCTCGTAAGGGTTTACTTAAAACTAAATTACAAATATGGACTTGAATATATAGTGGGGGGGAGGGGTATATTTTTGTAAAAACATATCGATCACGGAAATTTGAAATGCTGTAAAAGACAAATTTTCATTGTTTAGGAGAGCGAAAAGAAAGATTTTTTATTTAAAAAAAAAAAAACATCTCCTGGTTTTGTAGACCGATAATTACAATTTTTTATTATGAAAATAAAATAAAATTGATCCAAAAAGGTAGTACTTAATTAGTTTTTTTTTAATTATTAAAAAAAAAATAATCTTAAGAAAATTCTTAAAATGCATGTCTTAAAAAACGCACTCTTACTTCTTAGAAATATTTCTATGACGCAGATCGAAAGGGAAAAAGATCAGAAAAAATAAATTGTTAAACTAATTTTTAGATTCATTGTCCTTTACAACATGCCCTTCAAACTCCACTATCAATATATATTTTCGGAAATTTTGATGCAGCCAGGTAAAAATTCAATAAGTTAACTGGTTTACAACTGAATTTAAAAAATTCAGAGTGTGCAATTCACACGCAGTAGAAGTGAAACTAGAAAGTCGATAGATGTCGCTTTCTTATCTTTTGTCTGTTTACTTTAAAGTGGTTTTAAGATTAGATATTGATTTAAAAAAAAAAAGTTTTTTTTTTTGGAATTGGTAGGTTTCGAACCTCCGTTCGCTGGATGACTCTCTGGGCGCTGAGAGTCGGGCGCTTCATACCGCGGCACTACTGGAGGCCCGTGGGTAGTAGTGGATTTACCGCGAAGTTTCATTATAAAACATTGCAAAATATCTCTTATTAGAACCCCTTTCAGGAAACATCTTCGTCATGCATTACGGAAACAATTACATATCAGTGTTGTGCATTGAACAAATACAATACTCTGTATTTGACGGAATTAATAAACTTCCACCAAAGCGATTTTAGAATTATCTCAGAATAACGCAAAACATTCACGTTTCAAATGGCCGTAGAGTTATAGCCAAAAGGTCTTATTAAAATTATATTATCAACATAATGTATCTACTCGAAATTTTTTCTATGCTGTCAATTAGCTTGTAAATATTGTCCAACATATTTTCAACTAATATATTATAAATGACAGTAATGAAAACATATTTTTTTATCCTTGACTTGTGACATGTCGTTTTGTACATTAACTTGTAGTAGGCTGGGTATTTAATTATTCACGATTGCCCCATAAAAGTAATAAAATTGGAGTAAATTATAAAATATGATTGTCAAATACTATTGTGAGTGAGTGTGTCCTTCATGGAAGTTTGTAGGACCTTTTAAAAATGATTTGTGTGAATTAAAAAACTATATTAGATGATTAGGAGGGTTTCTTTACAGAAAGAAAGAAGAGGAAGTTCTGGGAAGGAGAATGGTATTAGTGGAGTGTTGGAATTTGGGGTAATGTGTCCAAGAGTGACGGATATATGAGTGAATCCCTCCCACTGCGGTGCAAGGCGATGGGTCGACAAAGTCTGAGTAGTGAATTCCAGGTTTTCCTCAACCAGTATCTCCCAATCCGGCCCGCCACGCAGTAGGTATGAAAACACATTCGCCGCCAAGACCTAGACAAACCTTACTCCATGAATTCGGGTACTACTAATTCATCAAACGTATCGAACCACTTGGGATGACCTATGCAGGGGCGTTGGTTATCCGATAAATGGTTTTCTTACCCACCTCCCAAATTGCAAAATAATTTTATATTAATTTGTTTTACTCCTAAATTTATAAGGGGATACCCTTTGCTGTGCTTTGATTCACCGGGTAGCAATGCGCTTTTTTAATGTGAATTTGCAATTATCTGTCCGGAGCTGGTGGGACTATCGCATCACAAATGTTTTAGGAATGTTGTGAGGTTAAAGGTAGTGTGGAGGATTGAAAAAAATAAGGTTGGGAAGTAACTTTGCTGGCTAATCAATTTTGGCCATTTAAATCAACGCCAAAATTTTGGTTTTGAATGGTGGTCTAACACAGGGCAATTTTAAGAGTATCTACCGCAAATATGATGCATATCGTCACGTTAATTGGACAGGGTTAAACCTTCATATAACCTTGATCTGATACTTGAGGTGTCAAGGTTTTTAAAATTATTTTTCTGTTTTTAATTAACAAAATATATTATACAGTATAACTTTCATCCTTTTATAACTCTTTCAGTGTGAATTTCATGTGCTTAGGTGACGCACGTATTTACTGTTATTTTATTCAAACCATCTGTTTGCATCTTGGCGAAAAATTTACTACATACGTTATTAAGATTTATTGAAAGCAATAAACTTGATTTTTTTTTTAAATCAACTTTATTTGCCATTTGTAATAACTGACTATTTTATTTGATTTTTTATTATATACATATTTTATATAGATTTATATATAGATTTCTCGTAATATATTTTCCGTTTCTGATTTTCAAAAAATGTTAAAACTAAAATACCTTACACAACATTGAACCTCAATTGAAATCAGAAATTGTTAAAAAGCTTATAAGAGAGCGTCTTTTTAAACTTTGACGCCATAGAAGGTGAAGTTAGAACCCTATTCAACTAAAGTGCACTGCACTGCGCCTCGTAAAAACGAGCAACTCTCAGATACAAACAAAATGACAATTGCTAAAAGTTCAAAATGATGTTAGAACCTTGTAAAATAAATGGAAGCTTTAAAAACTTGATGATAGAACTTTATCACACAAGTATCTACAGGGTGACCCGACAGTAGCCCACCGACAGTTGATATAAGTCGACATACTTATATGTGAAATCTGTTTAGGAAATACGCTATAGGTAACTACTTTCAATACTCGTATAATTAAATGTCCTAGAATGGGTATGTAGAGATAATATTATTACGGCCGTAGTTATAACAAAACGTCGCCTCAGTTATTATTTGTTCAACAGACCATTTTACTATTTGTTCAATCTCCAATTTAAAATTAAAAAAATATTTTTAATCACTTTACTAAAAACTATTGAATCAAATGAGACCTTTACCTTAACGGAAATAGCTTTATCAAACACCTATCATAATGTTTAATTTAAATAATGAAAGAAAACCTTCTCTTCCTGTAAAATTTTCTAATTGTCGAAAGTTTGAAAGTCGATCTTATATCGTGTGAAAACCTGATAAACAATTTTTTTACTAACAATAATGCCGAGTCACCGAAGGAATATGCAATAATGATATACGGCCCAATAACAAAAAAAGACATACTTTTATATGCAGTAGGCTTAGGAAAAATATGCCACAAGTTCCTACTTGCATGTTATATAACTAAATGTCGCCGAAAGGGTAAGCAGATAGGATACACTGTAACCATTTATTGAATAACCAACACCCCTGCCCTACATAGGTCACAAAGGTCAAATAAGCTTTCAAAAATTAAACCAAAAAATCTTGAATGCAAACATAAAAAAGCATTTAAAAATGGCTCACTTTACTAAAACTAAACTAAAATTTCTGATAATGAATAAAAATTAAAACATCCACATTTTTTATTAGACAAATCTTCTATTCGTTCAAATTCAATTGCAAAGTCGTTCCTGATGTCTGTACGCTTAAATTTTTTAAACTACGCAACTGATTTTCATGCGGTTTTCACCAATAGATAGAGTGAATCACGAGGAAGGTTTAGGTATATAAGTTGTGCGAGTTTTGTGTAAATTGGTTGAAGTATATCATATATAAAGGGAGTGGGCTGGCAAGCGGGCAGCGGGCAGCGGGCAACGGGCAGCGGGCAGCGGGCCGGTAAGCGGGTGGTGTGGATTTGCCATGTATGCAAATGAACAGATAACGTTGGTTATAAAGGTCCGGTAATGTCGTAGTCAGTAGATGCCGTTGTGTTTACCATTGGAAATGGATAGCGAGCTATATGCTGAAATAGGCCAAAACCAAATGATCTTTTATAGCCAAGTCTGTTAGACCGGTTAAGTAACTATAATTTCATTGTTTTGCCTTTAATAATGAGCGATATTGGAATTTTCGTTTTGCCTCCGCCAGCCGCCTACTAATTTTAAACGTAATACTTACCTCACTTTTTTGTCGTTCTATTTAAAAATGATTAATGAAAAATTCTCAAAGTTTCATATTTTTTTTCAAATTGCAATCAGAAATTTCTCACTACGTTAGAAAAGGAGACACAATGATTTCTATGACACATATATGAGTTGTTTACAAAAGCGAACAAATTAGCCTGAGGGGTTAGAGCCAAATTCAAAATATCCAGTTTTCCAACATCCACCGTCCGCTGTGCATAGTGTCCACACGTGATTGCATGTTTAATGCATGAGGCCCAGTTTAATGATGACGATTAATTAACATTTCATTAAAAGCCTCTAAACACGCCGCGAACAGGTCAATGTTTGCTGTCTGCTCGTTGGTCGACGGATAGTGCAATTATAATTTCGTGTTTCCTTTTATTATTAATTACCATTAAATATGTAAATTTATGTGCAGTTCCATAATTCAATGGGGAAGATACATCAGAATGTTTACTGATTTTAAAAACGACAGGGTGGAAATGTTGAAGGGGTGGGGAAAACTAAAGAGGGAGGAAGGCGTGAAAAGGGAAGGAGAACGGGGATGAATTGGAAAGGACACGCAGGAGAAGAGCAAAGACAAGAGGGAGGGATTAAATGACATAATAGCGGTAGGGGATAGCAAGGGGGAAATTTTGAAAATCCTTGCTTCTCACATGAGCGGCCTGCTTACGAATTGGAAAACCTTTTGATTGTCTCGTGTATGTACCAGACAAAATTGTGTAAAAATCACTTAAATATACAGAATTGACACTTTCTTTGATTGGCATTGCAACGCACGCCGTATACTTGCTAGTATAAGAGTAAAAGTAAAAATACAGAAAACCACAAATGCAATATATTATGTACAAAAAGAAACCGGGTCTAAGTACCTGGGCATAACAATAGACCAGCGTTTAAAATGGTCCCCACGTATAAATACTCTGAACGACAGAGAAAGGAAAAATATATGTAGATATAGATGTTTAAGAGATATTTTAAATGAAAATTTTGTGAAAGCCACATATTACGCTTTCAGTCAATCAATTATACAATACGGCATTATGGATGGGGCGGTACATATAGAAATCAAACACAAACAATTTACACATCACAAAAACTAATAATAAAAACAATTTTTAAAAATCCCTCTTAATATTCGTCAAAAATTTTATTCAAACAATTGAAGGTCAGAAAATTAAGTGCATTATACTTCTACCATGCAACATTACAAATTTATAAAGATATAATTCAAAATAAAGTTGCACTCTTTAAAAATAACAAATCTTAGACAAACGTCAATGTTTCCTACTTCAAAATGTAAAAAAAACAATAAGACAATTAAATCATAAATATCTCGGAGTATTTAAAAAAAATTCATTAACAGAAAAAAGTAGAGACTAGAATAATAACATAAAAGAATTTAAAACTCGCATGAAAGATTATACTAAAAACTTGAACTGAATGATGTCAAATAAAACCAATATAATAACACCCTCCATACACATAAGCCCTGCTTATTTATGGGGGTAAATAAAATACATTTATTATGTAATTAATTACTGATAAAATTTATTTGTAACTAGCTGACCCGACGAAGTTCGTACCGCGTCAGAATCAACAACCGTTGAATTAAATTCAGTTTTTTTATTAAGTTAAAAATTACACAATGAAGCAATCATCAATGCGCAACTGTCCGTGTTGTTTTTGTCAGTATCAGAGATGACATTGTGTACGGATTTATATTTTTTGTGATTTTATTATACACTCACTTACGGGAATTCGGGAGGCGGGTGGGTGCCGCCTCCCCGGGAACCATTTATTGGATAACCAACACCTCTGTCATACGTCACCCATAGGTCACCCCAAGTGGTTCGCTACGTTTGGTGATTTAGCAGGGGTGCCCGGGTTCATGGGGTGAAGTTTGTCCGGGTCTTGCCAGCGGATGCTTCTGCCCATCTGCTGCATGGCGGGACGGACCGAGAGATACTGGTTGAGGGAGGCCTTTTGACCTTTCCAGCCGGACTCTCTCGATCCATTGCCTTGCACCGCAGTTGGAAGGATGGATTCATACATCTGTCACTCCCGGACACACTGACCCCCAGATTCCTACCCACCACTTATACTTTTTTCCTTCCCAGAACTTCCTACACTCACCTTCCTTAAAAAGACTCTCCACACAGAATCCCCTAAGATGACATAGGTCATGAGAAAAATTATTTTCTTCAGGGTTTCCTGTGTGGAGCTTATGTAAAAAAAAGCGTACATAAAGAGATGTATTATAATTATTGTATTTTTTCTTTGGAGGGGTTGCAGACATACGTTCACCGTATATCAAGTCAATTTTCTCATTTTCGACTATTGACATTTGGTGTGTAAGAAAGAGGGGAGCATTATATGATTAAGAACAAATGCAAAACAATCAGTGCATTGACATTTGACGTTTTTGAATTTTCGGAATTCACTACTCAATATTATAGGTACTTATCACAAAATTCCCGCAGCTCTTTCAAAATATGAGAATTCGTTCGATAAAAAATGTATGGGGAAAAGAATTTTCTTAATAAATATTTTTTTCGTTAATCTTTGTGATGTTTTGATAGTTAATGTCATCCGGGGCGGAGACAAATCCAACAAATCAAAGATCATCAAAATCGGTCCAACCGTTCTCGAGTTACAAATAGTGTAACTAACCCGACTTTGTTTTATATATCATAAGATTTATATGAATCTTTTTGTGACTAATAAAAAATATTAATAAATTGTTTTTCTAAATAATTTTCCTAGTTCTTACTCACTTGTTTTGAGGCGGCTTGTAGCATATATATTTTTGTATTTATTTTCTAGTTGTCTTTAGGTTGTCTTCATAATATTTGCATGTTGATTATCACTATTTTTATCTGCCATGTTTGTACTATTTTTCTGTCCAAGGGATGTACTCAATTTGGGAATATCTGGAATATTTTGGTATATCGTCCTTTTCTTATATTTATGTTATGCGGTGGAGTATTTAGTTGTTTTTTTAAATTTTAGTTACAATAAAACGTTTTTGATTAAAGTTTTTGTACATTGAAAACTTGATCATACAGAATCAAAACATTGGAGTAAAATGTTATTGATTATCGCAACTATTTAAGATTGTAGAAAATCGAAAAGATATTAATTATTCATATTTTGGTACTTATGAGAATACACGGTGACACGGTGAAAAATAATTATTTTTAGAAAACACTTGTTCCTTTTTTGACATTCCCAAATGATGTTTTTTCTTCGTTTCCACAATATTAAGGAATGTAGTTTAAACCTATTTATATATTTTTTTAAAAGCCATTTTAAAATCAAGCAAGATGCCCATTGCTTGATTTCAAAATGTCAACATTAAAACGATAAAAGCAAAAAACAGTAGTTTTGATAATATGTGATTTTTGTACATTATTTATTATCACGGAATTATTTGCGGAACAATTATTCTTGAGGCTTGTTTACCGAAATACGTTTTGATTGGACTGTTAATGGAATTAACTTCAAACGAATACATTTTATGTTTGCTTAAAGTTTTCAGTTAAAATTAAAATTGAACCAATTTTAATTTAAAAATCTGTTTTCTTTTGTTTCCCTCATTTTGAGCACAGAGTTAGAGTTTTTAATATTTCTATTTTTGATATGACAATTCGTGGTGGAATTCCATTATAAAATTATAATAAAACACATATAAAACTTATTTCCACTTAGATATACGTTTTTAGATTTCATCTGCCCTGACGATGGACACTGTAAAGCTGTCCGAAACGTTCGCTAAAGAAAGAGAAAGCGCAACTCGGCATAACACCCCAAAAACAAATAACGAAAATATTTCCACTTAATTTATTTTTTGACCGTAAACGGTTTCAGCTTGTTAAGGCCATCTTCAGACTGGTACAAATTATTCTTAATCTAGAGTTTATATAATTAACATACGGGGGAGAGGGAGGGGGCATCATAACCGTTTCTATAACCATTTGGGTATTAGACGCGAACGGCCAACAGTTGTCTCTCTCATGTAGTACAACTTTACTGACCTCTATTTAGACACATTAAAACTACTGTTAGCAGCATATTTAAATATTGCCGCTCATCTGCCGCCAGAGGTACTCTGCTATCGCCTCTGGCGGCCAACAAGGAAACTACACCAGCTATGGGGGTCGGTAAAGAAGGGAACGACTAACACTTCCTGACTGGCACGGGACGGGCAGCCAACGGCTGGATTTACAAATGGCGGAACACGGAATATAATCTTGCTGATTCTTGAATGTTGTTATTGTCAATTAACGTGGAGACAATATATTTCATCATAAATATTAACTTAGCGTTTTATTATTGCTAACATCAGAAGTGGGATTCGTAAAAGCAAGTGTTAATTGGCTTTTGTTTCGTTCACCTGACAAAAACTCGTGTTTTGTATACAAACGGCGTCCATCATGGCGTCTCTCGAGTTTGTTTATGTTTGATGCCGGTAATGACAATCTGTGTATCTTATGTGTGTATCGGACTTCTGAAAATATGTGAAATGTTTGGACTTCTGTTGTGAATTTACGTAAAAATGCCGCGTAATTACAGTGATGACAGATGCATTGATGCCCGATATCGGAGGAGTGCGTGGATCGTGTTTCCGCCGAAAGGACGCATTGAAAATTTTAATTTGGTTCTTGAAAACTCATTTGTGGTTCAATGGGTTTGTCAAAAAGACCTTTCCCTTTCGTGTTTATCATCGTGAGCCTAATTTGATGATCGAAGACATTTGTCCAAAATGCTAACAACGGCTGTCAAATAAAGTCGCTAGCATTATGCTGAGCGCATAAACTGAAATACATGGTGAATCAGAGAAGCTGACTTCAGGTCCAGAAGATAGCAGATGGATATGATCATATGATCTTTTGATGGCAATTGGTGAAATCTTCGGAACTTCAAAATGTTACAAAATTACGTTGCTGAAAGTTTACGCGGCGATGACAAAATCTGATCTTGGTAGCCGTCTAGCTGACAAAAAGGGATCAATATGGTGATTTGCTTTTGAGTATGGACATCGCAGATGCCTTATTGCAATAACTAAAAGGAAATATGTTTGCGAAAATTAAAGCCCGTTTATGTGTGGCGAAAGAAGTTGTAATCGTGTTGAATTACAATTATGCCGACTATCTATGTCAAAACCTAGTATTATGGTTCGAAGTTATTTGAAATGGTTTGGAGTTAATCGAAATGATTCAAAGTGGTTTGAAATGATTCGGAGATAATCAAAACGATTCGATGTTGAATGTTTCGAAGATATTCGAAATGGTGAACACCTATAAATGTCAAGTGTGGCGTTCTTTGGATTCTTCATGATGAGATTGGACATCGAGGTGTTAATCAAACACTGGCTGCCGTCCGGGACAAATACTGGTTTCCATGGAAGAGGAATGTTATCACAAAATATGTGAAAAACTATTTTAAATGTTGGTTGGAAAATGAGATACTGGGCGATGTGATATGTGAGCCCGGGGTTTTTAGAAAATGGAGATGTCTTTTGCTGTTGCGTTGAGCAGGTAGATCAATTTACGATGATCTTTCGTGAAGAGCGTGGACGGAATGCTGCGTGTTATTACTCTCCAGGATGGCTTCATGAAAAAAACTGCCGATCAGAGGCAGAGGCAGAAACAAGCACGAAAGTTGTCATCATGACAATTTTGGCGATGGCGTACCTTTTTGGGGTGCCACGGGTGCTTCTGATGAATATCAAAAGCGGCAGATGAAAAGGTTCATTTCGAACCGATTCATAAACTCACAGGTAGGTGAGTGGCAGGACCTTATAATCTTACGTGCTGAAACACGGGTGCTTTTGATGAATATCAAAAGCGGCAGATGAAACGGTTCATCTCGAACCGATTCATAAACTCACAGGTTGGTGAGTGGCAGGACCTTATGGTCATACGTGCTGAGACACGGGTGCTTTTGATGAATATCAAAAACGGCAGATGAAACGGTTCATCTCGAACCGATTCATAAACTCACAGGTTGGTGAGTGGCAGGACCATATGGTCATACGTGCTGAGGCACGGGTGCTTTTGATGAATGTCAAAAGCGGCAGATGAAACGGTTCATCTCGAACCGATTCATAAATTCACAGGTTGGTGAGTAGCAGGACCTTATGGTCTTACGTGCTGAGGCACGGGTTTTTGATGAATATCAAAGGCGGCAGATGAAACGGTTCATCTCGAACCGATTCATAAACTCACAGGTTGGTGAGTAGCAGGACCTTATGGTCTTACGTGCTGAGACAAGGGTTCTTTTGATGAATATCAAAGGTGGCAGATGAAACGGTTCAACTTAACCGATTCATGCTTTTTGATGCAGATCAAAGGCGGCAGATGAAACGATTCAATGCGAAACGGTTAATTAAACCTTCGTATCGCGTTGGAGATACAGTTTTGATACGGATTTTTGGGGGAAATCCGGGGTACAGAAAGTTGAAAGGTCGGTTTCGGAGTTTGCCTTATAAGGTGGTAGAAGTCTTACCGAACGATCTTTGACGTGTACAAAAATTGAAAGGTCGGTTTCGGAGCTTGCCTTATAAGGTGGTAGAAGTCTTGCCGAACGACCGTTTTGACGTGTTGGGTAACAGACCCAATGGCAGCACTCACAGAGTGATGGTCGCATATGAAAATATGAGGAATTGACCGGATGAACAAATTTCTGCAATGGTCAGGAAGGGCGAGCAGGGTAATCTGTTTGTCAGTACCATTGTGGGGTTGAAAAAAATTTTCAATCCCTCTAATATTTTTTTTTTCTTTTCTTTTAGCTTCCTGCTTTGAGGTCAAAGCAGTGATCAGTATGGCCGTGTTAGCAGCATATTTAAATATTGCCGCTCATCTGCCGCCAGAGGTACTCTGCTATCGCCTCTGGCGGCCAACAAGGAAACTACACCAGCTATGGGGGTCGGTAAAGAAGGGAACGACTAACACTTCCTGACTGGCACGGGACGGGCAGCCAACGGCTGGATTTACAAATGGCGGAACACGGAATATAATCTTGCTGATTCTTGAATGTTGTTATTGTCAATTAACGTGGAGACAATATATTTCATCATAAATATTAACTTAGCGTTTTATTATTGCTAACACTACATATAAAAATCTATACTAACGACATCTGTTGAGAGATATTAAAACTGCATACATATTCATATACACTACAGATAGATACATAAAATTTGTATATTTACTAGCTGACCCAGCAAACACTGTTATGCCACATAAATTATTACTTATGAATCTTTCGGTTGTTAAATAAAAAATAACGAATGTATTGTAAGTGTGTGGGGATGGGATCTGTGACAGAAATAGATAACACATACCGAATGGAATGTCAAAACGACGCGACGGTTCTTGTGAATGGCTTGCGTTTGTAGAATGAAAATTCGATGAGGCGGACGTAGCGCCATCTGTCATTCAACAACATAAATAATTAAGTTCTGTTTTACGGTGGTTAAATTTGTTCATATCAAAATACTAAAATCGTGTGGGGGTAGAAGAGTAAAAAAATTGGGGTTATAGGTATTTTTTGATGCCAAAAAGAAAAAAATAAAATAAAAAACTTTACAAAAAAATAGGTAGGGACACCCTAATCACCTAGCGGTATGAAATATACTTTACGACCTATTCTCATATCTACCAAATATACATAAAAAAAATCATAAAAATCGGTGGATCCGTTTCGGAGGAGTGCGACCACAAACACCGTGACACGAGATTTTTATAAACACATTACATATTTCACGAGAAAATTTTGCAAAAAAACAAAACGTAAGTTATTACGAAACAGCATTTTAGCTGGCAAACTTAGGAATAAATGGTTTGAACATGTGCATAGGACAGATTGATTGAGAAAGGAATGTAAAAGAGAAATGAAAGGAACAAATCATTTAATTTGTAAAAAAAATCTTTTATTCGTATTAGAGAAACATTCTCTGTGTGTTGAAAGAAAAAAGTAACGTTTTCATTTTATCTTAATGTTAAATAATCAAATTTATTACCGTTCATTACACAAGCAAAGATTGCGAGGCAAGTTGGAAACTCGCATTTATTTATTGGAGAATTATTAGAGAACAAATTAAGACAAATTGAATTTGAATCTTATATTTACAATAGCTTTATCAGCCGAGGAGTACTCGCTCACGGTGGAGCGTAATCTTCTTAATGAAAGAACAATATCTTTTGTCTTCTGTGATAGGAGATATTGTAGGCATATTTTATTTCTCCGACTAATTATTTTGTCGTCTTTCGTTAAACACAAACAATATTAATTTAAAATATTTTTGACATGATAGTCTTGCCAACCCCGGAAAGTTTATTTTATCAAAATTAATGCATGCATTAACCATTTTAAAATACTGATAATTAAAAATTAAAACGCAAAAAAAATAAAACTACACGAAAAACTCGGAAACTAACTGGTCATCATCTCGTTTCTCCGCAGAGGTAGGCAGAGAGGTTGGATCACCAAACAACTATCGTCAATTATTAGTTTGACCTATTTTAACGGACTCTCTCGACCTTTTGTCACTTCTGAACACATTGATTAATGTTCGTCATTGGCAGACTCCTGAACACATTGGCAGACTCCTACCCACCCTTCATACTTTTCTCCTTCCCAGAACTTCTTCTTCTTCCTGTCCCCAAAAATAACTCCACACAGCACCCCTAAAGATGACATAGGCCCTTAGGGATTTTTTTTCTATGGAACGTCCTTTGTGAAGATAATGTAAAAGAACTCATTATTGGCACTCACTCTTTGCATTCACATTCATACTCTTCTGTTTTTCTGACACTTGACATCATCCGACTCAAATATTTGGTTCACTTGATCATGCCATGTCTTTATCGAACAGCTATGATCTCTTCTACTCATTACCCTTTAATTCTTTGCAGATCTTCGCATTTTCACATGGTCATACATACCAAATACATTCACTTCAGGGATTTCATTTCTACAGCATTCAGTCTACTTTCACTCTTCTTCTGCCAGTTCCTTGCATCACTGCCATATCAGGGTAAGTAGTAGGAACTAGCATTCCATTGTGAACTGCTAGCAATTTTTCTTTGCACATATTTTTATTAGCACTAACCACGTTCAGTGTTCTATTAACGGAGTTTTCCGCATTAATCCTCCTTTAAAATACGAAACTAAACAATCAAAGCTCTTTAATTGTCATTGATTGCAGTTAGTAGCTTACTGCAGAAATAAAAGAATCCAATTTCATTAAATGAATTAGGTCAGGTTAGAAAATAATACTTATTATTTCACTCCAAATTTGGTTTAGATTCATCAGTTTCCTGCTTGTACTCAGAGCTTCCGGACACCGTCTGTGATCCATTCAACTTATATTGTCACTCTTTTTTGGGAAAGTTGTTGGTCTGGTTGAGGAAACAAACAATTGAAGGGATTTAAAGAAGGAATTTACGAAAATCCAAAATTGTACCTTTATCTAATTCTACTTTAAGTATTATAATATTTGATTTGTTGTGCCAGGGCAGGTTTCTGCGGTGCTTAAAACCTTTTTACACCAATTTTATGTATCACTAAACTTTCATGGCTAAATACTCATTCTAAGTGGATAACACCTTTTGACCTTTAAGAATAACTAGCTTATGCCTGTTGCAAATGCAACTAACGGGTTAAAACTAACTTGACTTACTAACTAACAGAAAAAAAATTCATAGTAAGCGGGTAGGTACCTACGGTTAAACATACAAATATATATAAAGCCGCCCACAGGGCCTAGCAGCAAAAATCTGCCATCCGTTAGTATATAGACACCATTGTAGGCATGCACACATCAAATCCCCAAAGTTTCATCGCAATCGGATGAACGGTTTAGCAATGCGTAATTTCATGATGCCAGAGCTCACTTTTGTATACAGAAACCGTCGTGAGCATGCACACATCAAATCTACAAATTTTCATCGCAATCGGATGAATGGTTTAGCAACGCTTAGCGGTTAAACACACAACTATGTTTAAAGCCGCCCGCAGGACCTAGCAGCAAAAACCTGCCATACGTTAGTAAATAAACACCATTGTAGACATGCAAACATCAAATCCCCAAAGTTTCATCGCAATCGGATGAATGGTTTAGCAATGCGTAATTTCATGATGCCACAGCTCACTTTTGTATACAGAAACCGTCGTGGGCATGCACACATCAAATCCTCAAATTTTCATCGCAATCGAATGAATGGTTTAGCAACGCTTAGCGGTTAAACATACAACTATGTATAAAGCCGCCCGCAGGACCTAGCAGCAAAAACCTGCCATACGTTAGTATATAAACACCATTGTAGACATGCACACATCAAATTCCCAAAGTTTCATCGCAATCGGATGAATGGTTTAGCAATGCGTAATTTCATGATGCCAGAGCTCACTTTTGTATACAGAAACCGTCGTGGGCATGCACACATCAAATCCTCAAATTTTCATCGCAATCGGATGAATGGTTTAGAAACGCTTAGCGGTTAAACATACAACCATGTATAAAGCCGTCCGCAGGACCTAGCAGCAAAAACCTGCTATACGTTAGTATATAAACACCATTGTAGAAATGCACAGATCAAATCCTCAAAGTTTCATCACAATCGGATGAACGGTTGAGCAATGCGTAATTATCGTGTTGCCAGAACTCACCCCCACTTCACTCCTAGGCTTCTCCGTATCGTAAACCCCCTCCCGAGTTCCCCTCCCCCCCTTCCTGTTTCCACCCCCCCCCCCCCCACCTGCCGCATTACATACACTAATTCCCGGTACATTTATTTTTCAAACAGCTCGCGCGCCATCTATAATTTTTTTTTTTACAAATTTCGTAATGACAGAACTCACCAGTAATTTTATACAAACCTTGTACTAACAATAACGAACACAACAAAAAAAGAATTTTTCAATTTGTTGCAGTCCTTCGGAAGTTATGAGCGTACGTACATTTTCATACAAATTTTATAATGCCAGAACTCACCAGTAGTTTTACTGCTTAAAATAAAGCGCTATATGAATTTAATACTTTTAAAAAATATTCCGTTCAACTTCGAGTAATTTCATTGTAAAATTAGAAAACTAATACGTATGCAATATCGTCGGATGATATCGAGTGTTTATGTGCAGGTAGGAACCTACTTATATTCTGAGTATAGGTACTTGCATACATACGTAAAAAAAACTCATATTTAGGCTGGGTTGTTTAACGAAATTAAAATTTTTTTAATTTTTCAAGTCAATTTTAACGTTCTGTAAAAGTTCGGTTCGAATTCTATTCAAGTTCTGTAATTATTTCAGTTTTATGATGCAACTGGCATTTACTGATAAAAAAACAGAACTTACACAGAACGTGAAAATGAACTTTAAAAAATTGTTAAATTATTCAGTATCGTGGAAACAACATTACCTTAGTAAAATAAATTGCATCAAAAACCTAAATAATTGTCCAACTACCTATTCCGGCAGGTACCGGCGCATTTCCTTACAAAATTCCGGCAATGTGTTTGCTTTTCTCATCATATTTGCAATACTACCGAGATAAGTAGGTACCTACCCTGAATTAATAACATTTCAATTTGTACCTACTGGCCGGTAAATATCCACCCTACTGAAGTGAATCTATGGACACCAATTTTCTTGTTTTTTTTGGAAAATTTTATAGGTTTTTCGGCGACCCTGATATTTTTTACATGGAACGGACACAAAATTTTGGTGTTAAAAATTTCCTTATATTGCCGGGTACCGAATTTTTCAAAAACATCTAACCGGGGATCGTTTTTTCGGCTGCAATGCCGTTTCCCGAAAAACAACAACCCAAACCGCTGAGAGATCCGTTTTGTTTTGACATCTCGGATAACTGACCTGTCTCAACATTCTCTCTAGTATTTTCCATTGCATTGAAACTAAGGCCTAATTTGTGGTTTTTTTTTTAATGCGAACCTGTCGGCGGGAACTATAACTGAGCCGAATTGGTTGATTTAATGAGTAGTTCCAGTTTTCGCCGCAAATTTATATAATTTTCGCTCTTAAAATGTGTCAGTTCAATTTTATGTGAGTTTCCTGTCTAGTCTATTTTTTGTGAAAATCGTGAAGCTAGCGTATTTATTTAAATTCAGACGAAGCTGCCATTTCGAACGGATGAAAATAGAACTACAACAGTATTCGATAGACATTTGATTTTTTCTAATGTGAATAATCCATACTTGTATTCCGCACCGCTAGAAGTCTCCCGTAAAGTTTTGGCAAACATATTGATAACGACGAAAAATGTTTCCCCTATCAAAAAAAAAACAACTGCTAGTGGCTGGAAAATAATCGACTCTTCGAAGGATTGTGAACCTTGAAGTGTTTTAAAATACCGAACGCTAATGTCCATTCTCGCGTGTCAGCCGTCGGGATAATTTCCTTTGAACAAAATTGAACCTTGAGGTGTGCGAAACTCGAGGATCGGAGAGGTCGTTTTGGCGTGCCAGCGGCATTTTTGCGTCGCCAAGCCAAATTAAACCTTGAGGTTGGTGAAACGCGAGGGGCGGTGAGGTCGATTTTCCCGTCAAGCGAAAAGTGAGTTTTTTGAAAAACTGAGCATTAATATATAACTAGCTTATGCCTGTTGCAAATGCAACTAACGGGTTAAAACTAACTTGACTTACTAACTGACAGAAAAAAAATCATAGTTAGCGGGTAGGTACCTACGGTTAAACTACAAATATATATAAAGCCGCCCACAGGGCCTAGCAGCAAAAATCTGCCATACGTTAGTATATAGACACCATTGTAGGCATGCACACATCAAATCCCCAAAGTTTCATCGCAATCGCATGAACGGTTTAGCAATGCGTAATTTCATGATGCCAGAGCTCACTTTTGTATACAGAAATTGTCGTGGGCATTCACACATCAAATCTACAAATTTTCATCGCAATCGGATGAATGGTTTAGCAACGCTTAGCGGTTAAACACACAACTATGTATAAAGCCGCCCGCAGGACCTAGCAGCAAAAACCTGCTATACGTTAGTATATAAACACCATTGTAGAAATGCACACGTCAAATCCCCAAAGTTTCATCACAATCGGATGAACGGTTTAGCAATGCGTAATTTCGTGTTGCCAGAGCTCACTATTGTATACAGGAACCAGGAATCCCCCCCACCTTCCTCACCAGCGTCCTCTTCCCCTTTCCACTCCGCCTCCCACACCTTCCCTCAGCCCACTTCACTCCTAGGCTTCTCCGTATCGTAAACCCCCTCCCGAGTTCCCCTCCCCCCTCCCAGGCTCCCCTCCCCCCTTCCTGTTTTCACCCCCCCCCCAGCTGCCGCATTACATACACTAATTCCCGGTACATTTATTTTTCAAACAGCTCGCGCACCACCTATAATTTTTTTTTTACAAATTTCGTAATGCCAGAACTCACCAGTAATTTTATACAAACCTTGTACTAACAATAACGATCACAACAAAAAAAGAATTTTTCAATTTGTTGCAGTCCTTCGGAAGTTATGAGCGTACGTACATTTTCATACAAATTTTATAATGCCAGAACTCACCAGTAGTTTTACTGCTTAAAATAAAGCGCTATATGAATTTAATACTTTAAAAAAAATATTCCGTTCAACTTCGAGTAATTTCATTGTAAAATTAGAAAACTAATACGTATGCAATATCGTCGAATGATATCGAGTGTTTATGTGCAGGTAGGAACCTACTTATATTCTGAGTATAGGTACTTGCATACATACGTAAAAAAGAACTCATATTTAGGCTAGGTTGTTTAACGAAATTAAAAATTCTTCAATTTTTCAAGTCAATTTTAACGTTCTGTAAAAGTTCGGTTCGAATTCTATTCAAGTTCTGTAATTATTTCAGTTTTATGATGCAACTGGCATTTACTGATAAAAAAACAGAACTTACACAGAAAGTGAAAATGAACTTTAAAAAATTGTTAAATTATTCAGTATCGTGGAAACAACATTACCTTAGTAAATTAAATTGCATCAAAAACCTAAATAATTGTCCAACTAACCATTCCGGTAGGTACCGGCGCATCTCCTTACAAAATTCCGGCAATGGTTTTGCTTTTTTCATCATATTTGCAATACTACCGAGATAAGTAGGTACCTACCCTGAATTAATAACATAATTTGTACTGGCCGGTTAATATCCACCCTACTGATAGATTCCCATGGACACGTATTTTCTTGTTTTTTTTGGAAAATTTTATAGGTTTTTCGGAGACCCTGAAATTTTTTACACGGAAAGGACACAAAATTTTGGTGTTAAAAGTTGCCTTATATTGCCGGGTACCGAATTTTTCAAAAACATCTAACCGGGGATCGTTTTTTCGGCTGCAATGCCGTTTCCCGAAAAACAACAACCCAAACCGCTGAGAGATCCGTTTTGTTTTGACATCTCGGATAACTGACCTGTCTCAACATTCTCTCTAGTATTTTCCATTGCATCGAAACTAAGGCCTAATTTGTGGTTTTTTTTTTAATGCGAACCTGTCGGCGGGAACTATAACTGAGCAGAATTGGTTGATTTAATGAGTAGTTCCAGTTTTCGCCGCAAATTTATATAATTTTCGCTCTTAAAATGTGTCAGTTCAATTTTATGTGAGTTTCCTGTCTAGTCTATTTTTTTGTGAAAATCGTGAAGCTAGCGTATTTATTTAAATTCAGACGAAGCTGCCATTTCGAACGGATGAAAATAGAACTACAACAGTATTCGATAGACATTTGATTTTTTCTAATGTGAATAATCCATACTTGTATTCCGCACCGCTAGAAGTCTCCCGTAAAGTTTTGGCAAACATATTGATGACGATGAAAAATGTTTCCCCTATCAAAAAAAAAACAACTGCTAGTGGCTGGAAAATAATCGACTCTTCGAAGGATTGTGAACTTTGAAGCGTTCCAAAATAGCGAGCGCTAATGTCCATTCTCGCGTGTCAGCCGTTGGGACAATTTCCTTCGAACAAAATTGAACCTTGAGGTGTGCGAAACTCGAGGACCGGAGAGGTCGTTTTGGCGTGCCAGCGGCGTTTTTGCGTCGCCAAGCCAAAGTGAACCTTGAGGTTGGTGAAACGCGAGGGGCGGTGCGGTCGATTTTCCCGTCAAGCGAAAAGTGAGTTTTTTGAAAAACCAAACAATACTATATAACTAGCTTATGCCTGTTGCAAATGCAACTAACGGGTTAAAACACTATGCGATTTGACGTGTGAACGTGGATGAAGCGAGGAGCGGGTGTTTAACTAAATACATGAAGAAAAAAACGACGTTTGAATGTGGATAAGGCGAAAAATTCAAAACTCAAAGTTTCATCGCAATCGGATGAATGTTTTAGCAACGCTTAGCGGTTAGACATGCAAATATATATAAAGCCGCCCGCAGGGGCTAGCAGCAAAAACCTGCTATACGTTAGTATATAGACACCATTGTAGGCATGCACACACCAAATCCCCAAAGTTTCATCGCAATCGGATGAACGGTTAAGCAATGGGTAATTTCATGATTCCAGAGCTCACTTTTGCATACAGAAACCGTCGGGGACATGCACACATCAAATCCTCAAATTTTCATCGCAATCGGATGAATGGTGTAGCAACGGTTAGCGGTTAAACATACAAACAAACATAAAGCCGCCCGCAGGGCCTAGCAGCAAAAACCTGCCATACGTTAGTATATAGACACCATTGTAGGCATGTACACATCAAATCCCCAAGGTTTCATCGCAATCGGATGAACGGTTTAGCAATGCGTAATTTCATGATGCCAGAGCTCACTTTTGTATACAGAAACCATCGCAAGCATGCCCACATCAAATCCCAAAAGTTTTATCGCAATCGGATGAATGGTTTAGCAACGCTAAGCGGACATACATACATACATGCAAACATTTTTTGATTTTTACATATATAAAAGATACCTGTTACCCGGCATGCGTAACTATGCCATTTAATAAAAAAATCTTCCTGCGTGTCCTTTCCCATTCGTCCCGTTCCCCACCCCCCCCCCCCCTTCCTCTCCCGCGTCCTCTTCCCTTCTCGCATTTCCACTCCACCCCCCCCCCCTTCCCCCCCCTTCACATCACCCCCCCCATCTCCGTCCCGTAAACCCCCTCCCGAAATCCCCTCCCCCCTCCCTGTTTCCCCTTCCCACAACTCCCGCGTTTCATACATTCATTCCCGGTACATTTAGTTTTCAAACATCTCGCGTGCCACCTATTGAAATTTTTTGTACAAATTTCTTAATGACAGTGCTCACCAGCCAATAACCAACACAACATAAAAAGAATTATCCGATTTAGTGCAGTCGTTAGAAAGTTATGCGTGTACATACTTTTCGGCGATTAATTTTTATACAAATTTCATAATGCCAGTTCTCGCAATTAGTTATATAAAAACCTTGTCCTAACAATAACAATAACTACATAAAAAGAATTATCCAATTTGGTGCAGTCGTTCAGAAGTTATAAGCGTACATGCATTTCGGGGATTCATTTTAATACAAATTTCATGATGCCAGAGCTCACCATTAGTTTAATACAAACTTTGCCCTAACAATAACGAACACAACAAAAAAAGAATTTTCCAATTTGTTACAGTATTTCGGAAGTTATGAGCGTACATAAACTTCGGTAATTCATTTTATTCAAATTTAATAATGCTAGAGCTCACCGGTAAATTTATAAAAACCTTGTCCAAACAATAAGGATCACAACGTAAAAAGAATTATTCAATTTGGTTAAATCGTTTGGAAGTTATGTGCGGACATATTTCGACAATTCATATGTAATAATAATATAAATAAATACTGGTAGATATAATTTATCGGGTCCCTACCTAGTTCATCTCAATATTCTAAAATTATTTTTTTCAATGCTGGCAAGACCAACGGAAAACATTGTCAAAAAGCACCTCAAACCAGGCCTGAAAATCGAATAAAGGCATCGTTTTTAAAAAAAATTCCATACAAATAAGCTCTCCTGGCCTTGCCGAGGGCTTGAGGTGGTATGTTGAGAATTGGAATATCATTCCATTTTCAGTGTTGCACAGTTGGGGAAAATTTAAATATCTGCCGAATTTTATAAGCGATTTTACAGGCTGCAAACAATTAACATTATCTATGAAAGTGAATTTTTCGCAAATGTCAGAAAAATGTCGAATTTGAATGCAATATTGTGAAACATTTTCAAGGGGAAGCTAAACATGTTTTGGTTTTAAAAGTTTCTAAAACTTGTATTGTTTATGTTTATTAAAAAACATCTCCGCCGGAAGGTGTACTTTTAACGCAATCTTTAATTCCGTAATGCCCCTATAAAATGTCAATTTTTCTAAAGAACTTTCTCGAAGCCGTTTAATTAATTAGAATAAATTCCTAGCAAAATCAGTTTTGTACGGGAAACTAACTTTTTTTTACTTCCATTCTCGATCCGACGTTTTTAAAGGGGCGAACCTGTCGGCGGGAAATATAACCTAGCCGAATTGAGTGATTTTATGAGTAGTTCCAGTTTTCGCCGCAAATTTAAATAATTTTTTGCTCTTAAAATGTGTCAATTCAATTTTATGTGAGTTTCCTGTCTAGTCTATTTTTTTTATGAAAATCGTGAAGCTAGCGTGTTTATTTAAATTCAGACGAAGCTGCCATTTCGAACGGATGAAAATAGAACTACAACAGTATTCGATAGACATTTGATTTTTTCTAATGTGAATAATCCATACTTGTATTCCGCACCGCTAGATGTCTCCCGTAAAGTTTTGGCAAACATATTGATAACGATGAAAAATGTTTCCCCTAACAAAAAAGAAAACAACTGCTAGTGGCTGGAAAATAATCGACTCTTCGAAGGATTGTGAACTTTGAAGCGTTCCAAAATAGCGAGCGCTAATGTCCATTCTCGCGTGTCAGCCGAAGGGACAATTCTAGACTTCGAGCCAAAGTGAACCTTGAGGTTGGTGAAACGCGAGGGGCGGTGAGGTCGATTTTCGCATCAAGGAAAAAGTGAGTTTTTTGAAAAACCAAGCAATACTATATAACTAGCTTATGCCTGTTGCAAATGCAACTAACGGGTTAAAACTAACTTGACTTACTAACTAACAGAAAAAAAAACCATAGTAAGCTGGTAGGTACCTACGGTTAAACATACAAATATATATAAAGCCGCCCACAGGGCCTAGCAGCAAAAATCTGCCATACGTTAGTAAATAAACACCATTGTAGACATGCAAACATCAAATCCCCAAAGTTTCATCGCAATCGGATGAATGGTTTAGCAATGCGTAATTTCATGATGCCAGAGCTCACTTTTGTATACAGAAACCGTCGTGGGCATGCACACATCAAATCCTCAAATTTTCATCGCAATCGAATGAATGGTTTAGCAACGCTTAGCGGTTAAACATACAACTATGTATAAAGCCGCCCGCAGGACCTAGCAGCAAAAACCTGCCATACGTTAGTATATAAACACCATTGTAGACATGCACACATCAAATCCTAAAAGTTTCATCGCAATCGGATGAATGGTTTGGCAATGCGTAATTTCATGATGCCAGAGCTCACTTTTGTAAACAGAAACCGTCGTGGGCATGCACACATCAAATCCTAAAATTTTCATCGCAATCGGATGAATGGTTTAGAAATGCTTAGCGGTTAAACATACAACCATGTACAAAGCCGTCCGCAGGACCTAGCAGCAAAAACCTGCTATACGTTAGTATATAAACACCATTGTAGAAATGCACACATCAAATCCCCAAAGTTTCATCACAATCGGATGAACGGTTGAGCAATGCGTAATTTCGTGTTGCCAGAGCTCACCCCCACTTCACTCCTAGGCTTCTCCGTATCGTAAACCCCCTCCCGAGTTCCCCTCCCCCCCTTCCTGTTTCCACCCCCCCCCCCACCTGCCGCATTATTAATACACTAATTCCCGGTACATTTATTTTTCAAACAGCTCGCGCGCCATCTATAATTTTTTTTTTTACAAATTTCGTAATCCCAGAACTCACCAGTAATTTTATACAAACCTTGTACTAACAATAACGAACACAACAAAAAAAGAATTTTTCAATTTGTTGCAGTCCTTCGGAAGTTATGAGCGTACGTACATTTTCATACAAATTTTATAATGCCAGAACTCACCAGTAGTTTTACTGCTTTAAATAAAGCGCTATATGAATTTAATACTTTTAAAAAATATTCCGTTCAACTTCGAGTAATTTCATTGTAAAATTAGAAAACTAATACGTATGCAATATCGTCGGATGATATCGAGTGTTTATGTGCAGGTAGGAACCTACTTATATTCTGAGTATAGGTACTTGCATACATACGTAAAAAAGAACTCATATTTAGGCTGGGTTGTTTAACGAAATAATTTTTTTTTTAATTTTTCAAGTCAATTTTAACGTTCTGTAAAAGTTCGGTTCGAATTCTATTCAAGTTCTGTAAATATTTCAGTTTTATGATGCAACTGGCATTTACTGATAAAAAAAACACAACTTACACAGAACGTGAAAATGAACTTTAAAAAATTGTTAAATTATTCAGTACGTGGAAACAACATTACCTTAGTAAATTAAATTGCATCAAAAACCTAAATAATTGTCCAACTACCCATTCCGGCAGGTACCGGCGCATTTCCTTACAAAATTCCGGCAATGTTTTTGCTTTTCTCGTCATATTTGCAATACTACCGAGATAAGTAGGTACCTACCCTGAATTAATAACATTTCAATTTGGCCGGTAAATATCCACCCTACTGAAGTGAATCTATGGACACCAATTTTCTTGTTTTTTTTGGAAAATTTTATAGGTTTTTCGGCGACCCTGAAATTTTTTACATGGAACTAACACAAAATTTTGGTCTTAAAAGTTGCCTAATATTGCCGGGTACCGTATTTTTCAAAAACATCCAAGCTGGAATCGTTTTTCCGGCCGCAATGCCGTTTCCCGAAAAACAACAACCCAAACCGCTGAGAGATCCGTTTTCTTTTGACATTTCAATTTGCTGTTGAAGCGCGGGTAAATCTAGCGCTTTTGTATTAGGTACTTACCTATACTATATCATACACAGACAGATAATATTCCATAATTATATTTTTTAAACAGGCAAGACCGATGCACAAATTTGCACAATTCCTGCTTAAATTAAGGCCCTGTCGAGCTATGCAATTTGAAATCCGCCATTAAAAAAAAAAATTCTTCATACAAAACCTATTAGGGCGGGGTCTGCTTTTTTTTAAGGTGGTAGTGGATTTTAACGCCATCACGACTCCATCTTCAGTGTTGCAAAGTTCGAGAAAAATTATAAAATTTTAATATACCAGCCGATTTTACAGGCTGCAAACGATTTGCATTTATCGATGAAAGCGAATTTTTCGCAAATGTCAGAAAAATGTCGAATTTGAATGCAATATTGTGAAACATTTTCAAGGGGGAGCTAAACATGTTTTGGTTTTAAAAGTTTCTAAAACTTGTATTGTTTATGTTTATTAAAAAACATCTCCGCCGGAAGGTGTACTTTTAACGCAATCTTTAATTCCGTAATGCCCCTATAAAATGTCAATTTTTCTAAAGAACTTTCTCGAAGCCGTTTAATTAATTAGAATAAATTCCTAGCAAAATCAGTTTTGTACGGGAAACTAACTTTTTTTTACTTCCCTTCTCGATCCGACGTTTTTAAAGGGGCGAACCTGTCGGCGGGAAATATAACCTAGCCGAATTGAGTGATTTTATGAGTAGTTCCAGTTTTCGCCGCAAATTTAAATAATTTTTCGCTCTTAAAATGTGTCAATTCAATTTTATGTGAGTTTCCTGTCTAGTCTATTTTTTTTGTGAAAATCGTGAAGCTAGCGTGTTTATTTAAATTCAGACGAAGCTGCCATTTCGAACGGATGAAAATAGAACTACAACAGTATTCGATAGACATTTGATTTTTTCTAATGTGAATAATCCATACTTGTATTCCGCACCGCTAGATGTCTCCCGTAAAGTTTTGGCAAACATATTGATAACGATGAAAAATGTTTCCCCTAACAAAAAAAAAAACAACTGCTAGTGGCTGGAAAATAATCGACTCTTCGAAGGATTTTGAACTTTGAAGCGTTCCAAAATAGCGAGCGCTAATGTCCATTCTCGCGTGTCAGCCGAAGGGACAATTCTAGACTTCATGCCAAAGAGAACCTTGAGGTTGGTGAAACGCGAGGGGCGGTGAGGTCGATTTTCGCATCAAGGAAAAAGTGAGTTTTTTGAAAAACCAAGCAATACTATATAACTAGCTTATGCCTGTTGCAAATGCAACTAACGGGTTAAAACTAACTTGACTTACTAACAGAAAAAAAAATATTTCGTAGTAAGCGGGTAGGTACCTACGGTTAAACATACAAATATATATAAAGCCGCCCACAGGGCCTAGCAGCAAAAATCTGCCATACGTTAGTAAATAAACACCATTGTAGACATGCAAACATCAAATCCCCAAAGTTTCATCGCAATCGGATGAATGGTTTAGCAATGCGTAATTTCATGATGCCAGAGCTCACTTTTGTATACAGAAACCGTCGTGGGCATGCACACATCAAATCCTCAAATTTTCATCACAATCGAATAAATGGTTTAGCAACGCTTAGCGGTTAAACATACAACTATGTATAAAGCCGCCCGCAGGACCTAGCAGCAAAAACCTGCCATACGTTAGTATATAAACACCATTGTAGACATGCACACATCAAATCCTAAAAGATTCATCGCAATCGGATGAATGGTTTAGCAATGCGTAATTTCATGATGCCAGAGCTCACTTTTGTATACAGAAACCGTCGTGGGCATGCACACATCAAATCCTCAAATTTTCATCGCAATCGGATGAATGGTTTAGAAACGCTTAGCGGTTAAACATACAACCATGTATAAAGCCGTCCGCAGGACCTAGCAGCAAAAACCTGCTATACGTTAGTATATAAACACCATTGTAGAAATGCACACATCAAATCCCCAAAGTTTCATCACAATCGGATAAACGGTTGAGCAATGCGTAATTTCGTGTTGCCAGAGCTCACCCCCACTTCACTCCTAGGCTTCTCCGTATCGTAAACCCCCTCCCGAGTTCCCCTCCCCCCCTTCCTGTTTCCACCCCCCCCCCCCACCTGCCGCATTATTAATACACTAATTCCCGGTACATTTATTTTTCAAACAGCTCGCGCGCCATCTATAATTTTTTTTTTACAAATTTCGTAATGCCAGAACTCACCAGTAATTTTATACAAACCTTGTACTAACAATAACGAACACAACAAAAAAAGAATTTTTCAATTTGTTGCAGTCCTTCGGAAGTTATGAGCGTACGTACATTTTCATACAAATTTTATAATGCCAGAACTCACCAGTAGTTTTACTGCTTAAAATAAAGCGCTATATGAATTTAATACTTTTAAAAAATATTCCGTTCAACTTCGAGTAATTTCATTGTAAAATTAGAAAACTAATACGTATGCAATATCGTCGGATGATATCGAGTGTTTATGTGCAGGTAGGAACCTACTTATATTCTGAGTATAGGTACTTGCATACATACGTAAAAAAGAACTCATATTTAGGCTGGGTTGTTTAACGAAATTAAAATTTTTTTTAATTTTTCAAGTCAATTTTAACGTTCTGTAAAAGTTCGGTTCGAATTCTATTCAAGTTCTGTAAATATTTCAGTTTTATGATGCAACTGGCATTTACTGATAAAAAAACACAACTTACACAGAACGTGAAAATGAACTTTAAAAAATTGTTAAATTATTCAGTACGTGGAAACAACATTACCTTAGTAAATTAAATTGCATCAAAAACCTAAATAATTGTCCAACTACCCATTCCGGCAGGTACCGGCGCATTTCCTTACAAAATTCCGGCAATGTTTTTGCCTTTCTCGTCATATTTGCAATACTACCGAGATAAGTAGGTACCTACCCTGAATTAATAACATTTCAATTTGGCCGGTAAATATCCACCCTACTGAAGTGAATCTATGGACACCAATTTTCTTGTTTTTTTTGGAAAATTTTATAGGTTTTTCGGCGACCCTGAAATTTTTTACATGGAACTAACACAAAATTTTGGTCTTAAAAGTTGCCTAATATTGCCGGGTACCGTATTTTTCAAAAACATCCAAGCTGGAATCGTTTTTCCGGCCGCAATGCCGTTTCCCGAAAAACAACAACCCAAACCGCTGAGAGATCCGTTTTCTTTTGACATTTCAATTTGCTGTTGAAGCGCGGGTAAATCTAGCGCTTTTGTATTAGGTACTTACCTAATTTATCATACACAGACAGATAATATTCCATAATTATATTTTTTAAACAGGCAAGACCGATGCACAAATTTGCACAATTCCTGCTTAAATTAAGGCCCTGTCGAGCTATGCAATTTGAAATCCGCCATTAAAAAAAAAAATTCTTCATACAAAACCTATTAGGGCGGGGTCTGCTTTTTTTTAAGGTGGTAGTGGATTTTAACGCCATCACGACTCCATCTTCAGTGTTGCAAAGTTCGAGAAAAATTATAAAATTTTAATATACCAGCCGATTTTACAGGCTGCAAACGATTTGCATTTATCGATGAAAGCGAATTTTTCGCAAATGTCAGAAAAATGTCGAATTTGAATGCAATATTGTGAAACATTTTCAAGGGGGAGCTAAACATGTTTTGGTTTTAAAAGTTTCTAAAACTTGTATTGTTTATGTTTATTAAAAAACATCTCCGCCGGAAGGTGTACTTTTAACGCAATCTTTAATTCCGTAATGCCCCTATAAAATGTCAATTTTTCTAAAGAACTTTCTCGAAGCCGTTTAATTAATTAGAATAAATTCCTAGCAAAATCAGTTTTGTACGGGAAACTAACTTTTTTTTACTTCCCTTCTCGATCCGACGTTTTTAAAGGGGCGAACCTGTCGGCGGGAAATATAACCTAGCCGAATTGAGTGATTTTATGAGTAGTTCCAGTTTTCGCCGCAAATTTAAATAATTTTTCGCTCTTAAAATGTGTCAATTCAATTTTATGTGAGTTTCCTGTCTAGTCTATTTTTTTTGTGAAAATCGTGAAGCTAGCGTGTTTATTTAAATTCAGACGAAGCTGCCATTTCGAACGGATGAAAATAGAACTACAACAGTATTCGATAGACATTTGATTTTTTCTAATGTGAATAATCCATACTTGTATTCCGCACCGCTAGATGTCTCCCGTAAAGTTTTGGCAAACATATTGATAACGATGAAAAATGTTTCCCCTAACAAAAAAAAAAACAACTGCTAGTGGCTGGAAAATAATCGACTCTTCGAAGGATTTTGAACTTTGAAGCGTTCCAAAATAGCGAGCGCTAATGTCCATTCTCGCGTGTCAGCCGAAGGGACAATTCTAGACTTCGAGCCAAAGTGAACCTTGAGGTTGGTGAAACGCGAGGGGCGGTGAGGTCGATTTTCGCATCAAGGAAAAAGTGAGTTTTTTGAAAAACCAAGCAATACTATATACTAGCTTATGCCTGTTGCAAATGCAACTAACGGGTTAAAACACTATGCGATTTGACGTGTGAACGTGGATGAAGCGAGGAGCGGGTGTTTAACTAAATATATGAAGAAAAAAACGACGTTTGAATGTGGATAAGGCGAAAAATTCAAAACTCAAAGTTTCATCGCAATCGGATGAATGTTTTAGCAACGCTTAGCGGTTAGACATGCAAATATATATAAAGCCGCCCGCAGGGGCTAGCAGCAAAAACCTGCTATACGTTAGTATATAGACACCATTGTAGGCATGCACACACCAAATCCCCAAAGTTTCATCGCAATCGGATGAACGGTTAAGCAATGGGTAATTTCATGATTCCAGAGCTCACTTTTGCATACAGAAACCGTCGGGGACATGCACACATCAAATCCTCAAATTTTCATCGCAATCGGATGAATGGTGTAGCAACGGTTAGCGGTTAAACATACAAACAAACATAAAGCCGCCCGCAGGGCCTAGCAGCAAAAACCTGCCATACGTTAGTATATAGACACCATTGTAGGCATGTACACATCAAATCCCCAAGGTTTCATCGCAATCGGATGAACGGTTTAGCAATGCGTAATTTCATGATGCCAGAGCTCACTTTTGTATACAGAAACCATCGCAAGCATGCGCACATCAAATCCCAAAAGTTTTATCGCAATCGGATGAATGGTTTAGCAACGCTAAGCGGACATACATACATACATGCAAACATTTTTTGATTTTTACATATATAAAAGATACCTGTTACCCGGCATGCGTAACTATGCCATTTAATAAAAAAATCTTCCTGCGTGTCCTTTCCCATTCGTCCCGTTCCCCATCCCCCCCCCTTCCTCTCCCGCGTCCTCTTCCCTTCTCGCATTTCCACTCCACCCCCCTCCCCTTCCCCCCCCTTCACATCACCCCCCCCCCCCATCTCCGTCCCGTAAACCCCCTCCCGAAATCCCCTCCCCCCTCCCTGTTTCCCCTTCCCACAACTCCCGCGTTTCATACATTCATTCCCGGTACATTTAGTTTTCAAACATCTCGCGTGCCACCTATTGAAATTTTTTGTACAAATTTCTTAATGACAGTGCTCACCAGCTAATAACCAACACAACATAAAAAGAATTATCCGATTTAGTGCAGTCGTTAGAAAGTTATGCGTGTACATACTTTTCGGCGATTAATTTTTATACAAATTTCATAATGCCAGTTCTCGCAATTAGTTATATAAAAACCTTGTCCTAACAATAACAATAACTACATAAAAAGAATTATCCAATTTGGTGCAGTCGTTCAGAAGTTATAAGCGTACATGCATTTCGGGGATTCATTTTAATACAAATTTCATGATGCCAGAGCTCACCATTAGTTTAATACAAACTTTGCCCTAACAATAACGAACACAACAAAAAAAGAATTTTCCAATTTGTTCCAGTATTTCGGAAGTTATGAGCGTACATAAACTTCGGTAATTCATTTTATTCAAATTTAATAATGCTAGAGCTCACCGGTAAATTTATAAAAACCTTGTCCAAACAATAAGGATCACAACGTAAAAAGAATTATTCAATTTGGTTCAATCGTTTGGAAGTTATGTGCGGACATATTTCGACAATTCATATGTAATAATAATATAAATAAATACTGGTAGATATAATTTATCGGGTCCCTACCTAGTTCATCTCAATATTCTAAAATTATTTTTTTCAATGCTGGCAAGACCAACGGAAAACATTGTCAAAAAGCACCTCAAACCAGGCCTGAAAATCGAATAAAGGCATCGTTTTTAAAAAAAATTCCATACAAATAAGCTGTCCTGGCCTTGCCGAGGGCTTGAGGTGGTATGTTGAGAATTGGAATATCATTCCATTTTCAGTGTTGCACAGTTGGGGAAAATTTAAATATCTGCCGAATTTTATAAGCGATTTTACAGGCTGCAAACAATTAACATTATCTATGAAAGTGAATTTTTCGCAAATGTCAGAAAAATGTCGAATTTGAATGCAATATTGTGAAACATTTTCAAGGGGGAGCTAAACATGTTTTGGTTTTAAAAGTTTCTAAAACTTGTATTGTTTATGTTTATTAAAAAACATCTCCGCCGGAAGGTGTACTTTTAACGCAATCTTTAATTCCGTAATGCCCCTATAAAATGTCAATTTTTCTAAAGAACTTTCTCGAAGCCGTTTAATTAATTAGAATAAATTCCTAGCAAAATCAGTTTTGTACGGGTAACTAACTTTTTTTTACTTCCCTTCTCGATCCGACGTTTTTAAAGGGGCGAACCTGTCGGCGGGAAATATAACCTAGCCGAATTGAGTGATTTTATGAGTAGTTCCAGTTTTCGCCGCAAATTTAAATAATTTTTCGCTCTTAAAATGTGTCAATTCAATTTTATGTGAGTTTCCTGTCTAGTCTATTTTTTTTGTGAAAATCGTGAAGCTAGCGTGTTTATTGAAATTCAGACGAAGCTGCCATTTCGAACGGATGAAAATAGAACTACAACAGTATTCGATAGACATTTGATTTTTTCTAATGTGAATAATCCATACTTGTATTCCGCACCGCTAGATGTCTCCCGTAAAGTTTTGGCAAACATATTGATAACGATGAAAAATGTTTCCCCTAACAAAAAAAAAACAACTGCTAGTGGCTGGAAAATAATCGACTCTTCGAAGGATTTTGAACTTTGAAGCGTTCCAAAATAGCGAGCGCTAATGTCCATTCTCGCGTGTCAGCCGAAGGGACAATTCTAGACTTCGAGCCAAAGTGAACCTTGAGGTTGGTGAAACGCGAGGGGCGGTGAGGTCGATTTTCGCATCAAGGAAAAAGTGAGTTTTTTGAAAAACCAAGCAATACTATATAATATATATACTAGCTTATGCCCATTGCAAATGCAACTAACGGGTTAAAACTAACTTGACTTACTAACTAACAGAAAAAAAAATCATAGTAAGCGGGTAGGTACCTACGGTTAAACATACAAATATATATAAAGCTGCCCACAGGGCCTAGCAGCAAAAATCTGCCATCCGTTAGTATATAGACACCATTGTAGGCATGCACACATCAAATCCCCAAAGTTTCATCGCAATCGGATGAACGGTTTAGCAATGCGTAATTTCATGATGCCAGAGCTCACTTTTGTATACAGAAACCGTCGTGGGCATGCACACATCAAATCTACAAATTTTCATCGCAATCGAATGAATCGTTTAGCAACGCTAAGTTGTTAAACACACAACTATGTATAAAGCCGCCCGCAGGACCTAGCAGCAAAAACCTGCCATACTTTAGTAAATAAACACCATTTTAGACATGCACACATCAAATCCACAAAGTTTCATCGCAATCGGATGAATGGTTTAGCAATGCATAATTTCATGATGCCAGAGCTCACTTTTGTATACAGAAACCGTCGTGGGCATGCACACATCAAATCCTCAAATTTTCATCGCAATCGGATGAATGGTTTAGCAACGCTTAGCGGTTAAACAAACAACTATGTATAAAGCCGTCCGCAGGACCTAGCAGCAACAACCTGCTATACGTTAGTATATAAACACCCTTGTAGAAATGCACACATCAAATCCCCAAAGTTTCATCACAATCGGATGAACGGTTGAGCAATGCGTAATTTCGTGTTGCCAGAGCTCACTATTGTATACAGGAACCATAGCAGTCATGCGCACATCAAATTCCCAATGTTTCATCGCAATCGGAAGAATGGTTTAGCAACGCATAGCGGACATACATACAGCCAAACATTTTTTTGATTTTTATATATATAGAAGATAGCTGGTACCCGGCATGCGTTGCGATACCATTTAATAAAGAAAAATTTTCTACCTGCGTGTCCTTTCTCATTTGTTCCGATCCCCTTCCTCCCCCACCTTCCCCCCCCCCCCCCCCTTCCCCCACCTCCCCCTCCCCCCCCCTTCCTCACCAGCGTCCTCTTCCCCTTTCCACTCCGCCTCCCTCACCTTCCCTCACCCCACTTCACTCCTAGGCTTCTCCGTATCGTAAACCCCCTCCCGAGTTCCCCTCCCCCCTCCCAGGTCCCCCTCCCCCCTTCCTGTTTCCACCCCCCCTACCTGCCGCATTACATACACTAATTCCCGGTACATTTATTTTTCAAACAGCTCGCGCGCCACCTATAATTTTTTTTTTTACAAATTTCGTAATGCCAGAACTCACCAGTAATTTTATACAAACCTTGTACTAACAATAACGAACACAACACAAAAAGAATTTTTCAATTTGTTGCAGTCCTTCGGAAGTTATGAGCGTACGTACATTTTCATACAAATTTTATAATGCCAGAACTCACCAGTAGTTTTACTGCTTAAAATAAAGCGCTATATGAATTTAATAGTTTTAAAAAAATATTCCGTTCAACTTCGAGTAATTTCATTGTAAAATTAGAAAACTAATACGTATGCAATATAGTTGGATGATATCGAGTTGTTATGTGCAGATGGGTACCTACCTAAATTCCGAGTGAAAAAAGAGTGAGTAAAAAAAACACATATTTAGGCTGGGTTGTTTAACAAAATTAAAAATTCTTCAATTTTTCAAGTCAATTTTAACGTTCTGTAAAAGTTCGGTTCGAATTCTATTCAAGTTCTGTAATTATTTCAGTTTTATGATGCAACTGGCATTTACTGATAAAAAAACAGAACTTACACAGAACGTGAAAATGAACTTTAAAAAATTGTTTAATTATTCAGTATCGTGGAAACAACATTACCTTAGTAAAATAAATTGCATCAAAAACCTAAATAATTGTCCAACTACCTATTCCGGCAGGTATCGGCGCATTTCCTTACAAAATTCCGGCAATGTGTTTGCTTTTCTCATCATATTTGCAATACTACCGAGATAAGTAGGTACCTACCCTGAATTAATAACATTTCAATTTGTACCTACTGGCCGGTAAATATCCACCCTACTGAAGTGAATCTATGGACACCAATTTTCTTGTTTTTTTTGGAAAATTTTATAGGTTTTTCGGCGACCCTGAAATTTTTTACATGGAACGGACACAAAATTTTGGTGTGAAAAGTTGCCTTATATTGCCGGGTACCGAATTTTTCAAAAACATCTAACCGGGGATCGTTTTTTCGGCTGCAATGCCGTTTCCCGAAAAACAACAACCCAAACCGCTGAGAGATCCGTTTTGTTTTGACATCTCGGATAACTGACCTGTCTCAACATTCTCTCTAGTATTTTCCATTGCATTGAAACTAAGGCCTAATTTGTGGTTTTTTTTTTAATGCGAACCTGTCGGCGAGAACTATAACTGAGCCGAATTGGTTGATTTAATGAGTAGTTCCAGTTTTCGCCGCAAATTTATATAATTATCGCTCTTAAAATGTGTCAGTTCAATTTTATGTGAGTTTCCTGTCTAGTCTATTTTTTTGTGAAAATCGTGAAGCTAGCGTATTTATTTAAATTCAGACGAAGCTGCCATTTCGAACGGATGAAAATAGAACTACAACAGTATTCGATAGACATTTGATTTTTTCTAGTGTGAATAATCCATACTTGTATTCCGCACCGCTAGAAGTCTCCCGTAAAGTTTTGGCAAACATATTGAAATGTTACTCCTATCAAAAAAAAAAACAACTGCTAGTGGCTGGAAAATAATCGACTCTTCGAAGGATTGTGAACCTTGAAGTGTTTTAAAATACCGAGCGCTAATGTCCATTCTCGCGTGTCAGCCGTCGGGATAATTTCCTTTGAACAAAATTGAACCTTGAGGTGTGCGAAACTCGAGGATCGGAGAGGTCGTTTTGGCATGCCAGCGGCATTTTTGCGTCGCCAAGCCAAATTAAACCTTGAGGTTGGTGAAACGCGAGGGGCGGTGAGGTCGATTTTCCCGTCAAGCGAAAAGTGAGTTTTTTGAAAAACTGAGCATTAATATATAGTACTAGCTTATGCCTGTTGCAAATGCAACTAACGGGTTAAAACTAACTTGACTTACTAACTAACAGAAAAAAAATTCATAGTAAGCGGGTAGGTACCTACGGTTAAACATACAAATATATATAAAGCCGCCCACAGGGCCTAGCAGCAAAAATCTGCCATCCGTTAGTATATAGACACCATTGTAGGCATGCACACATCAAATCCCCAAAGTTTCATCGCAATCGGATGAACGGTTTAGCAATGCGTAATTTCATGATGCCAGAGCTCACTTTTGTATACAGAAACCGTCGTGGGCATGCACACATCAAATCTACAAATTTTCATCGCAATCGGATGAATGGTTTAGCAACGCTTAGCGGTTAAACACACAACTATGTATAAAGCCGCCCGCAGGACCTAGCAGCAAAAATTTGCCATACGTTAGTAAATAAACACCATTGTAGACATGCACACATCAAATCCCCAAAGTTTCATCGCAATCGGATGAATGGTTTAGCAATGCGTAATTTCATGATGCTAGAGCTCACTTTTGTATACAGAAACCGTCGTGGGCATGCACACATCAAATCCTCAAATTTTCATCGCAATCGGATGAATGGTTTAGCAACGCTTAGCGGTTAAACATACAACTATGTATAAATCCGTCCGCAGGACCTAGCATCAACAACCTGCTATACGTTAGTATATAAACACCATTGTAGAAATGCACACATCAAATCCCCAAAGTTTCATCAAAATCGGATGAACGGTTGAGCAATGCGTAATTTCGTGTTGCCAGAGCTCACTTTTGTATACAGGAACCATAGCAGTCATGCGCACATCAAATTCCCAATGTTTCATCGCAATCGGATGAATGGTTTAGCAACGCATAGCGGACATACATACAGCCAAACATTTTTTTGATTTTTATATATATAGAAGATAGCTGGTACCCGGCATGCGTTGCGATACCATTTAATAAAAAAATGTTTCTACCTGCGTGTCCTTTCTCATTTGTTCCGATCCCCTTCCCCCCCCCCCCCTCCCTCCCCCCCTCCTCACCAGCGTCCTCTTCCCCTTTCCACTCCGCCTCCCTCACCTTCCCTCACCCCACTTCACTCCTAGGCTTCTCCGTATCGTAAACCCCCTCCCGAGTTCCCCTCCCCCTCCCAGGTCCCCCTCCCCCCCTTCCTGTTTCCACCCCCCCCACCTGCCGCATTACATACACTAATTCCCGGTACATTTATTTTTCAAACAGCTCGCGCGCCACCTATAATTTTTTTTTTACAAATTTCGTAATGCCAGAACTCACCAGTAATTTTATACAAACCTTGTACTAACAATAACGAACACAACACAAAAAGAATTTTTCAATTTGTTGCAGTCCTTCGGAAGTTATGAGCGTACGTACATTTTCATACAAATTTTATAATGCCAGAACTCACCAGTAGTTTTACTGCTTAAAATAAAGCGCTATATGAATTTAATACTTTTAAAAAAATATTCCGCTGAACTTCGAGTAATTTCATTGTAAAATTAGAAAACTAATACGTATGCAATATAGTTGGATGATATTGAGTTGTTATGTGCAGATGGGTACCTACCTAAATTCCGAGTGCAAAAAGAGTGAGTAAAAAAACACATATTTAGGCTGGGTTGTTTAACAAAATTAAAAATCTTCAATTTTTCAAGTCAATTTTAACGTTCTGTAAAAGTTCGGTTCGAATTCTATTCAAGTTCTGTAATTATTTCAGTTTTATGATGCAACTGGCATTTACTGATAAAAAAAAACAGAACTTACACAGAACGTGAAAATGAACTTTAAAAAATTGTTAAATTATTCAGTATCGTGGAAACAACATTACCTTAGTAAATTAAATTGCATCAAAAACCTAAATAATTGTCCAACTACCTATTCCGGCAGGTACCGGCGCATTTCCTTACAAAATTCCGGCAATGTTTTTGCTTTTCTCATCATATTTGCAATACTACCGAGATAAGTAGGTACCTACCCTGAATTAATAACATTTCAATTTGTACCTACTGGCCGGTAAATATCCACCCTACTGAAGTGAATCTATGGACACCAATTTTCTTGTTTTTTTTGTAAAATTTTATTGGTTTTTCGGCGACCCTGAAATTTTTTACATGGGACGGACACGTCATATCGTTATCAAAAGTTGCCTTATATTGCCGGGTACCGTATTTTTCAAAAACATCCAAGCTGGAATCGTTTTTCCGGCCGCAATGCCGTTTCCCGAAAAACAACAACCCAAACCGCTGAGAGATCCGTTTTGTTTTGACATCTCGGGTAACTGATAACTGACCTGTATCAACATTCTCTCTAGTATTTTCCATTGCATTGAAACTAAGGCCTAATTTGTGGTTTTTTTTTTAATGCCAACCTGTCGGCGGGAACTATAACTGAGCCGAATTGGTTGATTTAATGAGTAGTTCCAGTTTTCGCCGCAAATTTATATAATTTTCGCTCTTAAAATGTGTCAGTTCAATTTTATGTGAGTTTCCTGTCTAGTCTATTTTTTTTGTGAAAATCGTGAAGCTAGCGTATTTATTTAAATTCAGACGAAGCTGCCATTTCGAACGGATGAAAATAGAACTACAACAGTATTCGATAGACATTTGATTTTTTCTAATGTGAATAATCCATACTTGTATTCCGCACCGCTAGAAGTCTCCCGTAAAGTTTTGGCAAACATATTGATAACGATGAAAAATGTTTCCCCTAACAAAAACGAAACAAAAGCTAGTGGCTGGAAAATAATCGACTCTTCGAAGGATTGTGAACTTTGAAGCGTTCTAAAATAGCGATCGATAATGTCCATTCTCGCGTGTCAGGCGTCGGGCTAATTCCCTTTGAACAAAATTGAACCTTGAGGTGTGCGAAACTCGAGGATCGGAGAGGTTGTTTTGGCGTGCCAGCGGCATTTTTGCGTCGCCAAGCCAAAGTGAACCTTGAGGTTGGTGAAACGCGAGGGGCGGTACTGTCGTTTTTCGCATCAAGGCAAAAGTGAGTTTTTCGAAAAACTGAGCATTAATATATAGTATATTGCTTTTTGGTAAAGGGTTAATCACACTAAGGTTCATGAAAATATGTCCCATTGAAAGACATAGTTACAAATTAGTCGAATAGAAACAAACTAGTAGTATCAATGAAGCAAGCGGAAATAAATGACAAACATGACAAATGATGGACAATGCAATGATGTCCGAAACGTGGGCTAAAGAAAGGTAGCGCAAAACGGTATAATTTTTGTTTTGAAGCGTTTTTATTTTCAATGTACATTTGTAACCTTAATTTTAAATTTTCTGCAACCGGTTTCGACCGGGATGACCACAAGAAATTTTAAAACTAGAATCAGAGAATATGAACTTTATTTACGAAATAATAACTACTTCGAATTTGCTAACCATTTAATAGAAATAGGTCATAGCTTCAACAAAGAAAAAACTAAGTTTAAAAATTGCAATGTAAATTCATATTTTAATCTGTGCGTTTTAGAAACTTCATTTAGTTAATAAAATAAGATCACCTTTAAAATGTAAATCACCTTTACTAACGGTGTTTCCATGTATGTTGACTCTTCCCACCGTTATTCCCCTCCCCCAAAATCCCCCCTCCCACCACCCGCACCTAATTAATTTTTGTAATTGTATAGAATTTTATAGTTAGTTTTAAGTTCGCTCGTGAATGACACAGATGTGTCGAAATTGGAAATTAATGTAACAAATGTATATTGAAAATTAAAACTTTCAAAACCAAATGTCTAGAAATTGTTACATAATATCAATCCCCAAGAAATACAAAAAATCATAATTATTTTGGCTGTGAAAATCAAATTCGATTTTATATCCATTATTTATTTTACTGGGTTCATTCATATTCCTACAGGTTTTGGACAGTTGTGACCGTGAAGTAATCGGATTTGAAAAAAATCCTCCATTCCTCAAATCATGATTCTTTGACAATACAGTTTAGACATACCTACTAATCAAAGTGAATACGCAGAGTGAAGAAATAGAAATAATCAAAATATCATATCAGTAACAAAATTGTACTATCTCTAAGTACTTGAAGTTTCTCCAAGGAAACCTTCGTTAACAAAACGCAAGTAGAATTCCATACAAGAGTCGAATACCGAGCATTTTCCAGAAATACAAGAAACACCAGACAATAGAATAAGACCAGCGTCAGTTGTAAAAACAAACCGATTTCATCGGATGACAGTTCTTTGATTCAAAATTTCAATTTGCGAATTCGGAAACAGAAAAGTTAACAATGGTGAGATCAGTCCACGGGACACGGGGGATCCAATTCAAATTTTATTATCCTTCGAGCAATAAAAGGCTAAAGGGAAAATCCTTAAAACTGCCAACTCGTGGCCAGGGAGACGGGCAAAGGACGAGAGAGATTTTTTTTGGGAACTCGAATTAATTGTTGACGTTATTCGAAGATTTTACACGAACGAATTAGTACAATTATTATTCGTAAAGGACGCTCAATTAGAGTAATTCACAAGTAGGATTATGTAAATTGATGCATATAAAATAGCAAACACACTTAAATAAGTTTTGGATGTCAAATATGGCTTTTCGAATGCTTCCAATAATATTAGTGTCCAAACTGTTGATGTTCGTAAGTAGGCATTATATATCTCATGTAGTTTTTAACGTTTTAAAGTAAAGTTAGGCAATAAACTTCAAAATATTTGATCTTGGCTCACACTCCTTGCCACAATCATATTCAAGCATTGTCTTATATATACCAGCACTTTTATTGATATTTTTAAACACAATTTAATAAAATGGTGATCCCTGAGGAATACCGAAAATAATTAGAAATGGACGTAATGATAATGACAAAAAAAGAGATTTGTATAGTTTGAACAATCAAATCAAAATAGATAGGAAAGACTTGAGGACAGCACAAGGGGCAAGAAGATAGAAGAAGAAGCGAGACTAGGATGATAAAACAAATCCAAACGTTTAGCGGATCACGTCAAAAGTCGTAATTACAAAAAAGTATCTATGAATTTAAATAAATAAAACAGTGTGTGCAAAGACGCAGTTTAAGGCTTTCATTATTCTCTGTCCACCCACTGCAATAAAATAAGAGATGGATAGCAATAAGTTAGTAATATAAATGAAATAACATATATTTTGCAGCCCTGAGTTCACGATGATTGCGAGTAAAGCTGACCAGATACACATTGTTGATGGGGACCGGGGGATATCTGCTCGTCTCCCTCCCCCCCGTGGGGCCACTTAACCCCCTCTCCCCGTCCTTATCTTGCCTGGGATGCCCCGTCACGTGACTGTCACGCAGTTCTCCTTTTAAACCGGAATCAAAAGGATTGAGGAAAAAAATACTAATTTCAAATCTTAAGAGTGAAGAAATACAACATTTCTAAATGCGGTTCCAAAGAACAATTATTCTGCGGACAGAAATGTCAGCTTGTAAGTCCTCCTTTATAAACATGTCAAATGTCCAAACCAATAAACTGAAATGCGCTTTTCTTTTTAAAGTTGTTTATTATCACTTTAAGCTTGCTTCAGATCTAGCAGACACTTTTAGTTTGTTTGTCTTTTCAACTTGTTGTGAAAGGACTGTCGGGTGTCAGAATTATTACAGATATTTTTATCAGATGAAAACATAAATAAATCTTTTAATTAAATATGTTTCAAGTTAAACCCTTTTTAATTAACTTTTTAAACTTTGAACGAAATTTATGAAAACACTTTTTTATCCAAAAAACCACAGGTTTGAGAAATGTCTAATAGAAATAATTCGTCCATTTTATTTATAAGTTGGTAGACATAACTAAAAATATACATTTAAGGCCGTATAGACAATGTGAGTCCTGGATTGCAGGTTTAACTAACATAAAATCTGATCTTATGTAATAATAAAATCTTTTTTTATTTTAGCTCCTGAGAGGCGGCCCTAAGGAAAATAATTCCACTCAAGGCCTATGTCATTTTTGGGGATGCTTAGAGATGCATATAGTTGCATAGAGGGTCCCTTTAGGGGAAGAAAGGAGAGGAACTTCTGGGAAGGAATTAGATATAAAGGGTGGGTAGGAATCATGGGGTCAGTGTGTCTGGGAGTGTCCAGGAGTGACGGACGAATGAATCTATCCTTTCCACTGCGGTGTAAGGCAATTTTTAGAGGAAGTCCTTATGGAGAGGTCAAAAAATCTTCACTCCCGGTGCGGCGGTAACTATACTCGCCCCCCAAATTGAAGATTGGATTGGATATTTGTACACTTTAATCAGAATTAAAATATCATGTTCTACAAAAGTATAGCCCCGAAAAAGACCACCAATCAAATCCGAAAAATGCATAAAATGACTTTGGCTATGTTTGGTTGAAAAATCTTAATTACCAGATGTTTCATTTCCTTCCAACTCTATTTTTGAATACCGCAAAATTGCTGAAATGGGGTATGTTGTAAGGCTGATGGTAGAGGGGAGGGGAAGGAGATGTACCTATCCATTCAGAATCCGGTCACCAAACACATTCAAACACCTTTCTGAAAGGTTACATATATCAGAGTGGTAGATATTAAAAAAAAAATATTTACTACTCCGAAACGTACCATAAATTATTGATATCTTGACCACGGCATAACTTCCTCGGGGTCTTCAACTTATCCTACCATTCTCATTTGAGTCATGCATTCTTCTTGCACTCCTTTCTTCTTTCATCCGCTCATTTATTTTTATTATTTTTATTTATTAGGGATACAAACAGTCTTAATAAATTCGTATACGACATTGATAAGAATATTTAAGTCATTGACCAATAAAATAACAATAAATTAAAATTTAGAACCATAATACAAAAATACACAACAATACATATACCGGCCGAGGGATTTTATGTCTTTTGTGGAATCATTATCGAGATAACGGACGTGATCTCCTGTCAGATCGTAACACGTACATATACAAATCCTGCTAGTATGTCAATGAGATTTAGACCTGTATCACAAAAAGATGTTAAAAAAATAATTAATGATATGGATGTTAAAAAATCAGAAAGCAATGATCAAATAAGAATTAAAGACTTGAAGTTAATTGCTGATAATATAATCCCAATATTGACTAAATTAATTAACCTTTGTGTAAGTAAAAGTATTATGCCTGACGAACTTAAAACATCCATTATCAGACCAATATATAAATCAGGAAACCACAAAGATTTCACAAACTATCGACCAAAAGCGATTCTCTCATGTATTGATAAAATTATTGAAAGAGCTATCTTTAACCAAATACAACTTTTTATAGAAAAAAATAAAATCATAAATCCCATACAATACGGATTTCAAAAAGAAAAAAGCACTACACAATTACTGTCTAAATTCACTGACCATATAAATTGTCATTTAAATGAAAAATATTATGTTGGTATAATTTTTATAGACTTTAAAAAGGCCTTTGACACATTGGACCAAGAAACATTATTAAAGGCAATGGAGGAATGTGGAATTAGAGGTCCTTTAAAAAAATTGATTAAAAATTATCTATTAAATAGAAAACTTAAAGTTAAAATTGATGGAATTTTGAGTGATGAAATGTTAACAAATACCGGAGTAGCAACAGGGTCGATATCGGGGATTACATGTTATATAATGCAAGTAAACAGTCTACCAAACGTAATAAAACGTTGTAAATGCTACATGTTTGCAGACGATACTTGCATTATTATATGTGCTGACAAAGATCCACTAAAAATTGAGAAAATTTTACAAACAGACCTAATAACATTATTAAATGGTCCCACGACAATGGCATTATTATTAACGCAAAAAAAAACAAATATATGCTTATACACTCACCACATGCTAATTGTCAGGAAAAGGAATTGCATATAAAAAGTCATTCATATGATTGTTTGCACACAAAAAACCAATTCCAGCAGTGTAATTGCCCGAATATAGAAAAAGTGTACCAATATACATACCTTGGTCTTACAATAGATGTCAACTTTAACTGGTCAAATCATATTGAAAATGTATGTAATAGATAAATATTAAGAAAATTTTACCACCATAAGATACGTAATGTATGTAATAGATAAATATTAAGAAAATTTTACCACCATTACCATATAAGATCCATATTAAGAAAATTTTACCACCTAAAAATTTTTGTTAATAAAAATATATTATACTGTATATACAACGTATTAGCAGAATCAATGATAGGATACGGAATAAATAGTTACGGATTAACGTACAAAACATACTTAAATAAAATAGAACAATTACAAATCCGTTTTCTAAAATTGATATCAGGCAAAAAAAAAGTCCAGTTATGTGAAGGTGATTTTAAAAAATGTTTTCCTTGTGTAATGTCCTCTCTATACACAGTAAGGTAAATTACCAATTAACGCTAGATGAATTCTGGAATACAGAATACAAAAACCTGTAAACCACAACTACCCTACTAGGCCTATGCCTTCTCTATAGAAGCACAAATGTTTTTTATTAATAAATCTCAAAATGTATACGGAGATAGAACAAAAAGGCATAAAATACCGGAAATATTTAACGCATTACCTGAAAATATCAAAAAAGAGACATCTTATTCAAAAATCAAAACAAAAGTTAAATCTTTCTACCTCCGAAGAACATGAAATCAAATAATATAGTTCCTTTCTAATTTTTTTTCTCACCGTATGTTTGTACTGTGTAAAATATTTTTACATTATAAAAATTAGTTTGTCGTAATAATTAGTATTTTAATATTAAGAATTATATTTAGTATTTACTGTATAAAAATGAAAAGTATACTGTATTAAATAATTAGAAAAAAATGAGAGATTTCTTACAATCAAACTGATTGATCAGTTTCGTAAGATTTGTAAAATAAAATATTGTAAAATTAAAACTGAATAAACATATTTAAAAAAAGGTTTGTATGATCTTTACATATTTACTGTCACATTTTTTAGTTTAGATAATTTTAAATACCAATTCCTGCAAGAATGCATGATTATTTATTCATTTAATATACATTGTACATAGAAAAAGCAAATAAATCACACAAATCTGACAGGGAATCACGTCAAGTTATAGAATCGCTCGGCTGATATAAAAAATTATGAAAAAGTGCATCTTCTTACTTAAATCTACAAAAAGTGTTTAATGAAAATTTTCGAAGGTTTACATTGAAATTTTAGTGGATATCAATAATATCTTTCAAGAAGTGTATTAAAATTCGAACTGCTAAAAGTAGAAGGGGAAAAGTGATGAACTAAAAAAAAGAAGAACAAAGAAATCAATGAAATATTAAGTTTTTTGTTAACCATGTCAAAACCATCAAAGCGTCCCTTTGTTAATCCTACTAATTAGGCATGCGTGTTTTCAAAATTTCGTATTTATATTATCATAATAATTATCTACAGCTAGGGACACGAAAAAAGTATCGATACTTTGTGGTATCGAGTACTTTTCCTTTCGATACCGATACTTTTGTACTCGATACTTTGTATTCAACACTTTTAGTCAATGAGTATTTTTTGGCAAGTATCGATACCTTTAAAAATATGGCTACGCGGCTCATGTTTATGGCAACGCCATCTACTTCAATCATAGAAAACCTTCTAAAACATTCCATTGCGTTGGTATAATAATAATGATAATTGTTAGATGATTTTTATAGCGCCATTTTCGTGAGAAAATCACCTCAAGGGTGCTTGCAAGCACAAGCAATCTAGTGTGTCATGGAAGGATTTTGTTTTACTTTTTCGTTCGTGTTTTAACAGGGCAGCTGTGTTTCATTATTTATTTAATTACGCAAGTTTAGTTTTGCAGTTGATTATATACATAAAAAAAGATAACATTTTTTTTATGAGTACCTAATATAGCAATTTGTGAATTTACTGGTCCATTTTTATACGTACTTAAATTTGATTGTTCCTTTTTTTCATTTTTACTAACGTTGACGTCCTTTTACCTTTTCTAACTAAAATAGATACTTGAATTTTAAAATTCTGATCCTGGTTTGATACGTAGTTAGACCGGTCAGAGCTGTAAATCAGGCCCTATGAAATGTACTCGATATTTTGAAGTATCGATAATTTTGTTTCAATACTTTTAGGAGTACGATGCTTTTTTCCGATACTACTCATGAGTACAGTATCGATACTTTATATTCGATATCGTGTCCCCATCATCATGTATCCGCTTCCTCCGGATTATTAGTCGAGAGCCTTCATTCACCCGCAACCTTGCCCTTGAGATGATTTTTCACAAAAATGGCGCTCTAAAAATTATATAATTACTATTATTATTATTATTATTATGGGGACAGGCAATACTTACCATATTGTTATGGCCCTCGTTGTTAGCTTCAAAAACCAACACCAGCTCAGGGGCCAAGGGGGCCCTAACATGTCCCAGGCCAGCTCTCAGCGGAGACAATGATACCCTCTATTCAAGGAGCAGGTCGCACGAGGCTACAGAATTTCTCCTTACCCCTCCGGCGTCTGGCGGGATACACTCTAGGCAAAAACCCTCCTGCCGTGGCAGAATAATAACAAGATTGAATTAATAGGTCATGTATTGTAAATTCAAAACACAGTACATAGGTCTTTACAGTACAAATCAATACAAGAAATGCAAATTACACAAACCTAGCTAAAGTGTTTAATTCTCATTATCTCTCTGAAACGAAACTCTCCGAGTGGTGATTTTCGCGTGGCCCTACAATTCACCGTTGCGGACACATTTAAAAGAGGGAAACAATTATACAGCTTACATGTGAGATCGCAGGGTCCTCGTCTTCTTTCGGATTTCAACCAGGGCACCTCCCGAGTTAGAACAAACCGAAGTTAACACAGGCATGGCGTAAGCCAGCTCCAACCCGTAGGCTATTCAATTAATATCGCGGGTTACGTTTGAGTTCGGTTCGGTCGCCCGAAAGCAGCCCGCGTACAGTGGGAATCAATCCGGCGGTACGTGTGCACGTAAGGGCGCCCATTTCTCGACTGGCCGGCGGCGGAATGGGCAAGTGGCAGGGCAAGGGAAAAGGAAGCAGGAAGCAGGAAACAGGGGGGAGAGAGGGGAGACCGTGTTGTGTCCGGACTTGTCTAGCGTTCTAGTTGCCGTTATGGGATCTGAATCTACCCGCTATAGGGCGTACCATAACACTTCCCCCCGCGCTTGGAAAAAAAGCGACGTGGCAATGGAGCTGTAGGGAAAAAAAATCCTCTTATGCTTCCATCGGGGTTTTTGAGAGATTCGTTGCTTGAGAGATGCCTAGCTAGAACATACAGTTTATGTTATAGTTTAGGTCACAATGTTTGTAGGGAATGGATAGGGGGTACATACAATGTTTGGAAAAGACAATTTTGGGAAAAGTACATGGTGTAAAACAACACACAAGGTTATGCAATTGAAAAATAACAATACATGGTTATGCAATTGAAAGAAAGACGATTCATATTTGTACAAGAGAAGAACAAAAAGCAAAAACAAAAAATGCCTGTGTGATTCTAAGGTTTCATTGGTCTGGGCGCTAAGTTTGCGAAGCGTGGATTTGTTTGGTTTCGAAGAATTTTGAAGAAAAGGACGTGGTTTCACAGATTCTAAGGATTACATTATCACTGTAATCAGACCCATTTGAGATAACACTCAGGAGTACACTTAGGCCTTAGAAAACACTTGGTTTTGTCGAAGACGTCGAAGTTCACGAAGTGGAGACTGTGGTTGCTGTGCCGCGACTATGGTTACAGAGGTCATTGAAGAGGAGAATCCAGTATCTGCAGACATGCCAGTACGAATCCTAAGTGTTATTATGGTAAACACGGATCGTATATAATGGTTATTGAAGCATAATGTAGCTCAAAATAACTTGTATTGGTACGCATTCAGCGAATACTGGAGGGTCAAGGTAATGATGGTTTACACATGACGATATATGCGTCACTGCATGACAGCGCAAGAGACGACATGGTTGGCATTGATAGCAAGAGTAAGAACAAACCTAGGAGCTAGCGTGCCTAAAAGGTGGTTCAGAGTGTCATAATGTATAGTGGGACAACTCAGCTTGCTGTGGCACGACAAAACAACATACATATGAGCGGTATGGTCTGTGCTTTCAGGAACAAATGCGTAGAAAAATGGCAGCAGGAGGGATCTTGTAACCACAGCGCGTGCTATCAGGAAGTGAAGCTCAGCTTGGCTGTTGGTGATGACATCCGCCTGGGCTTCTTTTTAAATCCGGGAGAAATTATTATTAGAGCAAAATTCTTGAAGTTTACCTGCCTAGGGACCAATGAAGAAAAGGTTTGGAGAGAAAAAAAATGTGTCCAGATAATGAAATAAACGAAATTTTAACCACCGACCCAGAGAGTGACGAAGAGAGAGATTTCTAACTAAATTGTGATTACATGAACATTTTCCTTTACCAGGATGACTTGGCGTTTGCCGAGTGACAATATGTCTTGGTTAAAAAACAACTGGCCCTCTATGGCCTATGTTAACATGAAATGGTAACATTTTCGTAGAATTTCAAAGAACAAGACAAAGAATCGTGAACTAGTCACGGCAAAGGGAAACCAATTCATGAATAAAGGTTGTCAAAAGGAGACAGACGGTACGCCAAGTGCATATCGTACATATCCAACATTCATGAATGTGTTTCGTAAAATTGAGAAGAGAGAAAAAAAATGGTGAGACATATGCAGAGATTGAGGGGGAAAACCTGTAGATAACCGGACAGTTACCTATTCGAACTCCAAGTGAGGGCGAAATATGGTCAACGACAGATTTTTCACTTGATAACATAAGTCTGAGAACAAGGGGGGTGGGAGGAAGGAGGGGAGAAGGGAGACGAGTTACGAAATTTGCTAGAGACTGGACTAATTTCCAATTCAAACTCTATGTGAGAATGAAACATAATCAACCAGCAGATTTCCTGACTCTTTACATTTATCAAAAAGGATGAGGAGAAATTTGAATACACATTATATCAAAGAGGCTAATCTTTCGCGTGTATTGGGCAAAAGATTAGGGGTCATTTTAAAAACTTCTACATGATTGTGAGAAAAGACAGACCCTTGCTCCAATTTCACAAACCTGGGGGTTTTCTTATTCGTTCCCCAGACACCGAGTTAGGTGGTTTTGTGCTCAATCGATTAACTCCCACAGCACTATGTCCCATAGTTAGCAGTGAAGCTACAAACTAGTCCTTTTGGGATAGTAGATATTTCTGGGCTTCTTTCCTTTTTGCAAAGAAGTAAAAAAACAGGAAGTCCACGGGCATTGGCGTTGAATGACAACAAAGGGTTGTGGACTACATTTCGTAGATCGCACACAAAAGGTTTGATATTATTTCGTTCGCACGACTCATGGTAAGTGTTTTAACGTCTCCACGTATAGTGTACAAAATATGTAAGTACATACAAGATATAACTCAATTATAGACAGAAGTCAAAGAGTTTATACAATGCCTCTTAAAGAAGATGGCAAAGCCGATATTATGTCGTTCGCACGAATCACGGTAAGTATTGTCATTACGTCTCCACGTCTCGTGTACAAGGGTTGTACACAATTATACATAAAAGCGGTACTCATGACAAATAAATGACACACGACCAAAATAGATTGTACAAAAAGGGTGGTACTCATGACAAATGAATGACACACGACCAACTCAATAACATTTAGCTATGAGCAAAAGTGATTATGACGAACTTCTCGTATCGTGGCAGGTATTTTAAGGATCCCTCCTATAATGGTGGATGTTCTAAGGATCTCTCCTATAATGTAACAGGGTTACGTTTAAATACAACACAATAAACGTAAACGATGCTTGTTTTAACACAGAATATGAAGATTTGTTAGATTAACTAACTCCGTAGCCCAAGAGCGTACGATAGAATAACAAGGAGGTAAGCAATTTAATGTTACTTCGTATGTTGTAAAGGCGGGGTGATGACAGGGTACATTTCTATTTACACCATGTGACAAACAAACAAGAACAGACTTATGGTTTTACATACTGTCTGTTGTGGCAACCTACAGTGAGGAAGACCAAAGAAAAAGGGACCAATTACGGTTTTACATACCCTTTGTGCAGTTACAAACATACCAGGTTATGTGCAATTTGGGTTGCAAATACTTGGTTAAATGGCGAAACAGGAGTTGAATGCCTATGTTTGTAAAACGATGATCAAACAAAACATTGATGATTTACGTTAAACTGCAGTTATTTATGTACGGAAATCAGGGTTGCCGTTAGGTTTTATTAACCTTTTCCGTAAGGGTTGAAGCATGTAATACAAGACATACATGTTATAATAGTAAAGAAAAGGGACAAATCGAGGACTTCTTATAACAACAAAAGACCGAGTATTTGGTTTTACGTACTTTAGTTGAAACGAGCCCATGAGGATTTGTCTAAGGATGGAAAGACCAATTTAAAGGCTTTTCCTTTATTTATATACATATGATTTCAAAATGGACGTGTCAAAATCCAATTTGTTAGCAAAGAGCTCGGGTAGGACGCCATCAATTTTTTAACATTTGAGAAAAATTGAAAACTACTATACACAAGGAATGTGATTATGTAAGTAACCACTTAGCTTTACCATGATAGGTAAAATATGGGGCATGTTAAGATGGTTAACTAGTCCTGGGTCGTGATTTAACGCTTTGTAGTTTACAAAATCCGATTTTAGAACGACGCTCCAGTACTTGCAGAACATAATTTTCATGAACAAAGGAAAAAATTGAAGAAATTCCTTCCAACTTGATGAAAAACAAACAAAAATGGTGAAAATTACAATATTGAATGACATAGCAAAGCGTGCCATGGCATGAACGTTGCGTAGTGTGAGGGGTTGAGAGGCAATGATTGGGTTCATGACTTCCCAAACATTGTGACCCGAGGGGTGTCTCTGCTCCAAAGTGATCAATTCTAGAACAGGTGAGAAAAGAAAAGAAAAGAAAAAGAAAGATGAAACAAAACTGTCGCGAACGACGTGGGCACCAATTCAAAAACAGCAAACGGAGGCAAATTGCACCGTAAGAATGTACATAAATTTACAAAAATGATTTTTTTTAACAATATTCGTTTTATCAACGAAAGGATGGACATGTAATTGACACTTTACACGCCAGCCATTGTAAAACTTGATGTGCTTACAAAAGGGTTGTGGTGATACACACTGGATCATTTTAAGTTTGCTGAGATAGTGGGGGCAGTTTTACTTGACTCCTCACTTCCAGACTTTACAATATCCTTAATGTGGTAATTACCAATGTGTTTTCCAGAGGAGTCAGACAAGGAGTACACTAGATCTGATATCTTTCTTAGAACTTTGGCCTTCACGAAACGTGGTGCCAGCTTGGCAGAGAAATACATGGCTCCTTGGGAAAGTGTGTTGTTCTTTCTCCAAACTATGTCTCCTGTATTGAAGGTGACATGTTTCCTACGTAAGTTATATCTGTCCGCACTCTTTTGATGAGCCAGGAGCAAAGCATCAGTGACTTCACTGTAAATGGCCGACAGTTCTTCCAGACGATGGGCATAGTCCGCGGTAGGGTTGCTTGTGGCGGCAATTGACGTAGAAAAGTTTTTGTCCCTATGTAGAGAACCATGGACAACTTGTTCCATACCGTGTTTTAAGAAGAAAGGTGTGTAACCAGTGGCCAGATTAACAGTGTTGTTCATAGCAGCCTGAATTTTATCTAGGTTTTGACACCAAGTACGTTGATCTTTATCAACTAGAATAGCCAGAGCTGTGTTGATTGTTTGGTTATAACGTTCGACAGTGTTATTTTGGGGAGTATACAAGGTATTATAATAAATGTCCTTGATTCCGTATTTGGCAAGAAATTCTTTGAATTCCTGGGCAATAAACTGTTTTCCGTTATCAACAATTACGGTTCTGGGTGTTCCGTAAGGTATAAAAATGTGTTTTTCCAGAAGTTTGATGATGGCGGACGCGTTGGCTCTTTTTAAAGGGAAGATCCAACAGAATTTAGTGAAAACATCCACTACACTAAGTATGTGCATGTGTCCGGCATAACTTCGAGGAAAAGGTCCGACGAGGTCCATTGACAATGACTGTAGGGGTCTGTCGGCACGTTTGGGATTACCCATTAGGCCGGCAGGTGCTGCCGTGCTATGTTTATAAGCTTTACAAGTTTCACATTTAGAGATGTAATTGCGAATTTGCTTAAAGAGACCAGGCCAGTAATACTTCAAGGAAATCTTTTTATACGTCTTGAAAGTTCCTGGGTGTATAGAGTCGGGAGCACTATGATTGTCAATAATTATTTGTTCTCTACCTTCGAGGGGAACGACAAGTTTCCAAGAGTAATCTTCGAGGATGGATAGTGGTACCTTGCAATTACGGTATAGTTGTCCTTCTTTTATGATAAAATTGGGAAACTTTTGTTGATTATTTTTATAACCTTCGAAGATTTTCAAGTACCATTCATCTTTTGTAGATGGAGGGGGGGCAATTGTGTCAACATTTAATGAAGCCAGTTCAATTCTTGAAAGAGCGTCGGGAACAATATTGTCCGCGCCTTTACGGTGAACAACATCAACATTGTATTGAGACAAACGGGAGGCCCAACGAGCGAGTCTACCGGAGGGATTACTTAAAGAGATCAACCATTTCAAACTACTATGGTCTGTGACTACAGTAAATTTGCTACCGTCTATGTAACCGCGGAAATGGTGAACAGAATCCAATACAGCCAATAACTCCTTTTCGGTAATTCCGTAGTTTTTCTCGTGTTTATTTAATGTACGGGAGAAATACGCTACAGGGTGTTCGCCATCTGGGAACTCTTGAGTAAGGACTCCACCGATTCCCGGAGGCATCCGTGTGGAGGGTAAAAGAGAGTGCAAAATCCGGGCAATTCAGAACGGGGGCTTTTTGAAGGGCATTTTTTAAAGTTGTAAACGCTTTTTCAGTTTCAGCAGACTATCGGAAATTTGCTGACACCTTTACGGATGCCAGTAATTTTATTTAAGGGGGCTGCAATAGTGGAAAAGTCTTTGATGAATCTCCTGTAGTAACCTGCAAGTCCAAGGAAACCTTTGACTTCCTTCGCGTTTTTGGGTCGGGGAAAATTTGCCATGGCTTCCACCTTAGCGGGGTCTGTTCTTAGACCTTTTTCGTCGACAATGAATCCCAAATAACGTAGACGGGACTTACAGAATTCAGACTTCTTCAAGTTGATGGTTAAACCAGCGAACTTGAGTTGTTGAAAAACTTTTTCCAGCATTAATAGGTGTTTTTCAAAGGTATCGCTGACGATGATGAGGTCGTCAAGGTAACAAAACAGGCTGTTATCGACTTCAGGACCGAAAAGTTAGTCCATCAGTCTTTGCAACTCGGCGGGGCTGTTCTTTAGACCAAAGGGTAATCTTTTAAAATGGAACATTCCCCTACCAGGTACAACGAAAGCAGTTTTTTCACACGATTCTGCGTCCAAGGGTATTTGCCAAAAAGCTTTGCTTAGGTCAACAGAGGAGATGAACTTGGCGTTACGCAGCTTGTCTAAGGTTGCGTGGACGTAAGGTAAGGGATACGCATCAGCTTCCGTGCAAGAGTTTAAACGTCTACTGTCGAGACAGAAACGTGCAGAGCCGTCTTTTTTAGAAACCAAAAGAGTTGGGTTGGTCCATGCACTTCTGCTGGGAACCACCACACCCATTTTTAACATTTCATCAAGTTCCTTTTCTAAAAGTTTAAGCTTTTGGGGCTAAGTTGTAATAACGTTGCTTTATGGGTGGGCCATTGGTTTTAATATGGTGTTCTACCAAATTTGTCAAACCCAATCCACATTTTTCGAAAGATATTGATTCGAATTTATTGACCATTTCCTTTAGTTGGAGAGCTTGGTCCGTGCTTAAATTTTCGTGAGGTATTATTGTGCGGATTTCACTAATTTGAGCAGCAGTGGAGGTTTCGCCAAGAGTATTAAATACTTGGGGAGCAACATTGAATGCCTTCCAGAAGTCAACGCCAAGGATGAAATTCTGGGATATAGAGGGCACTATTAGAAAATTGATTGTAACTATTTTATTGTTACAATTAATTGGCAGGGCAAGGGCACCGATGACCGGCTGGGAAACATTATCCGCAGTCGTCAGGTGTGTCGATTGGGGCGAAATTCTAAAATCACTGTTAACAAAAGGCAGGTGAGCATTGTTGCCAAGACAGCTGACAGATGCACCACTATCAAGTAATCCGGAAAAGGTCACATTGTTAACAGAGAAAAGGGCATAGGGTCTCCCATCTTTAGCTTGTTTGCAACAAACCGAAGAAAAATTTAAGGCCTGGTTAAATTACTTAATGTGTGATAACCAATCAGTCCATTCTTTAGACCTTGGTTCAGAATGGGTGCCTGAGAGGTTATTATTTAGTTTTTTGGCCTCTTCATGTAGAAATTTGGTGGGGGCTTGGAGAAATCCACCTGAGGTCTGACATCGCTTGGGTTTTGTAACCTTTCCGTATTGTGCCTTGATTTCTTGAAAATTTTGCGCAGTTCGTCGCGTGGAGGAGAGCGGTCCCTAGAGTGATGCCTCTTGAAAGTTCGGAGTTTCTTGGATTCCAGAAGCCTCGCTTGCTTGAAACAAGTAGCGGCCAGGTGGCCTACTTTTTTGCAAAAGGAGCACACTTTTTTGTTGTCGAATTCTGGTTTTAAACCAGACGAACGGCTTGGCACAACCACATTATTTGACACATTCTTTTTATGTTCTTCCTATCCTGGTACGATTCCAGGAGGAGACAGACTTCGTTTAACTGGGCCAGGGATGCAATTTTCTGTGAGGTGATGATGTTCTCGTATTTGCTTAAAAGGCCATCAGTTATGACTGGTAATAGTTCAGCTTCCGAAACAGGATGTGAAAGCTTGATGTTAATGGACTCAGCCCTTTCTATGAATGTTGCCACAGGTTCATTTACTAGCTGTTTAATAGATAGTAAAGATAATTTGATCCGGTGCTGGGCCTCCGTTTTTCCGAAGCTAGAGATTAGGGCAGATCTGAGTTTATTCCAATCTTTGCATTTAGTTTTTTGAATGCGGTGCCACGGTATTAATTCTGGGGAGATGAGTTCTATAAAGTTTTTTCGTAGAATTTCGAATGGAATATTTTTGATTGTAGCCGTTTCTTCAATACGGTCAATGAAATCCAGCACATCGGAGACGCCATTATATTTGACTTTCCAAGAGGATAAATCGTAAGTTTTATCTTGTGTCAAGGTGGGTGCGATGTCCTGTTTTAACATTACTTGCGGCATAGGTCCTTTGTTAGGAACAAGATTATCCAAAACTTGCCTAGCCGAACGTGAATTATTTTCGCTTGAGGGAGCGAGGTTTATTCTCCTAATGTACTTTTTGTTGAATAAAAGTGCATATGCCTTTAATGTAGATTTAGATTTGCTTGATGGCGAGAGTCCTCTATCCCTTAAAGCAGCTTGTAAGTGAGCTTTGGATAAGCTGTGCACGTTGGGAATAGTACCCAAGTTGGATGGTGCAATAGCTTGATTGTCCTCCATTGTGAGTTTCCTGGGTGGTGAGAAAAAAAAAATTTTGGCCAGGGGTTTCCTTTAGTAAGCGCAAAATTAATTTTGTGAGGCACTTTTCACTTGGTAATCACTGGTTGGCACTTCCAAAATATGGTTATAGAAATTCCATATTACAATTTGGTATATATGACACCAGAATTTTTGTCAAAGGAAGGAAGAAGAAAAAAAAATTTGCGTGGAAAGACCTTAGTAGTAAAGGTTTTTGTGTTTCACTGACCACTTTTAAGAAAAACTGTGAAATTCACAAGTATTTATTTATTTTTGAAAAATTTGGCCAGGACTGACCTTTCGAAAATGGATTTTTATTTTTCACAAATCACTTTGCACTGAGAAAGGCACTAAAATTCACAAAAGGCACTTTTCTGGCAAATAAAGGACAAACTTCCGGATGAAAATAACTGAATATGGGATTGATTAAGTCAACCATATTAAAATTATTTTATTTATTCATGGAACCAATCATGGGCTTTATTATTATTTCACTTTTCACTTATGTAAGGAAAAAACACAATTCACTTTTCACTTATGCTGAAAAAAAAATACGGTACCTACAACATAGAATGGGGAAAGAAAATCATTATTTTGTCCATTTGGTGGAATATAAGTTGTACTAATTTGACAGACACAACAAGTGGTCCTATTGGTGTATTGTGCAAGAAAAAACGTAGGTGTGAGATTTTTTAATTAAGGAATCCACAAAATAATTGGGGTTCCAGAACCAAATTTATAATAGTAATCTCCATTGCTATCCGATTTAGTCACAAAAGGCGATTTCGATTACAAATGCTGCATAAAGTAACAGGTAATTAATTCGCTTCACTCCAACGGGTTTTTTCCGTTGGATTTTGGCGCGAGACAATGCACTTGCGCGCGCAACCCAGATAATAGGTATCTTTTTACCGCGTGAAACATTTGCCGTTGAAATTGGCGCGGAATTGACCGTTGCTTGGTGAACAAAGGGGTCACGCCTGCGCAGTTAAGTTCCCGGTCAAAAGGTTGGCGTTTTTGGGCATCCAAAATGGCCGTCATTCCAACTGCGATGTAATTCATATAATTAATGTTTACAAAACAATTCCTATGCAGGGAGGATTTCGACAAGTGATACTCCGCAAAGCGACCGGGATAGAAAAAAAATTCTGAGCCGCACGTTATGGCGCCATTGTTATGGCCCTCGTTGTTAGCTTCAAAAACCAACACCAGCTCAGGGGCCAAGGGGGCCCTAACATGTCCCAGGCCAGCTCTCAGCGGAGACAATGATACCCTCTATTCAAGGAGCAGGTCGCACGAGGCTACAGAATTTCTCCTTACCCCTCCGGCGTCTGGCAGGATACACTCTAGGCAAAAACCCTCCTGCCGTGGCAGAATAATAACAAGATTGAATTAATAGGTCATGTATTGTAAATTCAAAACACAGTACATAGGTCTTTACAGTACAAATCAATACAAGAAATGCAAATTACACAAACCTAGCTAAAGTGTTTAATTCTCATTATCTCTCTGAAACGAAACTCTCCGAGTGGTGATTTTCGCGTGGCCCTACAATTCACCGTTGCGGACACATTTAAAAGAGGGAAACAATTATACAGCTTACATGTGAGATCGCAGGGTCCTCGTCTTCTTTCGGATTTCAACCAGGGCACCTCCCGAGTTAGAACAAACCGAAGTTAACACAGGCATGGCGTAAGCCAGCTCCAACCCGTAGGCTATTCAATTAATATCGCGGGTTACATTTGAGTTCGGTTCGGTCGCCCGAAAGCAGCCCGCGTACAGTGGGAATCAATCCAGCGGTACGTGTGCACGTAAGGGCGCCCATTTCTCGACTGGCCGGCGGCGGAATGGGCAAGTGGCAGGGCAAGGGAAAAGGAAGCAGGAAGCAGGAAACAGGGGGGAGAGAGGGGAGACCGTGTTGTGTCCGGACTTGTCTAGCGTTCTAGTTGCCGTTATGGGATCTGAATCTACCCGCTATAGGGCGTACCATAACAATATTTAAAAGAAATTTTTAAATCTCCATGGTATTTTGAATTCTATTCTGCCGAGATATTCTATATCTTTTGTGGGGTCGTTATTAGATAACGGACATGATTTTCTGTCAGATTTGTGTGATTTTTATGGCAGGGTGCCTTTTTTATGTACAAAGTACATTGCATTAATAAATAGGCAGGAATTCGTGTTTAAAACGATCTAAACTAAAATATGTGACTGTAAATACGTAAAAATCGCACAAATCTGACAGGAGATAACGTCCGCATTAACACATATATAAAAGATAAAACATTACTGCATTTTGTTACTGTAATACACATTTAATTATATATAAAAGTTGTCCCTACAAAATACGTTTAACGATTCAATCAGATTTTGTTCTTGACTTATTCTAAAGCATAATTATTATTATTCAGGGTCCCCAAGCACAAAACAGCCTTCTCAGTTAGTAAATAAACCTCCTGGAAGCTGTGTCGGCCATTGTCACCACATATTGATATGTCATCCCTAACAAGATTTTCCCTTTGTAGGTAGTCGTTTGAAGGGTCGGAGTTCCTTTGTCAGAACGGAAACGCCATTGACTTCTCCCGGAATACAGAGCCTATTCCTTGAATTCATATTACCATTGAATTTATATTGAATCATGTTTACCGATACAGAGGTTCTGGGTTCAAAGGTCACAGTTGACCTTGTGAGGTAAATACTGGTACTTTGTGTGGGAATGAAACATTGACACGATGAATGTAACGACGTTCTGCAAAATGAATTGCCTCTATCCCCACCCCAACTCAACACAGTAATATATTATGTTCACCCTTTAATGGCAAGTTAGTATATTTTGCTCTGAGGAAGGAACGGTTGTTCCGAAACCGATAATGTTCTGTAAATGAAAAATATAGTGGTTCGAAAAAAATATTTTTTTAATTTATATTGACCACTCTTGCTCGATTCCTCGGCTGGCAAAGTCCTCCATTACGACACAAGCTACATTTACCGCTTAGTGTGGTGGTAGTAGGAGATTTTCAAACATTGTTTAGTTATTCGTAACCCGGGAGTGTTTGTTTCTTTAAAAAAAAAACAATTTTAGAGGCGGTTACGGGTATCGCCGCTCCGGTAATTATTTATTGAATAACCAAAATCTCTGCCATATGTCACCCCAAGTGGTTCATTACTTTCGGTGACTTAGCAGGGGTGGCCGGGTTAACGGGGTTAGGTTTGTCTAGATCTGGGAAGCAGATGTCTCTGCTCACCATTTGCATGGCAGGCCAGATCGGGAGAGACTGGTTGCGGGAGATCTTTTGGCCTCTCCAGCAGAACTCTCTGGGGACATTGCCTTGCACCGCAATGGTAGGGATAGATGCATACATCCGTCACTCCTGGACACGCCGACCCCAAGATTCCTACCTATCTCTCATACATTTTTCCTTCCCAGAACCTCCTCTCCTTCCTTTCCCTAAAAATACCCTCCACACAGCACCCCCAAACATGACATTCCCAAATACAAAATTTTCCTCAGGGCCTCCTGTGTGGAGCTAATGTAAAAAAAAATTCTTTTCGTTTTAAATTTAAAGTTTCTCATCAAAACGCTTTTTTTATTATTAGTTTCATATTATTTACACAGTAGATACGGCAAAAAATATTTAAAATAAATAATTAGATGATGTATTTTTATAAGATGTAATAAAAAATTACCTAAGCGTACTTTTCTTTCATAATATTACATTTCAAAGCCGTGAAACGCACATTCAAAACAGAAGATCTAAAGAAAAGAGATACTGAACACTGAACATACCAACATTGAATAAAACTTTTGGCCAAAGAAACCGCCAACATTTTCTTACAAAACCTTACAAAATCCAGCCGTTAACGAAGAGAATGGAAGGGTGGCTTGGATTCAAGAAACACACAAAAGGGGGGCTTCAATATCTCGGAGAATATAAATTAAAAGAGACACTAAAAGTTCATAGAAGACGGAATAATAAATTTGAAAATAATAATAACGAACAAAATTTTTTATAATGTACCACCATATAAAGCGACTGCCATTTCAAGAAAAGTTTTTGTTTGTTTAGCGGGTTCACCGTACCAATAAGGTATGTAAATTGAACTCTAATATTTTTAATTTGTTCCGGTACCCCTGCTGAAACAGATTTCTTTACCTACCTAACCTGTGACTCCTGACATTTTTCACAAAAACGGCGCAATACAAATCATTCAAATACTAAAAAAAATATTTGAGATGAAAAATGTACTTAAAATTTTCAGCTCCTTTGAGATTTTTGAAGTTTTTTTCAAGACTTAAAAAATGTTACAGGAGACGAAAGTACCATTTACATTTTTTACCCCAAATAATGTCATGAATTAGTGGTTGAAGTAAGTCTAGTACGTCCCTCAACACCCTGTATATAATATTTCAGTGTATTTTAGCCAAGATTTGATATATTTTTTAAATTTTATTTTAAGATAATGAATAAAGTTTCAAATTACAAATCTAATTCAAAACATTTATTCACTGAAGGCTTTAGAAGAATATTTGGTAGCGAAAATGTTGCGAATTAAACCCAGAACCTTAACCTTGCTGCTGGAGCGCTGCTCTGCCACTGAGCTAATGGGACCCTTTCTCCTTCGATCATATTTAACCGTGTCATACTTTGATTAAGACCGTACCTATTTCTGATTTTTCTGTTTCAAATTATCGATTGAGAAATTTTTTGTTTTTTGCTAATATGTCTTATATATTTTAATAAGAGTAAATGTTTTGACGCAACATGGTCTCCTCAAAGGTTGTAAGGAGTGAATTGTGCATTTTATGGTAAAAATTCATTAATTATTATTTCAATCAGACCATTAATAGAAATACGCTAAAATACCTTATTATCGTCGGTTTGGTCGGTGCTCACATTCTAATTAATTCCAACGAATTCTTAACTATAAGATCATTTTTTCAAACGAAAGTTGAAAATATTTAAGATTAATAAAAACAGTAAAAATATTTTACGTAAAACCATTTGAAAAATTTGTAAAAGTTTTTCAACTCTAAAATTAGCGGTAGTCACCAGATTTTATTTTTCTAGACTATGAATCACTAACTTCCCGAGGGATTCAGTTAGAAAAATCTAAGATTTTAGCAATAAATTTATAAGAAATGATTAAAATATAAGCCGCGGAAAGATTCATTTTCTAGGCATGCTAGGGCAAATTCTATCATATGCGTCCAATGCGACGGGGTTGCGCTCCGCATATTTTCGTACACGCCTCTTCACTTACGTCTTTAAGTTTCCGACTTTATGATAATGTCTTAATTAATTCAATGAACGCTTATCTACCGCGACGATTCACGGTTTAAAAAAGGCGATAAACATATCTTCCTTTTCGCTATAATGCTGCAGCTCTTTCAAAATATGAGATACTCAACGAAAGTAGGTATGTTTCCTCCATTGGAAAAAAGTGATCAATTTCTTTATTTTTCTGACACACCGCACGGTGATTTCTGCTTAGACCACTGCAATACTCCTAATCGTGTCGATAATTTTGAAAGCATGGAATATACACACAAGGATAATATTGAAGTGTGAGTGAATTCCAAAAAAACGAGTGTGCTTTGGACCACACGACTGAAGTAAAACTTCACTAACTTATGCCGTCCATTAACAATATAACAATAACAGGAATAAAAATATCCCCATCCCCTCAACATCCCCACCAACTCAACTCAACTCTCAACTCTCAACTCTCAACTCTCAACTCTCAACTCTCAACTCTCAACTCAACTCAACTCAACTCAACTCAACTCAACTCAACTCAACTCAACTCAACTCAACTCAACGCAAACTCAATTCAACTCAACTCAACTCATATCATTGATTAGCGTTTCACATTGATAAGTGTTTCATATTGATTAGCGTTTCACATTTTTTCATAACGTGTCTCATTTTTTCGTAACGTTTCATATGTTTTCCTAACGTTTCATAATGTATTCATCATTTTACTCCCAAGTGTCGAGCGTGCGTAAAGAAGTTTTACTTCAAAAATTAAAAAAAAACGTCAAATGTCCATGCGATCTTAGTTTTGATTTTGTTCTTAAACATATAATGCTGCAGCTCTTTCTTACACACATAATAAGAACAGTCGAAAATGAGACAAACGGTGAACGTATGTCTACACCCCCCAAAGGAAACATACAATCATTATCATACATCTCCTTCAACGTATAAAGAAAATGAAGTGGAAGGAAAAAGTAATACTTTGGAGAAAACAGTCACACGTGTTTTGTGTGTCTCATCTTTTGTCTCACCATAATCTAATATGTAAGAAAGAGCAGCAGCATTATGGTAATAAGGAACGTATGTTTATTTCCTTTTATGCCGTCACGGTACCGTAACCGTGAATCGCCACGGTAATAATAAAAGCACTCATTTAAATTATTCCATTTTTCAAATTGAATTTCATTAAAATTCACAAGCTTATAGGTTAACATAGATTCATTGGCTAAAAACTAAGGTGTGGTGTAAATACGAAAAAACATAACGCATTTTTACATTTTTTACCTCGTTATCTATTTTGATTAAAATTTATTCTGCTTTCTCCTTGGTAAAAATTAAATAGACCGACATTTGTGGTTTCGCGTGCGGCCATAGGAGCTATTCTATTAAAAGATAAAATTAAATCTATTGCGATATTCCGCCGAGCCACTTACGGAAATTCCACCGTAATAGTGCAGAATAGCGCAGCCGCTACGGCGTCATATCTTCCAATAAGGAATCCATTATATTATCCTTATTTTCTACGCTGTTTTTACAGTAAACGACCTGCTGAAGGTTCAAATGTTTTTTTTGAGTTAAATGGATTTTAAGAACATCTTACAGTTTTTAACGTAAAGTCTAAGTTGAAATCACTATTTTAGAATAATCTATACTATGAATCGTTTTAAATTATGAATACCAAAAAGGAGGCTTTGCATAAATTAAAGCTTTTTCTATCTCTTCATTTGAGTGGAATTGCACTAAAACAGTTTTTTTTGTGAGGCTGAATATTTTTTACGCTTACACTTTTTTAACAATTCTGTGGTCGAGGGGTAAGGCTCTTGACTCGCGATCCGAAGGTCGCGGGATCTAATCTGCCGAGTGCACAAAGAAATTTTATTTGTTTAATTTGTGTTATTTCACAATTAATTAATTTAAATATAACATATTTGCATATAGAGTATATTTGCGGTACGTTCTAGAGTAAAAGATACTCTCAGTATCGCCCTTGTATAAGATCATCATTCAGAATTGAAATGTTGTTTGAAATGGCTTTAGCCGTGGTGGTTCTGAATAGCCAGGTACTTTCCCACCCTCCTCCTCCCCATCTCCTCCTCATCCCCACTATCCTCAGCCTCACAACTTACTCCAATCGGGGAAGCCACAGTCTCAATGGCTCCAGGAGTAGTTAGGGCACTACCATCAGTTCGTCTTAGCCCTTCTAATAGTAATTGAAAATATAGTTAGATGTGTGTCTTATTAGATTTTTCGATTCACCATAATTCCATCCCTCTAAACAAACTGTTTTCTTAGTGAACAAGTGAGAAACAAAGAACAAATTAATGTATTAAAGAATTTAAGCTTTTTATATTTCAGAGCTTCATTGCTCGAGATTGAATGAACTTGAAAGCAAAAAACAGTTACATTAACCTATGAATTTTATCCATAAAACTCACTAAACCAGAGTTCCTGCTATGAGAGATTTTGCTGTTACAAAAAACAGATTTCCTGCTTTATGATAATCATGAATTATATTTTTCTAAAAAAATGCCCCTACGAAAGAGGATACAAGATTTAAGGAAGGGAGATATACTAATAAGAAATAACAGCTTTAGTGTGAGTTGTAACGTGCAGAGCTTTTTACGCGGGTTTTGTATCTTAACAACGTAATAAACTGAAATATGACAAATAGCATATTATTCTGGGCTTTGCATTATTTATTATCTTTTTTACTCTGCCCGTAAATAAGAAATAACATAAAATGGTTGTAAAATCTGTTATTAAAAAGATGTTTATGCCTTTTATTTTGTGATAAATAGGTTTTTTTAAAGATGGATGAAGATGAATAATGTACTGAGACATTTAAAAAAAACTACAAGTAAAACTCTATGTAAGAGGAACGGCTGTGCGGCCCTTTCCATACAAAATTTTTATTTGGACTTTGGACCAAAATACTGGACTAAACTGAATAATTATTTTTGTATTTAATTAAATGAAGACAATATTAGCTAAGCCCAATCGAAAATCTGGAGACAGAAAAATCAGAAAAACATATGGGTTCTACTGGGACTCGAACCCAGGGCCCTTTGCTTACATGGCAAGTGCTTTATCAACTGAGCTATGAAACCCATTTCCAATTCGGTCACTTTTGACTGTATCATACTTCGACTAAGAACTACCAACATTTTCTTCATCGTTCTATTATTGGCTGCTATCTTTATATTTATATATGATTGCAATATAAAATGGGTATTCCAGCAATTATGTTGAACTACAAAACTATTTTAAATGATATGAATATGCTTAAATTGTCAGAATTTTCACTGACTTGGTATTTCTGTATAAAATTCTAAATAATTTAGTTGATAGTCCGGCGCTTGAATTGATAAGCTTCCGGATTCCACTACATAATACTAGAAGTCAGGATTTATTTCAGTGCAAAAATTCTGGAACTAACTACCAAATGTATTCATCTTAATCCAGAATACTAATGGAGGGAAATAATTATACCAAGTCAGTGGAAATCTTCAATTTATCTTTAAACAAATACAAAACACTGTTACTGAGGCAGTTCAGTTATGTTCAATAAATACTTAATATTTCTTTGTACAAGAAATATATACCTATTATTTTTCATTGTATAAGAAAAATAAAGTATTTATTTATAAATTAAATTGTAAATTTGTAAATTTTTTATGTAAAAGCCCCAAAAAAGGGCGCAAATAAATAAATAAAGATTCAACCCGAACTATGTGGTATGTAGATAGTGTCCGTATAAATATTTGTTCATTTTATTTTTAATTCTATTGACTTTTTCTGAAAGTCTAGGATGAATATTTTTATTTTTGTTAATTATAATATTTAATTAAATGAAGACAATATTATAATTTGTGATTTTACTCACAAAGTTAAAATAAAAAATATTTTTGTTATCAAAAGGCGTAACAAATATCTAGTAATATGTGCCACTGTGTTTACTTATTTGTTAATTTGTAAAATATAAGACATTAAAGATTAAAGATTTCACGATTTTAAGGGCAACTTTGCCAATTTTTTGTTAGTTATTGGCAAATAACAAAAAAAATCTTTCCTAATCTACTATATAAATATAACAATAACTAATAAAAATATGTCGTAAGAAAAGCTTTGTTTTGAGTCAAAATTTCATATTTACATTGGCAAATTTGTGATCCGTTTGTAATTTAAATAATAATTTATATTTTTCTTTATATTTAAAAAGTAGATCAGGTATAAAAATAATTGCTAAAGTTGCCTATAAAATCGTTAAAAATTGATTTTTATAATGTTTCAAAATTTGGAAAATAAATAAATAAAGTAGCACATTTTGTATACAAATTTTGACAACAAGAGTAATTATTTAATTTGTTCAAGTTTTTTGACCTTAAATCCAAATTTAAGTTTGTATGAAAAAGGCTGTGAAGATTTTTAAAAAATAAAATGATTTTCTTTTACCAAACATCATACGTCATCAATGTGTTTTGTATCGATTATCGTTACTATACTCGTGAAAGCTTTCTTTACGACAGACAGATGGAGTTATATGATCGCATCGCGCAAGAAAGAAATGCAAGGTCGTATTCAGTATATTAACTAAATATGTTCGTATTGTACATCGAGCGCGGTTGTGTTTTTGTTAAGCATCAGATGAATAAAATGAAATAAAAAAATGTAAGATTATTAATGGGGAATCAAATACAAGATTTCTTATGGTTTTTATCAGAGATTAACCCTATTAGAGGGAGGCACAGCTACCTAAACAAACAAACTAAGGATTTGCATGGCGATTCTCCACTAGAGTAAGCAGATGTAAGGAACTCCAACTGTCATTTGGCACGCGATCTTAGCTTGATCCACATTAATGTATCTTCTCATAATGTAAGCATGAAGTCCTCTATGGTTTAGTTTAGAGGTAATGATCCTTGGATCCCCCTAGGGTATTATCGACTTACGAAGAAACCTTCATGCAAAAGTACCATTTTTCTTTTACGGAATAGTAGATTAGTACGTTTTTGGAGATATTGTATAACTTATTCATATCAACTCTAGTACCAACCTTACCATTGGCTGTGTGCACAGGAAAAATCAATATATTAGCAACCTAATAAATGTATTGTAAGCTAACATTTGCCAACGTTTAATTGAGGTCCATAACATTAGCAAATAACACAACATCTGTGTTTGTATTAGTATTTTTCATAATTGGCAAATATGGGATTTGCTTTTGGGCAGCTTTGATACAACCTTATTGCGGGGTTTTTTAACCGTTCAGAGACCTTACCAGGGCAACCGCCAGGAGTGAACCGGCCTGTGTGCGAAAGGCCACCATTAGTACCTAAATGCTGTAATTTTTTGTGAACGCTTTTCTTAACACTTAACATAAATATACTGTTATGTTAACACTGCTATACTAACACTGTTATACTAACACTGTTATACTAACACTGTTGACTGTCCTAGAACGGGAGACCTTCCTAGTTAAACAGTCAAAGCTTAAACTATGAATGTACCTACTTTTATAACAAATAAATAAACTGTTATACTAACACTGCTATACTATAACTGTTATACAAATACTGTTATACTAACACTGTTATACTAACACTATTATATTGACACTGTTATACTAATACTGTTATACCAACACTGCTGTACTAACACTGTTATAATAACACTGTTATATTAACACTGTTATACTGACACTGTTATACTAACACTTGTTATACAAACAATATTATATCTACTAACACTTGTTATACAAACAATATTATATCTACTAACACTTGTTATACAAACAATATTATATCTACTAATATTGTTGTACTAACATCGTTACACAACAACAAAATAATAAACTTTTTATTATTTTGTACAACTGCTCCCGTCTGGGCCCACTGAAACTATGACATTCCCAATTGGGTATGTTGTGTGACTGAAGGTAGTGGGGAGTGGAAGAAGATGGGAAGGAAAATGTTGGGAAGTACCTGGCTATTCAGATCTGGTCGCAGAATACGGCTAAACCAATTTCAAGCAAAGTTTCACTTCGGAATGGTGGTCTTTCATCAGGGCGATACTGAGAGTATTTTCCACTCTGAAACGTGCAGCTAATATACTTACATTATTTAAAATGATTAAATTGTGAAATAACACAAATTATGTAATCAAAATAAAGTTTACTGGCGCCCGCCAAGATTTGAACCCGCGACTTCGTTACAGGTAAAACAAATTCAAAACATGGCTTTTGGTTCAGCCGCCCGTGTGCACCACACTCCTTACAGTTATGTTGCAGGCTGCAGCGCCCCTGGATGCTACCTTCGACCCCTGGAAAGGGGTAAATTAAAATGTTAAAAAGGCTCCGGTGTTTGAATGATGTTAACCAATGAATCTTGCCGCTAATTAAATAAAAGCCATCAATTTGAAACTGGAGATAGGTACGAGTACAATTTCAAATACATTATTACATGTTATTTTATATCCTTCGTACATAACATTATATACGAAAGATGTAAACATGTTTTATAATAAAATGAATTTTGGAGTTAAAAGAAAGTCGATTTAAAAATCAAAATAATATATTGAGCAGTCATTAAAAAACCCTTCATTATAAAAAGGTTAAACGTAAAAAAAAATCATGGAACCTTTCGTGTTCCGTCAATTCTATTAAAAACTGGACATAAAATGCAGACATAATCATGCAGTTTGGGGTGTCGCTGATGCAGATATTTGGCTACTAGTTACTAGTAATATGTAATCGTCCTCGTTAGGTGAGAGTGAAAAGGTTCTATCTGCTCTTACCAACGTTCTGAGATACGAGAGCCCAAACTTTTGGATCAATTTATTTTATAATTTCACAAATCTTCTGTATAGTTTGCTGTTGCAAAGAGTACCTTAGATATTTATTTTAATTTTAAACTTTATGAGTAAAACCTCAAATTGTAATATTTAATTAAATGAAGACAATATTAGCGAAACTCAATTGAAAATCTGGAGACAGAACTCAGAAAAAGATATTGACACCTCTGCGATTTGAAGCCAGGACCTTCTGCTTTCATGGCAACAGCTTTAGCAACTGAGCTAAGGTTTCTATATTCAATTCGGTCATTTTTTAACTGTATCATATTTCAACTAAGAACTACTAAATTTTCCTTCTTTTCTTAACGCACATATTATTTTAACTAAAAAATATATTAAAAAAAATAAATTACACGGAACCTCTTTGAACTCTGCATATGCGCAACGCTGCATAACACCACGAAAAAAATCACGATGATGCTTTTGACCATGAAAATCTCAAATCATAACCAAATATTTTGAAAATAGCACCATGCAAAAAAGATTAGGTTTACTTAAATTAGAATAAAACCATACAGAATAATAAAATCCGAATTTCAGGAAGAGGATATCTCTTTTATGTTTCAAACATATTTGTGGGATGCGGTAACCATAGAACATGTTAAAAGTAAAAGTATGGTTTGGTATAGATGTTTGAAACGATAGCCATCTCTGGTTCAGTCAGCTGGTTGTAGGGAGGTGATTCATGAACTAACTTCTGACAGAATAACTCTCTGTCAGATGTGATCTTTACAGAACATTATACAGTCGAGGATCACATATTTTCAAACCGCAGATTAAAAGTTGCTTTTGTAATAAATTAAACTTTGGAATTTTCCTAAAAGCGCGGAGATAATACGACATAATATAGGTATGTTTACCAAGATTCTTAAACAATCCAAGGATATCAATTGTGAAGTATTTGTTGTAAAATTTTTCCTAAAAGTTTTCTATATTTTTATTTCTCTTATGTACTTATTTAATAATATTATTACTATTATTTTAAAACAGTTTATTTATATATGTAGACATTATCAAACTTTGGATAGGCCACTTAATTTTGAATAACAATAATATACATTTTAATGTAAGAACTTATTTAGAATTTATATAAATTTATCATCTGTAAGTGATCTAACTACAGTTTGATAATGCCTACATAAGACGAAACAGTTGTCCCGCGTAATAATAATTACATAGCAGAACTTATTAATAAATAAACTGTTTTTATAAAGTAAATAATAATAGCATTGAATATATAAAAGAAAGAAAAAATTAAAATGGAGTTCTACAAATCAAACTTGATAATCAATATATATTATAAAAGAAAGACCCAGAAAACGTGCTTCCTGACAAAACTCAGAAACAAGTCCCGGTAAGATCAAGGGAGTTATATTGTGTCATAGATCTCTATCCCCCCTCCAGTATATCGGTTCCCGTTTTTACCTAAAGGTCGAGCTTTTGAAGATATAAGGTTTGGATGTTTCACCCTCTTGAAACTTCTAGAACGAAGTTCTAGAAGATTCGATAAAGCTCTAGAAATTTCTGGAAGGTGTGGCGGAGTATGTCGTGGAATGTTCGGGTATATATATCTTTGTCGGGAATAGAGAATCGGAAACATCATTGTGGAACTTTCCAGAACATTCTTAAATGTTGTCCTGAGCGAGGCCGGGTAACCCAGCTAGTAATAAGATAAAGTTGATAAACATACTTAGATGGTTGCAAGCAATTATCTGTTGAAAGTATTTGTTTAAAAAACATTTCGGTATTATTTATTTATTTTTATATTCACGCGAGTGTTCACACACACACACACACACTTTACACTAGACATGTCACTCGGTAATTACTCAATATACCTAGCATAAATAATATATCACCAGGAAACACGTTATTGGTACCAACAATGAAAGATTTAACATGTGTAACATTGTATAACGTCTATTGTAACCTGTGTACTGTTTTGTTTCTATAATATAAATAAAATAAAATAAAACAGAGCCAACAAAATAAACATGGATTCAAAAATGACAGCCAACACCATATTACGTAATACGAGTCATGTTTTGCAATGACACCGTTCTCTGAAAATGGGTAAATATTCAGAATTTCCCTACCGAGTTCCCGGTAATTCGTTCCCCGCCGGCTAATGCTTTCGGAATGATTGAAAAACAGATTCCATTTTCAATGGATGCTTGGAAAACCGTACGCAAAACCTCACCTGTCCGTAAAACATTATTTTATTCCTTGATTAATGGTGCACGGCGTCATCTTTACAAACGTAAAAAAATCCGAAAGGTGAAATGGTTGCGAAGTTTGGGTGTGACAAATGCGAGGCAGCGGGAAGATAAGGGATCGAGTCCCATCAAATCGTTCAACAAAGGAAATTAACTTTCCGAGGGGGTTAAAAGAAGCCTTTCAAATTATAATGAAATGACAAATATAATAAATGGAAGATCGGATAGAATAATTAACTCGGGAAATATGTTCGCATAAGTATTTATTTTGTCTCTTCGTTAAAATGTCATAACTTTAATATTAGTTAATCATATTATTGACATTATCACTGTTTTTTATACAAATTTTGAAGTCTTGCTTTTCTAAATTTATAAAAACTATTGATGACTGTGTTCATACTCAAATAAATTTAAATAAACTACAAGATTGGTAAAAAAACTTAACATTTAATTAAATGAAGATAAGAGAAACTCAATTAAATGAAGATAAGAGAAACTCAATCGAAAATCTGGAGACAGAAAAATCAGAAAAAGATATTGGTTCTACTGGGATTTAAGTGCTCTACCAACTGAGCTATGGAACCAAAATCTTTTTTCGCTAATATTGTCTTCATTTAATTAAATATTTACTTTTGAGATTTTACTCATAAAGTAAAAAAAAAAAAACTTTACATTTATAAATGCCACACAACAGATTTTTCAGATTAAATCAAAATTTACTATCGATATAAAATTGACTGTGTTTCCCTAATCTCTGTAAATGAAATTAATTATCTTGGCATTTTTTCGATTCCCTTTTTAATTTTCTTCCACTCATTAATACAATAACTCATAAAGATTAAAACAGATTTCAACATTAAAAATCTTATATTCTTGTTTAGTACGAAGCAAAGACGAACGCAACTCTTTTATTTGGAACCCTCACTTTAAAACCCACTTCGATTCCATTTAAAATCAGTATAAATTCCTAAGATACATATATTAACTTTAAACAAAACAAAAAAAGGAAACAAAAATTAATAACTTCAGTCACTTGATTAAAGATTTTTTTTAATTAAAACCCTTAAATAGGAGATTTATTTCTGATTTAATTTTAAATTTTACAATCGTTAATGCTTATGCCCTAATTTATGAAGCTTAATTACATTTCATATACCAACAAGAACTATGCGATCTAAAATACTTTTTAATTGCAACAACAATACCAGGACTGAGTCATTTAAATACTTTTTTTTTTCTTGGCAATACTATCTCAGAGGTAGTAGACATGTTCAGCTGCATGAAATATAGTTATTAAAAAACTATAATAATATACCTCAATAAGAATAATCAACGTTAGCATAATACCTACGATTCTTCTGCAAGGGTTCTATAAATTTTTTGCATATTTTACTTCGCAATTTTATTATGTAAATCACATGTTTGTAAAAGCTCGTAAAGGTAGGCTAATTTATTCATTATGAATTAAAATGTATTTAACAAAATAATTAAAATGTACCCCTTTATGAAACCAAAGTTTTCGACCGCAATTTGAAAAAAAAGAAACTATTGCATATTATATTTGGCTAATAAAAATATGAGAGTATTACATTTTATAATATTCAGTAATTTTATTTAGAAAAAAGGTAGGTGAGCTCTTTTTAAACTTTTTTTATGTTTGCATTTAAAAGAGGAAGCTTGGAAGAAGCAGAAGGAAAGAGGGAGCTTGTGTCTTCAGAGCTGGTTACTGAACATGACCATAGCCATTAAAACCAACCCAAAGTGTTGAATCTGTAAGGAAGTCTTTCAGCAGGGCGGTACATAGAGTATCTATGTACCACTGTGGTTATTTTAATAATACTTTCTTTGGCAAATTGTATGTCGTTGATTTGAAATAATAAACATTATGAATCCCTCCATTAATAATAAACGCGAACCGAAAATCAGAGTAAATTCCATGGGGGTAGGTCCCGTACATATAGAAAGTAAAATAAAGAATGAGAAAATAATGAAAGAAAAAAACCGCCTCAAATTCATTATTTCGAAAGGTTCCAAAATAACAAAGTGAATTAAGGGTCTTTTTATTTATGCTTTGAACTTTTAACGAAAAATTAAATATTTGAGGAGACTATTGTAATGTTCGTGTCCCCGGGCGGAAAAGTTTTGCTTTCTGTGGCCTTGATGTCCTTATGTATACCTAGTAGGAATGTACTCATACAAAAAAACCTTTTCTACACCGTGATGAACAAATTTATTGGTTGATATAAAATGGACATGGTTGGCGACAGAGGTACAAAATATACTAATTATTAAAATATTAAAAAGATATACCTACACGCGTAGTGCATGTGAATATTTATGTAGTTTTGATGTCTGTGAATAGATGTATTTGGTATCGATAGTTATATGTAGCTTTAATGTGTCTCAATAGAGGTTTGTAAGTTGTACGGTATGGGAGAGGCAACAACTGCCGCCCGTTCGGGTCTAATAACCAAACGGTTACGAAAATAGCCGATAATATCCGATCTACAGGAGGGCACCTGCAGTGGCCATTTCCTCTACTTCCTGATTAGTACAGAGCATCCTTGAGAATGGACGTTAAGAAAAGAAGATGATAAACACGACTCGTAATCTAGATGAACCTAAGTATCATTGAAACTCCTGTTCGTCATAGTTGTATTGTTCATCAGAAAAAAAAAACACAGCGCACCACAAGAGGTATCTCTGAATAACATACGGTTGAGATTCTTGATGAAAAGTTGTTTAAAGTCAGTTAGAGTCTTGGTATTTATTAATCGTGATTTATGGCAGTGAGGCATGAAACTGGAATACGAAATATGGGAGTAAACTGAAAGCTGTAGAAATGTGATTCCTAAGGCGTAAGCGTGGTAAAACCATGTTTGACCGTGTTTCAAATGAAATAAATGTTTGAAATTTGGAGATGGACGAAAATACAGAATATGATGCGAAACCAAGTGCCAAAAAAATTCAGTGATAATAATAATTGAGGAGGTTTTTCTAGTATCTCAATGTCACTAATTCCGTGGCATGACGAAAAAATGTGAATTTTACACCGATTCTTTCATACACGCTTCATTTTGTTAATTCTGAAAAGTTCAATTATTTGTCTTTGTTCGTTGTGCAAATTTTAGCGTACTGTTAATATTAAAATTTACTGGCTACTGTTTTTGAAAAAATAATTTCCGTTCGGGGAAATTGAATTTTTAATTTTGAAAACAAAGCATTGGTAATACACTAATATCGTCAATGCTGGTAATAACATTGTTTTTGTCAATTTTTAGAGTGGATTTTGTATATTGCACTTTTTTGTGAAAACCGCACAAGTGTCTCAATTGCTCCCCACCGTCTGGAGCCAGTCTACTACAGCATCCATAATTGGGATAGTTTGTGAGGTTGACGAAGGGGTAGGAGATGGGGAAGAGGAAGGTGGGGTAGTATCTGTCTATTGATCTGGTAACAAAACACGGCAATAATCATATCAAGCAATGTTTCGATTCTTAATGTTAGTCTTTCACCGTGGCGAAACTGAAAATATTTTTGAAAATATAGGTATTATCCAATATTAATATAAAATATTATGTTTCTTAACTTGGATAACCAATACCCCTGCCATATGTCACATCTAGTGGTTCGCTACGTTTGGTAACTTGCAGGGGTGCTCGGGATCATGGGGTAAGGTTTGTCTGGATCTTGGCGGACGATGTGCCTGCCCGAGGGTGGATTCATAAGTCCGTTACTCCTGGACATACTGACCTCCAGATTTCTACCCACCCCTAATACCCTTTTCCTTCCCAGAACTTGCTTTCCTAAAAAGGGATAAACCCTGAGGGGTGTTATTTCAAGGCTTCCTGCTTGGAGCTAACGTAAAAAAAGTATTTCAAATTAGTAACAGTCGCAAATACCGCCGTAAAAACATTTTTTTGCAAATTTTCTTTTGTAACAGCTGTGTTCCTGACTTGACGTTTGTTATTGTTACCCTTTGTGCCATGATAAAAATCTTGTCTTAAACATTAGTTTACCAATTAAAAAATAATAATTAATATTTGACAAGTTAAAGTATTTCACCAAAAAATGTAGACATAATTTGTCTCGACGCCATCTAGTGGGAGAGTTAGCACTTATAACGCCTTTCTCACAAAAAATAAAGTTGGTTGTTTTCAGGTGAAAAATGTAATAAGCAGTAATTGTTGAATGAAACACTAGTATACATTGAATTATTTGGCGGGTGGGAGATAAGCCGACGTAGCTCAGTTGGTAGAGCAGTTGACCGGATATCAGAAGGACGCGGGTTCAAGTCCCGTCGGCGACATTTATCTTTTCTCGAGAGATTTTTTCAATGTTGATGAGTGTTTCAGGCTAATAATTATTGCTTATAATAATAAATTATCTATTTTTGCATATTTAGCTAACTATTTTTGCTCCTATTTTGTTATAATTTCTAGTATTAAATTGTAATGAAATCATCGATGTATGTAAATATTTGGGCAACGTGCCTGTTTTTTAAACTAAAATAAAAATATATGATCTTTACATGTTTTTATTATTTTTATGTTCACAGTTATTTTTGTTTCGTGCATATAAGTTAAAAGTTGTCTTTTTATTATACGAAAACATAATTTTTAGTAATACTTTTTTTATACATCATCATCAACCAGTATTAATAGCCTTGCGTCTGTCGTACACATTCGATTCACAAATAGATACAAACGGAAGTGCTGCCATTTATATTATTAATACGTTCAAATAGCTACTTTTGTAATTCGGTTTGACGAATTTGACATCTTTTGACGGATTCAAGATTTCGTCAAAAGATGGCGCCACTTACGTTAGCAGGTCACATGAGGACGTGCCCCCTCAGGTATAATACTAAGGATTTATAGGATATCAGTATCTCTACGGATATGGAAAGAATGACGGTAATAGTTAAGAGTTGTGAATAATAGTATCACGCGGCTATATAATACTACATATGACGTCTTTGCTTGTCGCGGTAACTTTGTCCCGGTGACTAACTGTCAGCTATCACTGGATCACAGTGAATCCGAGGCACCGGCTATTTTTGGAATCAGTTTCTATCGGATTTATTAATTGGTCACCAACACTCAAACTGGGCGAAGCCGAACTAAAAGCCGCCCAAAGGACCTAGCAGCAAAAACCTGCGGAACGGATTTTTAACTGCTAGTTTTAATTATTTTTTAGGGATATTTTTCGTGGAAGGAATTTTGCCGTCGTAGGTTCAACAGTGAAAAATAACTACTGTTTTTATTTAATTCTGCATTATATCTGTGATTTATTATTGCACAGATTTTTGATTGATAGTTTAAAGTTTGAAAAAAAAAACTAACATAATTAAACCTTAATTTACTTAAATAGTAGAATAATGTGGGTCCCCAGGACCTCGGCCGTCACTTACGTTAGTTTTGTTCACCACGTCACCTTAGGGTTAATAAGAATATATTGACTAACATTTCGCCATCCACGTAAAAAATAATGCTATGAAACATTAAATCGAAATTTAATTTTTATTATCCAATACGTTTAAGTTATGTAACCAACATTTGCAGTTTGTCACAATTTAACGAAATAACTTCTCTAATATTCTCACCCTTATTTAAAAACTTCGGTATAAGCCTTTGTTGGAAATTTTCTCCCACTGTCGAGTATGCTAATACCTATCTAATAGAGACACACTCAAAGATATCGTTACTGAATTTCACCGAAAGTTAATATCGAAGATCGAACAATTAATTGAATGTTCTTTTGGACTTGGGTAAAAGTTTACAAATTTTAACTGAATTATTTAGGCAGAGTTTTAAAATATTTACACGGATCTTTATAATTTTTTCTTAACGTTTTCTCCTTGATATTTGCATACTTATTTACCAACAAGGTTATTTTCTTTTATGCTTTACTATCCTTCTAACATTATTTGTTACTTTCTAACTTATTGCATTCCTAATGTACTTTTGTATTTACTGTCTTTTTAACTTTCTTTAGTTTCTAATTACTTTCTTTCTGTCTTACTTGCTTACTTTCTTTACTATTTACTATATTTGTTACGTTTTTTTTCGTTAAAATTTATTTGCCTCTCTTATTTTTTTACAATATTACTTTATTTTATACACACTGTGTGACCTTAATTCATCTTACTACATTTTATTTAATTATTTATAATTTCTTCCAGAACTTATGTTATTTTTGTTTAAACATAAAAAAAAAATTAACCTAAGAAACTAACTAACTAACTAACCATCACGCCGTTTCCCCGCAGGGGTAGGCAGAGAGGACGGATCGCCACACAACTCGATCTTGGCACACACTCTTTGCCTCGTTCACATTCATACATCGTCTCATACATGCCCTTCTATTATTCCGACTCTTCACATGGCCCGACTCAAGTATTGAGGTTAAAATTAATTAATTTGAAGTAAGAAGCATTAGTTAAATCACCACATTACCCACCAAAGAGCAAAGTAAATATTTAAAACTAATAGGGTGGCACTCTGATTTTGGCAAATGGAACCGAAACAAAATCTTATTATTTAAAAAAAAAATATATTATTTAAAAAAATCTTTTTATTAAAAATTAAAAAAAAAAAGAATATTATTTTTTTTAAAATAAATGATTATTTAAAAATAGGACAGGGATTAAAAAATAGAATGCACATTTATTATTAATAAATTAAAATACTATTATTATTTATTAATTAGTTCATTTCTTACTTTCTAACTCACACTCCCACTAAATTTCTATTGTTCCTATGTATTTACTTGTTTCATTTTTACTTTTTTTCAAACCATCATCCTTTACATCCTACTCACACGTTTTTCATACATTTTCTCCTTTATAAATTTGTTCACATCTCTTATTTTCTAATGAAATTAATTTCTTACTTACCTACTTACTTCTGCACTTTCTATCTCACTAACATTATTTATAGCTTTCTATCTTACTTCGTTTCTTTCAAACTTCTTTGTTGACTCTCTTTCTTACTTACTTTCTTTCGTCACTAGTTACTTTCTTTATTTCTTATTTTCGTTCATACCCTTTTTCTGTCCTTTTTTTGAAACTATTATCTTCCTTTTTTTCCTTTTTGTATGTATGGTTACCTCTCCTCTCTCTCTGATTCACAACAAAATTATCGTTTCTTAGATACTTTGTAACATTCCTACTTACTTTTTTCTTGCTTAATTCTTCAATTCATTCTTTATTTCCTTTCTATTTATTCTCTTTCTTGCTTTATTTCTTATTCCCACCTATATTACAACGATCAATATCACAACACAAGGACGATGGGGAAGACGCAATGACTACCAACTTAATGAAAAATCAGGATAATTTGTATTAAATTATTGTTTTGGGACAAAATTAAAAAATACTCTTTTTTTTTTAATTTCTACTATCATCAAAGACGGAGAACTTAGCCAACGGAGACACTAAAAGTCTGGTGGATTGTGTTATATAGGCTTGTATTTCACATTACCAGGAAGAGTGCTTTAATATTATTTGATGTTGTTCACGTTAACAAACTGAAAAAGAATATTAATAAAAATAATGTGTGTATTAATTTTGTCTGATCAAATATAGGTATAATATATATTTCGCAAATCGATGTAAATGTAATTTTGGCCTGCGGCGGAAATTGAAGCTCCTCCGACTAAAAGTCAAATGCTTTGGACATTAAATTATTAAATGCCGTCTATTGAGATGAGGGACACTGCAGAATTTGGGCTAAAATCCGATAATACAAGGCAATTGAAGCCAGAAAATGAGGACCAGCGTTCCGAATCGGTTTTTAATCCACTTTTATCGGTTTTATGGCTCCCGAACAGTCCAATTATGATAGCTATTTTTAACAAAGAGAAAATGTTAAGGAAAAAAACTTTTAAATTTTTGTGTTTATTTTATTACGTTTTTATCGTGCTTACGTTAATTTGTATTATTAATAACACACTGAATTTTAATTCTTATATAACAGCTGTTTATGGTTGTGTTAAAATATTGAAAAAAAAATTAAATCGATTCATTGAACTAAAAAGTATTGTGAGGTAATGAATGATTATACAAGAAATAACAACTAACGAATAAGAAAATCTAGATCTCAGGGTTAAAACACATCCAACAAGCAACTACAAGTACAACATTTGAATAAAAAAGCTTCTTTTACTATGGTAATAAACACCACAAAAAAATCCGTCTCTCAGTCAGAAATCGCAACAGCATTAGGTATATCATTTAAATATCAAATAAAAAGCTGACACCAAATACAAACTGAAACCGAAACCACTTGACTTCACTTAAAAACATAATGTAATATATTTATAATTATTTAAAAGAAAACGCAATTTATTATGTTTACAATTATTTCATTATATTCAAACTATTAAATTTTATTATGTAAATGAAATCTTCAGTAGCGGAGATCCCAGTGAGGATATATGTAATTCTCTATTTGCTGAAAAAAGAAAGCAAATTAAGCATTTACAACAGCTTAGAAACGATGTGTTATTGTATACAAATAATAATAATAGCCTTTTTGCAGGCAGTAAATTACATTACATTATTTATAATAAACTTTTAATATTTATAACACTTATCATGCATTGACTCCAGGGGCGTGCACTCCATATAGGCACATAAGCACTGCCTACCCTGCCGTTTTTGTAAAATATAAGCATGTAAATAATATTATAATTTATACAATTATTGCTAAAAATAAATACACACTTTCAAAAATAAGAGCGAAAAAGCTGAGCAACCGAAACTACGCGAGCGTCACATCAAACGGCATACTACAAACGCGGCATAAACTGTAACTAGAAACTACACGCGCGCCCTCCAATTGCCTCACTAAAATGCGTTCTAAGCAGGAATTATTTCTGACTTGAGCTAACTTCATACAAGACATAATTTAATGTTTACGAAATGCACAAAGCATAGAGTAGAACTGTCGTTTTGGATTTGCTTCTATGAGGTTTTTTTTTGTTAGTATTAAGCAGTGCTTTCTAGAACAAAATTAGCAAATGGCAATCAGTGACGACAAAAATATCTGTTGTTATGTACTTGTATCAAATAGTTGTCTTTCATAAATGCTAATTGTCGGTTCAAAAACGTTTGTCGTACTTTAATTCTGAAATTATCTGATAGAATATGGAAATTTTAATCTGTGAAACTTGTTGTATTTTCTTACTGCCTACCCTGATCAAAAACTCTGTGCACGCCCCTGATTGACTCCCTGTCTGTATGTCACTAGTTAACAAAAGCCTCCTCCAATTGTCGCTATTTCTCTCTATCATTAGCTACTCTTGTCCACGTACCACCTGCTATGGCTTTGATGTCGTATGTAAACCTGTTCATAAAAAATATATTTACATAGCCAGCTCAACAAAAAAAAAACTGATTATCTTACGATATAAAAATGAATGTTTCTTTGTTTGTCCCTTATGCTTTCCTAAACCATTCATCCAATTTGAAGATTTAATGTGTTCATGCCCTTAATAATGAGCACTGGCATTAAAAAAATATTTTTTTACACTATTAATCCGATTGCGATGCAGCTTTGGTGAATTGTTGCGAAGGTTTCTATATATTCTGGAGAGCTCTGGCATTATGAAATTTGTATAGAAATGTTGCAATAAGTGGGGCGTTTTTTGAAAATGAATGTATTTTTAGTTTAGCGGCTTTAAGGAGGGGAAGCCGGAAGAGGAAGGGGAACGAAGGAGGGTTTGCAGAAGGGGGAATGAAGGAGGGGGGAATACAAGGAAGGTGGAAGAGATTCGCGGGAGGAGGGAGGGAAACGCGGTAATGAGAGGGCAGGGAAGGTGGAAGGAAATCGCGGAAGGGGGGTCGCGGGATGATTGGAAGGGAAGGCGGAGAAGGTGAAGGGGGAAGGTGGGAGGGGTAGGGGACGCGGGAAGGGAAGGAAAAACAATTTCTTGATTTAAGTGACATTACAACATAACATTTTTCTGTGATATGTAAATATTTCAAATTGGATTAATGGTTTTTGATTTCGGCACTGGGAAATTGTTCATAAAATCAGAATTACTTGAAAAAAAGTGGATGAAAGTAATAAATAACCATTTATTATGTCAGTCATCGTAACCAAACTGCCCAATTGAAAGATTTACACTGTTAACGACTTTTAATAAATTATTTAAATTCTCTAAGCTTTATTCCAACATGGGTGATGATTGTGTTCTGACAGTGGTGACATAAACACGGGGTGAACTTTTGTAAGGGGTCACTTAGAATTAACAATAAACTTTATTATTCGATTATCTATTTAAAATTCATGATATAACGATGTTAACTTTTATAGTCCATATGAGCAAACCTTCCATGGTATATTACATTGATCGGTATAAGCTTAAAAAATTAAAAAAGAATTATTCCAATAAAAATTGAATGATGGATTCATAATAGGTCACGAGAAGAGTGGAAAGTGTAGGAATTGGAAGAATTTCATGACTCCTGAATTATAGTGTATGGGAACTTGATTGATTACTTCAAAACTTATTGAAATGTTATTCCAACAAAAATTTTATAATTCATTATTTCGGAATCTATTGGAAAGACTTGTTGAACTCGACGAATTATTGCAAGCTAGCTGAAGTGGCTATCTTCGTACCGCCTTAAAATCATTAACTGTTGTGTTAAGATATTAGTTGAATTAAATTCAGTTTTTGTATTAAGTTAAAAATTACACAATGAAGCAATTATCGATGCGCAACTTTCCGTGTTTTGTTTTTTCGGTATCAGATATGGCGTTGTGTACGGATTATTTTTTTTGTGATTTTCTTACTTTTCCACTTACTTACGGTAATTACGTTTCATTTTATTTATACATGTGAGGGAGATTTATTATAATTATTGTATTTTTATTTTTGAGGGGTGCAGACACACATATGTTCACCGTTTGTCCCATTTTCGACTGCTGACAGTTGAAAGAAAGAGGGGCAGCATTATATGTTTCAGAACAAAAGCAAAACAATGCGCGCAGTGACATACGACGTTTTTAAAATTTTGGAAATCGCTCACTACTCAATATTATACATATCACAATATCCCTGCAGCTCTTTCCAAATGAATGAGGAAAAGAATTTTCTTCATAATTTTTATTTCATGTTTTTTCCTATGTTTTATTTGCTATTCTCAACAAATCAAAGATCATAAAAATCGGTCCAGCCGTTCTCGAGTTATAAATGGTGGAACTAACCCGACTTTGTTTTTTATATTAAGAGAAAAGGTGAATAAAAAAAATGGTAGGTACTACTGATAATATAGATTATTTTATTTGATAAAATGTCTTGTTCCAACATCTGCAAATTTATAATTGCCTGTTTTCAAAGATTAGGTATTGGAAATGATAGAAAACTGCGCAAAAACATTATTTTATATAAATTGTTCTATCATTATTGTAGCTTTTATATGTTCATAAAACCTTTTTTATTTTTATTTAGTAACAATCTCTAATTGATCATTAGTGTGTGGATGTATGGAAAGAAATCTTTCATCGCTGAGGTAGAAATATTACGTATTAATATCGAGGGCTGAGTTCAAAACTGCAATAACTCCAAAATGTTGGATTTGACCGGTTTATGTTTTTTGAGTGAAATTATATTTTTCTTTAGAAATAAAAACATGTTGTGAAGATGATGTTGCCAGTCGAAAATAATTTCATGATTTTGTGAGAAGCATAGATTTTTCAAATTTACGCCCTGCTTTTCCCTACCGTTACTATGTCTCCTTTGCAATCCCTCCCTCTGCCCCTCCCTCGTCCCCTACCCATTCATAACCCCTTATCTGTGTGTCTTTTCCCACGCGCCCCCCTTCCCGACACGTTCCCCTCCAACATCCCCTTCCCCTCCCGCGTTTCCCTTCTACTTTCCACGCCTTTCCCCTCTCCCATGTCCCCCCCGTCTCGCAAACCCATCCACGTTTTCAATCTTCTCTCCCACGTTCCCTTTACACCTTCCCGCCTTCTCCTCCCTTGTTCACCCTCAAACGAACCCTCCTTCAACCTCCTTCGTTCAATTCCCCGCCCCCCTCTACACGTCCCTGATGATAAACTATATGATACACACACTTCTCACAGTTTCCTTGTGAGACACATGGATTTCCCAAAATTTATCCCCTGTTATCCACTACCACTACTATGTCTTATTTGTAATCCTTCCGTCTGCTTTTCCATCGTCCCTCACCCCTCCGTCATCCCTCCTCAAAATGTTCTTTCCTAGGCGCCCCCGATCCCCACCCGTGTCCCCTTCTCCTCTCGCGTTTCCCTTGTCCCTCCAGCGACTCCCTTTCACGCTTCAAGTTAAGATATCCACTGCCTACATATTACAGGAAATAAACCTTATTTTCAATTAAATAATAAAATTAAGATGATCTGTAAATAAAAAACATTCTGATATATTTTTTTAATTGTTGTTGTGCCTCTTGATTTGAATAATATAACATGGATTAACAGAATATTGTTTTGGTGCTGAGAGGTAAATTTTTTTATTTATTTTATTATTTATTTAATATTTGTTTGTTTTTACAATAATTATACATTTTTTTACATATTAAACAGATTAGTAATATTAATGTAATAAAAGCCATTGCATTGATTATTTTTATATACATGTGAAAATCACGATGCTGCGCAATATTACAACGGACATCAGAGGTATGCCAACTGCTATCAGAGCCAAATGCTCAAAACAGCATTCCATTAGAAACGTTTTTTTTTTAGTTTTTCAGATTTATCTCAATTTCGAAGTCATCTATCGATATGTTTACCCGTAAGTAGTGCTTAAGACGCAAGACGCAGGTAGTTGGCTTCAAAGGGTTTATCAAAGGAGGAACAATGAGGATAAGCCTCCGCAGGTTCGACGTCACACAGAAGTATTCCACCCCCAAACAGGCATCATCCTTAATCGGGCGAGGACAACAAGAAACAGGGGTGGATTGTCATAGTTAGCGAGGATTATAGAGGCTTAGCTGTGTTCTATTATTGTTTAATATAACAATTATAAGGACATTCATGTGTGGAATATCCATTTTGAATTCTAGGGGTGTTCAATCAATGCGTAATCGTCGATATTAAATACTGGTAGTAATTCAAAAGGTACACTCCACGGTTTTTGATCTATTTGATATAATGCGAAACATACCGCTAGTCAGGTAAGAAGAAGTAATTATTTTTAATTTATGTGTTTTTAATCATATCGGTTTCGGCGGGTAGTTTTTACGTACACGGCAAAATGATTTCTGTGTTCTTACAATGACAATGAACTGTATTTGTAAGGAAGGTACTCACGGCAAACAAAAGGTGGGACGATTTCTCTGCGATTTTGTACACTGAAAGGTGAGATAATTTCTCTGCGTATGGTTCACTATGTCTTTGATTGATTTCAATAATAATTTCCAAAGGGATTTTGCGATGCGTTCTTTTATGCGATTAATAAATTCACGGGGAGATCGTTGGCACTGTGGTTGATTGCGTACACTGAAGCGTTGTGTGAAGAGAAGGGAACAATTCATTGTCATACAATAAATCTTTATTCCCAAACAAAACACTAAAAGAATTCACCGGGATGTCATCTGTAATGGGCGATAACAGAAGCAATTGATGGGATTTTTCTCAAAACTGACTCATTTAATTTTTTTTTCAAATTTGGCCTGTGAATACAATATTGTTCTTACTGTATTTCTAGGAAACTTATTGCCTTAGGATACTTATTCCCTTAGAAAAATAACTTCAAAATGACTGCTTTTTGCAAAATAGTCTCATTCCATCCAATTTTAGTCCGCCTCGTCACAGGAACCCCTAGGAGGCCCGTGAGGAGGACTAAGAAATACAATATCTTTACCTTACATAACCTTTATATTTTGTATACTTATGGAATTATTTTACATAGTCGCTTAGATAAAAAAAAAAATAAAAAATGTTACTACACAAGAAGTTTATACGATTTCAATCCATATAAATAGGTAGATATCATTTGGTTACGTGAGCAAATGAGCCTTGTTGATTTGTATGTAAGTTGCTCTCATTTGTGTTATATCGTTTCAAAACTAGCTTATTCCAAGACAATATAAATTGCAAATATCGTATTATTTTCAATTTTGATAAAATTTAATGATTTAAATTGAATTTTATGCAAAAATACTCCTCAATAATAATGATCAATATTATATAACGTCAATAATTGACGTTCTCCCTCGACCTATCTCTCCCGATCCGGCCTGTCACGCAGCTGTAGGGCAGACGCATCCGCCGTCAAGACCCGTAAAACCTCATCCTATGAACCCGGGCACCCCATCTAAGTCACCAAATGTAACATAGCACTTAGGGTGACTTATGACAGAGGTGTTGGTTTTCCAATAAATGGTTCTCGGGGCGGCGGTACCCATATCCTACTCCAAAATCGTTTTCAGTACATTATAAAATATACCTACGTCAAACTGTTCTCAGCTAGCGATGAGGACAATTTCATGTGCATCTCGGTCTAACATTATGCACGTTATTTAAAAGAATGACAGAGCAGTTAATTCGTGAAAAGTGATAAAATTAAAAACAGAAATTTAAACTCGACTAGCTTTAAACCACATCTCTCGTAATCACCACAAGTTTTTTTGAAGTAAAGCTTCTTTAGCCAAATTAGGATTTGGAATTCAGATGAAACGGAAATTACGCATTACGACACCTGCGAAGCATCAAGCTGCGCTCATTGGCCGCTTTGATTATGATGTTACTTTACAAGGCTCCTATTGGTTGAGGTACGAAACGGAAATGACGCTAGGTCTGCGCTCATTGGCCGCTTTGATTATGCCCACACTTTTCAAGGCTCCTATTGGTTGAGTAGTTTTGGAAAATTTACGCTTCTACCGCGTTTAAACTGCACTAGATTTTTTTCCTACTTATAATGTGAATGTGAAATAAAAGTTTCCACATGTTAAAACGACATGAGAATGAAGAAACATTCTTACTTATGTAAAAATAACACACCTAAAACTATTTCTACAGTTCCAAATAGCTTTCCAGTATAATATTTGTGCGAAGACGAACCCAGCGCGTAAAAACATGCACAAACTTCCAAACCATTATTTCACGTTTACTTCCTACTTTACTTAAGTGTGTCGTGGTATTCCCCATAGCGGAGTCGTTCCCAATGGGCATAGACACGCCTTTGGTGCAAACCATGAACTCGGAGAACATTATATGGGGTACGGTTCCGTATTAAGTCCCCCTGGTAGGTATTATATGAAAGAGGATAAGCGTACAAGTAGAGAAATGTGGTATTTGGCCTGTGGGGCTATGCGACTTTTCCTGATCCCACGAGGCTCGCAGACATCGCGAGCGGTTTCATAAGAATATCTCATATTATTAACCCAACTATTTAGCCTAGCCAAAATTCTTTATTTTGTTCGATTATGTCCTTCCAACGTTTCAAAAAAGAAATTAACATGTTAGATATGATGAACTGGTTGAATTTGAAATGAAAATGAATATAAGAGGAATAAAGAAATTGTTTAATTTTTAAACTATATGTATCTAATTATCTAAGTATATTATAATTTGTATCAGAGAGCCCCTTTCTCGTCCTGTGAATAGACACACGTACTGTGAATGTAGGCTGAAGGTCCCAATCCACGGAGGCGCAAAATGTCGCTCCTTTCACCACATTTGAAGGCAGAACGTCATCTCTTTTGCTGCTACAGAGCTGGTCCGGCATTTTATTTTATTATTTAAAATACCAGTACATACATATAAAAAATTAAAAAACACGGTTTTTCAAACTAATACCAATAAATAATTTCTTCTTAACAAACAACCCAAGACAATACAGAAATGTTTGAATTGGGGGAAAATGTATGATGCTGTATGCTGCTTCCTTTGACGTAGCCGGGTCTGTTCCAGAAAGAGGTAGAGAAGTCCGTGGTCCAGGAAGAGGCGAGGGTAAGTGGAGAAATGAGGCGAGTAGAAGCAGGTCAAAGCGAGGTCGAGCGGACAAGCAGAGAGAGAGAGGTGTATGCGAGGCGAACGAATGTTGAAGACGATCTGGTTTGTGAGGGTTGTGGCTTGTATTTAAAAGGGATTGACAGTGTTTCAATGCTGTCAAAAATCTTTGAGCACCCGATGATGCCAAACGGCCGACTTTCTTTTTGTAAACCTCTATGTGCGCTTGCCCACTCTATCTAAACTACGACGTTTTGGGAGAGGGCCGATAGTTGCACGAAGTCCTGCCTTTGGTTCGCGCAGGCTCGCGTTTCCTGATATGACCATATTTATGATAAATGCTGACATGGTCACAAGCTCAGCACGTCCGGTCACAATAACTTGTGTTAAACAAAATACTATTTTGTAAAAAAAATATAGATTTTTAAAGCCAAAACCATCGCATTAGCTACTTTGGCTATATTAAAAATACTAAAAAAACGTTCAAATATTTTTAGGAGGGGCTTCCATAATGGCTAAAAGCTGTAAGAAGACTGCGATAGAAATATTTATTGAATTAAACCATACATTAAGTAAACCACAATAATTTCTAGGCCAAAGTTCTTACAACAACATAATGTTGTCTAAATAGAATTTATTATGACTTGTTAGTATTTGTCACCATTCTTCATGAATATTCTTGTTGCTGATGAAAATTCAGGCCCATTTGAACCAATAAAAACGTCTTAATAATATTCAAATTTCCTCTGATTTGCTAAAATCACCCTGGTTGCCTCAAATATAACATTACTGAAACTTATATTTAAACCCACGCACCTGAATTTTAACAGGGCTTAAAACATGTCTTAAATAGTTGATTAATTTAGACACCTCTGCCGAACTGTCCTGGGAATAAGAACAGAGGGTAGGCCGAAGGAATCGAGCTGTAGAGCCTTAAGATTCAGTCCTTTGTGAAATTGAAACCAATTATAATGATAATAACGGGAGACTCAAGAAGGGCCTTCTTCGATGATTAAGATGGGCTTAGCGCAAAAAGTTTCAGAGATTTAATTGAAGTGGAGTCGTATGAATAGAATAGAATATACGTTTATGGGAATCGTCTGAATAATAATATAGCTTTTGTTTAAGTGAAGGCTTAAGTCTCGCTTTCTCAGAAGATATTGTTATGACTCTAATGGGTTTTATATCAATTTGAAGACTTTGAGAACACATTATTGTTATATTTAAATAAAAATAAACTCAAATTTCATCTGAAGTCCAAAAAAGTGGCCGCATCTATGGCACTAGGTTCGGAGGTCTGGGAATAGACAACCAGAGAAGCTCTCATGCACTCTATCATGTTCACGACAATAAGGGAAAGAATAATGCAAAATCACTATTTTCGATTAATCTTTAACTATAAACCGGTTTACATTATAAATAATAAAAAAAATATGCGTTGGATAAAGTGGAGCTTTTCTTATCGTTTCTATTGAGTACAATTATATTAAAATGGTTCAAGGTACTTAAAAAATATGTTAGCGTAAATTACTAAAATATGTATTTTTTCCATTAAAACTGCATGAACACATATAAAAAACAACTTTTGAAATATATATTATTAAGGATACAATTATTTGCGAAAACTTCATTTTTTTTCATTTGTTTGATTTTTGTGAGATAGGACAAATATGGTCTCCTGCCATTCAAGGAGATGACTCTAGCTGATTTCATAACCAGGACACCCATTCACTTTTCTACTAAAAGAGTACTACTGAGTTTTCCTGTTCACCGCAAGGACACTTTTTAAGGGATCTCCGTAAACCAGTTCCCACAAGTTAAATTTTTGCATGAAATTTTATTAAATGTTGCGCTTTTACATGCTTAAATAATATAATTTATTTATTAAAAAAATAAAAATAGATTTTTCTAACCTGCGAAGTCCACGTGACCCCCTTGAGCACAATAAACCAGTTTTGTATTTTTTTATTTTAAATACATCTATTTGCCATGATATCAAAATAGCTTAATAAGTGATGAAAAAAAATAGTTAAATAGGTTAGATTAAGTTTTCATCACTTTTGATGACTTTTAAATTCAATTCATCTTTCATGACTCTTCAAATGAGTGTTGAAGTGCCTCCTTGTTGAGTTATCATGGAATCTTTTAAAATATACAAAATTAAAATTGTATAAAGATGTCTTTATCGTCATTTTCTATGGCATTATACAATCTACAGATTGGAGACAAACTGTCGTTTTCGTGGAAATCGAATCAAAAGTAGAAATTTTTTAAATCAAATTTTAAAAAAAATGCAAAGGGGTTAATATTAGCTGTAAAACTAGCCGAAACATAGACCTGACTACAAAAACTTTTGACGCTTTAGGCTGAACCCATCAAACATATTAAATAAAAAATATATCGAAATGTCAAGAACAAAAAACAATATTTTTGGTTCTCTACCACACTTTACGTGTTGCAGATTCATCAGTTTACGGCTTGTTTCTATTACGATTTTCCGGAAACTTTTTTAGCGCCGTTTGTGATTTAAAATTCCGATGAAACGGAAATGCGTTACAACTCAGTTCTACACAAATACTCGGTTCTAATATAATGCGGTAAATTCGCACCTCGGCGCGTGCCTCCCATAGCTCAATGGGCAAGGCACCTGAAAAGTTTCAGCGGCCAGAGAGACAGACATCAAGCGAACGGGGGTTCGAATCCTACGAAATAAAAGTTTTTTTTTTTTTTTTGTGAAATCAATATTTAATCTTCAAAACACTTTAAAATTAACATGCAAAAGAAAAGAAAGCGACATCTAGCAACTATCTAGTTTCACTTCTACCGCGTGTGAATTACACACTATGATTTTTTAAAACTTAATACTTTTATTGGGATCAGACTATACTTTCACTAAATAATAATAATAATGCTTCAAATGTATTACAAAATTTGTTTTAGTCACTAATTTTGTCTTTAATTAAAATAAAAGTAATAAAAACGTAATTACGGCAAGCCACAATGTGAGTACGTTAACAAACATAGTCGAGTGATAATAACACAACTTGGTTAATTTTTATAGCGCAATTTTTGTGAAATATCTCCTTAAAAGGCCTCTATAGTGCTAGAAAATAACATAAAACTACCTTAAAAATAATTGCTGTACACCTAGATTAAACAAATGAAAACGAAATGTCGCGGAATTTGAAAAGGTTCACATTTGCACACAACACAAAATTATAGAATTTAGGCTGGCTCTGAAAGAAGGTTTTTAATGTATTTTTGTTAAAGTTTCACTTCACGAACTTTTAAATAATGTATTTAGTTGAATAATGATATTTGTTAATTTATCAGTCTTAGTTAATGAGGAAGCTTTTTTCAACTTTTGAAGGACTGATTTGGAATTTCGAAATTAGTATAAGGGTTTTTGTTTTTTTTACAATAGATCTATACAGGAGGCCCGGAGGAAATTTCTCTCAGGGCCAATGTCATCTTTGGGGATGGTGTGTGGTGGCTTTTAAAAGAAAGGAAGGCGAGGAAGTTCTTGGAGGGAAAAGTTATGAGGGGTGGGTATAGAATCTGGGGGTGAGTGGCTCCAAGAGTGACGGACATATTATTGGATCCCTTCAACTGCAGTGCAAGGCAATGGGTCAAGAGAGCCGTACTGGAGTGGCCAAATGATCTCCCTCAACTATCTTTCTAGATCCGGCCCGCCACGCACTAGGTAGGCAAATGCATTCGCCGCCATGACCCAGCCAAACCCCACCCCGTGAACCTGGCAACCCCTGCTATGTCACCACAAACGTAGCGAACCACTTGGGGTTACATTCCCGTGACAGAGTTGTTGGTTATGGTTTCCAGGGTGGCGGTGCTCATTCCGGCTTACAAAATCGAAAAGCGCATTGGATCAAGTCACTTGACGTAACTTAGCATTTTCGGGAACTTCAATATTCAACAAGTTATTTTCATTTTTATGAGCGTTATTTATCTTTATAAAATCGTAAAAAAATGGTGGAAGTACGAGAAATCTAGGACAATTATAACATCTGGGTCAGGGACCAATACTTATTATGGTGAACGTTCGACAACTCAGGGGACGAATGTCTTGAGGTCGATTGCAGTGCGTTGGTAAATTTGCATATATTAATTAAAGTCCATGCATAAGCAATAATCACAAGTTTTTAATATTTATGACTTATAAATATTGATACTGCTCTGAAGGTTCTGGATGAATTAATTTAATATGTGGTGTACACTACCATGAATATTTATGCTAAGAATATTTTTCTTATAACTCCATATCAACTCTAATTGTATTGTATTTTTAGTAGCGCTTTAGTTTCTGATAAATGAGTCAAGACTTGGAGGTGCACTGGAAAAAAGCACAAAGTATTTTTGTTTATTAACACATTTTAGTACTTAACTTAATACCCGACTCCGTTCTAATTTCAAAACATCAGTTATTTTTTTTTTTAAATGTATACTGTACGACAAGTTATTAATTCATACACAGTACAAGATTTTAAAATTTATTTTTACATTAACTCCACAAATAATTTTCCTTCAAGGCCTATATTCATACGCAGGGATGCTGTGTGGAGGATCTTTTGTAGAGACCTGTTCTTCAACCTGTATACAAATATTGGGCGCGTGTTTGGCGTGCTTCCCAACTATAGCTAGTTGCCCGGACCTTCTTCCATTGAAATACCGGTAGAACAAGGATAGCATTCCCACTGACGCATGTCCGTTTGTAAAGAAATCATAATCTATCAAACGGACTGCCAATTTCTGCACAGAGTCGAAGTTTTTCAGGTATTTTGGAGATCCAGACCAGAGGTGGCTGACAAATGTAACCGTGTACTGTAAAGTAACTGTGAACCCTATACCGTACGGCAATTTTCTGAAAGGCTTTGACTTCGACTTCGACTTGGATGTCTTATTTAAAAAAAAGGATATATAATGAGTTATTAAATATATCCAATGTATTAGAAATATCAATGAATACCACCATTTCTCTTGTCATTCCATGCTGATTTAGAACATCCGTTCTGCGGTGCGGTATCTTGGGAAAGTCGTGGCGACGACCACGGCTGAGGTTTTCATGCACATATCAAGTCGTAGCGATTTGGAAGGCGGGTATGTGTACAGTTGCCGCCGATAACCAACACCTCTGCCATAGGTAAACTGAAGTCGTTCGCTACGTTTGGTGACTTAACAGGAGTGTCCGGGTTCAAGGGGTCAGGTTTGTCCGGATGCATCTGCCCACCAGATGTGTGGCAGGCCAGATCGGGAGAAACGTTTGGATCGGAGAATGGTTTAGGGAGACCTTTTGATATCTCCAGCAAGCTCTCTCGGAACATCGCCTTGCAACGCAGTGGGAGGGGTGGATTTATACATCCGTCACTCCTTAAGACACTGACCCCAGATTCCTACCCCACCCGTCGAGCATTTTTCCTTCCCAGAACTTCCTCTGCTTCGTTAAAAGACCCTCCACACAGCATCCCCAAAGATAGCATTTCTTCTGAAGGGAATTATTTTCCTCAGAACCTCCGTGACGCTAGCAAAAAAAATAGCTTTTTAAGAGGAATGAACTATCAATAGAGTTATGCATTATGTTAATGCTCGTAGAATACAAGTTTTTCAAGATTTGCAAAAAATATTTGGTTTCTAGGTTAAATCTATTCGTTGTCTTAAGTAAGTCCATTTTTAACATTGGCTTTGAAGGTTTCAAAAGTAATTTTAGGCAAGAACTCAAAAATATATATTATCGTAAAATTTCTCGTTTGAAGTCTATATATATATTAGTATTGTAATAGGATTATATTAATTTCTAATGCACAAAAAAATGATGATTCACTAACTTCGGATGAGTTCTATTTATATGGATATATCTAAGGATTTTTATCTGGATTTTTTACTTCACATTTATGTTATATTTAGTCTGGTGCGGGTCCGTACGCCACTAGCATACTTTAGCTTATTAGTTCATTATATAAACAACAACATTTTATGAAATTTAAGACAGACATTGGTGTGAAAGTTACATGATGCTAAAAACAGATTTCTGTCGACATTTAAGATAACGTAAAAGTAAGTATTGTTGACAGAGGCGGTTTGAGGGGTTGAAAAGTGGGGAGACGCAAACATTTTTCAAAGAAAGTATATCATATATTTATACCTTTTGTATCTAGAAAAAAACAATAGATCTATTACGTACGTTAAACTATAATAATTATGTGCAAACATAAGGTAGACCTACTCCCTAGGTACCTACTTCCGCGTATTATCACAAATATTCACAAAACCGAACAAAACTTTGTCCCTCGAGCATTAGAACCGATCATAAATAATCGATTCTCCTGCAAAAGTGTTCGTCGTTTTGAGGTGCGCCTCAACCTCGAACGTTGCCTACCGTTCATTTCGATTCTAAGTGACTTTACCACTCCCCTCTGAATACACAAAATCAGCGGCTCTCGGAGGCAGGCCCTATCTCCGCCTCACTAGCGTACTATTGTACGCATTATGTATTAGCTCGGCGCGGTGAGCAAAAATCCGCTTGTGACCGGCCGCGTTGCGCTGCACTGGCGTGAAGATTTACATAATATAAAGACAACCAGCCCCTAGTGAAATATGAAAATATTTAAAGCTAATAATTAAATTTAAGTAGCTTTAAGACTTATGCAATTTATATATTGGTAAAAATTAAATTAAAGTTTTACTTTATTTTGGTTTTATGGATATGTCTATCATTTCCCCTTTACTTCTCTATTTTTTTTTGAGGACGCAAAGCCTCCCCTGCCTTATTGTATGATCCGCCACTGGTTGTTAGCGCTTTCCCACAGTTTGAATAAAGTTTAAACGAGTATTCCGATGTTATGCACTACTGCAACTACTGCATTCGACAATACTACCTTAAAGCTCTTCACGTGCGGAACAAAACACCTCCTTTCCCTTTATTGCCCATTACGGCCTTCAAAATAACAAAGTCGATAAGAATTTACTCCAAGTTTTCTAGTTGCTATCTTCGCCGCCAGGGGCGTTACCTACCCACTTCCCCATCCGGTCTGCATAATTAAAGATGGCTTTCTTTGTTCCAAAAGGAAAAGTTGGTTGGCCATACTGTTTCTCAGATAATGTGCCCCCTCGTGGGGAGTTATCAAATTTCATTTGAATAATATCAGGAACTTGTGATTGGAATTAAAATTGTAATTATTTTAATCGCTTGGAGAAGTTTGTGTAGATTACGAGCGCGAATATTTAAAAGCAATATTAAGTAGGTACAACTTTTTTTCTGTCGGTGATTTTAACGCTTTAAAAGATTGAGCAGATTTATACAATTTTTTACCTTTATAAAATCACAGGAAGTAACTTTGCCTTGGCGAGATTCTAACTGCGTATTTTTTTACTACAGTATCAAAAATATTACACGTTTTAAATCGAGGAATTATATATTAAAACAATTTAAAACTTTTTCCACTAAACTTATTGGTGACCGTAACTGGTTTTAGTCTGATACCTGAATTTCTACCGATTTCTTACATATCTCTCTTAAACATTTGAAGTTTTTAAGCTCTAAAATATATGCTATTTTTTAAGAATTTTTTTATCTAGACGTGATCCATGCCGAAATGCAAATGAATTGAAATTCCCTCGATAGAAAAAAATCGCAAAATATGCTCCGAAAATTATTATAAACACGTTCATTTCACTTATTTTACAAGTTACATGTATGAAAAAATTCACAGTGTTTTTTTAAATGCTCTTTTAGATGTTTCTGACGAGATTTTTGCTCTATTTTAAACGAGTCGTGTTTTATTAAATATTTTCACAATTTTGGCTCCAATTTTATCGTTTCTAATATTAGCGTGCTCTCTCCAACATTCGTAATTAGTAGTAATTACATATCTCTCTATAGCCTTAAGGCCGTTATACACGAGCCCGATTTTCAGCCCGTTTCCAATTGGAGACAAAAGTCAACATTTTTCGATTTGCGCGATCGCTATTTTTACCTCTATTTTTATATCTAGGATTTCAATTTTCATCGCTGCAAACAACACATGAAACATACTGTTTGTTGTGATGCCTACTGAAATCGTATAATATGAAAATAGAGATGAAAACAGCGATCGCGTTAAGCGAAAAATGTTGACTTTTGTCTCCAATTGGAAACGGGCTGAAAATCGGGCTCGTGCATTACGCTCTTTAGGGCTATTTTTGGACTGGTGCAATTGTTTCTTAAGCTACGGTTTATATATTAGCATATTTGGGAGGGAGAGGGGGTGATATACAAGGATTTTATTAAAATTATCTGGATTTCCCCGTATTTGTTACTCTGTCGTCTTTGACGTTTGAATTTATAGTTATTTGGTTATTAGAAGTAGGCATAATTACCTCGGGTTAATAAATAAGTTTATTGTTCGGGGAATAGGTACCTTACATGAAATATTAATAACCCACTTTATGGTTGTCCTGTTGGTGTCTATTAATATCGTTATTATATTTATGATAAACACGGAATTTTTGATTGTTAGTTAAAAGGGATACATATTTTGTATTGGAGTAGGAAAAATATTTTAATATACTCTGTATAAACAAAATTCATATTTTCTTTAACATACGGTAAAATAATAGTGGATAAAAGAGCGGAGATTTAGCATATGATTCTAATCTTTTATTCATTAATTCCACCACGAATTATCAGTATAAAAAAAATAAAAAAAAATTATACTATATATATATATATATATATATATATATATAGTATAAATTTTTTTTATTTTTTTTGTATATTATTTTATTTTTATTATATATATATATATATTATCATGGACTATATTATCATGGATATAAGTCTTTCCAAGAGTTTAGGGATCGCCAAGAGAATGGATATTGGTCTATAGTTTTCCACTCTGTGACGTGAGTCACACTTATGGACCGGTATAATATAGGCTAACTTCCACCTATCAGGGAAAACCCCGTCACTCAGGCATTTATTAAATATTATGATAAGCGGCACACACAATGACTATGCAGCAGATCTAAGGAAAAACGCCGGTATTCCATCGTGACCCGCACCTTTGTTAATATCTAGTAAGGGTCGACCGAAATCTCGGTCTCGGTCTCGGTCTCGGCAATCTCGGCTACAAATTCTACCGAGAACTCTGTCTCGGTTCTCGGCGAAAAATCGCCGAGAACCGAGACAGTAACCGAGACCGTTGTAAGTAGGTACGGTATAGGATAATGGGATTCAAATCTACCGCGCGCGTCCAAATTCGTCACTTGGTGTCACGACAGCTCTCCCACGCACTGCGTGACACGCAGTGCGTGGGAGAGCTGTCGATTGTGATTGGTACGTATTTTATATTATATTACATAAAATCTCAATTATTTTATTTTTATTTTTAACATTGTGAGTAAAATCTCAAATTATTGTTTAATGAAATATTTAATATTAGATATAATTATATAAAATCTCAAATTATTGTTTAATTAAATATTTAATATTAGATATATTATATAAAATCTCAAATTATTATATAATTAAACATTATTACATTCTTAAAAATATAGTATATTGTGCAAAAATAGCGCTATTTCATTTTTTTCCTCAATTTATCTATTCTCGGTCTCGGCCGAGATTTTAATTTATTCTCGGTCTCGGTCTCGGTCTCGACCGAGAACGAAAAACCTGTCTCGGTCGACCCTTAATATCTAGTGACTTTAAACTCGATTGCACTTCTTTTCCGAGGACTTATGTCATCTTTGGGGATCCTGGGATGGTGGAGGGTCTTTTAAAGAAAGGAAGGAGAGGAATACCTGGGGAGGAATAAGATAAAAAGGGTAAGTAGAAATCTGGGGTTCAGTGTATCCAGGAGAGACGGACACATGAATCCATCCCTCTCGCTGCGGTGCATGGCGATTTTCCGAGAGAATCCTGCTGGAGAGGACAAAAGCTCTCCCTCAATCAGTCTCTCCCGATAAGCCGTGCCACGCAGTTTTGGGCAGATGCATCCGCCGCCAAGATCCGGGAAAACCTCACCCCATGAACCGGGCACCCTTGCGGTTTTAATTGAAGCGGCGCGGCTGTATCCATAACCGTCTCCCAAATAGAAACAATTTTTTCTAAAAATACAATTTGAACTTCATAAAACAATACAAAAAGATACATTTTTTATTAAATGGCATGTATTTAGGAAACATTTTAAAATTAATAATAATGTACCATATCCGAATGAACACAAAGAAAATAAACTTTATATTTATATTTCCATTAACGTAGGTAATTTGCACGCCAATAAGACAAGCAAGTTAATAATTTGTTGTCAGCTTATTTTTTTGGGGGGAAATGTTCCAAGATATTATTACTTTATTGATCCTCGAATAACAAATAATAAACACGAATAACAAATAAAAGTCGGTAACGTAAAGATACCCAAATAATACAAATCTATTTAAAAAGTTAAGCTATTCATATTCATTGGAAATTTTATTTGAATTCCCATACGAAATATTATTACGATTTTCCTGAAACTACTGCCATCTGTTGAATGGAATTGCAATTTTTTTAAGGGATGACAATTTCTTTTTCAATAAATCCACCAATGCCATCTATCTAGAGAAGCCAGAACTAAAACGAGAAAGTCTTCGAGGGTAGAGCGTACTCGGGTAACGCCAACAAATTATCAAAGGTTGGTTTTTTGGAAACTTGAAAAGTGTTTGTTCATACCGACAAAAGATGGATTTATTTAAATGTTTGGAAAACATATTTTTAAAGAATCCCAATAGTAATAATTTGTACAATATGTATAAAATAAAATGAGAGATATGATTTGAGATTTTCTTCATACATAATCTCACCTCAAATATAAAATTTTTTATGAGTTTGCCAGTATTTACGAGAATGATATTTAATGTAGCATGTTTTTATAATCAATAAACATCATGTAGGAGCTAATGCATATATTTTTTATATAATCTTTAAATTTATTTACAATGCAAATTAACTCTTATCTTTTTATGTATCACGCCTCTTTGTATTTGTTACCGGTAAATCGTCACGTTTTATTAACTTGTAAATTTTGTCTTACCTACATCAAATTATTGTTTTTATACCAACTGCGATTTAAAAATAGTTTTTGTCTTCTTTCCTATAAACATATTATTTTTCATTAAATGCACCTTTATACCTACCTTACACCCTACATAAAAATTAATAAAACGATGAAATATATAAATTATACGTATAGAGTTTAGAGAGTGAGAAATAATAAATAGATGAAATATATATTTTTGCAAAGCCGCCAGAGATGGTGATATAAATATTTTCTTAAAGTTAATTTTATTTATTTAATTATTACTAATGTACCTTATAATTGGGTAGTGCTTTGCGTTTTTGCTTTTTGGGATTACCAATCCAGAACTGCTACAATTCTTATTCGTGGTTCATGGGGTGAGGTTTGACCAGGTCCTGGCGGCGGATGCGTCTGCCCAAGAACTGCGGAGTGGGCCGGATTTCCAGCTGGACTTTCTCGACTCAAGGCTTTGCGCCATAGCAGGAGGGTTAGATATCACTCCTGGATATACTGATCATTGGATTCCTACCAGCCTTTCATACCATTTTCCTTCCTTCCTCGCCTTCCTTTCCTCTAAAAGACCCAACACACAGTATCCCAAAGGTTGCCTTAAGCCTTGAAGAAAATTATTTTTCTCGGGGCATTTTATGTGGATTAACGTAAAATTAAATATAAAAATGAGCCCTTTAAGGATGATTGTTTAGATATTTTCAATCTATAGAGTACAGAAATATACTTCGGTGGAATAGGCTGGATTTTAAGGTTTCTCTTACTAATTCATCCAAAGTCCATGTCCAGTCCATGGTTAGAAATTGGCAGGTAAACAAGTACGCACTTGAGGTTTTCGGTAAATTAAAATTAAAAACTTGAAAAAATATATAATATCGCCGTAGTGAAATCGAAAATCTACTTCGTAAAATCGTTACTTCGTTCAGATAGGGTTTTAGCTGATATTTTTTTGAAAAATGACCTTAGAACGCCAAAACATTTTTTTTGCTCAATTCTATACCAAAAATAATTTTCAGAACCATCTGTGTTGTATTTTCGTAGATGTATGTACCAATGACTAAGTTCTAACAACAAGCATTTTCAATAATCATTCATTTTACAAGGTTTATATCACTTACACTCTCTATTTTGTTTGTATCTTGTTCGTAAATTTAAGTCGCATTACGGCTCGTCACTTCATTTGTGTAGGGTTCTAACTACGCCTTGCCATTTTCTAAGGTTTCTATCTTTCCAAATACGTATTTTCGTAATCTATTTAATAATTTTAGTTACAGTATTTTGGTTTATCATATTTTAATGAGAAATATTTTTATAGGACGTTGCCCTAGCTTGGAATTGAATTAGGAAAATATAATTAGAACCTTGTGCAACGAATTATTATGCCCTAGCTGATTGCACATGGTTCTATTTGCATATTTAGATATATTCTAAAACGGTAAGTATGCGTCCTATTTAAATACTTTCGTTTAAAATATGTTCAATATAAATACTTTACAGAAGATTCATTCTCAAAATAGGAAATTGATTAATAGATTACGAGAAATCGACTTTGCAAACTTTGACACCTCATATCTCAGAACAAGGTGAAGTGATGTTAGAATCTTCCAAATGAAGTGACGAATCAAAAGGCGGTTTCTGTGGTAAAAATACCAAGATACTAGTCATAAAACTAGTTTGAATATTGCAACAAATAAATAAAACACGAAAAAGCAATATAAACCTTGCAAAAATAACCAATCACCAAAATCACATTCTTAATCGCAACCCAATTTGAACAAGTTTATGAATTTCTTTTATATAGCAGCAACATATGATTCTTGTAGGAAATATTAATGCTTTCTGAAGATTTTCAGCTCAACACGCACAAACTTTCTCCAACAAAGGATGTTCCGTGCCGAAAAACTGTTACATTCGGATTCTTGTAATAAATGTTCCGGCCCATTCATTGCCAAAGTTGCCCCATCTCGCTTTAAGGCTGTAAGGGTAGGTACTAGGTACCCATTGTGTTCCGTTTATATTTATTTCTCATTTCGCTTTTGCTATAACTTGGTGGCACGAATTCTATGATATTAAACTTGGATTCAAAATACCAAACTTGTTCTAGATTCATTTTAACGTTATTGTTGACAAACAACTTTAATAAGTTGGATATTACATTGTAATCTATCTATTTATTTAGGTGAGTGACTGTAGCGGGCAACATACATATTAATTTAATACAAATCTACAATATTATTCCGAGATTGTCGACATTTCGCACAATTGACCTTGAGATTTGAAAAAAAAATCATTTCCTGTATCCACCCCCTCAGGCAGAATTATAAAATTTTGTCCACTTGACTTTCAAAATAATAGGAAAATTACTCTCTATATTGGATTTCGAAAAACATTTCCGGGAATCGTAATATGTACTTCTTATTATTATATAACTGATAGAAAGTGTTTTTTCTCTTTCAAAAGTGCGTATTTACCGCCGTAATTTATAACATGGCGGTCCTTGAACAAACACATTTCGCGTATACTTAAGTGAACAAAAGAACCATTAAAATGCATTATTTTTCGAGTTTTCGTTGAGTCCAAGCTGATCCCAACTGCGTAGAGCCAGTGAGACTATGTCATCCCCAACTGTGGTATGTTATGAAAAAATGTACCACATGCCAACTTTTATTAACTTCAACAATTTCAATAATAATACAAAACATATTCCTATTTTTGAAACTGACAATTCGTGGTGGAATTCCATTATAATATATTATAATCAAACAAGCCAATGGCTCTCCACGCAGCGCAGAACCACGAGAAGTGGAAGAGCCTTGCCCATCAGAGAAATTGGAGTGGGGGTCACGATCCTCAGCAATGAGGATCTGACTTAAGAAGTGGAGTAGGAAACTAATTGACGTGGTCAAAAGTGCTAATCCTTTGGTGGGAAAGTCCGAATAAAATATTGTAGTCACAATGAACGACGTATTTAAAAAAAAATATGTGAATACCGCAAAAGTATTCACAATTGATTTATCGAATTTTTTAAATTCAAAATTGCTAGTATTGCAACCAGGATTGAGTCAAACACAGACAGTTATACCGACGCATTAATACTTGGTCATACATTGGTGACCTACATCTGCTTCGCTCCAAACACTGCCAGTTTCTCCAAACCAGTCCTCCAGTCCTCAATCTGGCGAGCGATGCGTCCAATCTTAAAATGCGTTGTAGGCAGATAGTTGAAAGCCCTTTGTGGATGCTTCGCTTTTCTAGAATGGACACTTTTGGGCGTCTGACTGTTCATTTTTCTCAAGCACCATATTTTGAGGGCATTCATCCGTTTTCTTTAGCTTGATCTAAGTGCCAATGTTTTCACATAAAATATGGGGGGGGGGGGTTTCTTTAACGATGTTATTATTATTTACTTACAAATATAAGTCTAACGACGATTTTATCTTTCACAAATTGTTTAATACAAGCATTGGCCTCTTTGCTGCAAAATATGTAGCTATTTTATGCAAAGTGACTGGAAAAGTAGAAATATTCGTATCTTCAAAATAAAAGGTCAGAATGCACTATTATATGTAGTCATAATTAATTTAATTTTCTATTTTATTTTGCCCTTTTGACTTCTTAATTATTTATTAGCTAGTTGAGAGCGTCTTGCTGCGTTATGAGGCTTAATCTAGAATAATCATTAAATATTACCACTAAAATAAAAGTCCAGAAAGACAAAGCACAAATTTTATATTATTAATAAAATACTTTATTACAAAATTAACTATCTTGAATGGCTTCAATTAATCAACATCATTATACCCAAAAGATCTTGCCGACATTTACTACCCTTATCAAAAGTCCGAGACTTCACAGTATTCATTGGAAATAAATATTCTGATCCGGGAGATATCTTAAGATTAAAATTAATTAATTAAAATTAAAATTAATCTTAAAATAATCAATATAAATGTTGTTTATTCCGATATGTACTTTTATTTATCTAGACACGTATAGACGTATATACTTTCTATCATTTTTTATTATATTTAATATTTATTTGTTTGAGGATTCTAAGTATCTGTTCACATTTTTGTAGCTACATTTTTTCATTATATTATATTTTCTTTACTGTTTTTATTTTTAAGTATTTATTATAACAGTGAGAAAAACAACATGTGAAATAGAATGTAAAAGCCCATTAGGGCATGTAATAAATAAATAAACTAGCCCTCAGTACAAAGATAAGTTTAATAATAGTATTGAATCGTTTTGCAGTGATTGCTTGTTACCTCTAATGAAAATTAATTACCCTGTAGGCTTATCACCTCCAAACTAAGTGACATTCGTTAATACTGTTTTGGTTGGTACCTTCGATTTTCGACCCAAATACTGTTTGGTTCTCTGTGAACGTTTCTTGGAATTACTGTCAAAGCGGTTTTCCCTACCTTTACACTACGTAGGTACTATGTGTTAACGTTTTATAATAAAATCACTATACAGGGTGTTAATAATTAGTGTTACTTGACTAACGAGTACTTACCAGTGATTCCTGATATTATTTAGAGTAAAAAATGTTAACGAAATTTTCCAAATTCCAAATTAAAACATAAAAAATCAGTTATTGGACGGGTTACTAAATGGTTAGGGTTGAGTTGAGTAGTTACTCGGATAAGTGACCAATGATGTCATGTAGAAGAATTTTTTGTTTGTTTAGTTTTGAAGAACACAAAATAGATAAAAGGAACGTTAAAAAAGTCTCAGGAGACCAAAATTTAAGTTTTTTTTTTACTCTAAATAAATTCCGGAATCACCTGCAAGAGTCAGTTAAGTACGTCCCTTAATACCCTGTATAGATCAGTCAATTTAGCAAAATTCCTTGCAAAAGGTCGGGTAGTTTTGAATGTTTGATATATCGTTTGGGTTGTCACAGTGATGTTAAAACCAAGATTGCGACCTCAGCGAAACCCCTCCGACCTTAACCGGCATATACAGCAAAATGTAGGTACTTATTTTTGATAACAGACGTTTATTTTTTTTTTAAATACGGAGAAAACAAAAAAGTGCCTAAATTTAGGTGTTTTTGCCAGGAGTGCCGGACTTCGAAGTTTGTCGTCGTCGAAAACTTATTATATATCAAAAATTCAAAACTATCCGAAATTTTGCAAGGAATTGCCTTTTTTGGGCTATATTGACAAGTGATAATAAATGCCGCTGACACAAAGGGTATAATATGTTTTATTCATTTCATTGAAAGAGGAATTTTCGATGGCATAAATTATTAATTAATGAATGAAATTTTATTTTTTTTTTTTTACAATTCACAATTCACAAAAAAACTATATTTATATATTCACACAGTGTATTTATAATCAAGAAAAATTATAATACCTTTCCCGCACCATAAAGAAACAATCACTTTTGTTTGGAGAAGGAATTCAAGCTTAAATAATAAAACCATATAAAGCAAGCAATAAAATAATGCAAATAATAATAATAAGAAAAAGATTCTTTTAAATAATTCTAAAATGGACATTTATAGTAAATTTAGGTAATTTTTCAATTTAAGATTTTGCAATTCGTGAATCTTTTCATTTCGTTCAATATAACATACTAGCTGGTACCCGGCATGCGTTGCTACGCCATTTAATAAAAAAAATGGTTCTCCCTGTGTGTCCTTTCCCATTCGTCCCGTTCCCCTTCCAGCTCCCCTTCCTCTACCGCATTCCCTTTCCTTCTCACTTTCCCACTCCGCTTTCTCCACCTTACCTCTCCCCACTCCACTCTCCCCCCTCCCGAATACCATACATTCAGTCCCTGTACATTCAGTTTTCAAACAGCTCGCGTGCCACCTACTACATTTTTATACCAATTTAATAATGCCAGAGTTCACCAGTAGTTTTATACAAACCTTGTCCTGACAATAACGCACACAAAAAATGTACATACATTTCAGCGATTCATTTTTTTTTATATAGATGTATTAAATTATATCTTTTCGTGTGTTAGAGTGTCCACTCCGAGAGTTCTCCGGGGGCACATTGATAGTGCTAGACGCTACGCCGAACACCATTAGGCTTGTCCTGACCCCCAAAGCCGTGCTAAGCGTTGGCCAGATAAGTGCAAACAAGCATTTTTTTTTTTTAATGTGAATATCACGAAAGGTCCTGACTGCTTTCAACTACCTTGAGATAGTTATACTATGGCATCCCCAATTAGGACAGGTTCTGAGGTGAAAGGCGTGGGGATGGGAAGAGGAGAGTGAGCAAGTTCCTGGCTATTCAGATTTGTTCACCACATTTCAAGCAACGGTTCAATTCTGAACACCAGGGCGATACTGCGAGAATCTTCATTCTTGAAAAAACGCGATGGAGGCAATTGTTGTTGCTATAGAAATAAACTCCTGAGGATCTTCCTCATCTTCCAATTCTATGTATAAGGATAATTTTAGACAATACTAGTAAAGATCCGCGCCCGATGAAGGAGGAGGGGGGGGGGGAGGGGGGTTGACCCCTAACACCCCTCCCTTGTATATGCTCTTTTATAATATATGCATATTAAACATTATTGTTCTTTGAAATGCCCTCTCTAGCCAAATTAAACACGCACTGGAGCGACAACGGATTTTAAAACTTTTTTCTCCGATTGTTCAAGATTTTTTGGTGATCATTTTGAATATGTTCCGTCCACATTTAAAAAAACATAACTCCTTATTTTAATATGGAGACACACAAATTGATTATAGTTCTATATATCCAATGAATTCACCTTTCCTTTATCGATTATCATATATTTGTAGGATTTATTAATTATTTTTATCATTAATTGCCTACAAATAAGGGGAAATTAGCCAAAATTGGCAGCAAAGCAATCGGAGGTATTTTAAATAGTGCCATATTGTGGAAAAAGTTCAGGTGTTTAAAGGATTATTTGAATATATTAACTTTTCACAAAATATGAAGGTAAAATACATATTTATTAACTATTGCAAGAAAAATAGGTCAATGGCAAAATGTAAATGTCTTTCTTTGGAAATTGAAACGCGGAGAGCAAAAATTGTGAAAAAAATATATTCTGAAAAAGGTTACCAGATCAGGAGAATAAATGGATCTGGAATTACCGTCCAAGTGAGCCCTTAAATACCCACTTTCATAGTATTAACAGTTCAATGGTTTTCTTCTTGCGAATTTCAATCATGGTTCAAAAAATCTCTGAGCTAATGTCATCCTATCCGAATCGGTCATATTTAACTGTATCCTACTTCGACTAAGAACTACCAACATTATCTTCATTTCCTTAATACATTTTTTTTTTGTTAATTGAAATTCTCAATTCGAAATAAATTATACCTGGATAGTGTCTTGGATAAATTTATCAATTTTTATTTAATATGCGACATCTATTGACTTTTATGCAAATCTAGGCTAAATATTTATTTTTTATTTTTAACTTGATTAGTTAAATCTCAAATTGTAATATTTAATTAATGAAGACAATACTAGCGACACTCTGTCAAAAATCTGAAACAGAAAATTCAGAAAAAGTTAGTCACATCAAGGATTCGAAAATCTGAAACATAAAAATATGATAGTTAAATATGACCGAATTGGATAGGTTCATATTAATTTATATCGATATCTCCGCTCCCACAAGTCAAAGGTCCTCGGTTCGATTCCTAGAGGTGACCGAATCTTTGCCTGAATTTTCTTTTTCAGATTTTTGACTGAGTTTCGCTAATATTATCTTTATTAATTAAATGTAACTCTTTAAGATTTTACTCATTAAGTTTAAAAAAATTAATAATATAAATTATATTGCTTAGGAAATATTCGCGAATCTTCCTTTTCATAGTCAACTAGCTGACCCGACGAACTTCATACCGCCTCAGAATCAACAACTGTTGTGTTAACTTATTAGCTGAATTTATCATATTTTTTATTAAGTTAAAAATTACACAATGAAGCAATTATCGATGCGCAACTGTCCGTGTTTTGTTTTTGTCAGTATCAGGATGGCATTGTGTACGGATTTTTTTGTGATTTTCTAACTTTTCAGCTTATTTACGGGAATTGCTTTTCATTTTCTTTATACGTGTGAGGAAGATTTATCATAATTATTGTATTTTTCCTTTGGATGGGTGCAGACATATAATGAATGTTGACATTTAGTGTGTAAGAAAGAGGGGCAGCATTATATGTATAAGAACAAAAGCAAAACAATCAGCGCATTGACATTTGACGTTTTTGAATTTTTGGAATTCACTCACTATTCAATATTATACTTATCACAATATCGCTGCAGCTCTTTCAAAAGATGAGCATTTGTTCCGTACAATATGTATGAGAATTTTTTTTCTCATACATAATGATAATTTAATAGCCATTCTGCTATTCGGGGCGGAGAAAAATCCAAAAAATCAAAGATCATACAAATTGGTCCAGCCATTTTTGAGTTATAAATGGTGTAACTAACCCTACTTTGGTTTATATATTATGATAGGATGAAAAGCATTTAAGAAAAAAATAAAATTAAATTGATAACGTTTCAAAAAAAACCCATCATGAAAATTACAAAAAAAAAACATTTTAATGGAAAAAAGTCTACGACATTATAAGTAATTATGTAGAGTTTTTACGGTTTTTAGTGTTGATTAATAAAATAAAGTTATCTTAAAAATATAGCCTTGAAACAACCGTAAGAATTAAGATAAACAGGTGAGTTATTATAGCTATTTCACAGTCGTTTCGTAGGAAGGAAGGAACGGAAGGAAGGAAGTAGGAGGAAGGAAGTGGGAAGGGAGATTTATCTTGACCGCGAGGCCGGATTAACCGAATCCCAAATTTGGTTTATTTTATTTATGGCGAGCCTTGTTATTTGTACGGGGGATTAAGGGCATGGATTTATTTCCCCGAGATGTAATAATGCTGAAATATGTTCCGCACTGTTCTGAGCTTTCAATATTTCAATATGCAAATGTAACGTAATATTTCATGGCGGCTCGTATCGTGGCTACGTGGAAATTTAATTGAATTCTTAATTCGGGTTCGAATGAAAACAGAATTTGATAATGGGTGGCAACATTCGTTTATTAACAAATGTGTTGTAATATAAATTTATTGATTAGATTGATTCTGATTTTAGACAATTATTGAAATATATAGTAGTCCCAGAGACAGTAAGTACATTTCTTCAAGGCAAAATCGGGGAGCCGGCTAAAGGGCGCGGACTTTGAGCATCGTGTATGTATTTTATTTTCTATCTGCTATCATAGTAATTACTTACATTACAACATAATCATATAACGGTTTTTCTCCTCATAACTTATTTTAATTTCAGAAGGTTTCTTCGACTGGTTATAGCCGTTATTTTTTTTTCTTTTACTAACACTATTATCTCTATTTTTATGTTACGTATTTCAGTAGAATTATTCCACGGACTGCTACTTCTATTTATGTTTTATATAATTTTAATGTAAGTACTTGCACACTGCTTACTAACCCCGTATGCATGGACATTGGAGGGTCTAGAGTCGTTCAAATAAATATATATATATATTTTTTTTATTTTTTTTTATTAACCAATACATATAATATACAATTAAACAAAATATATATAATATACAATATTGGTGGTAACAATACCTCCCTAATTGAGAAATTCTCGTGTTTAGGGAGGGAGCACTATCAGATTGACAGTACTATACATATTTGACAGTTGTTACAATTTGGATGTATGTAGAACTACTTTTTTTAATATATACAATGAATAATTAGTTGAATAATAATTTTGAAATAATTTTTTTTTTGTGCAAAATGGAAAAATTTTTTACAATGAAAATATGAGTTGGCATTTTTTTTTTTACATAAACATAATGTGAATTTTCATACATAGAGAAAAAATAAGTTGACATTTTTTTTTGTTCAGAATGGAAATATAAGTTGGCACATCGTAACACATACCTATATCTAATAAATAGTAAAATGTCTTTTAAGTTTTTGTTTAAAAATTTCATAATTCCTTTCGGATTGTATTTCTTTGGGGAGTTCGTTAAAGCATTTTATGGCTGAGTATGTGTAATGATGTTGGGTTGTTGTTGTATTAAGTTTAGGGATTATTATTTGTCCTAAGGTTCTCGGCCTGGTGCTAAATGACTTTGTTGTTAGTTTATCTTTGTGGATTTGAAGTAATGCATTTTTTTGATAAATTTTATTTAGTGGTAATACTTTGAATTCATCGAATAATTTTTGGGTTGAATAGTCTAATTTTTTCTTTAGAATAATTTTGATGAGTCTTCTATGTACTATTTCAAGTGGGGTTAAGTTGGTTTTATACGCTCCTCCCCAGCCTATTATTCCGTATTGTAGAACTGATTGGGCTAATGCATAGTAAACCTTTAGTAGCATAGATTTTTGTAGAATATTTCTTAGTTTGAGGAATACGTAATAAAGTTTACGTATTCTGTTTACAGTTTGTGCAATATGTTCTGTCCATTTAACATGTTGATCTATAATTATGCCTAAATATTTAATATTACTTTTTTTTGAGATTTTTGAGCATTTAGGTGAATTGCAGTTGTCAGTATAATTATTACAAGAGTCATGAATAGTAATATTGGAATTTATTGTTGGATGGAATTTGTCTGATAATGTAAAAGTCATAAAATAGGTTTTGTCAGAGTTTAAGGAAAGGTAGATGTCATCCAACCATTGTTTTAGGTTTTTTGTAAGCGTAGCTTCATTCATTAAAAAAGTAGAGCCTTGATGTGTGCGGTGAAGGAGGAGGCCATTATGATTCCTTGTAACGTTGTTGGGAAAGTGGCGGGGTCCCCTCCAATAGTCCCAGAGACAGGTCGTCATGAACGCACGTCGCTACGTCGAGAAAAAAATCTTTCTTCTAGCAAGTCATACATGAAAACGATAAAGACAGAAGGTACTATGTGACGTTAGGTATGGCCTCTCTCTGGGATTACTCTATCATCATCATTTTCATCTTCATAAATGTTCTACTAATTTCAGATAAAACGCTTTTATTTTCAGAGCATGTAACCTATTTAATACGAATATCAATGATATGGACATATTTTATTAGCTAAAATTGAAATATCTTAAATACCATATTGCAATTTATCATGTTGTTGCTACGAATCCTGTCCGATGGCATGTCTTTCAATTTGTATGTGTTCAGTTTAGTTGTAGGTAGGTATATACCTATTAGTGATTTTTGCTAGTGGGAACTACTCGATCGGAAATTATTTTTAACTAGCAGACCCGGCCACACGTTTCTGTGGCTAACGAAACACAATGCCATCTACTGACAACGCCATTACCTAACCTTCATAACCAACGCCATCAGTTAATTTGCACACATATCAAATCCACACATTATACATTTCAACCAATTTACACAAAACCTCGACAAATGATATACCTACACAGGTTCCATGCCAACTCAGAACCATTTCAGATAGGTCATTAAAAACTATGAAAAAATAATTTTAAAATAGCCGGTAACCCTAACATAAATTTACCTATTTAACCAATTTTTTATTTATTTTTTTGTCATCACTCTTAATGACCTTTCTGAGGTGGTTCTGAGTTGGTTTCATTCTGAGTTGGCCAGCCACCACGCGAATCCTCGCAAATCAATCCATCTATTGGTGAAAACGTCATGAAAATCCGTTGCGTAATTTAAAAGATCGAAGCGTACATACAACGGGAGCGACTTTGCTTTGTACAATGTAAATGAGATTGCAAGCGACTGAGTCATTTAAATGTTCGCTTGTACCTAGATAGCATGCAGTTGGTAACACTTTCTCAGAAGCAGTAGGTGTGTACAACTACACGGAATATAGTTAGAAACAGGCTATAATAAATATAATAATAATAATCAACGTTAGCATAATACCTACTATTCCTCTCGATGTGGTCTACATTATTTAATTAGCATATTTTACTTCATGATTGCTGTTACAACACAATAAAATTGTTGTATATTAATATAAGTAAACAAATAAAACACAATTTGAGTACAGTTTATTTGTCTAATCACACAACAATTTACAGCTTAAATATTTACAAATCATATAACGTACCCATATTAACAGGTTTCTATGTACATATATTAGTAAACATGGTAAGAAAATCACAAATTTATTAACGAGATCAATTACATGGAAGTAAGGGCTCATCTGCTAGACATTGCGAAAGAGGCTTGAACATGAAATCTACTGAACTGGCTAGATAGAATTACATGGAAACTGTTGACGATGCATGAAGCTAGAAGAAGCGAATATCCTTTGGGTTGGTGACCCCTGCTGAGGGCGGAGGGAGGGGGTCGAGCTGAAGCAAATGAAAAGTCGTATTCTGAAAATGGACAATTTTTTTAGATATGTGGTTTATAATTTTAATTAAATTTGTGTATCAATTTGGTGAATTACTAATTCGTGGTGGATTACATCATCATGGTTTAACAAAACTCATTTTAAAAATGTTCCACTGTTTATTGGTTGATATTTATGTAATATGGATAAACTGGAAAAACACTTGAATTAAAAAATTTATAAATACAGTAATTTAAGTATAATACTCATTTCCTCGTTTGCACTAGTCTGAATATAACTAAAAAAGAAAACTAACGAATACATAGTGAAACATAGTTTAAACAATGTGATATTTTAAATGAATTTGCAAATCGTTTGGTGTTTCAATTGTTTATGTCATGTTTAAACATAACAAATTAGTAGGTATTGGACAGTTAGGGGCGGTTTGATGGATTGGCTTGTTACTCGGCTGAGTGACCAGTTACGACGTAATAAAGAATTGTGAAAAAAACATCAAAAAGTACATTTTTTACTCCAAATAATATCAGGAATCACAGGTAAAAGTAAGCCTTGTCTGTCTCTTCCTTGTATATACGATAAGGTGGGTCACGACAGTATGGGAAAAAAATCTTGTTTTGATTTGACTAATAGTGATAAAAGGTGCTAAATGAAGATATAAAATATCTCAATTTTTTTAATAATATTTGGATAACATCTTCTTCCTCCGGTTTGACTTTGAAATTTCACATAATAGAGAAAAACCCTCCCTTGTTAAATCTTAAAAAAAATGTTACATAAACCATTAAAAATTAACTATTTTTCAATAAAACACGAGATAGAGGGAATATTTTGATTTATTATTTAAAAAAACATATGAATATACTTAATTCAAATTATCTCAAGGCAGTGTATTCAAATACCAGCAACATCCTTCTTACTCTCGAATTTCGGCATTATTTTGCGAGACTCAATCTTGGAACTTTTTGTAAATGATTTCGTAAGTATATACTATATATAATAAAATATGGTTTAAATGATTCATCGTAACTTTTATATATACTATACATAACCCCTTAAAATGAAAATTTTAAACACGTTGCGACCCATTTGGCAACCTTTTATCGCTCTTAGAATTTAAAAATAACATTTGTTTTAATGACCCACCTTAATACACGGTATCTGGAAACTTGTAGTATAAGCGGGAAATCGTATAATCTACATTACATTAAGAGACAATTCTTTTGAGATTAACATTTTTTGACATGTTTCTTTTTCGAAGATGGTTTTTTTTTAACAAAAAATTGGTTGCTATGATGCTTACTATCTCAATAAATATTGTCAATGTGTCGAAACATTGACCCAACTCCAAAAGGTTTTTGTAGGTTGCGACTTTTTTTTTAGTTCACTAGTTTTCCTCTTGAACTATTGGTTTCCGGACATGTTTGTAAAGATTTGAATGAATACGTTTAAAAAGAACCAATCCCGTAGGCCGTGCAATAATGTATGCATTTTATACGAATGTTATTTGAGCCACGATTAATTTGATCAACTTACTCCAAAAGTTTTTTGCTTTCGTAAATAAAAATCTTACCATTGTGGAATTCCGTTATTATTTTTAGGGCTAACTATTTTTTTTAATCGATAAAAAGTGTAAAATTGTTTCAACATTAAAAATTTACCTGTGTCTTTCCACTCGTGGTTATCGTATTCGTCCACCACCTTATTGAGCGGGTACTTTTGCTTTTTCTTTTTATGTTTTTCTGGAAATAAAAATAAAACATAAATACTAATTCTACCCGCACACTTGCACGATTTAAGGTGATACTTAAAAGAATTCATAATCTTCTCTTTCATAGATAGCGCAAGTTTAATTATTTTAGGGAAAAACGCTTTTTACAAGTTATGTTTTGAAATAAGAAGATGAAATATGAAAATGAATAAATAGTTTTGTCCATAAAAAACTAAAATCATTCAAGAAAAGCTAATATAACGAATTCAATCACCAATATATATTGTATTTGTTAGCCTTTTATGAAAGAATATATCGTCAATTATTTTAAGTGTCGTCTTAAATAAACTAAATTCATTTTTAAGATTTTTTTTTAAGTAGTGTCAACTTCCCAAATTATTTCTTCAATTGTTATTCTAGTATTGAACGCGATATTATTGGATGGGGATCTACTACATCTATATATATAATTAAAGGAAATTAATTAAAACCCTAAGATAAAAAAAACTTATTTCCAACTTGACTTTTTTGTAAAAAAATTGGTTAATTGTTATGTGTAGTGGACAGCACTGATTTATTAAGCTTAATTACTTCCCATATACCTACCAAGAAGAACAAATCGATCTCAAATTATTTTTAATTGCAGCAAAAATATCCTAACTGAGTCATTTAGATACTCAACATACTATTAAAATTATTCAAAAATATGGAACCCTCTACTTGACCGCGTATTCATCACACCAGTTTAAATCAATATATTCCTTTACACATTCGGACAAAGGAACCACGGTTACAAAACGGATAGAAAAGTTTAATGAGCACAAGTTAAGAAAAGTCTGGAAGAAAGAGGTCAATGAATAACATTTCGTACATAAGTTTGAGTAACGCCCTTGAGGTGATTTTTTTTACAAAAATGGCTCTGTATAAATTAAAAATCATCCAAATATTATTATTATTATACAGATCAATCAAATTTATCATGATAAGACTTTTGGCCGTGAAAATCTGAAATTCTTTTGACATGATTTGAGATTCACACTCACATCTGCCCTGATGATGGACACTGAAACGCTGTCCAATACTTTGGCTAAAAAGGAGGAGGCGCAACACGACATAATAACCAACCTAATCATTAAACAAGATAACCCGATTACAAAAACACTTATTTTTAATTGCCCCAAAAAAATCGGATTGAATTAAGAAATCCAAAGATGTGCGAATTTATTGAAGTAAGAGCTCACATTTTGTAGTTTTTGTGACTTTACTTACCTACTGATAGTTAAAGATTTGGAAATCTACCAAAAATCTCTTTTACTTCAATTTAACGAAACTGATATAATTTCAAAGTTTGTGAAACCTTGTCAAATGTATTAAACACAAACATGGTCAACAACTCACCCTTCTTTTTCATGGGAATCACATTGTCTGGAAACAGGGGCGCCGCACTGGTGGTGGTCGAAGGGGCAGGGATTTCTAAAGACAAAACCATAAATGTATTGATTGAATTGTAATATTTCATATGGTACTTTATGCAAGGCTGCATTCGTACATCTTTAAATGGCATAATTTTAGATAACGCTAGGTGCATATTCCGTATAAACTGCTACAAGATTTTCAACACACACAATTCAATTTGATTTGTATTTAATTAGAAAAGCTGACGAATGCGCTGGGATACGCAAATATCCGATACTCGACGATTTGAGTATCTTCGCGTCTACTAAAATACATCTGCGTGCAGATTCATACACAGGCATACGTTGCCGACATTTTTTCGGTGATGGCAATCTTCCTCGACCAGCCGGTTTAAATCTGTACCAAACACGACGCGCATCGTACAGATTTTAAACATACTAGTAGAAGAGCAATGAATAAATATTCACACTCAATAATAAATATTCACATTAAGCAATTAAATATTCATACTCATCATCACTTGTAGCAGACACATTATAACAATGCATGTTCTTAGATTAGTGCTGTGAATAAAACTGTCAATAAAAACTGATAGCTAAAGCAGGTGTGAGTGAGATTATAAAAGCTATGTAGTTTTGACATTTCGAGAAATCGTGGCGATGCGGGGCTAGTGATTTCAATGGCGACGTAAACGGACGGCGTGCAATAAGTGAATACGCAGCATTAGTATCGGATACTTTTGTATTCTTGTGGAAGAAGAGCCGTAAAGTAAATAAACCTATCGAAGAAAACAGTGAGACAGAAACGAAAAATACAAAACAGAAAATAAATTATTTTCATAGTTTCTACACCAAAATTTGAAGAAAGCGGCCAAAGTCAGATAATACATAATTTTGAAATCAATTGAAAACAGTTGTTTCAGACGGTCATCTGTGGATTTAAGAATATATTTAAAATGCCTTATAATCTGTTTATTATTTTTGTTTCATTTAAAAAAAGGAGCTATTTTAAAACATGCGTTACTTTTCTTTTTCACTTGTCAATTTCAAAGTTAGCAGACTTACCATCCAGTCGTATGACTCCATCGGTCTCTCCCAGCGAGTTCTTGGCCACACACTTGTAGGAGCCGAAGTCCCTTGGTCCAACGCGTCGGATCTTCAGCATCATGTAGCGCGTGTAGCCGCTGTCCATCGATACCGCCTCGTACTTGTCACCTGTTGGTTCCATTTCTACAATCAGACGGCATCCGGCAACGTGAACAAGAATGACAATAGAGTATGAAGAATGAAGGGACTATTGAAGAGAGTGAGTTTTTGGTCACACATGTATAGGTGTCAACGACAGGAACTCTCCTGCAAAACAACTACACTTTAAAAAATTATTATGAAGCGTTAGGAAAACACATAATATTCCTTCTTATTTTGACAAAACCTCCAAATGGCTTATGGAATTTTCACAGGTATACCCTAGCGAGACAGGCATCGAATAATATAATGTAATCATCCCAGAAAAATATATATTTTTAAATTAAGATAAAGACTGATATATTATCAACACAGTGGACAAGATAAAAGTGAGAACTGAGTAAACAAAAAAATTGAGAAAAAACAACGTATTTCAAAAGACGACCGTATAGATTGAGGAAACTCCGAGAGCGGTAAGGCCGATACATTACTAGTCCATATTCCAGACCTAGAGTCAAGTTTTCAGTTTTAATTGATCTTTTTCTTTCTCTGAATATAGCGGAACAGAGCTACATTTAAAATATTTGGAAGATTTACGGACCTGATAATATCATATCCCCTCTTTCCGTGGTCCAGTAATTAATAGAAGCTGGGTAGGCTTCTGTGTGACATTCGAGAGCCACGTCCTGCCCGAAGTACGCTGCTTCCAGTTGGTTGGGGATGGACAACATTGGAGGAACTATAAAAGTATAAAAGGTCAACCATTTTATCAGCAGTTGTTCAGTAAAGTCATTTAAAATTGAATTTATAATTGATCAAAAAATAAAACTAGACTTAAGAACGTTCCTTGAGGAATGCCATCAAGTGTTTTAATAATGTAGAGTTAATAATAATATTTGCACATGATAACACTGCTACACAATAGTTACTTTATTGTAATTAGAATGTATAGCAAAAATATCTTACATTGCACCATGAGCATGACTCTTTTGCTGATAGACGGAGGCACTCCGTTTGAAGCGATGCACAAATATGCCCCCATGTGCAGACGAGATACCTTTGTTATTGAAAGAACTTCACCATCGACGACGTTCACTAAAAAATGGTTTTAATTGTCATAAAATTATGTTAAAATAATAATAACAATAAATGTTTTACCAATTTAATATATATATCTTCCTTTTTTGTAACAAAAAGAGATTATGATATCCTTATTGGGATCTTCCAAATTGGGGGTTTCATTAATATATGAAAAATAATAGTATGAATAATAATAAGTAAATATGTATTATGTAGTGCTTTTTTCTGAAAGAAGTGAAAATATACTCATTCGTGTGAAGCAGATACTTTGTGATGTGACATTATAATTTAAAATAAAACAATAACTTTGTTAACACCACTTTTATTTTATATACTTATGCCTATATATATTTTTGCCTATACACTAAGAATAGTTTAGGTAAGTTTTTAATGACCAGTGAGGACACGCCACTCGGGAATTTATTCACTCCAATGCAGTGACTGTCCCGCTTATTATATAGGCAAAACGGCACGTAAAATAAACACCCGTGTCAAGGAATATCTAAGATGTTTACCCAATAAAGGATTCTCGGAATTTGCAAAGCAGTCACACTAATGCACAGAAATATGATAGGTATCAAATTGGATATTTAAGAAGCATTAGAATTAAGGAAGGCGAAAAACACTAATAGTAAGATAATTAATAGTCAAATAAATTTCCAATCTTTTTTTTACATGAGCTCCACACAGGAGGCCCTGAGGAAAATAATTTCCCTCAGGGCCTATGCCATCTTTGGCGATGCTGTGTAGAGGGTTTTTTTTGGGGAAAGGAAGGAGAGGAGAGTTCTGGGAAGGAAAAGGGTTTAAGGGGTGGGTAGGAATCTGGGGTGCAGTGTGTTCTGGTCATCCACCTCCAATACCTAGAAAAACCTCACCCCATGAACCCGGGCACCCCTGTTAAATCACAAAAGGTAGCGAACCACTTGGGGTGACCTATGGCAGACGTGTTGGTTATCCAATAAAGGTTCCCGGGGCGGCGGTTCAATACTAAATTGTTCCCTTTTGACACAGTACATTCCCTTTCCCTTCCCTATTCTCCATCTACACTTACGCCTACTTCTTCTTCCACTTGAGGAGTCCAACCCATTTAAAAAAACATATATTATCTGTAACACATGTAACTTAATTTTAGTAGAGTATTATACTGCCTTGAAGAAGCTGCGGTGGTAGCAAAACCCGGTCGGCGTAAGGTATAGAAAATAAAAGTGCTGTTTACAAAGTTATTGTTTTATTTTAAAATTAAGAGGGCATTACCAGCGGCCGAAAATTCAAATTTCATCAAAAGACGGCCTCACGATCGGAAGTTTTTTAGAACGAGATAGAAATACCACATTCGCTCCGCCGCAAGCAGCATGTCCCACTCAACTGGCGATATCTATAGGATGGTTCAGACGACATCGATATTGAAATCTCGGTTCCAGCTTTTTCCGAATAAGTAGTTATTTGTAATTTGTTTACCGAAGTGCATAAACATAAATAGATACAAGTGAAATGCGTAAAAATAGTGGGTATAAAATAGGTACTTACGTAATATACAAATTTCTTGATTTTTGAAATGTTTTTACGAGTATTCTGTTGTTGTTTTTTAATTGTATTTCTACTGAGTGATATTCAGTTTGATTGTAGGAAATATCTCATTTTTACATATTTATTCTTCTCACAATAGGTATTATCAGTAATTTGGGAGGCGGGTATGGGTACTACCGCCCGGGAACCAGGGAGATTATTGTTGGTAATCTAAATTAAATTGAATTTCAAAAACCTCACCCCATGTACCTGGGTTCATTTATTTGTCCGGATCTTGGCGGCGGATGCACCTGCCCACCAACTGCATGGCAGGCCGGATCAGGAGAGACTGGTTGGACCTGGGAGATCTTTTACCTACCTCAGACCCCTAGATTCCTACCACTCCTGGTACCTTTTTCCTTCCCAGAATCCAGAACCCAATTTGGGAGGCGGGTATGGGTACCGCCGCCCAGGAAACCATTTATTGGATAACCAACACCTCTGCCATAGGTCACCCCAAGGGGTTCGTTTCGTTTGGTGACTTACTTGCCCGGGTTCAAGGGATAAGGTTTGTTCGAATCTTGGCGGCGGATGCGTCTGCCCACCAACTGTGTGGCAGGCCGGATCGGAAGAGACTGGTTGAGGGAGATTTTTTGACCTCTCCTGCAGGATTCTCTCGGAAACCTTGCACTGCAGTGGTGAGGATAGACTCATACATCCTCTTGGATACACCGATCCCAGATTCCTACCCACCCCTCATACCTTTTTTCCTTCCAAGAACTTCCTCTCCTTCCTTTTTCTAAAAAGACCTTCGACACAACATCCCCAAAGATGACATATTTATTCTTATTATGAAATATTTTCCTGTATGGAGCTAATGTCAAAAAAAGTAAAATGTATTTTTAACATTTATATTTTTACCAAAATTATGTAATTCAACTATAAATAAAGATAACCCAAAAAACAGCAGCATTATAATAAAAAATATGTAAAATATAGCAACAAGCATATATTTTAGTATAGTCTACATAATATATGTACAGAACTTGAAAATATAAAAACAGTAGGACTGTTAGTAGTTGTACAGTGAAAACAGACCGCAATACAATAATGTGAAGGTTGTCCAAGAATTAACTACCTTTGCTCGTTGTTTCTCAAAATATGGTGGCACTAGCGTTAGCTCAGACTTTCCCAAAAAACCGAGCGGTGATCCGGCTTGGTAGCTGCTTCAGTGCGATCTTTGCGTTCGTTTGAGAAAGACGCTCCGTTGTCAAATCGCTTTTTCAATTTAGAGGGAGTTAGCCCTGTTGAAGTTCATAAGCTTGCAATTTTAATCCCAGATGTCAGTAAGTCTACCACACAAATGATTTTGAGGGAAAAATGGAGTATGCAAATTAATGCTCGTTGCGCAAATGCGCTCGGATCTCTTCGAACTGTTTTTCCAACCAAGGCGAAACTTTTTTGGGTTGAAAAATGGGTTCACCACCTAACCCTACCAAAAAGGCAATGAATGACATGAATTACACCTCTTCACCTGAAGCAACACATGGACGAAAAATCTTTGGAGACCGACCAGGATGCGGAGGGAGAGTTGATTGCATTTTTGACGGCGGAGTTGAACGATAAGGGAATGAAGACCTGGTTCCACGGCTCACCTAGTGCATTGATCGTAACAGGGACTATGTCTCTATGGCATTATTAATAGAATAAAACTGAAAATAATATAAAATATACTGAATATACTAATATATTAGAGACTTGGTCATTATAACAGAAATTATTAACAAAAACACGATTTGAATTTCACAATCACAAATTAAAACCATAATTTTTACGGGAAATTCACGCGCATGGTGCATGCATATGTCTAGCCTCTCTTTCGCAGCCAGTTAAAGACATTTTTTATTAGTAATAGTTCAAAACAGAAATTGTACAGTATTTATTAAATGTGCTACTAAAACACTGTTTAACAGAAAGTAACTTCTAACCAGAGAAAGTTTAAGTTCTTTTAACAGAAAGTAACTTCTAAAGAGCGTTTTAATTTTTTTTAAATATTGATTTGGATTCACTAGTCGTTCTTAATATAAAACACGATCCATAACCATTCAAAGACACAGTATCAAATTTCTTTATAATATATTTTTTTGACAAATTAGAGAGGCGTCAGAAATTTACATTTCGAATGAACGTCGTTAGTAAGCTCAAAAATCATCTGTCAAAAAATTAAATAAAGCGAGTACACATTTCTAATATATAATTATTACCGAAATTAGTGTGTTAAATTAATCTAAGGGTAAAAAAAGAAACAACCTACCGGAGAGCTAAAGAAAAATAGAAAATGACAAATGAATGCTTGCTAAAAGCAAATAAAGATCTTATAAAAATAAAATGTGAATGGATGTGGGTAAACTTTCGAAATCACTGGAAAACGATAATAGGAATATTTGTCTCATTTTCCACGCTGATGTGCACATTTAGTCCAGTCGAGGAAGGAGGTGTAGAGTGCGTGAGCAGGACCCTAAGCGATTCCTCCAGAAACTTGTTTAGGGTGCTTAGGATCTGAACATACTAAAAGTACTGACGTCTAGGTGTGAGCTAGCGGGGGGAAGGGGAGAAGGTCCCAATGTTCGGATTTCCGCTTATATCTCGAAAACGGTGTGTCACAGAGAAATTTTTCTTAAAATAAGTAAAAGCTTGTAAAATTATCTACAACTTTTGTTTTATACGTAATTCTCGAAATTTGAGCCGTTTTTAAGTTGCACGCTCCACAAATGTAGACATTTTCGAAAAAATCATTTAACCTTACATTTTTCATCAAACATTCCTTCATATCGTCTAAAATATTCATCAAAGAAATACATTTATTTTAAGGAAGTTATAAAGAATTTAATTCCCTTTTAGAATATATATATATATATACAAATGCAAATTAATCTCAAACCGGTCAACATTTACAGCAATTTTAAGTTTTTTCGTAAAATTTTGTCATGAGATAATTATAATTTTCATTATAAAATACAATTTAAAATTTTTCAAGTGATATTATATTTTTCTACTTTCTTTAAAAATTGGCTTTAAACTGTGGTCACACATATTATTAGGCGAACGAACAAAATGTGTGTCAGTAATGAGATAAAAACAGCTTTGTCTGAAAATGATATTTTAAGAAAAAACTTAAAATTGTTTTAAATATTTACTGGTTGGAGATTAATTTGCATCTAAATATATATATATATATATATATATATATATATATATATATATATATATAATTATATTATAAAAGTAAATTAAATTCTTGACAACTTCTTTAATATAAATTTATTTTCTTTGTTGAATATTTTAGACGACATGAAGGAATGTTTGATGAAAAATGTGAGGTAAAATGATTTTTTTCAAAAATATCTACGTTTGTAGAACGTGTAACTCAAAAACGGCTGGGATTTCGAAAATTACATAAAGAATAAAAGTTGGAGATGATTTTATGAGCTTTTACTTAATTTCAGAAAATTTTCCTCTGCAACGCACCGTTTTTGAGATATAAGCGGAAACCTGAAAATTGGGACCTCCCCCCCACCCCTTAACTCACCACCTAGACGTCAGGACTTTTAGTATGTTTACACCCTAAGCACCCTAAACAATTTTTTGAAGGAATCGCTTAGGTTCCTGCTCACGCACCCTAAAACCATTTGGATCATTCATTGACTGGACGAACTTGTCTTAAGCAAAGTAGATTCAGAATCAAATTGAATTTGAGGACGATTTACGCAGATTATTGTTTATAAATTAATATGTTCGTAAAAAGAAAAATAAATAAGAAAAATAGAAGAAAAAGTATGGTAAAAAGCTTCTGTTCCCGTGGTGAAATTTGAGTCCTCAGTTTTCTGCTTCTACCACGAATTTCCCGACACCGTGTGTACAAGGTCTGAGGCACTTCACGATCTGCTGCCAGGCACTTCACGAAGTAACTAGGCGCACCATGATCTGCCTGATTTTACGATCGACCGCCGACATATATAAGGCAATGAAGTATGCGTGTAACTCGCGCAACGCCGGGTATGCAAGTAAATTATTGTTCCTAAAGCGATCAAACCTCTCAAACCGTGGATAAACCATACTATAATCAACTGCATTCGGAAACGCAATTCCATACATAAAAAATGTGCCACAAACCCATATGATATCACACTCCATAATTTCTACAAAAGATATCGTAATATCTGCACACAAGTCACTAGGAAAGCCAAAAATCTATATTACAACAAAAAAATTTCCGAATGCAACAATGACCCTAAAAAAATATGGAAAGTCCTCAAGGAAGCTACCAATTCAAATAAAGCCACCGACACCTTAAACTCTCTCAATATAAAAGATATCACTGTAGACTTTACGTCGAACCCCAACACAATTGTCAATTACATAAACCATTACTTTACAAACATAGGTCCGGAACTAGCAAAAAAAATCCAAATAAATAACGATGCGCTTGGTCCAAGTGTCCACGCGACCAATAATGATTTCCCAACCCGCTTTGTTCTTAAAACGATCACAGAGAAGGAAGTTTCTATAGTAATAAACTCGCTTAAAAACTCTTCATCAACCGGCATTGATGAAATACCCAACAATGTTCTTAAAAAAATTGCCCCTGGTATCATTCAACCATTAACGCATCTACTTAATATTAGCATCCGCCAAGGGCTATTTCCCTCCATTCTAAAACAAGGTCTCGTTATCCCTATTTTTAAAACTGGCTCCAAACTTGATATTAGTAATTATCGTCCTATTACGTTGCTAAATTCCCTCTCAAAAGTATTCGAAAAGATCGTCAAAAATAGTCTCATGGAATATCTCGAAACCAATAACTTAATATCGCCGCGGCAATTTGGTTTCAGAAAACATAAAAGCACTAACGATGCTATAGCCACAGTCACTGACCATATTTCTGGCCACCTGGATAAGGGCTTGAAATGTCTATCGGTATTTCTCGACCTATGTAAAGCATTTGATACAATCTCACACAGCAAATTAAAACGCAAAATGTTTAATATAGGTATTAGGAACAAAGAATTAGGCCTCCTGTCCAGCTTCTTATCTGACAGATCCCAATGTGTTAAACTCAGTACCACAAAGAGCCAGAATTTGCCCATTAGTTACGGGGTCCCTCAAGGCAGTGTTATAGGTCCAACCCTCTTTCTAATATATATTAACGAGTTATGCAACCTAGATATCGATGCCACTATTATCAGTTTCGCCGATGACACTGTCCTACTCTTCCAAGCAAAAGATTGGCTTACCGTTTATTCCAAAGCGGAGGAAGGAATTCAACAGGTAAAATATTGGCTTGACTCGAACATATTAACTCTAAATGTACAGAAAACTAAATACTTACTGTCTAGTCTCACCAATATCCCAAAGTCAAACCTACCCCCGCCATTAAAAATACACGTATGTAAATATACATCTCTAAACCGGAACTGTGACTGCCCATGCCTAGAGCAAGTAAACATTATCAAATATTTAGGAGTAACCTTCGATACACACCTAAATTGGAAGCAACATATACATAATACTACAAACAAAATCCGCAAATCTATACACTTTTTCAAACAAACACGCAATTTCCTTAACCTAAAACTTTTAAAAACAGTATATTACTCACTGTGCCAATCTCACATCGAATACGGAATTTTAGCCTGGGGTAATGCATATTCCAATGCCCTTGATCCCATCATGAAAGCACAAAAACTAATCATAAAAATAATTCTTAAAATGCCACTTACTACCAGCACGGATACTATATTCAATTCCTTCAACGTTATGGACATAAAACAGCTCTACTCAAGATCCATACTAATTAATTTACACAAAAACAACAAAACACTATACAAAGCTACACAAACAATACACAATACCCGAGCCAAAAACAACGAACTTCTCCAAACTCCTTTTTTCAAAACCACCTTCGGGCAAAGACACTCTAAATACATAGCTTGCAAACTATACAATACACTACCAACTACGATCAGACAAACTGACTCCTTTACAAAATTCAAACAAGATATTAAAAAATGGATTATAAGTATTGGACGCCTCACTATTACAAACATCTGTAAAATAAATCACACATAGACAAAAATAACTATACCAATACAACCTAACCCATATAAAATAAATGAAAATAATGGAATCCTGTCAAATTGACCTTTAAATAGATTAGGCAGAATTTACGTCTCTACTTCTTCTCCAACATTTATAAAATAACTCTCTTTAAAAGATTTATCATCCTTCCAATCACCTTTCTGTTTTAATTCTATTCAAAGTGATATGTGTTTTACCTTAAATATCCTTGTAACTACAACATTCATTTATATACCTGTACGCCTGTCTCGACACAGGTATACCCTAGTGAGACAGGCATATACATAAAACCATTGTAATTATATTTTATTATAGATAAATAAATAAATAAAAAAAAATTACCACGGTAATAACAATGAACCTGTCACCGTAATGTACCACGTATTTTCTTGTATGTGTCGCAGGCCAATCGTAAAAACAGGCAGATCACGATGCGCCTCAGGCACATCACGATCTGCCCCCATTTCACGATGCAGCAGATCATGATGTGGCTAGGCGCAACATGATCTGCCTGATTTTACGATCGGCCTACCACATACATATGCAAGGTAATGTTTCGAGCGTATAATTCGCACAACGCCGGGTATTAGTGTTAGTGAATTATTGTTTATAATTACGTCACCGGAATGTACCACCGGTTTCCCGCCACCGTGTATATAAGGCAATGTTGCTTGCGTGTATTAATGCTAGTAAATTATCATTTATAATTACCGCGGTAATTACAATTGAATCGGTCACCGTAATGTACCACGTATTTCCCGACACCGTGTACCTATACACGGTAAGGCTGGGTAGTATTGCTAGTTTATAATTTCCGCGGTATAAACGGATAAATCGGTCACCGTAATATCCATGAATCACAATGTATTGAAGTTATTACCCATTTTCATTGATCAAATATACTTTGTCGAAGCCCATTTACGCGTACATAATAATAAATATATAATAAAAATTTGAATTGCACATACCGATGAAACTTTACAGTCATTATTTACTTTAGAATGTTGATTCTTTTCTCTAAAAATTAAACAACATGTTATAAAAAATACACAATAAATCTGACAGATTCGTTCCAACAACCCTGTAGCATATAAGGTATGTACAACGTAAATTGATAATTAAATATTACTAATCTTTGTTTTTTCTCGTTATATTTCTCCCAGTTATGTTTTTGGTGTGGTAATTTTGATTTTTTTATGAAAGTTCTCTCTTTATTGATTTTTCTCCCCATTTTAAGCGGACGAATAAATTAAAAATGTTATGAACTGGACCGGCGCGGACAACACGACCGCTCGCTGCCGTGAATCGACAGATACTAAGAGTTTTGGTTTAGCGCCGTGCGCGTCAAAATCTCAAAATACAGAATAAAATATTCACAAAAGCGTGTCGCAAATTCAACAGAATTATATACTCGAGAAAATATTTTTGGTTAAAAATTATTTCTAATATTTCAATAACGTCTTAAGTTAAATTTCTGTGTTAAAAATTCCGAGAGAAATCAATTTGTAAGTGTGTAATAAATAAGTCAAGTTGTAGTATTTTCGGCACAAAACGGGTGCTTGAATTTTTATTTTAATGATTTTATTTGAAATTAAATTAAAATTTTAAAATATATTTTGCCTAGATAATGAACAGTTTTATAATACTGTATTACTATTTGGTATGATATATGTATTGTATAATAACTTTACTCGTTTGAAAATTAACAAATATTGCCATCGACCAACAGTAAAACTATTTTTTTATTAAAAAAATGTTAACTTTTTCAAAATTTAAAATATAAGTTTACCACATAAAATAACGATCTTTCGAAATCAATTTATCGTTTTTCTGTAAAAAGCTTCGACACGTCTATGAGCTCATTCAAAAATGTCATTTTTCAGCTTTGTCTGGTTATTAACTCTTAAAATATATTAAATAGAGTATTTTAGAGTAGTTGAATGGTTTCGGTTTCAGTCTGTATTTGGTTTTTGTATATTTTCAATTTCTGATCTGTTCCGCATCTAAACTTTTATTCGAGATTTAAATATTACAATATTGTTCTGAAGTTTGAATGGGATATGAGATTTTGTTGAAGAGTTTTACAGAGATTTCTTTCTAAATGTTGCATTTGTGGTTTGTTTTTGGATATATTTTTGACCCTGTGATCAAACTTTTCTTACATACATGTTAGTTGTTCTTGTATTTTGAATTTATGAATATAAATAATATTACTTTTCATGGAACAAAGAATATAACTTTTCATAATAATAAACATTGTTGCACACTGTACACATGTCGGCGGGATCGTATTTTAGGTTAAAGTGGTAACAAACTCGTATTACGAGTATGGCGAAGGTATGCTCAGGACTTTTATGCATTTTGTTTACTATTGTCTAAAATTCTGAAACATTGTATTAACTGAAGAGTCGTTCGTATTATTTAAAATACAATGCTATATCGCATTGTTATGCAGTGAATATTTACGCGCATATGCGGTTGAACCGATCAGATCAATTTCAATGAATTTTATAACATAAATAAACGTAGAGGTTCGGAATACTTTTTTTAGAAAACAGAGATGTGTTGTTTTAACCAAGATATTTTACTCTTGTTTATTTGAGCACTAAACAAACAACCAGGCTTTGCAGCGGTTTGAAAGGGATTTGTGGGAAAAATACATAAATATGAGAATTTGTGCAGTTTTTTCTGAATTCTAAATAATAATTTTAGCGCAAACAGTTTTTAGGCTGAAATACTGAATCAGAAAGGAATAGTTATAAGGTACGCAAACAGAATGGACCGCCAAAAAACTCGGTCTTGGCACGAACTCCTTGTTTCGTTTACATTCGTACATCGTCTCATACAGAGTTTATACAATTTCAGATAAGGTAACGGAAAAAAATACCATCAAGCATCACTTGCAATCCCATTGCCATTATAAAACTAAATTATTTTCACTGATAGTTGGAATAGGCCTGGTGGTAAGGGAAACTAGTTGAATTAAACAATGTTTATTTCAATCTCTTTTAATTTAAGTCTATGCAATTTCAGTCAATTTCAATCAAAAGCTATTCTATTATAGTTGTGGTCACCATATCTGAAATGTTTTAGGCTGTAAATGACTTAACACAAACCAAATACTATTCTATTTCAGTATTCACCGCCTGAAATAGTAACTATAAAATTGTGAATGATTTTGCACAAACAAAAGCCACTCCAAAAACTTCAACTTCAACTGCGACTAAAATATCTTTATTGTTTGAATCATTTACAGAGTGTTAAAAATTATTGCATTAATGAAATTGCGATTTTGATGTGTATATATATTAAAACTCAAATATTATAATCAATAATTATCAGCCTGAAACACTCATCTACATTGAAAAAATCTTCCGAGAAAAGATACTGGCCGCCAACGGGAATTGAACCCGTGACCTTCTGATTGCCGGTCAGGTGCTCTGGACCACTGAGCTATGGCGGCTTATCTAATACCCGCCAAATAATTCAATATATACTAGTGTTTCATTCGACAATTACTTATTATTACATTTTTCCAACTGAAAACAACCAACTTTATTTTTGTGAGAGAGGTATTGTTAATACTAAATCTCCCGCTAGGTGGCGTCGAGACTAATTATGTCTGCATTTATTGCTGAAATACTTTAACTTGTCAAATATTAATTATTATTTTTAATTGATAAACTAACGTTTAAACAAGATTTTTATGCATAGCACAAAGGGTATATAACAAATATTATAATCAATAATTATCAGCCTGAAACACTCATCTACATTGAAAAAATCTTCCGAGAAAAGATACTGGCCGCCAACGGGAATTGAACCCGTGACCTTCTGATTGCCGGTCAGGTGCTCTGGACCACTGAGCTATGGCGGCTTATCTAATACCCGCCAAATAATTCAATATATACTAGTGTTTCATTCGACAATTACTTATTATTACATTTTTCCAACTGAAAACAACCAACTTTATTTTTGTGAGAGAGGTATTGTTAATACTAAATCTCCCGCTAGGTGGCGTCGAGACTAATTATGTCTCGACGCCACCTAGCGGGAGATTTAGTATTAACAATACCTCTCTCACAAAAATAAAGTTGGTTGTTTTCAGTTGGAAAAATGTAATAATAAGTAATTGTCGAATGAAACACTAGTATATATTGAATTATTTGGCGGGTATTAGATAAGCCGCCATAGCTCAGTGGTCCAGAGCACCTGACCGGCAATCAGAAGGTCACGGGTTCAATTCCCGTTGGCGGCCAGTATCTTTTCTCGGAAGATTTTTTCAATGTAGATGAGTGTTTCAGGCTGATAATTATTGATTATAATATTTGTTATATACCCTTTGTGCTATGCATAAAAATCTTGTTTAAACGTTAGTTTATCAATTAAAAATAATAATTAATATTTCACAAGTTAAAGTATTTCAGCAATAAATGCAGACATAATTAGTCTCGACGCCACCTAGCGGGAGATTTAGTATTAACAATACCTCTCTCACAAAAATAAAGTTGGTTGTTTTCAGTTGGAAAAATGTAATAATAAGTAATTGTCGAATGAAACACTAGTATATATTGAATTATTTGGCGGGTATTAGATAAGCCGCCATAGCTCAGTGGTCCAGAGCACCTGACCGGCAATCAGAAGGTCACGGGTTCAATTCCCGTTGGCGGCCAGTATCTTTTCTCGGAAGATTTTTTCAATGTAGATGAGTGTTTCAGGCTGATAATTATTGATTATAATATTTGTTATATACCCTTTGTGCTATGCATAAAAATCTTGTTTAAACGTTAGTTTATCAATTAAAAATAATAATTAAAACTCAGTTTAAAAACGTTTACAACGTGCGCATATCAATCAAAATAAAACATAAAACATGTAAGTATACAGCACAGAGAAATTGAAGAAATTAGATAATTACATACTTTTGAAATGCTTAGGATTTGTGAATACACAACCTAGAGATATGACGACAAACTTTCGGACATTTACTTTTAAGGAGCTGCCGTAAAACACTTTTCAAAAATACTCAATCTTTAAAAATTCTAACTATTTAATCATTCACATTTACAAACACAAAAACGATGTGTAGGTCCGATCGAGAAATTTTCAATCATATATTTATATCGAAAAAGTATTCATCGATATTTTCTTCGCGGAGATTCCTAAAATAACTTTGTTTTTCAAATGATACGTGGGTAACAAGAGATGGTTATTGGTTAAGCCATTATCGAATCCCGAATAGTAGACATAAATCACGATTTCACAGAAATAACTTTAAGAAAATAGCCTTTACCCCTCGTACCTACTATCATTATTCACCTCTTTTTGCATACTTTATTTGTTAACAAATAATTTATGATGTTGGTTTCCAAATACTATGAATTACAAAATCAGACTAAAAAATGTATTTTATGTAAAAGTATGAAAATGGTTTAAATCGTCTATCGTGTCCATTTATTCTATACAACTGCTGATCCTGTACAAATCTCAAGTGCTCCACTATTTAATTTGGCAGCCACCCCTGGTATGGAGTCATAAAATATAAGAAAAGGAACGGGCGGTCCACCGGCCTCAGTATTGCTCAGGAAAAAGAGAGATCATAGATTATATTCCTAAAATATTATTTGCACCATATCTTTTATCAATGTGTTGTAAATAATAGGTTGTAGTAATTAGAGGTGCCAAAAGCTTTCCAAAAAAATGTCAAACCCCCCCTTTCTTCCTTGCCCCTCCAGATTTGAAACAGCCCCTTAGGGTCGCAGAATCCATGTGAATACTATATACGTCTTTTTTTTTTTTTTGTGTGTTCATTACAGATTAATATAATCCTTTTACAATATACGTAACATATATACATAACTTTAAACGAGATAATTTTTTCAATAATACATATTTTAGAGTCCTTGCTTGCCTAAATTTATTCTTGAAACCTTCAAGACTAATGTTGAAAATGTCAAGAGACCTAGAAATATCATTCAGCAGTACCATACCTCTTGTCATGCGAAGTTTGTTCAACAATTTTATATTAAGTTGGGTTTTCATGTTCGTCTCTATATCTAGTTCCTTTCGCGCTGATAACATTAACAAATTACAACACGGGATTTGAGCGATACCTTTGTGCTCTATGTTATATTGTAGAGAACTTTCATCGAGAGAGACTGGTTGAGGAGGTCTTTTGACAGCCAGAATTTCTCGACCCATCGCATTTCACCTTGGGCTTGCGAAGCAAGGTATCGGAATTCGATGGGCAGTTGTATTATGAAATACTCTTAGGTGGTCTAATTTTTAAATTAAACTAGGGTTGAAAGTGGCTAAAATGTTGTTATTGTGGATCGATGGATATTTAATTTACGTAATTTCTTGTGTGGCATTACCGTTCTCTCCATTGTAGCTGAAGTCCTCTCCATCTTCCCTCCTCCACATTACGTACGGTTCAGGATGTCCTGAAGCCTTGCAGACCAGCGTCACATTGCTGGACTCGCGCACCACCAGGTCGGTGGAGGTTTTCTCATCGATGATTACAGGAGGAACTACAAACAAATATGTCATGGTATAACTTAAAGTGAAATTACTTTGTTTTTAACACTTTATTAGGAAAAAAATTAACATTTTTATCGAAAAATATTCCCTTCCTTATATGAATCGAATACTTACACCCTTGGATAACATAGTAGAATCGAAGAAATCCCTAAAAAATAAGAATACATTATTAACAAACCAATAAAATTATCTTACAGTGCTATCTTAGACATGTTCCCTATCACCTTCCATTCTATCTGCTCCCCCTGCTCTTCACTAATATCTTATCACGTCCCCACCCCCCCCCCCCTTCAACACTTAGTAATAGATTATGTTCATTAATTTTTTCGTAATGTAGAGTTGGTATATTTTTCCCTGAGAAAAAAACAAGTATTCCGAAACCGGTCGGCGTGAATAAAAATATATAGTCGTTCAAACACAGAAAAATTGTTTGATTTATTTATAATGGATAACCGCAAAGTTTAACAATCAAAAGATATAACATTAAAATACTTAAATGATAGCTCTAATTTTTCTAAACTCTATTTGCGAAACTTTAAATAAATTTTAACTCTGTGTTAACATTAAATGAATGGTCATATTCTAATAAATATTTTACGAACTCCGATTGATTATTATTATTTAGAGCTCTCAGATATTCTTTAGCCATCTTCCTTTAATCTTGTTATTTTCTACAATTTCCCTTTCAAGATTCATTTTGATAAACATCTAGCGAAACTGACGAGAAAAATAGCCGAGAAAAAGGTAAATAAATGACACGAACCAAAGATAGTGAAGAAGAGCTACAAGGGAGATAAATATAAAACCCGGGAAAACAACCATAAATGGATGTTGGTTGAATAAATCCACGAAAGCAAACTGTGATCTTGTCATATAATAGATCAAGGATTGAAAAGCTGTGACCTGGTATGCTACATGAAAAATCTCACTTTATTTTTATTGTAAATAGTATTTATGTAAAACAAATGTTTTGACATATTGGTCAAGTGTTGTCAGAGCGCGGCAAGAACTGGCTTAGGGACAATGACATTTTTTTACGCCTATTTGGCAATGATGCTCCAATGCTGAGAAATGGATTCCGCAAACATGAATTGATATCTGTTTTCTAAAATTGGCTTCAGGATAAAATGGTACCGAACTTACCGACAACTTGAAGATATCCCTGCCTGGAGCACATGGGATCAGTATTGACCTGACACATGTACCAACGCCCGTCCTCTCTGGAACGCTTTTGATTTATTTATTTATTCATTTATTTACGGACAAAGAGTCCATTAACAATATAACAATAAAACGAATAAAATAAGAGAGATGACAATGAAAGGAGAGTACAGATGTATGAAGAGCATTGACAAAATACATATAATATAAAAGTATATATAGAAGATAGTATAATATAAATACATATAATATAAAAGCACATAAGAAGCTTGAAGATGGATTTAAAAAGACTTTGAAAAATCACATTGCGTATCGACTGCCGAAAGTCATTTAGGCTTACGCCAAAAAATTAAGTGCTTTGATTTGCGTTGACAAGTCCGACATTCTGGATAAAGGAGAATGATACCCATAATTAGTAGAATGTTGATTGAGGAACAGCAATTCATTATTTCGGAGTCTACAGGAAGATATATTGAACTGGGTGAGTTGTAACAAAGCAGGTTTGTCAGTAATACTGTTGATAATTTTGAATACAGGTGTATCAGTAATACTGTTGATGGGCAGATACCAGGAGCGGTGATCGTTATAAGATAAACTGATACTGAGCTTACCGATAACTTGAAGATGTCCCTGCCTGGAGCGCATGAAATCAGTGTTGACTTTATACCCGTACCTGTCCCTGTCCCCATGTACCATGTACCAGGAACGGTGATCTTTGTAGGATACACTGATACTAAACTTACCGACAACTTGATGCCATGCTTCCCTGCCTGGAATGCATGGGATCAGTATTGACCTGACACATGTACCACCCCCTGTCCCCCTGCACGCTATTGATGTGCAGATACTAGCGGTGATCGTTATAAGATAAACTGATACCGAACTTACCGACAATTTGTAGATATCCCTGCCTGGAGCGCATGGGATCAGTATTGACCTGATACATGTACCACCACCTGTCCCCCTCTGGAACGCTTTTGATGTGCAGGTACTAGCGGTGATCGTTATAGAATAAACTGATACCGAACTTACCGACAACTTGAAGATATCCCTGCCTGGAATGGATGGGAACAGTATTGACCTGGCACATGTACCACCCCCTGTCCGCCTGCATGCTCTTGATGTACAGGTACTAGCGGTAATCATTATAGGAAAAACTGGTAATGAACTTACCGACAACTTGAAGATATCCCTGCCTGGAGCGCATAGGATCAGTGTTCACCTGACACATGTACCAACCCCTGTCCCCCTCTTGTACGCTTTTGATGTGTAGATACCAGGAGCGGTGATCATTGTAGGATAAACTAATCCTCGGGTTCTGGGAGATGATGTTATGGTGAATGCTGAGTATTGTTTGCGTATCGACTCTCACCCAGGCAACCTAGAAAAATTCAAATAAACTGAATATGACATATTTAATTGATTGATCTTTAATCTGTCTCCAGAGGCCACGGATTTCGCTGTGCTACTAAAGTGTAGGTGGCATTGTTCAGAAAGTTAGAAATAGATGACTGTATCTAACTTGTTTTGCAATTGAGTGTAGTCCTGGCGAAATAAGAAATTTGAATAAAACCATATTTATAAAATAATTTTAACTCTGTGCGATTTAAAAACCTCAAAAAACTGTAAATAACGTGGACGTTGTGGCGTATAGAGATATATTTGTGTAAAGTATTTAAAATTCATTACGTTGATAAAGTCTTCTGACATATTTGTTTCATTTAAGAAAAAAAAACTCAAATCACGATAATAAAAAGAACGTTAAAAAACGGAAAATAAAATAATACGTTAAAGAGTTGTTCGCTTTACTAGGGTCATACTGTTTTCTGCAAAATGCGGGAATTCGTTTTTCTGATGAAGTTGTTCAGTTTCAAGTGGAATCCAATTATTGTAAATAAATAGGCTGTTACTCAACTGTTACATTTTGAGTGGAATTGCTTTGTTTGGTATAATGGTTCAATTAAAGCAGCATTTTTCGAAATTAAAATATTATATTTTTTATTCGATCTGATTTTAGATTTATTTATTTTTGAGGTGTTATGCCGTGTTGCGCTACTTCCTAATACGTTGTATTGCTACACAATACAAAGTATTTTCTGTATAATTTAGTATTTTTGTTTTTAAAATTATACGAAGTCATAAACACCCATTTAGCGTAAAATTTTTCATTCTGTTATATTTCCAACGAGCCGGTAGTTTTCGGTTTTACGCCTGAAGAAATACAACGGTTTACAGGTAAATACGTTTTATTTCACCAGATGCACAACATTGCCTCATGTGTTACATGGATGGACACCAGCTTTTGTGGGGGAAATTACTTGTTTTTTTTACGATATAAAACGAGGTTCTCTTGGTAACATATTTTTTATTGTGGTTGTCGCTTTATTTTCCAGAGTTACCTATTGAAATAATCTTTCACAAATTTAAATAAAATATCTATAACGCCATATTCATCAGGGGTATGCAGATATTGCAGATATGATTAACTGAAACACAATTTTGACAATGCACTCAATTTATTATCTAGATAAATTAATTCGTATTCTGACCCGTCAGAATTATTTGATTTATTCTCCCTGTCTTGTCCATGACTTTTCCCTAATTTCACTTGCGCGTCATAATATGTTTTCCAATAACCGTTTAAGAGCGTATAACCAGAGAACACCAGAAATATGTAATTTTTAAATTAGTGTTTTGACGTTTTGACTCTTTTCCACAAACAATTATAAATTGGTTTCGAAAGATTGTTCTTTTATCTAGTAAACGTATGTTTTAAATTTTCAGAAAAAATGTTAACTTTTAATATAATTATAGTTATACCATAGGTCGTTGGCGCTAAGTACAGTACATTTATTATACAACACCCATTTCATATAATATAATCAAAACATTATCTGGTAAGCGTATATAACAGAATTTTAATTTTAGTTTAAATAAAATCATAAAAAAATATATATGTACATGTGTTTCTTTACGAAAATTGGTCCGTTTGTGTATTTATTTGCGCACTTGCAGACTAATATATTTCAATTTTTTTAACATTCTTATTTTGCTGAGACATTATTAAAAAATGATAAATACTTATTATCAAAAAATAATTACAAAAAGTACATAATTTTAATAGTTTTATCAACACGCCTTTCAGCATTTTTGGATGTAGGTATAAATTAAAGCAAATTTGGAATGAAATAAAATCGATATTGAGTTATAATTTTTAAAAGTGGTACGGAGAGTAATTAATTTTTCTCATTGGAACTGCCCTGTACGATCGTAAGAACCTCTTTCGACGAAATGTGGATTTTCGGCCGCTGGCTGGTTATACGCTCTTAATTATTTTTATTTTTTTTACTAGGACCAACAGTACATTAAAACTAAATAACCAAGCAACACTGCATTAAAACGGTATTTACACGGAAAGAAAAAAAATACAATGAAATTAATCAATTACCTATGTAATTTTTTTAATACCGACTGGTTTCGCTTAACACAAGCATCTTCAGAGTATAAAATTAAACTGATCTAAAAATACATTGTGTGAGCTTTTATATACACACAGAAATGGACAAATAATATAATAAATGAACAGTGAGAAATTAAATTATTCTTTTTTTTAGTTTCGCACTTTGTAAATAATTTATTCTCTTAATTTCATACGTTGTAAATAATTTCCATTTATAATTTCATACTTTTTAAATAATTTTATTTGTTTTATTTCATACTCTGTATATAAGTTCGTTTTATAATTTCTTAAAATTGTAAATAATAAAAAAGAAATAATTTCATAATTTGTAAATATATACATATATTTTTTTAAAAGAAAGACAAACATTTCCGGGTTAAAAATAACCCGACAGTATTTGAAAATCTCCTACTACCACCACAGTAAACTGAAAATGTTACTTGAGTCGTGATGGAGGACTTAGCAAGCCGAGGAACCGAACACGGAACACCTGGTTGGGAACCAAACGCGATGCCCACTCAACCACTGATCGGTTGGTTTTTAATTTCATACTTTATCACTGTTCCTTTATTCTATGTTTTGTCTCTTATATAAGCTCAAATAATGTATTTTTTGATCAGTTTAATTTTATGCCCTGAAGAAGCTGAAAACGGTCTTTATTAAAAAAATCGTGGTTACCAAAAAAGCAATTTTTTAATTTTATTAAATATATCAAAACACAAAGTGACTTTTTTATATGAATACCGCACTAGAGTCCCAACTGCTCCCGTCTGGAGCCAGTGGGACTAAGGCATCCCCAATTGGGGTATGTTGTGAGGCTGAAGGTAGTGTGGAGGGGAAGGAGATAGGAAAGAGGAAGGTGGGGAAGTACCTGGCTAAAGAAACTAACATATATATTTAGATGTTTAAGAGATATTTTAAACGAAAAATTACTTAGAACTACATACTTCGCTTTCTGTCAATCAATTATACAATACGGAATTATAGGATGGGGCGGTAGATATACAAATCAAACCCAAACAATTTACATATCACAAAAACTAATAATAAAAACAATTTTAAAAAACCCTACTCATATTCGTCAGAACTTTTATTCAAACAATTTAAGGTCAGAAAATTAATTGCACATTACACATTTATAAAAATAATATTCAAAATAAAGTTGCATCCAGAATAACAGAAATCTTAGACAAACATCAATACTTCCCACTCCGAAATGAAAAAAAAAAAACAATAGGACAGTTGAATCAATAATATCTCTATAATTTTAATTCACTATCTGAAAAAATCAGAAACATGAACAGAAATATAAAAAAATTTTAAACTATACACATAATCCCTGCTTATTTGTGGGGATAAATCAAATATGTATGTATACATATTATGAAATTAATAATCGTATAAAATTTGCTGTAATTTATGTATCTTTTGCTGAATGAAAAAAAAAAGATCTAATTTTTCGTTCCCCAGAATTTTAGAAATAGAAAAAATGTATAGTCTTTCTTACCTTGAAAGTTCTAAGATTATCCACAACACAAGCCAGGAGAGCATCTCTTCCAACAGATACAGTTACATTGGGAATCGGTTCGGCGAACTGGGGAAACAGCGATTCTGGAACAATAGAAAAGATAATAAATTATAAAAGTTTCATGGTTTACTGATTAAAGATAAGAAATTATAAAGAGTAATTTTCTTGAAATGATTCAACAAACAAATTTCCAATAAATTAAATCAAAATTTGAAGAAATGTATTTTATAAAGATTTGGGATTTGTTTCAAGAATTTTAACAGTTCATCAAGTTTCAAGGTTAAAATTCATGTTTCTTTTTAAGTTTTGTTGTTATTTCGTCAAGGGTCGGGTGTTTTATAATACTTGCATAATAACAAAACATGAATGGGACTTTTACAGGACTTGTTTATTAACTTTGAAATTCGATTAATTGTTCAAATTATGTGAAAAATCTCCTCCTTAGTATCCTCCAATCGAAGTGTTAATTTGATCCTAATTTTATATAGTATCTATCTAATATTATTTGAATATAAAAACATGTTTGTTAAAGAAAGTTATTGAGACGAGAAAGGAAGTTAAAACCAGTACAATAATTATTTTCAAAAGCAAACATAGGGAATGATACGATTTTTAAATTCATGCTCGTGACAGGACTATTAAATTAGCCAATTTAAAAAATGAAAATGTTAGGTAAAATTTTATGAATTTTGACACAAAGCGTTAATTATCCTTTAGTCCCGCCTTTTGTGAAATAAATACATCGAGAAAAAAAAACTGTATTTTTGTTTGTGTTGTGCAATTTCCTAGCGGAAGTTAGTTACAATCTTCTGTCTTCTGCAGTACACACACGCAAAGTGAAAACCATTCCAGCAAAGTACCTGAATTTCCGTAGTCACCACAAAACACTTTTTCTAATTTCTTTATTTCCTACAATCATCCCTTTTGCAGTGAGTTGTGGTAGATTGCAAATAATTTCTGCGAATTTAGTCAAGGTCCACTACTTCCTTCCTAGTCCGATTTGAAATGAGTTGACAAATAAACTAATTCAGATTTTTTGTTGTAACGTTCCATCTCAAATTTGCTTCTGTGAACCAAGATCAACTGGCGTCTGATTGAAATGATTCCATGGTAAGATTTTGTGGGCCGCTAAAACAAACTTGGGTTGGCCACTTAGAACAAGTGCCAGTTAACAAAACACCGAAAATCATACATCGACTAAGTGGACGCACCACTGATGGAAGTAACCTTAGAGAGAAGATGACGAAGAAGTGGACTGACTGCGTAGAAGAAATGTGACGCAGGCTAGAATGCCTTAGATTTATTTATTTATTAATTTACTTCTTTCAAAACGATAAGAAAATCTCCTCATAGCACCTCAGATGACATAGGCCCTGAGGAAAATTATTTTCCTCAGGGGCTCCAGTGTGGAGATAATGTAAATAATGAATAAAAAAATTACCTTATCGGGGTTCCCCGTTTTCAGGCTACATGGTATAATATACCTACATGGTGTTATTATAACGTTATCATAAATTTATTTAGTACATTTAATATTTAAGACCCTGCATTCCGAATTCTACCAACTTTTTTTTTTTTTTTTAAAGTAAGACAAACATTCCCAGGTTACGAATAACCCAACAATGTTTGAAAATCTCCAACTACCACCACAGAAAGCCGAAAATGTTGCTTGTGTTGTGATGGAGGACTTATCCAGCCGAGGAATCGAACACGCGACGCTCGGGTGGGACCGAAGCGCTATGCCCACTCAACCACTGACCGGTTAAAAACGTACTTATGTAAGGTCACTTAAAAAGTACTTTCTCTGATCACTTGTTCTGAAAATTTTGAAGCTCTTTAAAAAACGTTTTTTTTTCTAATTTATTAAAGTAGACGAAGTTCCGGGAAGGAAAAAAGGTGTGAAGGGTGGATATGAATCCCCTTCCAACCCTTCCATTGTAATGCAAGGTGATTTTCCGAGAGTTCGGCAGGAGGGGTCCCCTCAACCATTCGCTCACGATCCGGTCTGCCATGCAACTGGTGGATAGATGCATCCGTCGCCGCAAACCTCACCCCAATGAACCCGAGCACCCCTGCTAATACACCAAACGTAGTAAACCACTTTGGGTGACCTATGGAAGAGGTGTTGGTCATCCAATAAATAATTCCTTCGGCGGCGGTAGCCACATCCGCCTCCCAAAGTATTATTCAATTGATAAAAAAACGTTTTTTTTATAAACAAAGATCTGCTGTGTAAATATGGTGACCAAACAACTCAGAATCATGCAATCACTTCAACACCTCCTTTGAGAAGTCGGAAAAAGTACTGAAAAAACTGGTTAATTAGGTTACGATAGGTTAGGTATGGGCTATTTTTCATTTTTTTCCATAACTTTTAATAACTTCTTAAAGGGGTGTTGAAATTGCGTGATTCTGAGTTGTCATGGAACCGGTAATATAATTATGCGTGACATTATCAAACAGATTGATAATGCCTTCAAAAAGTTCGAAGAAGAATAAGTAACTAAAATTAAAACAATACGCAGATGAAACCTATAAAAACCAGTTCATCCTAACTGATTCATCCAAACAAGCCATATGCTCAACTTAAATATGATAATTAACAAGGACCTTTGAGTGCTATTAACTTTCGCAGTTAAAACACGTCTGTATGCAGCTCAACGAAGCTCAAATTTTAATTTACAGAACGCAAGCGTGATCCATAAAAAAAATTACCACATTAGTTGTTCACAATTCATTTACAAGCTCTCCCCGTCCCAATGAAATTCCCACAAAATTCCGAACAAAACAACTGGCGACTGGTAGTAGAAGTTGGCCGGGCGTAATACACCGCTACATGAATATTAAAATTCAATGGCGTTTTTATGGGGGCTGGCCGCCGAGTGAACACCGAACAGGCTGGTGAGCCACTGACGACTTGTTTTATTCATGACTATAAGTTGCCAGTAGTTGTTGCCAGTTGCCACCCTCCCTCGTGGGAGTGGTGAATGGAGTTGCAAGAGGTTCAGTGCAAGGAATACGGAAGATCGAATAGATCTTATTATCATATTTTGAGCAGATTTCAACGACACGCTTTTATTCTTGCGATGCAAAATCATGTGTTCCTGATCGCCTAGAAATAATGTTATAAATGCTTGGAGTACATAGTGTTGGACATGTAACTTCCTTCAACAAAAATGTCATCTACTGTCTATCTACTACACTATATAAAGAGGTAATATTTGTTTGTTTGTGTGTTTTTTTGTTTGCATCGAATAGGCTCCGAAACTACTGAACCGATTTGAAAAATTCTTTCGCTGTTGGGAAGCTACACTATCCCTGGGTGACATAGGCTATATGATATTTAAAAAAAAATAGGCATCCTTACTAAAACTTCAATAATGTAGCCCAGGGTGTAAAAAAATTACCTTAAATATTCTTTAAATCGCGTGCGCTGCGAAAACTATCGATGCTAGAATAAAATAATGTACTACGACTTTATAGAACACATTATTATTTACAAAAAATGATGGGACAGCATATGTCTAACTACTATGGTTATGCCATAATAAGTATTCTTTTATTTTAAAAATCTAATTTAAATGTCACCGCTTGCAAAGGCTCTTTATTTGTATCTTGGTTTTAATTCTTATCAAAATAAATTACTTCATATTCAAGGCAGCTTTAATACCTTTATTTATTTTTTTGAATTTTTCAATTCGGATATTTAATTAGAAAGATATCACGAGTTTAAAAATGTTAGTATTAGAAAAAAGTTTCGGCTACGGGCCGGGCGGGAGAGGAGTCAAGAAATGCAGTTCCAGGGGGGTTAGCGGGACGGGGGAGCGGGAGAGTGGTGGTGGGGAAGGTGGAAGTGGAACGCTGGAGGGGAACGCACGGGAAAGGACATGGAAGGAGTAACAGTTTATTTATTTGAATATGGCATATATTATAAAAGAAAGTCCAAAAATACGTGCAGCTCGCAAACACTCAGAAAATATAAAATAAAAAAATATAAATATAAAACTAAAAAACTATAAAACTAAAAAAAAAAAATAAAAAAAAAAAAATACCACACCATAAAACTCCCGTTTCGATCAAGGGAGTTATATGGTGTGGTAGATCTCTATCCCCCCTAGGGAATAAGGGTATCCGTTTTTACCTAAAGGGCGTGCTTTTAAAGATATAAGGGCTGAAAGTTTCGCCCTCTTGAAATTTCTAGAACAGTCTTCCGGAAAGTTCTAGAAGGTTCCATAGAGCTGATGAAAGTTGTGGAAGGAGTGGTGGAGTATGTCGTGGAATGATCAGGAATAGGGAATCGGGAACATCATTGTGCAACATTCCAGAACACTATCTTATTGTCCTGAGCGAAGCCGGGTAACCCAGCTAGTTAGTGATAATGTAGATAGTTATGTGTAGTTTTGAGGTGTGTCGACAGATGTCAGTTAATCTTACAAGAGTGGCGACTATCATCGTTCGTGTCTAATGTATGAATGGTTACGGAAATAGCCGGTGATACACGATAGACAGCTGGGCTCCTTCAGTGTTGGGTTCTCTAGTTCAGATTTACTTAGAGCGTCAATGAAGATGGTTATCTGGTGCAGTTATAATATTATTCATTGAAAACCTTACGATAACGTCAATGAAGTAACGAAATGACGAACCCAGATCTTTATAGAAATTTTCTGATCAAATTTCAAGTAACTTAACTGGGGTTGAAGAAAATTACAATGCTTAAATTAAATTTTGCGAGTAGAACACATTTTGGCCTTTACTTTAATTAAACATTTTTATTGAGTTTTCATAAACCTAAAAAACGCTTTGAAGTATAAAATCTATTTTCGTATAGAATTATAGGGTTTTAATGTACAATGTGGCAAATTAACTTCTTTAAATTATGATCGGAAGACATTTTAATATTTGTAACTGAACTTTCCCAAAATAAAATAAATAATGCATTTTGGCGATGTTTTTTTTGCATCACATCGAAATAGGCGGCAAGGTGCGAAAGGAATGCGTGATATCGCCCGATTCCAAATCTTACACTTTTTTTGTTTTATTTTTTCGATAGCTTATTTTATATCTAGGTTTACTACCCGGTTTCTACTATGTTGGGACCTATTTGATTTTTTATTGATTTTGTAACGTGATTTTTGATTTTCGGTCGTTTAATGAATATTTTAAAACTTCTCAGTGGAAAAGATTGATATTATGTTAGATAATTAATTATGCCATAGCTCACCGTTCAAGTAATTTTAAAGATGAATTTGTTACCCAAAATTTTTTCACTACCAGGGTACCAGGCTGTGTAGTCTTGAGTCAAGTTAGTTTTTCAAATCTTCATAGGGCTTAAATTATGTTCAGCATCGAAAAAAGGTAAAATTGGCAATATTTGAAATATTTTTTTTTAAATTTGAAAAAAAAAAGATAACTTTTCTAAACTTTGCTCAGGTTATGCTCCTTCAGAAACAAGCCTGCAGGATTTCACTTTAGTTCAGATATCTTTTGAAAGGAATTTAAATGTCAAAGAATGTGACTATAACGCAAGAATACTAAACGCTAAGTGCTGCGGGATAGAAATTTTACTCGAATTCGTACAGCTCGCCAGAGTTTTGACGGCGAAAAGTGTTTTTTTTTTAAAGAAAATGTATATTTCTGGGATACGTTGCGTTTCCTTCTTTAGATAAAGTGTCGGACCGCATTACAGTATCCACCATCAGGGCAGATGTGTACGTTGTGTTGGAGGGCGAGTTTATGTAGAGGTGATACCATAGTGCGCGCGTTATACCTCTTGATGCCGGTATTTCAGCAAGATAATTAATTAAAATAAATGTGGTGTTCGGTGTTTAGTTTTGATATAATCGTCAAGCACCGGCTACCTCTTCAATAGGACTAGCCTTTATGGAGGTTAATGATTTTATAAAATAATAAAAATAACACAAAATAATATTTTAATAAACCAAAATTTGTAGATAAATGTATCTAATAAAGAATTTGTACCTACTAAGCTGAAGAAAGCACATTCACTATATTGTAGTTAACTTGTAGGGTATATTTGATTTGATATTTATAATATAATATTATGCAATGAATTTAAAAATGACAAAGATAAAAATAAAACAAAAAAATAATTATTTGCCACGGGCGTTGTCAAAATTTATACTAACAATTTTATTATATACTAGTTAGTTCCCGGCATGCATTGGTAATAATAAATAAATTGATTCTCCCTGCATGTCCTTTCCCATTTGTCCCGCTCCCTTTCTGCCTCCACTTCCCCTCCAATGTCCTCTTCCCCCTCCACCGAGCCTTCCCTCTCACCTATCCCGCGTTTCATTTATTCAGTCCAGTTCAGAGTCCACATTCAGTTTTCAAACAGCTCGCGTGCCACCCATTGCAATTTTTTTTATGGAAATTTTAATTTTTCATACATTACAAATATTCATTTTTATATATTATAAGAACAATCGATCAAATTTGGCACCTATTTAAAATACCTATACTTCTTGATTACATTCAAATTACTCGATTTGGGTGAGTATCAGAGGTGAGTACTTCGATTAAATTCATTAATTTAAAAAGTTTATTGGAAAATTGAATTTTAATTAAGAACAATCGATGGTTTGCAAAATGGTTGACAGTTTCGTAAGAGTTTTTGTTATGGTTAAAAAACTTTTCAGATGCATTATGATGTGGTTGTAATAATCCAAAAACCTTCGCGAGGTTGGAAAGAAGATATTTTGAAAGTTTCAAACATTTCCTTTTGCTTATGTCAATACATAAAGGACAAATGAACAAACAAGCAAGTTAGCAAGCAAACCTGTGTACATTTTATAAAAAAATAACATTTTTCAAAACAAAGCTATGAGAACTATATTGAAGAAAAATAGGTACACTTCATTCAAGAAAATTTTGAAGGAGTTAAATATCTTGTTATTTAAATAAAATTATTTACTTGAATACTATATTGATAATCTACAAAATAATCAATGGCCAAACGTCTATTGAATTCCTAAGAAAAATTGATGAACTACAAAGCAAACATACACATGAGATGAGGAAAAGAAATGAACTAAGACTCCCCATCAGGAAAAAAACACATAGTCAAAAGTCATTGATGTACGGAGCGTTGAAGATATTTGGAGAATTACCAGAAGAAATAAAATTGGAAGAGAGCAGAAAGGCATTTAAAATTAAATTGTATGTATATATATATATACATAGATAACTATGTCCCTATTTAAAATACCGCAATAAACAATAAACAATAAACATTTTTATGTACGAGATGTAGATGTAGATGTTGTAGATAGTAACCCATTTTGACGTACCCTGTAATTAATATATCACGTGTCTCCTTCATTTCAAATTGTGGATTAATTCCGTCATTGGTAAAATGAAATTCATTAATGAAACAAATCAATTACTACAGTGAATCTATCGAAATTATGTTATTGCGGTCCCGGGTGTAATTAGCAATATTATATGCATCCAATAAACGGGGACAATCATAATATTCAATGTGGTCTTGTGTGATGGATATGAATTGTGTCAGGTGCGGTTGTAAAAACAATTTTAATAGAATTGCAAATTATTCATTTTACCCCTCAATAGACTTATATTAATATGGTTGCGGCTCATTTGTGATACAAAAGCTCTCATTTCACCAACATTATTGGTGGTATTTAAAATAACAGACAAATTAAAATAACTTAATCACGCATGTGCGTAAATTCTCACTTTTAGCGGGTATATCTTTATTCATAAATTATTGGGTTTATTAAATATTGGGTTTCATACTTTGTCTAAGAAAATTATTTAAAAATCCACATACGCTAGTAATGATTTATTCCCCACTAGTCAGAAGTATACTGGAATACGCATCGTCTGTCTGGAATCCCAAATACGCCCAATAAGTCAAGAGCGCATACAAAATAAAGGTATTAAGTTTCTCGGTTATAAATACAAGAATAATTGTATCTGCACTTTCCAATCCCTAAAATCCAGGCGAACGGTAGATGACATGACAGTTCTCCATAAAATAATATACAACGTGTAATAGACTGCCCAGAACTTCCACCCCAAATAAATTTTAACATCCATTTAAAAGAACTCGCCACACCAACCTTTTCTATACAACTATTAATAAAACAAACGCTGCAGCCAACTCCCCCCATTTCTCGCATCCTTCAAAGATTTAACTCTATTCAATCAAGCCCAAATACCGATATATTTTTAGTATCCCGCCCTCTATTTAAGAAAAAAAATTCTAGCACACTGAATTCGCACACATAACACACACACCCACGCACACACACATGCACACATACACGCCTCTCTCCTTCCATAATATACTAATTAACTTAATGTAGGTGAAATGTATAATATATCACACAAAACTAAATGTATAGGTAATAGGTATATATTAATCTGCAAAAATAATTAAAAAATACCTTAATGAAAAAAAAAAACTTTAATTCTAAATCATATTTTGTTTGTTTGCTGAATGCATTTGGCAAATATGCAGGTAAAGTAACTTAATTTAAGTGATTATTAATAATGTATCTATGCTTTAAATGGAAATCAAAATAATAAAAAATAAAACGCTTATTTTGTGTAAATCTATAAGTTTTCATTAATTTATTTGCCGAACGGTTTCGCTTTGCTCAAGCAAGCATCAGGGTACACATTAATACGGATTATTTTATTAACACTGAAAGTATTTATTTGTACCCCGATGATGCTTGAGCAAAGCGAAATCGGTCGGTAAATAAATTGACGAAAACTCAAAAGTTTTACTCAAAATAAGTGTTTTGTTTTTATAAAGTTTGTCAAACCACAATGGGATTACTTCCTAAATCAAAGTTATAAGTTGATATCATATACGAGAACTAAAATGAGATCTGTGAAAATGGCAGGCAGAGTCACTGTTTTTATAATGGTTGGTAGTAGTGAGCATCTGTCAAAAAGGGATGCATAACACGTAGGTCACATCACGTCGGGATGTGGATCAGTGCTCGTGACAGGTTGGTGCTCAACGCCATGCGGGCGGAAACTTGGTGAAGAAGTAGTCAACTGGTGGTATGTAGACATATGTCAGTCTTGAGTCGGTCTAAGACGGCCTCGGACGGTGCCGAAGACCGGCGTGTTCTGGGTGCAACTCTTGAAGTTTTCAGTCTTCAATGCGCGTGGCCCTTATACGCATTAGGTTTCGAATTGTCCAGGCTACGACACAGCGTGCGGCTTGTATAGTAAGTAGCATGTCACTACAGATCTACGTCAAAGTTCACGTTGGGTGTGCGTCAAGATCTACATGAAAGTCTTACTACGTAGAGTCTTCATCGAAAAAGTTGTATTAAAGTCAACGTTGGGTCGATGTCGAGATCTAATGCATAGTTATTCTTTAGTATAAGTGGAGATCTACGTCAAAATCAACCTTAAGAATACATCGAGATCTACGTTCAGCTCCACTTACAAGTGTCGGTGAAGGTGCGTATCATGGCCAACGCTGGCATCAATGAGAGCGTAAACTTTTTTTACGTAAAATTGTGTCTTTAAGTCGAAAATTTTAGAAAATTAGCCTTTAGATCAACCGCAACGAACATAAGAAACAAATAGCATATATCCGTTTCAAATCCTGCCGAAGCCGAAATGAAAAAAAATATAGATTATTATTTTTAATTGATAAACTAATGTTTAAACAAGATTTTTATGCATAGCACAGAGGGTAGATAACAAATATTATAATCAATAATTATCAGCCTGAAACACTCATCTACATTGAAAAAATCTTCCGAGAAAAGATACTGGCCGCCAACGGGAATTGAACCCGTGTCCCTCTGATTGCCGGTCAGGAGCTCTGACTACTGAGCTGAGTTGGAAAAATGTAATAATAAGTAATTGTCGAATGAAATACTAGTATACATATATTGAATTATTTGGCGGGTATTAGAAAAGCCGCCATAGCTCAGTCGTCAGAGCTCCTGACCGGCAATCAGAGGGACACGGGTTCAATTCCCGTTGGCGGCCAGTATCTTTTCTCGGAAGATTTTTTCAATGTAGATGAGTGTTTCAGGCTGATAATTATTGATTATAAAAATATAGATCTCCATAATATGTAAGTGAGGGATTGCATTCATAAATATTCCTTCAAACTTTTAGGAATAGTTACTTTAAAAAATAATTAAGTGACTGCAGCTACTTTCGACAACTTCCATTCTCATTTCCTTCAGCCTATCAAATTTAACAATATTGGTAACCGAATAGTGCTTCTGATGCAGTATAATGAAGCCTTTGTAATATTTCACATTAAAAAAACAAGTTTCCTATCAATATTGAACAAAAATTCAATTTAAATTGGCGAAAAACTTGCCAAACATTCGCGTATTGTTTTTAAATTAATCTGGAGCTGAAAATGCAAAATAAAAACAAAAATTTAAACCGCAAAATTTGTGTTTATTCGTTGAAAAGCTGTTAAATGAAAATATGCACAGCGGCCCTACAGCGGCTATGGTAATAAATGGAAAAAATGAAATTTGATCAGAGACCGGGAACTCTTTTGTTTTATTTGGATATTCGACATATTTTGTTATAATTTGAAATTCAGAGCTTCAATAATAAAAGCTCAATTTTAAACCGCAAATTGGCTTTCCCCAAATAGCATCAAAGTACCTACAGATTGAAAATGCTTTAACAAATGAGACAGATTTGCAAATTGGAGTGCTTAAATGTTTCAATCAATAGAGATGATCAAATCAACAGCCTTAATTTATTCCATGATGTAAAATCGAGAAATTAAAAAAGACAATAATTTATTGGATTGTTTTTTTAATGGAAGATTGGTAAACCCGTCTATAAAACGTTAATTTTCGCTAACTGATATTGAGGAACCTTTTCTTTTTATCTCCGAAGTGACTAATTCAGATTTTTTTAAAATCAACCTGCTTTATGTGTTATATAAATTGAAAATTTTCACAGAGTGAAACATCTAGATATGAGCTATAATTTATTATTCATAATGTCTAACAGTCTATAGAATTTGCACAAGAATATTATTTATATAATTTTTTTTATGAATCCCGCACAAAAGTCCCAAATGCACCCAACCATCTGGAGCCAGTGACAGACACTATGACATATCAAATAGGGGAAAGTTGTGAGACTGAAGGTAGTAATTAGGAAATACATGACTCTTCATACCTAGTAACCACACACCTTGAACTGAAATTGAACCTTTTCTTGGGGGTCTTCTTGAGAGAAGACTCAAAAAGCGTAGAGCACGCCTAAATAAGAAGAAAATTGAAATTCACAAAAATCCCATTAATATTAATAAAGACGACGGGGTTGAGTTCAATAGTATAAAGTATACGCTAAATGATGGCTATATCAAAACTTAACGCAGAAAACCATCTTAAATTATACTTTAATACCAGCATTGGAGCAGGTCACACATCGCATCTAAATACATAAGCAAACACTTCACCACAGTCTTTGATTACTCATATTCTCTGATAATATTTGGGGTATTATTTCTAAGTAATTCGGAGAGGGGTACCATGGTAGAAATAACATATTTGTAAAAACATTGTTTTGTGATTTGGATTTTCAAAGAATTTCGTTATTCCTTTCCTAAAAAAGGTAAAATCACGGAACTCTGATTGCCGGTCAGCTGCTCTGACCACTGATCTATGGTGGCTTATCTAATACCCGCCAAATAATTCAATATATACTAGTGTTTCATTCGACAATTACTTATTATTACATTTTTCCAACTGAAAACAACCAACTTTATTTTTGTGAGAGAGGTATTGTTAAGTACTAAATCTCCCGCTAGGTGGCGTCGAGACTAATTATGTCTGCATTTATTGCTGAAAAACTTTAACTTGTCAAATATTAATTATTATTTTTAATTGATAAACTAACGTTTAAACAAGATTTTTATGCATAGCACAAAGGGTACATAACAAATATTATAATCAATAATTATCAGCCTGAAACACTCATCTACATTGAAAAAATCTTCCGAGAAAAGATACTGGCCGCCAACGGGAATTGAACCCGTGTCCCTCTGATTGCCGGTCAGCTGCTCTGACCACTGAGCTATGGCGGCTTATCTAATACCCGCCAAATAATTCAATATATACTAGTGTTTCATTCGACAATTACTTATTATTACATTTTTCCAACTGAAAACAACCAACTTTATTTTTGTGAGAGAGGTATTGTTAAGTACTAAATCTCCCGCTAGGTGGCGTCGAGACTAATTATGTCTGCATTTATTGCTGAAATACTTTAACTTGTCAAATATTAATTATTATTTTTAATTGATAAACTAACGTTTAAACAAGATTTTTATGCATAGCACAAAGGGTACATAACAAATATTATAATCAAAAATTATCAGCCTGAAACACTCATCTACATTGAAAAAATCTTCCCGTTGGCGGCCAGTATCTTTTCTCGGAAGATTTTTTCAATGTAGATGAGTGTTTCAGGCTGATAATTTTTGATTATAATATTTGTTATGTACCCTTTGTGCTATGCATAAAAATCTTGTATAAACGTTAGTTTATCAATTAAAAATAATAATCAAGGAAATTTTATATTATTAACAACAACTAGTCGGTAAAAGCTATTTCAACGAATTCATGGTTTATCTTACAAATAATTTATAACTCTTCAATATATAAATAAATTCAGTTCGGTTGATATTCATATTTATTCCTTACCTAAATTTATATCAGAAATTTCTGAAATACTGTTGTAAATTTTATTATTATTTTTCTAATTTTGTTTTTGTTGTTATTTCTTTTTAATTCTATTTATATCCTTAATGTTCAGTTAATTATGTTATGTATTACATGCTTATAATTGTATTCCTGAATAACTTATGCATCTATAATAACGTGATATTGTAAAAGCCTTCAAGAAGTGAATAAATAAATAAATAAATATGTTAAATGTATCTTTTCAAATTACCATGGCAACTTCCGCACTTGGGTGTGGTTTTGAATATGGCATTGGATATTTTTCAGATTCACTAATTATTATTGCAACAGTATAAAAATGTGTGATGCCAGTATGGTTACCGCCGCGCCGCTTCGGGAACCATTAATTGGATAACTAACATCCCTGCCATTGGTCACCCCAAGTGTTTTGCTACGTTTGGTGACTTATCAGGGGTGCCCGGGTTTACGGGGTGAGGTTTGTGTTCTTGACGAGCGGTTCTTCGTAGCCTCCCACCCCACCTCTTGTCTACTTTAGTTTTATGAAGGTTTCACTTCTACCGCATGTGAATTGCCCACTCTTTTTTTCTGTGTTTTGTTTTTTTCATATTTGTTTACATTTATTAGTATAATCTTCTTCTTCGATGAAGTATTCAATTGTTTAAAATAAATATATGTGTCTTAAAACACTCTTTAGCACAGTAAGAACTTCATTAGCACCGTTGTGATTTGATACTAGATGAAACTAAAAATAGTGAAACTAAAACGAGACAAACCAACAAATCTATAAGATGTAGCCTGCGAGAGAATGAGATAGTAAATCGGTCTCCCCTTTGTGCGCTTCGTAGTATTCCCAATCTTGAATAATTTAGATTTCTGATGGTTTCACTTCTACTGTGAATGGACTCCAACTTTTTATGCATTTTTATATGACTTTTTTGGAATTCGAAAATAGGAATCACTTTGTCATTTTATTTTAACCACTGAAACGCTTTTTGCCACAACATGACACTATTTAAAATACCTCGGATTGCTTTGCTGCCAATTTTGGAAAATTTTCCTTTATTTGTCAATAATTAAGTAAAAATTTACTATTTTATAATATATTTTTTTAAATCCTACGAATATGTGTTAATTGATAAAAGATAGGTGAATTCATTGGCTATATAGAACTATAATCAGTTTGTATATCTCCATATTAAAATTCCGAGCAATGATTTTTTTGATGTGGGCGGAAAATATTCAAAATGATCTCAAAAAAATTTCGAGCAATCGGAGAAAAACGTTTTAAATTGCGCTGTCGCTCTAGTGGTTAGAGCCACACAGATTTCACTTTTCCATCAAACACCGTTCAATGATCTCAGATGAAAAAATTTTCCGATATCAAAATAATGGTGCTCTATCCAATTGCCATTTTATCCCCGTTAAGGATAATGAAATAAGGTATTAAGCTCGGTACTCTCTGCTTTTATAGAGTCATACATTGGACGAACACCCATTAACGTAATGAAACGTGAAATGACATTGTACTGAGTGATTTTACTTTCAGCTCTTCCTGTCTTCCAGACAACAAGTTCCACCCCCTGCCCGTGCTAGGGGAGGTTTAACGACCAACTACCCCCGCGCCCCTCTGAGCAGATAAAGCAAACTTAGACGACAATAAACCGAGAAGCCTTTTTCATCTCACTTTTGATCTCAATCCTGTCATAAAGAAGCAATTAAAACAATGATTTACAAAAAAGAGAAGCGTGTTTTATGTAAATGTTTTTAACTATCGTTTTGTCGTGGACACTGTAATATTATGATTATAAAACTTGAGCTTTTAAAATAATTAAACTGGTGATGCATAAAACCAAAACAAGATGTTTAAAACCGTATAATACAACATTAAAAAAGATACTTACAAATCTAAACGAAACTTGAAACATAACAAGAAGCAAGAAAATAAAAAGGTACCTGTCGCAACTGGGAAAAATTATAAAAATAAAACACAAACACTTTGTATTTAACCACGAATTTATTATTGCATATATCGACCGGTTTCACTTCCAAGCTTCTTCAGGATATAAATAATAACTAAATGCTAAGACAGAGTTATGGCTAATATATAAGAGTGACAGAGGGAGCAAGAACAAAATTAGAGGGAGACAAAGTATTTGACATAGGTAAAGTGGATAATCAAGCAGTGGGAGGGAGACAACAATACAATAATCAATTACTGGGAGGGTCGATATATGCAATAATAAATTCGTGGTTAAATACAAAGTGTTTGTGTTTTATTTTTATAATATAATGTCTAACCACAAAGTAATTGCTTCCTATGAAAAAAAAAAAAAAAAAAAAAAAAAAAAGGGAAAAATTAGTTAAAATAATATTGTTTTTTCTGAATTTGTATTACGAGATCGACAAAAATAATTTAAGGCATTAGCCCAAATAAAATATTTTTAAATTTCATTTTCTGAAAGACGCATTTGTTAAAAATAATCACACCAGTTGTTTAAAAAAAATCGTAAAATCGACGTAGATAAAGAATTTGTGAAACCATTTGAACCAGTTTGTATGTTGAATTATCCTTCAGCAAAACTTTGAACGAGTTTTTCTCGAAACTAATTTTTTCATCCTGGTTGACAGCATATTAAAAAAACTGTACATCCAATTTTCATAAACTAATGGCCGTTATACACAACATATTTTTTCAGCCCGATTCCAATTAGAGACCAAAGTCGACATTTTTCGCTTTACGTGATCGCTGTTTTCATCTCTATTGTCTAGTATAAAATATTACATTTTTTTAGTTTCCCACTAACTTTTTTAAACATTTCATCTTCGGGGATGCTGTGTAAATGCTATGGAAATATGTGTGATTTTTATGGAAAGGAAGGATAGGAAGTTCTGGGAAGGAATAAGGTATGAGGGGTGGGTTGGAATCTGGGGGTCAGTGAGTCCAGGAGTGACGGACGTATGAATTCACCCTTCCACTGCGGTGCAACGCGATGAGAGTCGGACTGTAGAGATCAAAAGGTGTCCCTCCTTCCTTAAAACTGTTCTAAAGAAAAAAATTGTACCTAACTTGTAAAAATCAACTCGTGAAAATAAAGTTCTTTTACTACAACAACTACAATATCCATTTTAGAATGTCTTTTAAAACTTTTTTTTTGATTTTACTCAGATTTGAATCTTCTTACCAGATAATCGGAATCATGTTGTATTCTTCTGAATTACTAAATAAAATATAGCACTTTTTAATTATTTTGTTTTATTCACGATGTAAGTTTTACAAGCAGTTACGCAATGAGTGTGTGAGAGAAAAACGGAAGAAATATAAATGGGTTGCCACACACAAAATGTTGCCAACTTTTAAACTAACATTATTTTTATAAATAATAATTTATTTATTTATTTATTTATTTATTTATTTACGCCCTAGTGGGCTTTTACAACAGAAATTAAAAACATAAAAAAATTAAACATCATAAAAGAAATGAAATACTATGAGTAATAAGAAAAAATCAGTAATAAGACCAGAAATACAATAAAGTGCAAAGTGTAAAAGCTAGTTAGTAGGTATAAACAAACAATTATATGTGTATAATAATGTATGATGATAAAACAGAACTAAATAGAACAGCAAAATAAAATAAAATAAGGTTATAAATTACTGGTAAGATTTTAAATGAGAGGAGGTTTTATGAAAAGAACAAAAATAAGAAAAGTTAATTATTAACAGATAAAATAGAGATGAGTTGTCTCTTGAAAATTGCAAAACTGTCAACACCAAATATATCTATAGATTCACAATGTTTATTTGCAAGGCTATGCATTCTAGGGATTGGTGAATTAATAGAATAGTTAGTATTGAGGGTATTGTTAAAATTGAAAATATCTTTATTGCGAGTTAGTCTAGCAGGAACATTAATACAGATTTCTAATAAATTAGGGCAGTCAACTAAAGATTTGATAATTTTGAATAAAAATAACAAATCAATTAACACTCTTCTATCTGATAATTTAAGGAGTCTGGTTTCTGCGCGTAAGTTATTATAATTTATAAGTTCAATTGGAATTTTCATTTTAAAATTAATATACCGAAGGAATTTGTTTTGTACCTTTTCCAATAATTGAGAATGGATTTTGTAAAATGGTGACCAAATGGTGGAATTGTACTCTAATTTGCTTCGTACTAACGAGCAATACAGATTTTTTAATGTTGATACATTTTTAAAATTTGCACCCATTCTCAAAATAAAACCAAGAATTCTCATTGCATCACTTGTTATTTCATCGATGTGAACATTGAACTGTAGACTCTCATGGAATATGATACCAAGATCACGAATCTGTGATACACGAAGAAGATTAACACCATTAATATCATAGGAAAACTTAAGAGGATTTTTACCTTTGTAAAAACTAATAATCTGACATTTACCAATGTTTAGTTGTAAATCATTGACAGAACACCACGTAAATAGTTTGTTCAGGTTCAACTGCAGAATGGCGCGATCATCATCGTTTTTGATTGTTCTATATATCTTCAGATCATCAGCAAATAACAGAACTTTAACATTACTAAAAATATTAACTATATCATTAATGAATAAGCAAAATAATATCGGGCCTAAGTGAGATCCCTGTGGTACTCCACTCGAGGCTGCAAATGTATAAGAAGTAAACGAATCAACCTTAACCGCTAAGTACCTTCCCAATAGATAACTCTTAAACCATTCCAAAATATTCCCTCTAAATCCCAACAATTTCAGTTTTCTTAATAAGATTAATAATGCATTACACTGTACGTTTTAACAATTTGCGGTACCAACTAAGTTGATAAAGCTGGTATTTATTTCGTACAGTAAGTGCTTTAATTTTTTCGAATTTCAGAAAAATGACCGCGTGTGCATCGACAACGAGCCCATGTGCCGAGTTTCAGCTCGATTAGATTTCCAGGGTACCTGGCATAGTCGATCGATATAGGTTTTATCGAAAATATCGGTAACTTGTCATCGATCCCGAGCACGACTGCAGGCGGCTAACGAACAAACAACAGTTTACTTCAAATAAAGTAGAATACCTTAGTCGTTGTGAACTGTTGTTTGTTAGTGGCCTGCAGTCGGGCTTGCTCGAGAGCGATGACATTTTCGATAAAACCTATGTCGATCGACCATGCTAGGACCTAGGACCACTGAAGGGGGTTAATTTCTACTTCCAAGATTCCGCGGCATTCATTCAATCAAGAAAATAGTTAAATTTAAAAATATGTGTTTAAAAGCACAAAATTTCCAAAAAAACTAATTCAAAAATATATTATTGCGCCTGAGTATGCCTACTCTGACAACGTTTTTGATCTATTTTTGGCGTTAAAATATTTATAAATTTTGAAAGATCTTAGATATTATATCCGGCAGCACGAGATAAAATCGCCTCGGGTACCCTCCGAGAAGGGAACAGTAACTAGGTGATTTAAAATTAAGCTTCAAGTTTCTGTTCTACATCTGCTCTTGAAAAAATATTTCTTTTATTCCAAAATGTTTTTACAAAGAATGTATTTGTTTCGCCCACGCAAGGGATTTTCTTTCCGAAATTCATCATTTTTATTTTAATCCATCCACTTCATTTGCAGAAGGAAAAGGTAACATAATTAAAAAATGTTATGACTGGAATACATTAAGAATTACACTCGTCTCAGGAAGAGATCATATCTACGTCATCCAAGATCGTCCTAAAAGCCCTTTTTTCCGACGATTCAAGTATCTTGGCGACTACCGTCGTTACATCTGCGAGATTCGTATTGGTCAGTTGTCCGAAATTGAGCATTCGAGCCACACGCGGCTCTTTGACTATTTGAGTGAGGCCCTTAGGTGAATGGCGTATTTAAAATGTAGTTTATTTTACTAATTATAAATAAAAAATAAAAAATTAAAAAATATACTTGCGACATTTTTCCAAAACAGAAAACATGTTTTACTACTAGATAATAATGAAGCTGTCAAAAACACTCGAACAGTATTCTGTGGCTCGCCGAAAAAAAAACCATTTGGGATCCGCTGGTCTAAAAGCAGTACAGGAGAACGAAGGCCATTGCAAACCCCAAAGGCATAATTATCCCCGTAAATCTATTCCTCCTTCGGGATTCCTTCAAACCACATCGGTTTTTGGTTTTAATACTGCTACGTCATCTCGAGAAATAGGAATATAATATCTAAAGCCCTAACCTCAATATGTACGAGAAATTATTGTATTTAAGTTATCCAATCAAAATTTAAATAATATTAATAATGTTTAATTCCAGTATTTGCGAGGATAGTACAATCCCAGACGTTCCATTAAGTTATATATTTATTTATTTTATTTGGTTATTTTTTTTTGTTTTTTTAATGTATTTTTTTATTTCCTTATGTACTTATTAACTAATTCATTAATTTATTCGTTTGTTTGTTTTATTGTTTATTTTTTAATTACTCAATTTTATGTTTACTTATTTATTTTTATTTTTATAATTATTATTTTATTAATTAATGTATTTATTTATTTAATTTTTTATTATTTAAAAAAAATATATTTATTTATCTATAGAGCTTTTACAATAGTACAGCACATGTTTTTGACAAAATACAGGAAACCTTAAATATAAGAAACAAAATTAGTTTACCTAAAATACAAGAGTTGACACAAAATGGGTAACAGAAAATGTAAGTTAAGTAAAAATAGAGATAACAATAGTTTATGAAATAGGTAGACATAGTTGACCAATACCTCGTTAGAAGCAAAATTCAAATTATTGTCAAATACATCCACATTGTTTAAACATTTGTTACCAAACTATATAAGCGCTGTATTGGAGAATGCAAACTATAGTTGGAATGAGATGTATGCATATAAAATGTTAATATATGTCAAGTCGTTCGTGCAGGTACATGAAGATTTATTAATTGCACGAGTTCACAACAATCGAATTTAGAATTTAAAAAATTTAATAAAAAGGTTAGATCGTTTATTTTTCGTCTGTTTTTTAAAGTTGGAAAATTTAAAATAGTCATTAAGAACGGGTAATTTATGTGCTCTAGTCTAAAGGGATATTATGTTTAAAATTTATATTCATTTTGTAGAAGGGCGACTAGACTATGGAGTTGTGTTCCATTAGGCTTCTAACAAGGGATTTGTATAACAATTTAATGATTTGCAACGATTCAAAGTTTTTAATTGTTCTTAATACAAATCCTAATGTTTTCATACTCTTATTTACAGTTTGTTGAATGTGGATACATTATTATAAGCAGTACAGGAGAACGAGGGCCATAAAAAACCCTAAAGGTATAATTATACCAGTAAATCTATTCTTCCTTATAGAGTAAATAGGGCGCATTGGGCGACCCCTCAGGCTAGACTCCCACTGCCCATCGCCTTGCACCACAGTGGGTGGATTTGATTCATACATCATGAACTTTTAACAAAATATAAGTCACATCTCTACAACGGCGAGTAGAAAGAGTCCACGGTGCGGTTTGGCGCAATCTTGTTTTGAGTATTCGGTAGATACTGAAAACTAATAAATGGCGCATGTGCAAACATGCATGTTGCACATTGTATAAAGGATTTTCGTGATGTTAATAATATTTTCTGGCATTTTAACGGGCTACTAGTTGGGTAACTACTTACCACCACACCGTTCATTCCCATATATTTATTATTGCGACTCTTGACATTGCCAAGCTCAAGTATTTGGTTCACCTGGTCATGTTACGATTTTCTCGGACGTCCCCGACTCCTTCCGCCATTACATATTGAATGTATTCACAACATCCTAGTGATTAAGATTATATTTATTATACACTTATACCATAATAACAAGTACTGCAGATATATTCAACAAAATTCCATTTATTAGATATTCGACAAATTTACAAAAAAACAATCTTAACTCATCTGTTTAAAAATAAATCACATACATTTTATGAAAATAACCAAAATATTGTAAACACGCGGCACAAAACCAAAGAACTCATACAAACACCTAAAACAAACACAACGTTTGGTCAAAGAAATTTCAAATACATTGCGTCTAAAATATACAATTACCTACCTGACAAAACAAGACAATCGAATAATATTAACAAATATAAAATTCTGATCAAACAATGGATCATCGAAAAAGATCGTGAAATAATTAGTCACCTCACCCAAATATAATCCTCTTATCTCATTATTGCTACTACTACCTACAAACCTGAATTTTTTTTAAACCAGTCTGTCTCGACACAGGATTTCCTAGTAAGACAAGCAAGGCCAAAAAAATGTGAACCTTTTTATACAGATGTCCAAATAAATAAATAAACACTCTAGTGTACAAATTATGAAAGAACTCCTACACCAAGCTCAAGAGCTAGTGCTCTTAATTGGCGTGGAAATCCCTTAAAATATGTATTTCAATTTTCACTGCCATAATATTGTGTTTAATACTGTAACAATGTTATAAATTAAACAATAAAAAATATTATTTTCACGTTACATATTATATTGTGTATTGATATATCCTCCTATATTCTCCTTATACTCATTCTCCTCTCATTCGCTCTACATGCTCAAACCATCTAAGAATTTTTTCTTAATCTCACTAACTACGCTTTCATAAATCTTGCAATCTTTGCAAATCTCCACATTTCTCACGCAATCAAACATGGCTTTACCTCGGGGATTCATTACTACAGCATTCAGTCTACTTTCATCTTTCCTCTGCCAGTTCAATGCTTCACTGCCATACATCAGGGTAAGTGCCGGCATTCCACATACCTGTTACCTTTGCTTCGGACATTTTTCTTTCATCTACATTAAATCAGTTGCATTATCACAGTGACTTTAAAAATGGTTTCCTAAAATACCTTACCGTTTGTATATTCCCCCGTTGCCGAAGAGGGAGATTGGCTCACTGAGTTACTGCTCCTTGTCAATCGACCTGCAATAGAAAGAAGGTGATTTATGGTTAAAAATAAACGCATATAACCGCCACCCTAGTTCCGGGTGCGGTATTGTCGACCGAGTAAGGTAGAACTTGGCTGATTCTAGGGGTTCATAATGCAACTATGTTTGAATGTATTAATGCAAGTAAAGCATGTGAAACAGCTTTCGGAATATATGGGACTATATCAGCCAATGTGTTGGGAAGTTTACTGAAATGTAGAAATGTAGAAAAATTAAGATATACGGCTAAAACATGTCTTCGTGTTTATTTTCGTTACAAAGATACGTGTCTTCTTGGATGTTCCAACCACGCAGAGGCTCTCATTTCTCAGATTTATAATTCATAAATGATATAGATTAAGATCAAGTATGTGTAGGTTAGGTTAGGTGGTGCAGTTTGTATATGTTGTCTAGGGAATCCTCTTGAAGGTAATATTTTTAGGTTTTTCATGAATCTACAAATTTTTGTAACCCAACATAACGCAACACTCGCTATTTTCAGCCTGCAAAAATTCACTTTTAAATGACCTAGGTCCCCCATGAATTAATGCTTCATAAATATAGATGTAACCACTTTTTGGGGATTTTTTCTTAAATTAATGAAAGACACGTAATAAATCTAAGAAAACTAGTTTATTACATTTCTTAAACAAAAATGTGATATTTATAGGAATTTCAAGCGCAGCATCTCATTTTTCGATCGAGCAGGACCTCTTAGGCCAGGCAAATGCACAATAATGTTATGCGCTCGAACTGGTTTACCGCGATGGTGGTATTTTCCCCCATTTGTGCCTGTTTTTGTCAAAAAATGTATTAGAGCTACTGTCACTCAGATTTGAATTATCTAGGTTATCATTTTCCGAGTCACCAATGCATAAAAATTTAATCAAGAAATTTTACTTATATAACCCAGGTCCTAGGTCCTAGGTCCTAGGTCTTAGATCCCAGGTCAGCCCGGGCGATATTCTTAGTATCGACCTCTCGGGCGATACTAAGAATACACGGAGCCGTAAGCACGTAAGACTTAAAATAAAAGAAATATTTGCTATAACCTGCTTAGTGGGGAACTGTACTTCCCTGCGAGTGGTGTTAAGGGATTATATTATTTTAAATAATATTATAATAACAAAACACAATTAAATATTAGCAAAAGAATTATTTCTATTGGAAGACTAACCGTACCACTAGTACGCACTAAAAAAGCATAGCAATACTATATATTTAAGGGTATAAAAGTATTCAATAAATCAGAAGAAAACCATGACAATTAAAAAAAAAAATAAACAAAAATTAAACTGTTGCCACCTCATAACTTTTTTTATTGTTTGATATTATGTTTTTGCTTTATTATCATTTACAACAGACCCATATCTTTATTATTTTTATTATATTTTTTAATTTTATTACTTACATATATTTTTATTACTTATATTGTATTTTCTTTGTAAAATTATTACTTTGTACATATTACTAAATTTTACTAGTAAAACATGTAGTGGTCCTTTCCTAAGCACAAGCATCTGCTTTATTCGGGGAGTATTTTTTAAAAATATGTATGTTTTACTAGCAGACCCGGTCACACGTTGCTGTGGCTAACGAAATCTTTATAAACAACGCCATCTGATCAAACCCACACCACGCTGCCGGCTGCCCGCTGCCGCTTGTGAATGAAGATAACTACCTCTTGAGTTTGGTGTAGGAGTTCAGAATAATAATATAGTGTACAAATAATAAATAGGTACTAGGATGTGGCAATATTAAACAATATACATATGGATTGAATTAAGGAATTACTGTTTTTTTGTTGACGATGTAACAGGTTTTCAGTTTAATAAATTGGAAATTCTATTCACTCAATATAAATAAAATACATATTACAATTTAGCCTAAAAATTGGCTCAATAATATTTTTATAATGTAATTTGCAAAAATTTGCTTATCCAAAAACTGTTTTCATAAAATAAAAATATTTTTGAATATCATAAAAGAAATTATAATTAAAATAACTCCTATAAAACTAAGGTTTATAACAATAAATTCATTTTATTTCAAGGTTGATTATCAGCTCGTCCACAAAATCAGGCATGAGTGTCCATTAGAAACCCGTAAAACACTCTTATTATTTCAGTAAAGGGAGCACAAAAAGACTGGAACAAAAAGTGTGTGTGTCGCGGAGGGAATTTGATGATAAATGAATTTGTGCAAAGCGCGGAGTAAACAAAGGGAAACGCGGTACAACAAATGGAGAACCAGAGGACAAAGGATTGGGCTTTTTAGCGAGACCTCTCAACAGAGAACCCAACGCAGGTCCCAACAGATGTTTCGGAACTCCATAATGGAATGCGCGCAATGGTATTACGGTGTAGTGTGTAGTTTTGCAGGTTGTGTGTACATTCGTACACGTGTGGAGCGGAATAATGATCAAGGACGTTATGATTGGTTTAACATCTTGTGCGGTGGTTTTTCTGGATTTTTTGCCAAAGGTTGTGTGTAAGATGCTTTTTCATACGAAACTTAATTTTGGAGTTGAGGCCGAAATATCCAAACAAACTGAATGTTTTTTCCTTTTAAAAGGCATATTTGCCGTAGTATTAAAAAAAACATGGCGGTTCTTGAACAATGATATATTGCGTTCATTAAAGTTATAATATTAAATTAAAGTTAACAAAATAAAATGCATTTTTTTCAATTTCCAGGGGGCCTAGTCCATATCTTTTACGTTTTACTAACAGCCTGTTAGCTTAACTTGGTGGTTTGAGCAAAGTTGTCGCAACTGGCTAAAAATGGTAGTCAGTAACTTTTCTGTTTCTTTTCTGTCGGTCGCGACGATAAAATAAACTAAACCTTAACAGAAAAGTTACTGACTACCATCTTAGCCAGTTGCGACAACTTTGCTCAAACCACCAAGTTAAGCTAACAGGCTGTTAGTAAAACGTTAAAGATAGGGACTAGGCCCCCTGTTACTGAATTAATTAGTTCTAGTTTTTTTTGTTTACTAAGCATGTCTTTATTTTGTAAATATTTACCGTCTTGGCGATTTTTTGTGAGCTATTAGTAATTATTTGTATTAAGGAAATATTCTAGCTTAACCAACTACGTTAATATAATGAAATAATACAAACAAAAAACAGCCTAAAAAGCAGTTTTTTGAGTCGAAATTTTAATTTATTTATGATGTAGCCGAAGGATTTTAAATTAGTCAGGTACGCCCCATACGTCATACATATGCCTGGTAAGGTTATATTATCGTGTAAACAAGCTTATAGAACCGAGTGTATGGCGAATTCTTTCGAGACGAGCGATTCTTAAGCATATTGGAGTAAAGATATAGATGTCATTATGCTGTCAAGTTGTGACTTACAAATATTTTTTTTTGTTTTTAATACAAAAAAAATCATCGTGAAGCAAAACGGCATCTACTTTTTGTATTCCAAATATGCTCAGGAATTGCTCGATAAAATCGAGACCATGATATTATACATATCTACGGTAATTTTTAATTATTTTTAAAAAGGTCTAAATTAAAATATAAAAACTGTTTTAATAAAAAAACCAACCGTAAAAGTATCACTAACAAAACAAAGTGTGATATATTGAGGTAATTTAGCAATATGACGGCATAATGAGTCTATTGGGACTTCACCGGAAAACTGATAACTGATAACATTATAAAATGTATTAGGAATAACTTATTGAGAGATGAAATTAATCAATTAAATAATTTGATATAGAAAAAATAAAAAGATAACTGGGACGAACCAAAATAACCCGTAAAATATAACCTATTTAACCAAGTTTGTTTTTTTTTTCATATTTTTTATTGACTTTTCAAGACGTGAGGAAGTTGGACATTGTCGTTGCCCGGACACCATTTATCAATGTTCCGTTTGTACTGTACAGGCGGATTTACACTTGTATGGCGTGTCGTGTCGTGAAGCGTCAGAACGGTATCGCTTCCATACATTTACTATAGTGAAATTTATATTAGTGTGTCGCAATGTATTGTGATGGCTTGTGTTGATTCGACACTAAGGATGGGTTGTTTAAAAAAAATGATGAATTCATCAAATATTTGAAGTTATTTTTCGCGTTCTGTGTAAGTTCTATGATTAAATATAATAATGATATAATAACAGAACTTGAATAGAACCTCTATAGAACGTGAAAATTAACTTCAAATATTTGATGAATTCATCAAATTTTTTGAAACAACACGTCCTAAATGTATGAAACCAATACCATTCTGACGTGTCACGTGTCACATGTCAGACAAGTATAAATCCGCCTTACCCCTGATCACATCCCTACACATAGCGACGGGGTCACGTGATAAACGCGCTGTTTCGGATATAACCGTGGTGCTGGAAAGAAACGGAGAGCTTACCACGTGACCTACTAGGATATACCCGGTTGTAAATATTTTTATTGTTTTTAATTGAAAAAAATAATAATCGGAAAGCAAAATGACATCTACTTTTTTTTAAACTCCAAATGTGCTCAGGAATTGATAAAAATCCTTCGAGTACATGCTGTTACACCGCGTATAAATATATTTTCACTATGACGTATGACCGTTCCTATTTGGCATTCGGAAAACATTTCCGTAAGTCAACAATTTAAATATGAGTTTCGAAACTCTGGAGCATGTTTCCAAATTAGTTAAAATTACGAGCTTTATATGTACGCCTTTAAGCTTCTACCGTTGGTTCAGTCACTTGCATAACTTTCATTTCTGTTTGTTCAGTACCTTAACTTAATTCTTGAATGTGTCGATAATTATTTCATTTGTGAACTTTCACGAGAGTCAGGTAATCATTTGATAATGGCTTTTATTTGTGACCGACAAATTATTTTATTTAAATATATTTTTTAACTATTCTTATGTAGCAAATAACATAATAGGATGTATTAACATAATACTCTGTTATTACCGAAAATAAAATGTATTATGCTATTGTTATATCCGGTAAGGCCGTGTATATGAGTACTATACATTATTGTTAATTAATAAATTGTAAAATAACAAAAATTAATCAAATAAAATCACTTGCGCATGCTGGGATTTGAACCCAGACCTCCGGATTCGCAGCCAAATGCCATAACCGTTGTTTTCGTTTTGATGATTTCAAACTCAATTCATTTCAATAAACGGGTTGCAATGTTGAGAGCACAGGTTTCGTTACTGTTCTTGTTCTACTAATATTCGCTCCGAGGAACTAGAGTCATTGCCCTTTTCGGTGCCGGTGCCAAAAAACGCTCCCCCAACATTTTTACACGGTTGACATTAATTGTCATATGTGAACGGGTTGTTTGTACAAATCGTTCTACAAGTCAGATTTACTTGTCTCTGCATTTCCTCCCGCCTATAATCCTGGCCTCTTCAACCCATATTCACTCTTTCTCCTCAAAAAGGATTTCCAAACAGAATTTCGTAAGATGCCTCGAAGGAAATTATTTTCCGCAGGGACTCCTCTGTACAGTTGACGTAGAAACAGAGAAAGGTGAAGCCCCTGGTGACTGTTCAGAGATTAGCTACGCTACTGATTCAGGAAGCTAATATACTAGACCAGCGTTCGGTAATTAGTTTTTTGCGGCTGTCCGTAAAAATAAATAATTTTTTTTACGACTCGACGTCACTCGTGCGCATTTGAGCCTGGTCAGTCAGTGCGCTTTTGACTGCCCGTCTGATCGCCAGTCGTCATCGTGCTTCGTGTCATGCCTAGCAGTATCGTAGAGCGTAGAGGTTTCCAATCTCATCAGGATAAACACCCACTTTTCAAGCACATTTTTCTTCAATGCCTCCCTCCCATATAAAAGGGAGGTAGTGTACATGGGGAAAGCGCCGCAGGCAAATACCCCATTTGGGGATGCCATAGTCTCACTGGTACTGACTCAAGGCGGACGGTAGTAGTTGCGATTCTTGTACGGTATTCAATAAATAACAATAAAAAATGTTGGGAATTTTTTATATTTTTTAACATTTCTGTCATTTGAACTTTTAGTTTTTTGAAGAAAAAGATTCCAAAACTAGACCCCAACAGCATTTCAATGTCTGTTAGTGTAGCTCCATTGAACAGACCAGAAAAAATAACAATAAAACCGGATATGAGACCAAAAACCCATCTGTGAAAAGCACAAAAGCATCAACCGAAAGTTGTACAATGTAAGAGCGGCGGAAAAATATGACACATTTAATAATTTTAATAGTTAAAGGGAAAAGGCCAGAGGGACTTTCATAAATCTCTGAGGTTTACTTTATGAGGAATCCGGCCATGTTTTGTATTATTTGTAGGAAGGCAAACAAAAATATTGTACGATTTATTCGCTGCAAAAAGTAATCCACACTCCAATTTCAGCTAAAAAATACTCCCTTTAATACACACATATGGGCACTAAAAATATGATTTGTGTTTTTCTATATTTCTGTTTGGGCCAGAGTGAAAATATGGCGTGATATTTTTAGAATTGATGTTTTTTATTGTTATGATCAGTAAAGAAAAAATATTTGTGGACTCCATTCACATTTTTTATATATTTTATTTGGTCCGTACGCCGAGTCGGACTTACAGATAAGCTGACAAAGTAATGGCTAAGGTCTAATATAAAAAAAAAAATATATATATATATATATATATATATATATATATATTTCCTTGAACAAATGGCACTAATCATCTCCCTTTTTATTTTATTAATATATTTTATTTACTCTTTTATAGGCCCACGGGGCTTTTACATTGGGCACAAAGGTTTACAATTTTTTACACAAGAGTTTCCAATAATCAACGGGTTGCAGAAAATAATTTCTTACGTTACAGTAGATTACGATTGGACTAAAAAAATGTTTAATTTGTGTGGCTTACGAAAACAACAAAAGAAAGTAATTTCTTACGTTAACAGTAGATTACGATTGGATTTTAAAAAAAAGTTTTATTTGTATGGTTTACGATTTTAATTTTTCACATTAAAAATGCCGAAAATTTTAAACTTTTTTTACATTAATTCCACAGAGAAATCCCTTAAGAAAATAATTTCCCTTAGGGCTTTGGGCATCTTTGGGAATGCTGTGTGTGGAGGATATTTTTTTGGTAAGGAAGGAGTAAACCTGCGTTTTGAAGAGACCCATGTTGTAGGAGGGAGGAAACATAGAGGCAGGCAAATCATCCCACAGCCGAGCTGTTTAACTTTAGCAAAGATCTGCGACTCGTGGAAACAACCCTTTTTCATGTCAACTATGTACAAATTAAGGGCGCGCGTTTGGCGTGTTAACCGACTGTGCACCTGTGCTGAAGAAATCAATAATCCATCAAACGGACGGCCCGTTTCTACTCAGAATGGAGGGGTTTTTCCCACAAAGTTTTTTGGTGCTCCAGACCAGAGGTGGCTGCCAAATTCAACCCAGGGCGCGCACTTAAGAGCGTTTTTCAGAAAATTCACATTTCGTCGAAAGACGTTCTTACGATCGTACAGGGCGGTTCCAATGAGAAAGATTGATTATTCTCCGTACCAGCTTTTTAAAGTTATAACTCAATATCGATTTTATTTCATTCCAAATTTTGCTTTAATTTATACCTACATGCTATTAAAATTATGTACTTTTGTAATTATTTTTTGATCATAAGTATTTATCATTTTTAAATAATGTCTGAGCAAAATAAGAATGTAAGAAAATCGGAAAAATCTGTAAGTGCGCAAATAAATACACAAACTGATCAATTTTAGTTAAGAAACACATGTACGTGTATATTTTTTAATGATTTTATTTAAACTAAAATTAAAATTCTGTAACATACGTTTACCAGATAATGTATTGATTTATTTTACTGTATAATTATATATTTGAATTAGTATAATACAAAATATTTTTTAAAAATTTAACAAATCTGTCAACGACCTATGGTATAACCTTATTATACTGAAAATAAACTTTTTTCTCTCAAAATTTAAAACAAACGTTTACTAGATAAAAGAACAATCTTTCGAAATCAATTTATAATTTTTTGTGGAAAAGAGTCAATACGTCTAAACACTGATTTAAAAATGACATACTTCTGGTTTTCTCGGGTTATACGCTCTTAATAGCATTGGTATATTCGTTTAATAAACTATCTATGAATTGGCGACTTTGATACATATTTGTGAACGGTGACTTCGTATAAATATGGTACATATATATTTGCATATTTTGTGAATAGAGGGTTGGAATGCCACAAAGCTATATCTTGGCACTACCTCCTTGGTTGGTTAACACAGCTTTTGACCCAATTTAAGTATTTAATTCACTCGATCATGTCATCGTGCTCTTGATCCTGTTTGATCCTTTGGTCAAAATTAACCGCTTTGCACCAAGTTTCTTAGAATTTTTACTCCTTAAAACTATCTCTACAATATGTAAAACTTCTATTTAAGTTCTCAGATTATGCAACAAAGTTTTATGGAGCATGTTCCCTTGGAAACATATGGTTCCATTTGACAATTGCGTGAAACTGTGAAAATAACTTAAAAGTTACATTTATGAAAAAGCGAATATGCAGAAAGTATTGTGATTCAATTACATTTAGGTTTAAAAACACTCTCCGGATAAAAACACAGCATTTACAAAAAAACTTATTAAAATAATTGTATTTTTGACTTTGTGGCTCGCCATAATTTACAACAAATAAAACATTAATTTCTTAAATAAAACTTTACTTTTATTTATTAACATTTACATTTTTATAAAAATATTTTATGCATTTAAATAAAATTAAAGCGGTCTGTAACAAACTTATACATATGTTTTTATTGTAAAATAATCGTATTCAAACCAGTTGCTCTGCGTTTAGCTGATTTTCAGAGATCAAAAAGATCTAATTTTTTTCTTAATTGTTTGGCTAAATGCAATGTGCTTTTTATTTTACTAAGAAAATTCAAATATATTTTCACTTATTCATAAATTATGAGGAGGGTTATTTCACAGATTTTGAAAAATTCGTTACATTTCAAAGTTAATTTTGAAATTCTGTGTAATTCTATTTAAGTTCTGTTATCATATCCAAAATTAAATATCTTAAAATTAAATACCTCTTCCAAAATTAAATATCTTGGTGTATATAGAGATCCACATTTCAAATGGAAAACACATTTTGTGAACTTGTCAAAAAGAATTAGGAAATGTATATATATTTATATATTTATAAGACTCAGAAATATTCTTAGACTGGAAAACCTAAAAAGAGTGTACTATTTTTTTTTATTTTTTTTTATCCTTTATTCCAGATCTCGGGGAGGGTGGTGCAATCCCACGAGTTCCATATAATACATATACAATATATCAAGTAAAATAAAAATATTGCAAGATGAGAGAAAAAAAAAATTACATGGTAAAAGAAAATAATAGATAATAATACAAAAAAAATAAGAAAATTTGAATTAAGTTAACTTTATGTTATAAATCTATGTCATCAGGAAGTGGCTCCACCGCTTGTAGATGGGACCCTGCCAGAAGTGGAATGCTGCCATCACAAGACTGTTTTCGCTCGAGGCTAGTCGCGTTCTGAAGTTAGTGATGCAATTAAGTTACTATGCAATTGTTCAATCTATATTACAATACGGTATTATAGGATGGGGAGGAACATATGATGTTATTTTAAATCCTCTCAAAATAGTTCAAAGATTAATATTTAAGGTTATTTTGAAAAAAACCATCCACATTTTCTACTGAAAAAATCTTTTCAATATTCAAAGTATCTACAATAGACAATTTATATAAAAAAAATATTCAATACTACAAAATTTCAAAGAAATACAGCTAAAAGAATTACATTTCTATAGCTGTATTTAGAGCTAAATAATAAAATAATTGAATAGAACTCTCTTTGAACTTTAAAATTTAATGCATGGTTCAAATAATTCATCAAATTTCATGCTTGTTTCACAGTATTTGAATAATTCATACGATCCATGTTCTGTTAAACTTTTATTTAAGTTCTGTATTATTTCATCTTGCACCGGTTGTTTGGCCAAGTACTTGAATAATAACAGAACTTAAATATTACTTTCATTTACTTAATATAATAATATAAATTGTTAGTATCCTAAAAAAATTGTAAATTGTGTTAAAGCCACGTTGGGCGGCAGTGTTATAGCACCAGAGTGGTGGCGCCATGGTTATGGCCTGTGTTATACAAATATACAGCCACTCCCCGGGGGGGGGGGGGGAAGTAAGTTGCTAGACGGGGAAACAAGTGTTAAGCAGACCCCCCGGGGGTCATATGCCGGGGCTTGAGACGCTTATCTCAGGGGAAGGAATCGGCCACACTCATCGACTATTTACTCCAAATGAAACAGGACTTAGTTACAATTCAGTTTATTCCCAATATGCATGGATAGAACAATAACAGGACAGAAAGTATGCGGTTTAAGACCTAGCCTTGGAAGAGAGCTGCAAGCTAGTAAAATGGCTACTGATTCTGGGCTCGAAAGGACTATACGAAAGTTAGGAACCTCACGTGACGATGGGCGGCGGCAGGCAGCTTCCCTGCGTGGTGGGTGGGTCTGGAGCTATGCTCACAGACCGGGCCATGGTAACCTGGCAGAAGGTGGCAATGGGCTGTTTCTTCAGCATCTAGGGCGGACTGGAAGCGGCAAGCTTCCAGAGCGGTAGTTAAATCGGAACCGGTGTTATCACAAATACTTGGGGCGTAGGCCGAGACTTAACTATGGGCGCGACGAAGCGCGGCAAGCCGCCGTTGTGTTATCGGAGAACCTCTCGCAGTCCCGATCCAAACGTGTCTGTCCGTCCCGTCCCGTCTCGTCCCGGTCCCTTGCCTGTGTCGAGAGAGTGGGGGGGAAGGAATACTTGTGCCCATATATGGTGATTTGCCGTGAAAACGTCTTCTTATTGGCCCGTTACACATCGCCTGTGTCGTGCCCATATATAGTGATTTGTCGTGAACCGTCTTCTTATTGGCTCGTTACACATCGCCTGTTGTGATCATCCAAGGCATGCGTGATTGCAATCACGTTAAGCGTGCGTGGACTATATCCGCTTGCTGGCTTATGTAGTCCGTTCGGAGAATTATGGGCGACCCATAACAATTGGTAAAATTATGTGAAACAACTCGTCATTATTTGATTAGTTGTTTATTCGGATTTCAAACTTAGAACATCAATATCTCAGTTTCATACCAAATGCAGAAAGAACCTAGGTGTTCAAATAGCACATTAAGTTTTCCTAGATCGTCCACAACTCTTTATTCCAAATCATTTCAATCATGTTTTGACAAAGCAAAACCAGGTACAGTGGGTTGCCGTATTAATAGGGACACCTTTGAAAAATGTGTTTTCTCACTTTTGAATTCGTAAAACAATAATATTTATGATTTTAAGTAGAGTTTTTATTTTTTATTAAGAAGACCATTTTGGTTTTAATTATTTTAACACTATATTTGATCTTAATTTGCATGCATTTTTTGTGTTAAGTTATTTTGAAACATTGTCGGACAGAAAGTTAATATTTTGTAAAAATCACCTTTAGCCGCAACTACAGTTTGTACAAGCCATGACATACTCTTAATGCACAATTTTGCCTTGCGCTTTAGCTCAGGAGAGTAATGGCACTCTCTGATGAGGATTTCGATGAGCTGCTCCTTGGTTGTGATCACCTCCTTGGCAATCGTCGTCGTCTTGAGCTCTCACAGGTTTTCAACGGGGTTCACGTCGGGGGAATTCCCCAGACAAGGCAAAACCTGCTCGTTTTTTTTAGCCAGGAATACAGTGACAGTTCAGGCTTTATATGCAGAATCATGCATTAATACATACTCCTGGCCACCAGGGAACCATTCTCCAACCTGTGGCAGCAACCGATTTTCCAGTACTTGTCTGTACTGATCCTGCCTCATGGTCCCTTGCATGATGTGGAGTCGCAACATTCCATTGGAAGAGATGATTGAACATACCATTATACTGGTAGAGTATTTGATCGTCTCCACAAGGCAGTCCAGATCCAATTTCTCCACTTAGAGATGATTGATTTTTCCACCAAAATTTGGAATGTGGACTCATCAGAGTAGCATACCTAAAAATATCATGATCAGACTACTAGATTTTTTTAAAAGCTTGAAAACTACAAAAATATGCTTTTCCTACCATCCAGCCTTCAACAGTCATGTTTTTGTATGCTTTGACTCATCCTAGTCTTTTTTTTCCGCATAGCTACCGTCTGGCGAAGTTTTTCAGCCAACCGATTTTCAGTGAGGTTCTCCTCAGTCACTCATCTCTGACATGTCCGTTGGGAGACCTCGATACCTTCTTCATTGATCATCGGGGTGAGATAATCAACACTCTTTTTGCGATTTTGAAGACATTTTCGATCAGTACGAGGCGTGGTGACTCGTTTTCTGCTACATTTCCCATCACGATTCACTTCGAGGGGCAGGTTTTGATTGATTTTTTTCTTTATCCTTTTCAATACAGACTTTGAAATACCTGTCAAAGCTGCTATTTACCTTTTGAAATGATTGGTGTTTAATAATAGTGTCTTCACTTCGGCACATTTTCTTGGAGACGTGTCTGAAGACCTGGCCATAATAAAAAAGCCAATATTGGGTTCAACACGGCAGAACTATTAATTGAAATAAGAAATGAACACAAACGTTTAAAAAATGATAGATAATTAATAATTACTTAAGTATTCATATAGTTGAACTGTTAAAACTCGTTAAAATAATTATTAGGCAAATTTATTTGCAAAACCTACGATTTGACAAAAATACTGGCCACGTCGAAATAATCTTAAATTTTTGAGAGATGTGATACATTGCTAGTATTTCCACGTCTTAAAAGAGTCAGTGGTAATACCGGCAGCAAAAATAACGAAATAATAATAATAATAATAATAATAATAATAATAATAATAATAATCTTTATTTGGAAAACAAACAGCTTTACAAAGATGCATAAAAATAAAGAGTGCTAAAATAAAACAGTAAGCCTAAAAACATGTTTTCGCTGATAAAATTTGTTTTTTTTTCGCTGACAAGAAAAACATAAAGAAAAACTAAGAAAAACTAAGAAAAAAATAGTTAAGAGAAGCTAAATTAAACATAAAGAAAAACTAAGAAAAAAAAAAATAGTAAGGAGAAGCTAAATACTTAAATAATGCATGATAAAATATAGAAAAACACAATAAAGGGTAAGCTTATGATCTTATAGGAGTATATGGATGATTTTTATGTAATTAGGGAATATGAAAATATATTGCAAATTAGGAAAAGGAATCTGATTAATAATATAATAAATAAATATAAATATGGATGTTAAGTGGTGTGTTGTGATGCATTACATTTATCTGATAGTGTTGCTTTGAATTTGTTGAAAGTTATATTGAAGATGTCTGTATATGTGAGGTGTGTGTTATGATAGTGGCAGGCTCGATGTATGAATTCATTTTGTAAGTAGTTGGTGTTGGAGCGGCTGTTATAAAAAAGGGATACGTTTCTGCCATTGCGACCAGGAACTCTAATATCTATTTTTTGTAAAAGATACGGGGAAGATATCGTATTATTTAGGATTCTGTACAAAAACAATTGATCAGAAATAATTCTCCTACAATTTAATTTCGGGATTTTAAAGAATTGACGAATATCTTCATTTGATTGGAATGCATAAAACGACCGAAAATTTATGTAGGAGAGAAATTTTTCCTGAACACGTTCGATTCTATGAACATATGTTATATATCTTGGATTCCAAATTTGTGAGGCGTGTTCTAGGTGCGGACGAACATAGGTATAATAAAGCAAAATAAATGTATTGAGAAAATAAAATAGTTTTGATGTTCGTAGTATAAATCCTAACATTTGGGTGGCTTTAGTGACAATGTTATTAATATGTAATTGGAATGTAAGTTTGGAATCTAAGGTAACACCCAGGTCCCGAACTGATTCTTTTCTTTTAATATCGACATTGTTTATTGAATATTTAAATATTATTTTGGTCCTATTTCTCGTAAATGATATTGAGTAACATTTATCTATGTTTAGGAACAAGCAGTTAATTTTGCAATATTCGCTAAGATTATTAAGGTCCTCCTGTATTTTTAAGCAGCACGCGATATCATCGATTGGAAGGTATAGTTTCATATCATCTGCATATAAAATTGCCTTGCAGTGTTTAAAACAACTCGTAATGTCATTAATATAGATATTAAACAGGAGAGGACCCAAAATTGATCCTTGTGGAACTCCTGATGTAATATTGACCCAATTTGATTTGAAACCACTTAGCACAACAGCTTGCGAACGGTTTCTGATATATGAGTCTAGCCATCTTAGTAGATCTCCATGGATGCCCGCAAGTTTTAGTTTTCTAAACAGAATGGAATGGTTAATTTTATCGAACGCCTTGCTGTAATCTGTATAAATGGCATCAGTTTGAATACGCTTATCCATATTATGAAGTATAAAGTTCGTAAAACAAGCTAAGTTAGTAGTGACGGATTTACCGCTTCTAAAGCCATGTTGGTGTTCACTAAGAATGTTCTTTAATGCGTTGGAGATTTGGTCTGCTGCAAGTTTTTCGAATAATTTTGAGAAAATTGATAGTTTGGATATTGGCCTGTAATTTTGTACAAGATTTCGCGGACCGGACTTGTATATTGGGGTTACAAATGCTTGTTTCCACATAGAAGGAAATTTACCTGTTTGTAACGAACGTTTAAATAATATTAATAATGGATACGCTAAATTCTTTGAGCATTTGGAGATAAATATAGGTGGAATTCCATCTGGACCATAATATCTAGGTAATTTAAAAGTAGAGACAATGTAAACACAAAAATTGCAAAATTTTGGATCTGTCCCTTTTAATATGGCAACCTACTGTATAACCAGAAAAACAGCTGTAAGATCTTTGTTTCTTGATACAGAGACCACCAGATTCAAAACTTTAGCCAGAAAACATTTTTATTTAGTTAATAATACAAAAACATTATATTGGCTTTATACGGAGTGAAAGAGGCATTCAATTTTTTTTTAAGTGAAATTTCTTTATCACCGTTGTGACATGAAATTCAATGAAACGGAAACGACACTAGAAAGTGACAAACACATACATACATCTATAGAATTAAGCATGCGATAGAATGAGATAGAGTGTAACCTTACCGCATTGGCTGCTTTGATTATGAGCTCACTTTTCAAGGCTTCTATTAGTTGAGATTTGTGGGTGGGTTAAATTTTACTTCTACAACATTTGAACTGCACTCGATTTTATTTTTTTAGGAAATGAGGAAACAGCGATTAGTATAGGACGCGTCAAACATAAATGCTGACATAAACTTGACTTTGTTATTTTAAATTAAATAATTATGAAACAACACACGCCATATTAATCAAGTAAAATTTAAGTTACTTGCGAACGCCGGGATTCGAACCAGCCAAGAGCCTTACCCGTCGACAAAGGAGGACGTTTAAACGGTTTTGAAACGATTGTTTGATTTTAATATTGAAAATACTATTGAGAAAGAAGACAAATTACTGTCGAAATGTCAAAAAGTCAAGTTACCTACCATCATAACTCAAAACCTCGCCAAAGCTCCGACTTTGAGTTCGAAGTGAGTTTAATTGGAGTTGATTTTGAATTACGTAAGATCAACTCCATAATTTTGTTGAAACAACGTTTGACGGCTCGTACTGCTTTGTTTGTTTTGTTGTTAGCTAAAACAGCTCAGTATTTGGTGTCGAGGTCAACATTTTTTTCCAGTTCTAGATTCCGAATTCAACCATATTAAGAATTCGAAAGTCATTTGGTCAGAATGCGTTTTTCATGAGTCATTCCTGGAATAGGTAACTCGGACATGTTTACTGAAATAGCTTACAATGTTATTTATGTCCCTTGAAGTTTCGGTTGAAAACAACATCCACGGTAGTTAAAACGAGGGCTGTCCGTAAAATAAGGTCTCCAAGGTCCTGCGGTCGCGAGGAACGATTTTACGCGTAACCCTTCAACACTGGCGTGTGGGCTGGTTTTCCCTTGTCAAATCCTCATCACGTTGCACCCCCTGTGACGCTTAGTCTTGGCATGGCAGCCGTTTGCAAGGGAGCTTCTACTCGCCGCACCCGCCAGGTGTAAATTAGGCTCTGTAATTCGTTTTTAAAATTTGCTCTGACGAATCTGAATGACGACGCCTGGATTGTTCCTTTGTATTTGGTGTCATATAGTGTATCCGGGTCACGTACTTCCTTTTCCGTAGGAGGATTTCCAATAGGAGGCAACCATGCCTAGAAATCAACACGGGTTTGTAACGCATTTCACCTTCCATATCCGTGTTTAATAGAAGGCAAGCGGCATCCAATTGTGCACGGGTTTGAAACGCCAATTACCTTTCCAAACCCTTGTTCAGTACAAGGAGTTGTTACATTGTTCTGCCAATTATTAATTTAATTGAATTTGACTTTACACTCTTTTGTTTTTCTTTTACGAAAATTGGAAAATGTTTCTAACTGAATAACCGTTGTTACATAACGTCTCTCAGATGTTTCAAGTACAAACATTTGATAAATTACAAACTGGCAAAGATGGTTTTACGAATATTCACCGCAGGGAATATTCATCGCTCAGAATTCGTAGTGGGAAGTCCGCCGCATGCAACAGAATAGGTAAAATAAAATATCGTACTGACTGTTTTTATTTTGTTATTAGCATCAAGTTATTCAATAAAAACTGCAAACTCACCTAACCCAACCTAACATAACCTAAATTATAACTTACAAACAAAGATATTGAAATATAAGGAGATGTGTTATCCGCAGTTTTTACTAGGTGAGACTGCGCTTCCGGGTGTCGCCGGTGTTGTTTACCAATTAACGAATAAACTAAATTAACGAATAATTAACGAACAAACTAAACGAACGCTAGACTAAATTAACGAATTCTTTCCGTATTCAAACTATATTGAAAGAAAGATTAATACGATACCTTCTTGCTAGCATTTTATTGGCATCAAAATATTTTTTAATCCCATTTGAAGGTTGAAGAAGTCATTTTGATACCTTTAATAAAATGTCTATTTTTGTTTGTACATGTCAGCGATTCCTGAACATTTTTGGATTTAAAACATAGAAGTCATTTTGCTGTCCGATGATATTTTTTCAATTTTACCCATCTAACCTCTCCACTGGTTGAATGGGTAATAAAGTACAGGAAAATTATCATCGGATAGCAAAATGATATCACTTTTTTTATTTCAAATATGCTGAGGAATCGCTGGTTAACCTTCGGGTACTTGCTGTTATACTGTATATATTATGTATGTTTGAAATAAAAGCAGAGAAAACCAGCAGAAGGTGAGTTCTATCATTAAAATATTTGGAAATGTTTTTTCCGTCTAGAACTCTATGTTTAAGTCAATTCTGTCTAGAACACTATGTTCAAGGCATCCAATTAGGAGTTTTAAAATATCCATTTTAATTTTAAAAAAAATATTCTGCAACCATTTTATTTGTTTCACATTTTCAAAAGATTCGCTTTATAACAAATAAATGCGTGTATTGCAATGCCTTTGTGTTGTAGTCACTTGTAATGTTGTTTTTATATTCTATTTTATATTTTGTGGTTTCTTTTTATATGTGTGATTATTTTTATAATTAATACTGTTAAATTGACCTGCTGAAAAACTACTTTAGCAGTTTAGCGGGTGCTTATAACAAATTTAAAAAAATCAGAGTATTTAATTCACAAGCGGTAGAAATGAAACCTTCAGAAAACTAAAGTAGACAATAGTGGGGAGATTACGAAGCACTTTTTTATCAATGTGAAGGATGATTTTTTCCATATTTCTTGTTGTCGAATTCCAGTGAACATATTCCCATACATTTGGTCATCTTATTAGTACTACTTGTTTTTTTTCCTTCGGAGTCGCTAAATGACTTTTTCTTTTATGTTTTCTTTGCCTGTTCATTTAGGAGTGGTTTAAATATTAGATATTGATTTTACAAAAATTAAAATAATCACTTTTTTATTTATTTCGTAGGATTCGACCCTTGCGCTCCAGCTGCTAAGGTTCGTCAGGTGCTTCTTACCACTAGACCAAAGGAGGCCTGCACGGGACCGTGGATTTATCATATTATATTGGAACCGAGTACCCGTGAAATTAATATTTTATTGCTTTCTTATTCTCTCGCAGGCTAAACCTGTAGATGATTGTGATTGTCTCTTTTTGGAGTCGCTCGCTTCCGTTTCATCGAGTTTCAAATCACAATGATGCTAAAGAAGTTTACACTTCGTAAAAAAAAGTTTTCGCAAAATTATTGAAATTTGATTACAAATAAATCAGCGTTTCGTTTTCAGAGAAATATTAAATTCCTCGATAAATCCCGTCAGTAAAGCAAGTACGATGTAAACAATAATATTTTCTACAAACTTGTTAAGCTTATTATAAATTTCTCAAAAAATTCCATTGGATTCCCGATCGCGTTAATTACTAAAGGAATAATTTCGAAAATTTTGACAATTATTATTAAAAACAACAAAGGCCTTATCAAAGTTCGGAGAAAATATTATACATACTTAATCAGAAGGGATCAGAAATCAATAATAATTTAACCGTCGTAAATTTATTTATGTTTATTTTCTGACAAACTTAATATATTATTTATTATATTAACATTTTAAATGTGTTTTGTAAATAAAAGTTTTTCTCTGAAAGAAGTCAAAAAGGGCAATACGATATTTGATTTTCTCTCGGAAGGTTGAATTTAATTTACAAATTTAAAAATATTATTTTAGGTTTTCGTTCCTAGTATAGTCGATTTTATCTACCTACGTAGCATTTTTTTTGTAACGTGTACTCTACACAGGAGTCAGTGAGGAAATTAATTCCCCCCAGGGTCTATATCATATTTGGGGATGCTGTGTGGAGGGTCTTTTCAGGTAAAAGAAGGAGAGGAAGTTCTGGGAAGGATAAGGTTTGAGGGGTGGATAGTAATCGGGGGTCAGTGTGTCCAGGAGTGATGGACGTATGAATCCATCCCTTCCATTGCGGTGCAAGGTGATATTCCCAGAGAGTACGGCTGGAGAAATCAAAAGGACTCCCTCAACTATTCTCTCCCGATCCGGCCTGCCATGTAGCTGGTGGGCAGATTAAATTAAACATTATTTTTAGATTTGTTATTTTCCTTTATGTTTTCGATTGAAAGCTGTAATTTTTAGAATAGTGTTTGCTCACCAATATCATTTATATTAAGAGCTATGGAGTTTTGAAATATACTTAAAAAAAGTCATGTAGAACGTGTCAAATTATTGTGCCATGAGAAAAAAGGATCTTAAATGTATAGTTTAGAGACTTAAGCGAAACTGTGTGGTAGTTGACTGTCCTAAAACGGGAAACCTTCCTAGTTGGGCAGTCAAAGCTTCCTTTTATATTGTTATATCTTGTATGTAATAAATGTAATAATAAATAAATAAATAAATAAATAAATAAAATAAACTTAAACTAAAAAATCTCGCTGAGAAACAAAATATAATTCAACTCTGAATTTGAGAAAGTTATCTAAAAAGGGACTGTATTTTTTTGAAGTGGAAACATCTTTAGTACCGTTTTGATTTGAAACTCCATGAAACGAAAAGAGACACTATAAAGGGACGAACACATACATCTGCCTATAGAGTTTAGTCTGCGAGAGAATGAGATAGTATAATCGGTCTCCTCTTTGTGCGGTGCTTCGCAGTCTCCCCACTCTTGTCTACTTCTGTTTTCTGAAGGTTTCACTACTAATGCACACTATGATTTGAGGAAATAATATCCTTCAGGATCATGTCATTTTTGGGGATGCTGTACGGAGGGTCTTTTTAAAGCAAGAAAGGAGAGGATGTTCTGGGTAGGAAAAGGTATGAGGGGTGGTTAGTAAAATAGAGGTCAGTGTGTCCAGAAGTGACGGACGTATGAACCCATCCCTCCCGCTGCGATGCAAGACAATGGGTCGAGAAGATCAGCTGGAAAGGTCTAAGGGTCTCCCTTAACAGGCCTCTCCCGATCCAACTATCGATATGAAATCATAAGTATTGACGGTCTCCGTGGTCAAAGGCAAGTCTCTAGACTGACAAACCGGAGGACGCGGATTTAAATTCCGGCGTGCGAAACAAAATTTTATTTAATTGATTTGTGTTAATTCACAACTTACTTATACTTTACATATTAATAAATAATTATAGTATATTTCCGGCCAGAGTTGTAGATACACTCAGTATCGCCCGGATATGAGACCACCATTCAGAATTGAAACGTTGCTTGGAATGACTTTGGCCGTACTTGGTGATAAGATCTGAATTGACAGGTATTTTTCACCGTCCTCTTGCCCATATCTTTCCCTTCTCCACTACCTTCAGCGTCAAAAAATACCCCAATTGGGGCTGTCGTAGTCTCACTGTCTGCAGAGAATTGAGAGCAGTTGGACCCTTGTGCAGTTTCACATAAAAAAGATGATAATAATGTCCTTGTAACGATAAGATTTTTCATATGGGTTCCGATATAGTTTCAACACGGGAATCAGTATAAAAAAACATCGTATAAACCGCCCATAAGTGACTGGACACAGTGGACATTATAGTTTTAAAAGTTTTACTATCGTCATTATCACCAGCAGTGAAGCTGAGATGAGTTTATAGTGATGTCATATAAACTGGCAGTAAATGTACAGTACAGCGGTGATATAACTTTTATAACAGTTCCTTGAAATAAGCTATTACCCAATTGCACTCGCTGAGCAAATTAAGTCATAATGAAGTAAACACACGGATATCACTAACTAAAACTTCCGCTAAGAACTTTCCGAGTGCTTTAATTTCTGACTGACTGCAAGTTAAGATTTACCCTTGGCAAACTCACTTCATAAGGGTTATCCCGCAATCCCGCTTTTCCGCAATTCTGCAATCCCGCATCCAACAATCCCACGGGATTTAAAAAAAAGCAATTCCGCCGATATACGGAATTTTTATGTGTGGGATTGAAAAGAACTAAATTTACAGCAAAAATCAGTAAAAAGCTAGCACAAACTAATGACGACTGCTACCTACCGTTTATAATGCTGTCTCGTGCTACTGTCGGGAAAGAAATTAAAAGGGCTGTTAATGAGGTAGGTCAATTGATATTTCAAGTGCAAATAAGCAGAGTTCGCATGAAATAAGCGATGGTCAATATTTGGAAATGAAAGAGGAGCAGAACTGGATTTTTGGAAGAGATGATGGGGCCGCATCTAAAGCTCGGAAACTTCGTACCTGGAATCGATTTTGAAGAAAGACAAACGGCCCTTTTTAAGAATGGAGGTATCAGAAGGAGATACTTTCAGTTCGCACACACCTTCCTGATGACGGCATTATCAACTAGTGTGGAAGAAGAGAGAGATTTTCTGCTGCTCGACTTTTGGGCAAACATTCACTGCCTATGATTTTTACGATCTTATTTTTTATCAAAGATTTTTTTAAATACTTAATACCTTCGTTTTCAATGTATTTTTATAATATTTGTAAACACACTAGTAATAAATAAATCGCTCTCAAATGACTGTGGAGTGTCTTGTCAGTTATTTTGTTAGATTTTTTAGCGATCTTTTTTTTCTTTTGCAAATACTTAATATGTCTCCTCAATATATCCATCAAAGATAATTTATTGCATACATTTAAAAAAAATGTTCATGAAGTTGGCATTAATACACCTTCATAAAAATTCCGCAAATCCCGCGGAATTTCTAAATTTTATCCCGCTGTCCCGCGGGATTTGAAAAAAGTGCAGGATAAGTAAACCCTACTAATCATCATTTACGTTCCAGGGTGGTAAATTCTAGCTCTTGGTTCAAAGATGGCGGACGCGTTTGGGAAAATTTTATAAAATAATTTTTTATTTATTTGATAATTTTCGTATAATCCATTTATTGCACCCGCTCCAAAGTGAAAGGTATCCTTAGTATCTCTTTGATGCTATTAGCATTAAGAATCGAAGTTTTTTGGAGACTAAATCTGAATTTTCAATTTACCTTACCTTTCATCTACATCTCCTCCACTTTTCAAAAATCTTTTTCTGAGGGATATTATGAAAATCTTCCATTCCAGAATGACATTAATGTAAATAAATCCATTGATTTTTTCAAAGAAGAAAATATTTTGGGATGTGACTATCTATTAAATGAAAAAAATCACACTTTGCAGTACACCAATTTTACTGAATTAATAAATGACATCCAACCAGGTTTCACTCGTATCATCCGGGCTTATATTATATTAACTCTTTATAGTAGTAGTAGTTATTTAATATAATAACTTAGTTTATTATTATAATATCTAAGTAATTATGTATAATAACTTGGTTAATTATTATAATAACTAACTTAATATAATATAATCCCTGATGGAGCTTGAGAAAAGCGAATCCTGGTTGGTTGTCATTTAATCAATATATATATATATATATCGTGCTTTAGAAGATATAAGGGCTGAAAGTTTCGCACTTTAGAAATTTCTAGAACAGTCTTCCGGAAAGTTCTAGAAGGTTCGGGAATAGGGAATCAGGAACATTGTTGTGGAACATTCCAGAACACTCTCGAATGTTGTCCTGAGCGAAGCCGGGTAACCCAGCTGCTAATTCAATAAAAGTGATGTGTAACAAAGTGTGTTTTTTCATTCACGTACGTTATAATCTACACATTCATGGATGGCGCCAATCAAATTATTTTAGGTTTTTAATGCTTTTGTACGTTACGCTTTAAAATATTAAGGTAAATAATTATTTGTCCGCAATCTTACATATTTATTTAGAATGTAAATTAACAGTTTTGTCCATAAACAAACCCAAATCGTTCAAGAAAGGCTGAAAAATACAATGGTTCGCGATCGTACACATTTAATTAGAATATAAATAAATTGTTTTGTCCGTAAACAAACCCAAATCTTTCAAGAAAGGTTGAAAATTACAATATTGGATTGAGTCACCGATACAAAATTGAATTTTTCATCCTTACTTGAACAAAACTATGTATATATATTCTAATTAAATATATACGGGCGCGAACAATTAATTTACTTTCATATTTTAAAGCGTAACGTGCAAAAAGCATTAAAAACCTAAAATAATTTGATTGGCGCCATCTTATCTGTGTATTATAACGTACGTGACGTTTAACCTTATAGAGATATTTAAGACAATTCAAAATCTACTCTTTCAGAGATGGCGCTAGTTTAATTATTTTAAGAAAAAACACTTTCTTGAAGGTTATAGGTACTTTAAAACATTATGATGAATTAATTGTATGCCCCCATACATACACAATATGAATATGAATAAATACGAGTAGATAGTTCCATCCATAAAAAAACTCAATTCTTTCAAGAAAGGCAATAAAAATTCAATATTGTATCGGTGATTCAATCCAATATTGTATTACTTTCTTGAAATAATTGGGTTTTCATCCGAACAAAACTATTTATTCATATTCATATTGCGGATATATCATAAACAAATAATTCATCTTAAAATTTTACAGCGTAACTTGAAATAAAAATGGTTGGCTCCTAAAATTAAAGTACTTAAGTTACCGCCATCTATGAACGACTAAATTGTGAAATATTTTAAGTTCACCCTTAATATAAATTCATTGAATTTAATATGAGGAATAATATGTTATAATGTACAATGGTTACCAAAAGTATAACTTCAAGAGGAAGCTTCTACTACGCCATGCTTGAGTTGAAAAGTTTTTGATAAATGCATGCTTACAAAACTAACCTAGTAACGCTAAACATGCACACTAAATTATGCAAAGAGGTCCATAAACTTGTAAAATGGGGCGAATACTGCTATTTACAAAAAAATAATATAAAATAGGCGAGATTCTTGAATAGCGTTTACGAAACTCTTTCATAGATGGCGGTAGTGGCTGGAAACAAAAATCTGGTTTTTAAAATTTTATAAATAAAATGTATCTAGAGAGCAAATAATTGGGAAATCATTTTGAAAACTACGAAAATATATAATATACGTCACTTCCAATTTCAAAATAATGTTGTCCCAAGAGGACTACCGAAAATATCAATTATTCTAGAGCAGACTCCGTGGTCGAGGGGTAAGTCTCTTGACTCGCAATCCGAGGATCATCGCCTTGCACCGCAGTGGAAGGTTGGATTCAAACGTCCGTTACTCCTGGACACACTAACCCCCAGATTCCCTGCCTCAGCTCATACATTCCTCCTTCCCAAAACTTTCTCTCTTTCTTTTTTTAAAAAGACACTTCACACAGCATCCCAAAAGCTGACATAGGCCCTGAGGGGAATTATATTACTCAAGGCCTCTGTGGAGCTGATGTAAAAAACGTGAGTGGCAAATAATCATTCCGAATGGAATTCTTTCATCTGCGCTGTGCTGAAAACATCTATTACACGTGTAAATTGTTGTGCCCCAGATAGTAAATATTATTATCCTAAATTTCATCCATGTGAACAGGAATTCTCATCTTCTGTCAATTGAAAATGTGACTAAATGTCGACTGTTTCCGTTGAAACTTTTGGCTGATTGAACGCAGAGGATATTATAGCGTTGGGCTAATTAACAGGAATGTTGATATCAACTAATTGTGATAAGTAAACACACGCTATGAAAGCGGTTTAAGGCATGTACTTCGATGGGACCTATTTCATTTTCATTGTTTACGTGTTTACAAATAAATTATGTAGCAAACTCGCCGATTCCTAGTCTACATCGTTAAGCTAACGAATATATAACAAATCGACATGTTTAACATATGTAACAAATTCAATGTTTGAAACACACCCAAACAAATCTTACATCTGAAAATATTATTTTTGAAAATGTTAAGATTTTGATTTTTATGAAATACCAGGCACGCGTTGCTATTCCATTTAATAAAGAAATTGTTTCTCCGTGCGTGTCCTTTCCCATTAGTCCCGTTCCCCTTCCGCCTCCCCTTCCTCTCCCGCGTTCCCTTACCCTCTCGCGTTCCCACTCCGCCTCCTCCACCTTCCCTCTCCCCACTCCACTCCCCCCCATTCCCCGTCCCATGAACCCCCCTCCTGAGTTCCCTTCCCCCTCCCTTGAACCCTCTACCCGAGTTCCCCTCCTCAGTCCCTCATTCAGTCTTCAATCATCTCGCGTACCACCTATTGAAATTTTCTTATACAAATTTCATAATGCCAGAGATCACCAGTAATTTTATAAAAACCCTGTCCTGACAATAACGAACCAAAAAAAAAGAATTATCTAATTTGGTGCAGTCGTTCGGAAGTTTATTAACAAATTTTTCGTAATTTCATGATGCCAGAGCTCACTATTGTATACAGAAACCATCCCAATGTTTCATCGCAATCGGATGAACGGTTTAGCAATACGTTATTTCATAATGCCAGAGCTCACTATTGCATACAGAAACCATCGCAATCTGATGAATTGATTAGCAACGCATAGCGGACATACAAACGTTTTTAGATTTTTATATATATATATATATATATAAAAATCTAAAATATATATAGATAGATATATTTTTTATATTAACTTCACACAGGAGGTCTAAAAAAAATAATTTCCCTTAAGGCCCATGTCATCTATAAAGATGCTGTGGAAGGTATATTTGAGGAGAGAAACATGGCTCTTGAAGAGTCCCATGTTGTAAGAGGGAGGAAACCTAGAGGCCCAGTATGTACCCAATGAAAAAGGATAAAAAAGTAATAAATAAATACAATTAAATTCGGATGTTGACAAAATAAGCTTCGATGGATTTGCCTTTAAAAGGCATCCTTTGTTGCTAGGTACTAAAATAGTAGTTGATTCTTAATTTTTGAAACTTCTTTAGCCCCGTTGTGATTTGTAATTAGGATGAAACGGAAAGACGCATTACAGCACCTGCGAAGCATCAAACTGCGCTCATTGGCCGCTTTGATTATAATGTCACTTTTCAAGGCTCCTATTGCTTGAAATTTGAAACGGGAATGACGCTAGGTCTGCGTTCATTGGCCGCTTTGATTATGATATCACATTTCAAGGCTCATATTTTTTGAAATTGTTTCGGCAAAGCTTCGCTTCTACTTAGTGTAAAGTGCACCCGATTTTTCAAAATATATAATATGTGTTATGAGAGTTGAATATAAGTACAAAAATAATAAAAAAAAATATAAGAAAGCTTAATGTTATTGAATATCTTTTCTTACCATCCGCAGTAACCAGGAAGATCAGCGCCGACAGGAAAAACGCGCTGCGGGAGACCCCCATCTCGTCCACTCCAGTCAGAGGTCTCAATACAGTCTCACGGGCACTTGTAATGGGTATATGGGTCTCACTGGTGCAATTTTACAGCCCCTCCACCGCCGTACGGGGTCTCCCACACCCTACCCTTCACCCCTCAGTCCCCTACCCACTCAGCCCCTCATGCCGGACCGCGGAATGTTTAGATTGGCCATCACTTCACATTTGAGTGCACTTTGGATTCTTCTCTATTCGATTTCGGTCGCATTCCGGTTTATAGACTGATAAATATATAAATAAATGTATGATATGACTTGAAAGCTTTTTGTAATCCGGTAGAACAAGGACAGAATTCTCACCTCTATTGTGCTCTGAAGATTGCAATCTATTCGTTGAAAATTGAAATCTATTTGTTAAAGATTGCAATATATTTGTTAAGGATTGCAATCTATTTGTTAGAAATTGCAATTTATTTGTTAAAGATTGCAATCTATTTGTTAAAGATTGCAATCTATTTGTTAAAGAGTGCAATCTATTTGTTAAAGGTTGCAATCTATTTGTTAAAGAATGCAATCTAAAAGATTGGGGAATCTATCAAGCGGACTGCACTTTCTGGGTGATAGCAAATTAACCCGTTCTCTTTGTGGCCTTGTTCTATTTATTTTGTTTGTATCATGTGTTTTATCAACTTTATTAAAAAAAATAGTTTTGTTTTTTGCGAACAAAATATTTTTCCGTTTTAATATGAAAAGCTCTGTCGCGTCTAAACTTACATAACCTAACCTAACCTAAACTAACCTAACCTAACCTAGCTTAACCTAATTTAGCCTAACCCAAACTAACCGAACCCAACCTAACCTAATCTAACCCAAACTAACCGAACCCAACCTAACCTAATCTACCCCAACATAATCTAACCTAACTAAGATTATGTGGTTGACAACAAATTATTCTAATTGTGGCAATATACAATATTGCCGTTTATCTGTGTGATTGTCTTGTCGAATGAATACAAAAAAAATTAACCTCCGACGCAAGGAGCGGTGTTATAAGTTTGACATTCTGTGTGTCTGTTTGTGTGTCCGTCTGTGGCATCGTAGCTCCTTAACGAATGGACCGATTATGATGCATTTTTTGTTTGTTTGAAAGCTGACGTGATCGAGATGGTTCTTAGCTACAATTCATGAAAATCTGTTCAGGCGTTTTAAGCTCATCAGCTCTTTTTTGTGTCGGGGGTTGCTATAAATTTTGAAAATTTTATTTATTTTCATTGTGTTGAGTATAAAACACGCAATAATAACTTTAGTTTAAACCTTATTTTAAAATTAATTCAATCGTCAAACATAATATTAATAACTCTCAATAATAAAAATAAAATAACAAATATGGCAGCCTGTCTAAAATCATGGTATAAAAATTGAGAACAATGTCTTGTAGTTCTTACTGACATACGAGGTCGATAAAATGTGACCTAATTGATCAGGTCTCAGTGGTTCAATAATTGGTAGAGTAATCCCAGTTTTGACCGTTGTATTTTGTATGCCTTTTCTGTTTTTTATATTTTCATTGAGAGTTGTTAATATTCTTTTCAATGATACGACCTCCGTAGTCTGGTGGCTAAGACTATTGACTCACAATCCGGAGGTCGCGGGTTCGAATCCGGCGTGCGAAAATAAATTTTATTTGATTAATTTTTGTTATTTCACAATTAATTCATTTAAAATAATATAAAGTTAATTTGCGGCACGTTCCAGAGTGGAAGAAACTATCAGTATCGCCCTGGTGTAAGACCACCATTCAGAATTGAAACGTTGCTTGAAAATGGCTTTAGCCGTGTTTGGTGACCAGATCTGAATAGCCAGGTACTTCCCAACCTTCCTCTTCCCCACCTCCTTCCCCTCACCACTACCTTCAGCCTCACAACATACCCCAATTGGGGATGCCATAGTCTCACTGGCTCCAGACGGGAGCAGTTAAGATTCTTGTGCGGTATTCATTGTAAAAAATAAAAAAAAAATTATTGTATGGAATATTTTTGCAAATCTTTACTTGTGCAAATTCTGTATAAATTAATAATTTTCCTCATTATCTTTAAATTCCAATACTTTTTGAATTGTAATTACGATTTCTTTACTGTGAGGGTTGAAATTATATATAACATAGTACGTAGCTATATAAGAATAATCCTTTTTTGATTAATAACGCAAAATTTAAATTTTCTTCAAAGAATAAGGAAATTGATGAAATTATTTCAAATATAATCAAACAAACTACTAAGAATTGGAACAATTATAATTATTGCGTTTAATATGAACAGTTATTCAAACATTTACTTTGTCAGTGAAAATTAAGGTAATACTTTTAATCACTACAAAGAGGGGTTGATTTATTTACTACGAATATTAATATACTGAGAACTCTAACAAATATATAATAAATAAATATGTTTGTACAAATCTTTACCAATAATTTTAGGTCCTTGGAAACATGACATAAAACATTTATATTGATTGTTAATATTTATAATAATAACAATAATGTTATTTTAAATCGTCGTTAATAGACTTCGTTGGGTAAAATACTTTTTTATGTAATTTACATATTATGGGAGTCGATCCCGTTATCTCTAGTCAATTGCGTAGATGCATATACAATTTCTCTACATATCCCGTTATGCATATAGTATGACCAATACTTTCGCAATATAAGGGAAAAGAATGATTGGCGATATTAGATTATTTGCACGTTTATGTTCGAGCCATGAAAAATATTAACGAATTTTTAACTGTGTGGTTATATTAAATCACATATTTCAGTCACATTTAATTTATAATATGTGTTTTAAGAAAATGCTAATAAATTCAAAGCAATAAATATTAGACATATAAACAATATTTAGAATTCTATGAAATAATGCAATATTAAAATGTAAAGCTTAAGGCTTAGTTTTTTTTGGCAGTTTTTATAAAATGAATTGAAGGAAAGGGGTGTTTTCTTGGAATTTAATATATTATTTTGATTTCTTATATAAAAAAATCACTAGAAGGTACTTACATGATGTTTTTGCAATGATAAATGATATGCATTAAATAATATATATGTATAAATATTCTACGAAAAACATAATAAATATGCTTACTCTATCACGCTAGAAAATTCCTAGTACTTGAATCTAAATTCACCTAAGAATTCCTCTGAATTATTCAAATACCGGATAACCGAACCACTGTACATCAATCACCGATGCACTATCAATATTAAGTTAGTTCATGCCGTATTACGTGGTGAAAAATACGTCGTTAGTTCAACGTATCTCGCGTCAGGAGCTTTCGGACCACGTGACTAGTCGCGAGGAAGGCTCGCCGGCTACTGATTGCACTGCTAGAATAGCGTGATGAAATTACCACTGTACTGGGAAGGCTGTGGCGCAGGCGCCTTTAGGGGATGTATACAGTATACACCCCTAACACTCCGAGTAACACGTATGGAGGGTTTCGTAGCGTAATAGATACATGTTCAAAAGTTTATTACCTACTACTCATAAGGGAAAATATTTTGCCAAATGGTTTCGAAGAATATGAAGAAATTTGAACGGTTGTTTACTTGATTTAAATTAATTTGAGTTGATTTGATTTGTAAGTTGGTAATGCAGATTGATTATGTAAACTTATTTGTTTAAAAACTACACGCAAACTATTAAGTCTTTTTTTTATACATACGGGTAGATAAGAAAATATCGCAAAATAAACGAACGAAAATTCCACAAAGACGAAACCTGTGCGTGGGATTACAGTATGTTTATATAAAACGGCGGTGGTTAAATAAAAATTACAGTTTTTATTATAAGAAAAACTTTCTTTTTGTAACTTTTGAAGGTTATTCCCATCAATAATATATCATTGAAGAAATTCTTCAATGATATAAAAATACAGTACCTGTAGACAGATTCATGTAATAAAATGATTTTACAAGACTTTTTTTGCAAAGTTTTTTATTTAAATGAATAAAATATTTTTTTAATCATATAATATGGATAGATATGCCATACTTTTGATATTTGATATATACAAAGTATAAATTACAGGTAAAAGATACTAACTTCAATTTTTTTCTAACATTTTGACTTCATTTTGTAAATTACTTTTATCCTCTTTTATTTATTTTTTAATGTGAATACCGACAAGATTACCAACTTATCCCGTCTGGAGCTTGTGAGACTACAGCATTCCCAATTGGGGTATGTCGTGAGGCTGAAGTGAGAATGGCAAGGAGAGAGGAAGATGGGGAAGAACCTGACTATTCAGATCTGGTCACCAAACACGGCAAAAGCCATTTCGAGCAACTTTTCAATTCTGAATGGTGGTCTTACACCAGGGCGACAATGTGAATACCTTCCATTCTGGAACGCGCCGAAAATGTATTGTTGGAAATGAATACATTATAAAAAAAAACAAATTTATCAAAAATAAAATTTATTTGCGGACGCCAGAATTTGAACCTGTGACCTCCAGATTGCTGGTAAAGAGCTTTGCCTCTCAAACATGGAGACCGTCAACGCATGTTGTTTTTGTACAACCATGTTAGGGTAATCACTTTGCAAAACAAAAGTAGTTTTAATTCGAATAAATAAAATACTTAGTTTTTCCCACTTTAATTGTTTACTAATACAGTTTTAATAAGACCCTGAAAAAGTGAGTAAATGCTCAAGCAAATGCTCAGCATTGCTCAAGAAACATGTTGGTTTTTGTAAACAATACAAGCGGTAAAAACTAAGTATTTTATTGATTTGAATTAAAATGGTGCCACAAAATAAGTTTGCTGTGTTAGAAGAAAAGTAGTTCTCTTCTATAAATTATAACTACCTTGTCCAATAAACCTAAGCCGTGCAAGCCTCTACTCTAGCGCACAAGAACCTTAATCAAATAACCACCCACCTAACTACCCCTATAATTCTATTTAATCGCCCAAGCCTAATCCCTAATAGACTGTTGGTCCGAACCTGAGTTCAAGGCGTTAGAAGTTAGAATATTAGATGCAGCGGACTGTACGACTTTATGTGTTTAGCTCTAAGAAATCTGTGATATCTTTTTTCGGAGGTTGTTGCCTACTGCGCGCCTACTGCCGGGAGGTTACCCCTAGTGGGGGATTGTAGGAGGTTCTAGGGAGTGCGGGTGGCAATATTATCAGAGACCCAAATGTCTTTCTTTACTCAGGCGTCCCTTACACATATCCTGCTGGAGTGCAGCTCGATATGGCCACAGCTTGAATTATTTCACCCGCTTTAAGACTCAGTTGTTATAAAATAATTTAAAACGATTTTCTGAGAATCTTTAACAAACGGGTTTGTGTCTAAACATTTTATTGTTTTAATATAAAAATTATGAAAACAAATGCTAATAATTTATTTATTTTTATTTTAACTTGATAGTGAAAGTCGCTAATACTGTCTTCAGTGATTAAATATTAACAATTTGAGGTTTTACCCATTAAGTTAAAATAATAATAAATATTCATGGACTTGCAGAAAATTCAATAAATGTCGAATATTAATTGAAAATTGATAAATTTATCCAAGACACTTTATCCAGGTAGCATTTAGTTCGAGATGATTCTTGCAACTTTACATATGCGTTAAGAAATTGAAAATAATGTTTGCAATTCTTAGTCGAAGTGCACCGCAGTTAAATATGATAAAGGAGGTAATCAGCTTAGTGGTAGAGCAGCGCCCCGGCAAGACTAAGGTTCTGGGTTAAATTCTCTGCTTAAAATTTTCGATTGAGAGTCACTAATATTGCCTTCAGTGATTATGTAGATAATATCGACTAATGTTTATGACATCAAGTAAAAATCTTTCATATTTTGAAGCCTTGCCCCTCAGGATAATTTATTAGCTTTTGGGAATAGCTCGTATAGTTCTCATAGAAATCATTGTCTCCCTTGATGAGAAATATGGTCTAAACAGTGTTAGAAACTAAACAACACCATGCTTTAAATTTAAATCTAAAAATTAACCACAGAAGAATTAAAATGTTCACCTCTATAAAAACACAGTTTCCAACCGCAAAAATTAGAAAAAACATTATGAAACTTAGTGAATTTTATTTTTATGTGAAACGTTTAAAAAGTAACGTACGTCATTTATTATTTTTTTATATTTTTGCATTTAAAATTTTTGTATAACAAAAATTGTATGTTTATTACTAATAATAAAATTTGAAAGCGTATTTCATCAACTTTCAAAAACAGTTTTTACTTTTCCGATAAGTTCAGAAATATTCCATTCATTTGGATTTTATTTGAAAGCGGAAATACTTTGACATTCAAAATATGACGGAGGCCTGAGGGGCTATTCATGGCGGAATTCCATTTTAATATAACATTTTTATGACTTCTTTTAAGAAAACACTTTTATAACTTTCTTAACCTTTTTTATTAATTACCGGAGCGGTTTCAATTTACGATGGGCGTCTTCAGTCTGGTGACCAATCTGATCAGGTTAAAGTTATTAAGGTTACAAAGGGTTTTAATCCACAAAAAAATCTAATTAAATTTCACCGTAATTTTTTTTTCATTAGAATTTTATCATTAAAATGGCATATAGTTTTAGATACTTTTAGTATCGCTCTGTTGAAAGACCCAGAATTGAAATATAGCTTGAAATAAATTTAACTGTGTCTGAGTATTCTGGTACCTACTTACATCACGACTTTCCCCTTCCCTTCCCTACTTCTTGAAGCCTCATAACATATGCGCTCTGATTGAGGATGCCACAATCTCATTGGCTCCAAGCAGTTATTTTGCATCAAGAACAGTGTTAAAGAAAAATTACAAAAATATATATAGAAAGGTGCACTAATCTAAAAGTGACAACTTCCTGCAAATAGTAAGGCTTGTAAACACACATATTTTGCAGATCAATCCATCAGAACAAAGAGCATATTTCACAATTATGAAATTTTTTAAAGTAAAATCGAATCTCCAACTGGACCTAAAAAAATAATGAAAAAATCATTTGAATTTTGAACTTTTTTGTACAATTGACTTTAATTCCATCTTTTGTGCATTTCAGCATTTCGTTGTCATTTGAAATTCGGATGAAACAAAAGTGCGTCACTAAAATTTATTATTTGACGGGCCCTTGGTTCTAATATAAGGCGGTAAATTCACGGTTCCGCGTGAGCCTCCGATAGCGCAGCGGCGTAAAGCGCCTGACTCTCAGCGCCCAGAGAGACATCCAGCAAACGGAGGTTCGAATCCCACCAAACCGCAATAAAATAAACAGGCAAAAGAAAAGAAACCGACATCTAGCGACTTTCCAGTTACACTTCTGCTCTGCACACTCTGATTTTTTTTAACATTCTTGCTGCATTGGAAGAATCTTCAGGCAATCATACTAAAGGGTGTAATGATACTTCTCCTTTGTCGCTCAATATCATCATCGTCCGAGAGGTCTTCAGTAATGATGTACCCCAAGTATTATATCTTAAATGTGGTTGTGTTTCTCTAAGTTGTACAGGGAGCATCTTTTCGGGATTTTTTCCAGGGTGGAATGCAATTAGTTCCGTCTTTTTGGTGTTTTATGTATATTGTAATGTATTGAAAAAGCTTTCAAGTTACTTCGCTAGATGTCAGCAGGAAAGTACTTCTCCGCTTGGCCGATAGGGGTGGATGTGTATCCAGCCACCAGTCAGACAAGCTTGCTTGAGCTAGCATCCAGATCACTTCTACCTCTCGTGCAGTTTGGTCGGCTGACTTGCAGCTTTATTATTGTAAACAGCACTACAAAAATACTTACAATAATACATTACAACAGTAATCACTAATAAACCAGATGGTTTATCGTGTACCTAATATTATTATTGATAAGTCCTCCACTGAACGGAAGTATTTTGAGTAAATAGAAATACCCAACATTAGATATAAAAAAATAATAAATATGATGGTGCTGAACCACTGAAATGCATTATACTTATTAAATCTGAATAATTAATAGAATATTAATCGTAGTTTTCAGAATGTATATTTTAAAACGTATATTTCAGTATCGTAATTGTAACCTCCGGCAGTATTGAACCGACAGAGCGTAGAATCCAGAGTTTCAGTTTAATATAACTTTAACACAATGTTCAACGCTTATTCCGTCTGAAATATTTTCATACGAGTTTTTATCTTCTGCTCGTTTCAAAAGGTTGCCATGCTTATGCCGTCTTTTATTTGAACAGCACCGGCGGAATGAATCGCTGAAATGGAAAATGAAGCCCACTCTGGAAAAATGAAAAAGACAGAAGTCAGAAAACGGAGTGTCAGAAGGACCAGATCTAAGGAAGAAGAGACGAGGACCAATTTAGTTTGAAGAGCTTAGCAACGGTATAAAATTGTATAAAAAAAGGATTAGAAGTGAAGTCTTTAAGATTTTTTTTTACATTAGCTCAACACAGGATAAATGAGGAAAATAATTTCCTTCAATGTGTGTGTCATCTTTGGGGATGCTGTGTGGAGAATTTTTTTAAGGATTGGAAGAAGATAAAGTTCTGTGAAGCACGTACGTATGAGGAGTGGGTAGGAAGGATATTTTTAGGAAAGGAAGGAAAGGAAGTTATGGGAAGGACGGGTAGGAATCTGGGGTCAGTGTGTCCAGGACTGACGGACGTATGCACCTCTCCCACTGCGGTGCAAGGCAATACGAAAGAGTGTTGCTGGAGAGGTCAAAAAGTCTTCCTCAACCGGCCTCTCCCGAACCGGCCTGCAACAACTTCCTTAACATTATTTTTTTTGTCATATAAAGCTTTTTTATTACTAGCGAATACTTGGCATGAGGTGTAATTTCAATCAAAGAAAGTTTTAATTCCGTTTTTTTAAATGCTTTTGGATAGTAATAACACAATATTTTTTGTTTTTCAGTCTTATGCGTACACGAATAAATCAGAAGATTTTCGACGTGTGAGCAGGTCACGTCCGTGTGAAAAGCATGCATTTTCAAAATCTTCCCTCAGTTTTCCCTTAACTCTCCCCTACCGCTACTGTATTCCCTTTCTACCTTCCCCGCCTTTTCCTTCCCGCGTCCCTCTCCCTTGAACTCCCCCTCCTTCGTTCTCCTCGCCCCTCCTGGACTTCACTCCTTTCCTTCTTATCTCTCTTTCCTTATCTCCCTGCCGCTAAACTATATGAAATGCACACGAAATGTACAAAAACCTTTGCGGGCATGCGCACAACAAATCGCCAAAGTTTCATCCCAATCACATTCCTGGACAAAAAAAGAAACCATTTTTATTGGGATAACCTTCTTTATACTTACTTTCTTATTGTATTCCCTTCAATATTATATATCATTGGAGAAGAAGATAATATTAATAAATCTAAACGAAAATATGACAAAAAACAAGACGTAAAAATAAACGTAGTTTGCAATTCACACGCGGTAGAAGTGAAACTAGAAATTCCCTTTCTTTTCTTTGCTTATTTGTTTTAAAGTGGTTTGAAGATTGGATATTGATTTTACAAAAATAAAAATGTTTATTTTTTTGGATTTGGTAGGATTCGAACCTTCGTTCTTTGGATGTCTCTGGACGTTGAGAGTCGGGCGTTTTATACCGCTGCGCTATCGGAGGCTCGTGCGTAGCCATAAATTTACAGAAAAAGTTATTAGAACAAAATAATAATACACCAATTTATCCATTATTAGAACCGAGGACCGTTGAATAATAAATTTTAGTGACGCACTTCCGTTTCATTCGAATTTCAAATAACAACGAGGCTAAAGACGTTTCACTTTAAAAAAGACATAGTGAACTATTCACACGCGATAGAAGTGAAACCTTCAAAAAACTAAAGCAAACAAGATTGGGGAGACTACGAAGCACCACTCAAAGAGGAGACCGATTATACTATCTGATTCTCTCGCAAGTTAAATCCTATACATAGATGTATGGGTTTGTCTTTTTCAATTGCCGATTTTTTTTCCTTTCATCGAGTTTCAAATCACAACGGTGCTGAAGAAGTTTTCACTTCAAACGGTTTCTTCAAAGAAAATTTCATTTTTATGTACAGAGATTGTGTATTTAAACTATTTTTTAATATTATTTATCTCATGCATTTATTATCAAAATACGAAACCAGTATTCAATAAATAAGTCTTCAATTAATAAAAACACTCACTTTCTACAATCCTTATTCAGTTAAATAAAATCTCAGAGAAAACATCAGAAAAGGTTAAAGTTTTACTACTGGGGAATACGCGTGGACAAAAATAGCTTTAAAAATATTTGCCGTTTATTTTTGTAAACTGAAAACAACACGAATTATCAACAATGATTTTGCTGTTAAGCGTGTTTCATTAATATTTTTCATCATCGATTTAAAATGAGTTATTGTTACAAAAAATGTAAATCCTGGAATACTTTGTTTTGCTTGCATAGCATTCCGAATAATCTGGTATTTTTCAATCCAATTTGGTTCACTGTTTATTTTGTAAATTTTGTAAATTATTTATCAATTGATGTAAAATAATGAATGTCTGCATTATAGTTTTGATAAAATTTTACATGTACGCTTAATGCAAAATATCAATTTTCATATTATATTATTATATAATAGTATTTTGGGATTTAAGGATGGTATGATTAATAATATAACAGTTAAACACAAAGCAGTTGTAATATAGCGATTTAACGAATACCACTTTTACGAATACGAATACGAATACGAATATCAAACCTAATATTCGGCGAATACGAATACGAATAACTAGGCAGAGAAATAAAACAGTAATTTATTTAACCTTTTTCTGTTTGTTTTATTATACTAATAATTAAAATTTACAACTGTCAATTTTTTATTGACAAAACGCAACATCTGTAGATTCCCTGGTGACAGGCCATTTCTTTTTTTCAGTTTGGATGTTGCCAGCCGTTGAAAAAAGCCTCTCCGAGGCGACTGCACATGGCTTGTGTGAAAAATATTTTTGCGCGAATTTTTCCCCATCTCGTATTGTCGTTGCGGCTGTAGCGTTTGGATACAGAGGTGCGTGACACACGTTATAATCCAACGGAGATGCGTACTAAAGTTTTTTTTATAGTATTCGTATTCGTAAATATTTATTCGCCAAATACGAATATTCGGTAAATGTCTGCTATTCGGCGAATACTAATATTCGTAATCGTATTCGTTGGATCACTAGTAATAATATATATTTCTCCACGCAGGAGATCCTGAGTAAAAAATTATCTCGGTGCCGATGCTGTGTGGAGTGTCTTTTAAGGGAAAGAAAGGAGAGGAAGTTTTGGAAAGCAAAGGGGTATGAACTGCGGTGCAAGGCGATGGGTCGAGACATTGGAGGTAATCCACCACTTACCCGCCCTGGTATAAGTAACAGATGGTTATTCCTTCAAGAATCTCGCAAGGACTCTAATTTTTTTGAAAGAACGAAGCTACATTTAGTTTAGAACGAATTTAGACCTCCGATGTCCCTGCATACGTTGTTAGCAAGCAGTATGCAAGTGCTTAGCGGGAAATACAAGATACAATATGTGTTAGTATAACAAAATATAGACAAGACAATGGGACAGGTTGGTGAAAGTCCACGAGGTGGCAAACGCTGGGTGATTGTATCCAGCGTATCCTACAAGCACCTGTTTGGGAAAAAGACACAGTACGTAAGTAATACGAGCATGGCAAACGGTTGGGAGTCCTCTTCAATCAATTGGCAGTACCAGCAATGACGTTCGGTCTGGCCGTGAACCACACTCAGCTTCCGCGCCCCTTAGCCGGTGGGTCGAGACAGTCCGGCTGGAGAGGTCAAAAGGTCTCCCTCAATCAGTCTCTTCTGAACAGGCCCGCCATGCAGTAGGTGGGTTAAAATATGTCCGCCGCAAAGACCTAGAAAAACCTCACCTCATTAACCCGGTAACCTTAGCAGGGCTAAGTCACTAAAAGTAGCGAACCATTTGGGAGACCTATGGCAGAGATATTGGTTATCTAATAAATGCTTCCCGAGGCGGAATTACCTATACCCGCCTCCCAAATTAAAATATTAATAATAAAATAACTGTAAATAATATTGCACGCGTCACTGGGGGAGGGTCCACGGGAGGATGACTTTGAACACCTAAAGAATAAAAACCTAACCCCATGTATCCGGGAACCCCTGCTAAGTCACCAAACGTAGCGAACCACTTGGGGTGACCTATGAGAGAGAGGTGTTGGTTATCAAATAAATTATTCATGGGGCGGCGGTACCCATACCCGCCTCCCAAATAAATATGGTCTAAAATCTATATCAATAAAAAATATCTTTTAAATATGTCTTTCAAATTTCATGGACATGACCGTCGCCCCACACCAGCGCCATTTGCTTTGATCTTTCAGATTACCTGTTATTGCGAAGTATTATCTTCTACGAGTCTATTACCAAACAAAGCTTTGAGATTTTACTGACATCTTCATATACATTATTATATTCCCATACAACATATTCTATTTCCCTTGCGGTTTCTTAATCCTTAAAAGATTGTGTTTGAAGAGGATGCACTATTACTTTGAAATGTTATACTTTATTCAATGTCAAAAAGATCAGAATCTTGCCAGTTGGACTGATAAAATAATAAAATTAATATTTTTAATCTTTTGTAGTGAAAATTTCTTTAGCACCGTTGTGATGTGAATTTCGATGAAACGACATATTGCGACACAAAAAAGAGACAAAAACATATATCTAAAGGAAATGTAAATGTTTTCCGACCACAATCTGAACGTCATTTGCCACATTATAAAATAAAATTATTTTCTAGAAAGGGTTCGTAAGTAGGAGATATACTTCAAAGCATTTTTTATAAGACTGATCCTTTATTTTTTCTAGGCTTATAAAAAACGAAAAATGCTCGATTGTAGCAAAGGCCTGTATACTTTATTTTATCGGCAGTGTTTACATAATTAAAGCATTTATAATGTTTCTAAGCCATAAAATTTTTAAACCAAACATATCGTTTTATTTCTTATGAGTTCAATAATAGTGCAGTTTAATTTATAATAACTTATAAACAAATTCTGCTATGTAAATATTATAACAAGTAATAGCTGTTTCGCCTTCTGAAGGAATTATTATCAAATTAAAATTGATAACAACAAATTTGACAGTTTATTAATTTATTACATTAAATAATGATATTAATGAATAGGTATATAAAATAAATAAAAATTTAAATGGAATTCTACAAATCAAAAGATGTTAACAATAAACGAAAAATACATGATTTTAATTTATATTCGCAATCTTCTTCTCAAATCGGTTCCTTATTACTGAGGATCACGACTTCCACTCCAAATTTCATGGTGGACAATGCTCGTCCATGAACATGGAGAGCTAAGGACACCGACGTTCCTGACGCTAGCGATACTTAATCACCCGAGCGCATCGGTGACCTTCCTCTGCATCACCTATCTTCGATTTTGACATTAATATTGACTATGTATTTATAGAAGTTGAAGTCCTCAGTTTGGCGACCAACGTGTTCAAAGTTTCTTAAAATACGTTGACTGTAGATAGTTGAAATCCTATTGAGAGCTCTTCCAGAAAGGACACATTGTGAGTCACCTTATAGTGATGGGGAAAATCAGTGCCCGAACGAGTCCCATCTTAATGGTATTAGTTATGCCTCTGTTACTCCATATCTATTGCATTTTGCTCATGGCGTCTTTTGTCATGCAAATCCTTCTTTAACTTCTGTTTCACAGCCAACTTTATCACTTACAGACGGGTGAAAACGAACTTATACTTCAAATAGGTCACTTGCATGGATTTCATAACGACTTGGAAAAAATCGTGTGGATAGATTTTTTCACAAAGATTACGAAAATGTTAGTAAAAAATTTTAGAAATGTATAGTTTTTTTTATATTTAAATAAATAAATCCATTATTTAAGCTCGTGACGTCACTACATGAAAATGTCCCGTCTCCGATTTTTTATATGGCAACACTTTGATTTCAGGATTTTTTTAATTTGCGTGTAACGTTCACTAGATTTATTGTTTGTTCTATGCCAACTTATCATTTGGTTTGATTTTTGATAAAGATGGCGGTGTTTTTACAGATGTTACGAAGAGAACTCCGTACAATTTATTGCTATTCGTGTGGAAAACGTTATTTAAAAAAAATGATTTACGGCTATGTAATTATCGTTTTTTCGCACCCATAAAATTATGTCCCGTCTTTCCGGTTTATAAAAAATGGTCTGATTATTTGGATTGAAATTTTCGAAAAATCGCAAGGGTTTCAAAAATACGATTAAAAAAAAAAACAAAATGTCTTAGAATATTTGCCTAAAACGGAAAAAAAGAAAAATGTGATGCAAGTGGCCTATTGCATCGTTTCAACTATGTAAATTATTCGTGAGTGCTATCAAAACTATCTTAATGCATAAAAATGAACGTTTCTTTGTTTGTCTCTTATTGATTTGATGTGCGCATGCCTGTGATGGTTTCTAAATATAATAGTGAACTCTGGTCTTATGAAACTATTTTCCATACTATTCATCCAATGGCGATGAAACTTTGGTCGGTTATTCTACGCATGCCCTCAAAATTTTCTATATATATACTGGTGAGCCCTGGCGTTATGAAGTTTGCATATAAATTTTGCGATAGATTGCGCGCGAGTTGTTTGAAAAATTTGTGTATTTCATTTGCTTTAGCGACAGTGAGGGAAGGAGGGAGGGGGAGGGAATCCGAAGATGGGAGTCGGTGAGGAAAAAGGAAATGGATATCGGAGGGTAATGGGACTGGGGAACGGGGGCGGGAACGGGGACGCATGGGAAAAGACATGCACGTTGAAACAATTAATTTCTTTAAATGGCATTGCAACGCACACCTGGTACCCGCTAGTTTATAATAAAAAGACAATTGTTCATATTATTAACGATCTCCATTTCACTTGACCAGGAATTTTATTTAAATTTCAAATACGTTTTGTGCACTGTCAGTGGATTAGCGATGTCAATAAGACAATAAACAATTCTGATATACTGATAATTATATTATTATCAGTCGAATTATATTATTTTTTAGGAAGACGAGGCACGACCGAATCACGAGTGAATCAGATACTTGAGTCAAGCCATGTTAAGCAAAGAATGTGTGCCAAGACCGAGTTGTTTGGTGGTCCGTCCTCACTGCCAATGCCTGCGGAAAAATGGCGTGTTGGTTAGTTATTTTTTTTTGTTAGTTAATAATTATTGAACCTTCGTTATTTTCATTCTCCATAAAATTAGTGGGAAACGAAATATTCTCTTCTTCGTAAATAATATCTTTCGTCTTTTCTATATCGTAAATCTGACGTTGAGCGATGGATGTCTATCCTTTCAATTCCCTTCTCTCTATTTCTACATCATCGGCCAATAATAGGTTAACCGTCATCTCGTTACACTCTAATGCAGAGAATAAAATCTTAAATTTGCGTGTGATTTGGGTAGAAAATAAGTTATCGAAATAGAATATATGCCGGAATTTTAGAAGGCGAAGGGGTTATAGGAAATACATAATAATAGAGATTTGTTTTAAAAGAGGAAAATATATTTTGAAAGATACGAAGAACTTTTAATGGAGATGGTGATTGGCAGAGTTCGAATTGTTTTTCTTGTTTGAATCTTTGAATTGGACTTTTCGTTGTAAAAGGCTTTTTCCATTTGAATTGGGTATTGTTATCTAAAATATATTTATTGGAATAAATAAAGTTTTGCTTTAATAATATTTCTATGTTTAAAATATAGAATGTTTTAAATTTGGGTGGGTATGGTAACGTGACTCCGGGAACCATTTATTAATAATAATAAAAACGTAATATTTGTATAACGCAGTTTTGTGTCATTTCACTCAAGTGCGCAAATATAACTAACACCCCTGCCATTGGTCACCCTAAGTGGTTAATAATAATAATAATACTTGGATGACTTGTAAAGCGCCGTTTTTGTGAAAAATCACCTCAGGTTCACTACATTTGGCGACTTGTGCCCTAGTTTAAGGGGTGAGTTTTTTCTAAGCCTTGGCGGCAAATACGTTGGCTCACCTTCTGCGCGATGGATCGGGAGAGACTGCTTGAGGGAGAATCTCTCGACAGCTAGACTCTCTCGACCCATCGCCTTGAAACGCTGTTAGGGGGAAGAATTCTTACGTCTGTCACTCCTGGACACACTGACCCCCAGGTTCCTAGCCACTCCTTAAACATCCTTCCTTCCCTAAACATTCTCTCCTTCTTTTCTCTAAAAAGATCCTCCACACAGTACTCCAAAGATTACACAGACTACCTCGCGGATTTTTTCCCCTCAGAATGTAGAACAAATGTTAAGGAACGTACTTTAATTACTTTAAGAAGTGATCCCGACATTTTTAATTTATTGTGTGTTAACAATGATTATCAAAACTGACCATGAAATGTTTGCCTCTGGAGACATATTTTCTTGTTTTATTCAGGATTTTTCTCTAAAAAAAAATCACATGTGGTCGTGACTGGTCACTCTGAGCAGGTGCCCAATACCTACTATTTTTTATGACTTAATGATGGAGATCAAATATATCATCGGAATTTTTTTTCCATATAACTTCTGGAATAACTGGTAAAATTAAGTCTGGTAGGTCGAATGACACCCCGATATAATTACATGCTTTTGCATATTTTTAAATTAAATTAGTGAACCTATTTATGTATGTACAATAGATTAGTCATCCTTAATCCTCAGATTAATTCCTTGCCTACCAATGATTCGATGTTTAAAATGTACTAAAAAACTTTAAAACAATTTTTAATAAAAAAGATTTTAGTTATTGTTATTGTTCGGGCACATACTCATAAACAGTACCTACACATTTCATATTCCCTACTTCCATACTGTCCGACCTACCTACCAATATTACCCTACCCACTATCTGTCACCAGGAGAAGGATTGTTCCTGCAGATTTAGTACAATTTCTACCTCGCTGAGAACCACATTGTCATATGCAACTGGCAAGTGTTTTTTCATGGTCAGTCAGTTTGGTGCAACTACAAGAGGGAACAAGAGAGGATTCCACACGATACTAAGGTAGGACATTCAATATTCTGGTGGCATCCTTTCCCAGTTTCATTTCGTTCCCTATTTCCTTCAGCACAAAATTCGCGCTTCCCAAAAATTCATAGGTTTCCAAGAGCTATCGAAACATTGGTCATCTCGCCGGATAGATTAGTTATTTATGCGTAGAAATTGTATTCAAATGGTTAAATGGTTAATAGTTTTCAATAATCAATTTTCAATAGTTTCAATAATCACTAGATTATTTTCGATTATTATAGTATTCTTACAAAGTTACTTCTAAGAACGGGTGAATTTCAAGGTAGGTAGTATTCACAGTCAAATATTTCAAAATGGATAAAATCGCAAATAAAATTTGTTCTTTAAAATTAAAGCGTCAAAGATTATTCGGTCGAATTCAGGCGGCTTATGATCTTGTTAAAGATTTAGATAAAAAGTCAAAGTTATGCCAATTCAGGGCTCGAATGGTAAAGGTCGAAGCAACCTATGAGGAATTTCAAAATATTCAATGCGAACTGTCAGATCTGGTTTCACTTCCCGATTTCGAATCGAAAAATGATATATTGGAAGTTTCGCGTGTATTTGAAGAATTGTTTTTCGAAGTTACGTCGGCACGTGATGCTTACGAAGCGAGTCAAAATGAAAGTCAATGTCATCATGACACGTCAGGCGAGGAAGTACAACGCCCCGGTCGTAGTTTTCTTGCGCCAGAGATAAAAATTCCATCATTCAGTGGGCATATTAGAGATTGGCCACCCTTTTTTAATATCTTCAGGAGTATTGTGCATGAGAACAGTTCTCTGAGTAAAATTGAAAAATTTCATTACCTACTTAGTTGTTTAAAAGACACGGCTTTATCTCTGGTTAGAACTATTCCTTTAATACAAGAGAATTATGAATTGGCCTGGGAGACTTTATTAAATCACTATTCCGAGTCCCGGGCATTATTTATACATTATGTTAACGCTATTTTGAATTGTAATTTCTCCAACAATGTAGATATTTTAAATTCTCTACGAGAAAATCTTGCGGGACTTCACGAATTAAATAGAGAAAAATTGTTCGATGAATTTTTATGTCATTTAGTTTTACAAAAAATAGATTCACAAACACGCCGGGCATTTGAAACTAGAGTGGAAAAAGATGAGATTCCGAACATAGAAAAATTAATTCAGTTTTTAGCATCTCAAAACCGTATAAACATGTTATCTGATATTAAAGACAATCGGAAGGTTAAACGAGTCTTATTTGTTTCAAATGACAATAATGACAAAATTACTTGCCGAAAATGCAAAGCCTCGCATCATATTACAAAATGCGAAGAATTTCTTTTATTGAATTTAGCCAGTAGGAGAGACTTCGTTAAAAGGGAACGGTTATGTTTCAACTGTTTAAATCCTCACCTTATTAAATATTGTCGTTCAAAATTTCGATGCAAAATGTGCAACCGAACGCATAATACTCTGCTACATAGCGATGAAAGATCCCCTTCGCCAAACAACCGCGATGCTGGAAACGATAGCCCAGTCTGCAACGCTGTGTTTGGATTGACTAAGCGATCGATATTGCCTACCGCGCTGGCAGAATTTTTAGATAATTCGGGACGTAAACACAATGCTAGGATTTTAATTGATACGGGTAGCGAGGTTTCTTTCATATCCAAGAGATTATGTAATATATTGGGTTTAAAATCGGAAGCATGGAACGGTAATGTACGAGGAATCAATAACACAACAGTAAATAATGTACAAGGTTTAGTTACTTGTAAAATATTTTCCTTGAAAAACAGCTCTTGGATTTCAGGGCAGGCAGTGATAATCTCCAATATTACGTCAAATCTCCCGGCTATAAACTTTCAAGATATGTCTGAAGAATTTAAAGGCCTAAATCTGGCGGATCCAGAATTTCAAAATCCAGGAGAGATAGATTTCCTATTGGGGTCTGACTTGATTGCAAAAATATGGAGGAAAGGTTATATTTCAAGCCGTGATTTGATAGCTGTTAATACAATATTCGGATACATTATTATGGGCTCATGTGTTCAGGAGTACGGTTTAACACAAACCTTTGTGACATCAGCTCTAACTGCAGTAGAAAACAGCGATTTAAATTACGCGGTAAGACGTTTCTGGGAAGTAGAGGAGATTCCTAATGAGGTTATTCAAAGTAAAGAAGACAATGAATGCGAACGCATATATCAGTCCACGGTTCAACGGGATGTTTGCGGCAGGTATATAGTAGCATTACCTTTTAAAAATAAATCTCAAGCAGATATAGGAAGCACGTATGAAATCGAACTTAAAAGATTTTACAATTTGGAAAAACGTTTGTCTTTAAATCCGACATTAGCGGAACATTATCGTAAATACATGAAAGACTTTTTAGAGCAAGGCTTCATGTCGAGAATTCCCCAATCGACTGAAATACAGAATGCGAACTACATTCCACATCATCCGGTTGTGCAAAAAATTGGTAATGATATAAAAATTCGGGTTGTCTTTGACGCCTCCTGTAAATCAGATAAACAAATTTCATTAAATGATTGTTTATATTCGGGTCCTAAATTACAAAATGAAATAGGTCATATCTTATTAAAGTTTCGTTTATATCCTATAGTATTCACTACGGATATTCAAAAGATGTTTCTGCAAATTCCAATCAGAGAAGAGGATACTAGCTTTCAAAGAATTTTTTGGCGTTTTTCTCCCTTAGAGCCAGTAGGGCAATATACACTTGGCACGGTCACGTTCGGCGTGACCTCTTCGCCGTATCTGGCAATAAGGACGTTACATCAGCTAGTGAAAGATGAAGGTGCACAATTTCCAAAGGCCTCTAAGGCACTGTTGTTCGATACATATGTTGACGACATTGTTACTGGCGAATGGGAGCCAGACAGCGCTTCTCAGCTTCAAATGGAGCTGAAAGAACTCCTTGAAAAAGGAGGTTTTCAATTAAGGAAATGGATGAGTAATTCGCTTCCGTTGTTAAATAACATTCCAATTGAACATCGGATCCACACAAGTGGTCAGGTTGCATTTGATGACGGAACATCTTGCTCATTAAAAATATTAGGTTTAATTTGGGATCCTGAAAAGGATACCTTTTCGTACTCGGTAGAAGAAAAGGCAAGGGTATTTTCAAAACGCGCCATATTGAGCTGCGTTGCTCGCATTTTCGATCCGATTGGTTTAATAACCCCCGTTGTTTTCAAGGTAAAATGTCTACTGCAAGAAATGTGGAAAAGTAAGATAGGTTGGGATGATTCGCTCCCTGAAAACATTGTTTGTTTATGGCAAAAATTCTTAGACGAATTACCAACTTTACGGTATTTACAAATACCTAGACATTGCAATACAATTAAAGGGTCGAACTGTATTTTAGTGGGGTTTTCGGATGCGAGCGAATTGGGTTATGCTGCTTGCGTTTATTTGGTTACGAATGAAGCACAGCCTAAAGTAACATTGCTTGCTAGCAAATCTAAAGTTGCACCATTAAAAACATTGTCAATACCACGCCTCGAGCTCATGGGAGCTTACCTGCTTTCAAAGCTAGTAAAAATGACTAGGTCGTCGATTGAAAATCTTATAAAAATTACCGAGGTTATATTGTTTTCTGATTCGACAATTGTTTTGTCATGGATTAAGGCACCTCCTCATACATTAAAAACTTTTGTCGCGAACCGCGTAATTAAGATACTCGATCAAGTCGCGGACGCAAAGTGGTACCATGTTATTTCGAAGGAAAATCCAGCGGATTTAGCTTCTCGCGGTTTATTTCCTCCTCAAATTAAAGATAACGAATTATGGTTTCAAGGCCCTCCGTGGTTAACTCAGTCGTTGCCGATGTGGCCCTTAACTTTACCGGATGCATTAAAGGTTGAAGAACTGCCGGAGGTTAAGTCCCACGTTTCAACAGTTCACGGGCCAACGTTTGATTATTATGAAGGCCTAGAATTTTCCCGCTTTTCTTCGTGGACACGTCTTCAGAATATAGTTGCTTGGTCCATTAGATTCATACATAATGTGCGGCAACGGAGCAAGGATGCACGCAGATTCGGAATTCTGACCTTCTCTGAAAGAAATCACGCGGTTAAGGTTATTTTAAAATGCGATCAGCAGTTCCATTTTCCGGATGAAATCAGAAAACTCAAAGGGGATGGGGTGACCTTTCAAAAATTAAATGTTTTTATTGACCACGAGAATTTACTTCGCGTTGGCGGGCGGCTTTGTAATTCTCATTTAAATTACAACACTAAGTTTCCAATAATACTTGCAAAAAATAGTAAAATAGCCGAGCTTCTTATATTATATTACCATAAGGTCTATTTGCATGCAGGGTCACGAACCTTGCAATTTCTAATTCAACAAAATTACTGGATTATATCTGCCCGCAATAAAATAAAGAGCTTAGTTTCAAAATGCGTGAGATGCGCAAGATTGCGATCATCCCCGTCAGCTCCACTCATGGCCAGTCTGCCAGAAGCGCGTGTCACACCGAACCGCGTCTTCAGTCTTGTGGGAGTGGATTTGGCCGGCCCGTATATCCTAAAAGAAGGAAAACGCAGAGGTGCTAAAACGTACAAGGCGTACTTTGCAATTTTTGTCTGCATGTCGACGAAGGCGATTCATCTCGAGGTCCTCTCGGATCTCTCGTCTGAGGCCTTCATCGCTACTCTCGATAGGTTCGTTTCACGACGAGGTATTTGTCAGGCCATTTATTCGGATTGCGGCACGAACTTCGTTGGGGCGAAACGGCATTTGATAGGAACGCAAAAATTTTTAAATAGTTGTAGTAATGATGAACAAGTCATGCGTACATGTTCAGAAAAGAGAATAGTGTGGAACTTTAACCCTCCTTCCAGTCCTCACTTTGGCGGACTATGGGAAGGGAACATACGAGTTGTAAAAAATCATTTAAAACGAGTCATAGGGGACAATTCATTAACGTTTGAGGAATTTACAACTGTATTAAATAAAATAGAGGCCATACTAAATTCTCGACCTCTTTGTCCTCTAACATCAGACCCTGAAGACATTCAGGCCCTAACTCCAGGTCACTTCTTAATTGGAGAACCCTTAATTTCGATTCCCGAATACAACTATTCGCAGGTTAAATTCAATCGTCTCAATCGCTGGGAACATTTACAGAAAATGACCCAACATTTTTGGCAGCGCTGGAATACCGAATATTTACAAGCGCTTCAAAATCGCGTCAAATGGTATAAGGCTACCCGTAATCTGCAAGTCAATGACCTCGTGGTTATCAAGGATGCTAGGAGTCCTCCATTAAAATGGCCGCTCGGCAGGATAAGGGAGGTGAAACCGGGCTCTGACGGGGTCGTAAGAGTAGCCTCAGTTAAAACCAGCGACGGTTTATATCTACGGCCTGTGGCAAAGCTTTGCCTTTTACCTGTAGAATAGAGAGTAATATACATTTTTTTTTTTTTTTTTTTTTTTATGAACCATGGTATATGTTCATATATTTTTTTGTTTGTCTTTTATGCCTTCCATGGTTTCGTATCGATTGCGATTCAGGTTTATTAGTTATTATTATTTATTTTTTCCTGTACGTTTTGCACGTTTAGTCTTAAGTTTCACGTGCACCTAGTTTGTAAGGAATAGATTAAATTTTAGGGGTAGGTTTCTTTTCATATATTTTGTATTCTTTCGGAATAGACCAGTTTCGATAGGTTTTGGAAAAATTGGTATTTTTTGGCGGGCGGTATATGTTCGGGCACATACTCATAAACAGTACCTACACATTTCATATTCCCTACTTCCATACTGTCCGACCTACCTACCAATATTACCCTACCCACTATCTGTCACCAGGAGAAGGATTGTTCCTGCAGATTTAGTACAATTTCTACCTCGCTGAGAACCACATTGTCATATGCAACTGGCAAGTGTTTTTTCATGGTCAGTCAGTTTTGTGCAACTACAAGAGGGAACAAGAGAGGATTCCACACGATACTAAGGTAGGACATTCAATATTCTGGTGGCATCCTTTCCCAGTTTCATTTCGTTCCCTATTTCCTTCAGCACAAAATTCGCGCTTCCCAAAAATTCATAGGTTTCCAAGAGCTATCGAAACAGTTATTATTTTTTTAAACGATCCAATTGTATAAGAAATAATACTGTTTATCAAGTAGTGGCGATGTCTAGGTAAGAAATTTTAAGGCACATATATATTATTTATTTATTTTATTTTATTTATTTTTGAGAAAGTTGACAGGAAATCAGAGATTACATAATAATACAATAATAAGATGTTAATTATTCAAATTATGAACTTTCCACTAATGATAGTAAATGATAAAGTGTGATATTACAAAGGTGTCATTTTAATTAATTTATTTTTTAATTTCAACATATAAAGGGGGGGGGGGAGGGGGAGGAGGAAAATGGGAATAAGATTAAGAGGCAAAGGACGGGAATATATAGGAATTGAACTATCTTGTTTGAGTCATGTTGCTTAGTGAGTTTTCGTTTTATGTCAGGTAAAGTCGTGTTAAAAATGTCAGTGTGGTAATAATTTAAGTTAAATGAGTGTGTGGATCTGTAGAAAAATAAGCGTCTATCTGCTGTTGCGATTTGGAACATTGAATGATAGGGGTTGAAGAAGATCATGACAATCGATTAAGTTATGTGCTATATTTCTTCGACAAGTTAACGTCTGTATTTTGAAGAACTTTGCAGATAATCATACTTCGATTATTATTTGCATTATAATCGAAGTATGATGATATGGTTGAATTAGCTCAGTGGTCGAGGCAGTGCCCCGGAAAGACAGAGGTCCTGGGTTTAGTTTACACGCACACGCGGTAGAAGAGAAAATTTAGCAAAACAATATTAACCAATAGGAGTCTTGAAAAGTGACATCGTAATCAAAGCGGCCAATGAGCGCAGTTTGGTGCTTCATAGGTGCTGTAATGCGTCATTTCCGTTTCATCCTAATTTCAAATTACAACGGGTCGAAAGAAGTTTCACTTCAATCCTATATCCTATAATCCTATAATATTATAAAGGCGAAAGTTTGTATGGATGTATGGATGGATGAATGGATGGATGTATGGATGTTTGTTACTCTTTCACGCAATAAATACTGAACGGATTTTAATGAAACTTTACAGTAATATAGCTCACACATTAGAATAGTCTATAGGCTATAATTTAGAGCTCTGGAATTATGCAATTTGTATACAATTATACGTTTATTGTCCAGATGAAAAGCAAAGCGTTGTTATCTAATTGTTTGACATGAGCTGTCATTTTTGTTATTTGTTTAGGTTGTTATGGAGATTCCTTTAATAGTCAAGATTTACAGCGCGTGTTTGATTGTTACGTTGAGGGGGTAGGGTTAGGGGGCAGGGTAATTGGGGGGGGGGGGTGAGGGTGGCAGGGGTGGGAGAGGGGAGTGTTGGGGGGAGGGAGTAGCGCGTGCGAAGCCGGGGGCAAAAGCTAGTATATAATATATATACAAGTTTAATTTATATGTTACCCTCACAAGAGCGCCCCTTACTGTACAGTGGAAATACAGGGAAACTGTCACCACCTGGTTGGGCAGCGTTGGAGGGAGAATTTTTTTAATGCGGGTCTTGAACTCGCCCGGATTATATGAAGGAGGAAAAACAAATGTCGGTAGCTCGTTATGAGTATTTTTGTTTCAAAATTTATGTGTTTATTTCTAATTAGAAATTTAAAAGCGTGTGTCATTACCTTTCAAAAACAGTTCTTAGTTTTCGGATGCGTTAAGAAATATTCCATTTATTTGGATTATATTACAAAGCGTAAATATTTGACCTTCTAGGGACCTTTTAGACCTTCTAAATAGGCCCGAGGTTTGAGGGGTTAAAGCACCTCCGATATCTAGCATTTTCGTAGAAGATGGTGTGAATAGTAATCGCGATGGAAATGTAGTCTTTTAATACGTAATATAATATTTGAAGTGCCGAAACCTTTTCTTTCGCCATCGGAACTAGGTAATAAATGCGGCGAAGCGAGTGAATTATCTGCCCGTTAGTTCCAGTAGCATCCCATAAAAGAAGTGTGGATGGTGTGGGGAGTCGGGGTTGTTCTGTAACCCCCCACTATTTGGGGGAGGGGGGGACGGTACCATGTGAGAAAACTTCATTATGAAAGGGAATAAAAAAAAGTTAAGGAACAAAAACAAAGTCTGCTAGTTGTATGTTGGCAGATATCATACTTATATTATTTTTGTTAGAGAAAATTTATTTTATTTTAGGATCGCAACAGTTGTGAAGATAACTTGGGGTTTAAGACAAAACGTTAGATCATAATATTATGAATTATTAATATAATTATTTAATTTTCTCCAAATTTATATTTTAACACATATTATAATATTATGAAACATTGGCATTACAAACATCATTTTAAAATTAATGTAATGTTATTATAAATAAGGTACCTACCTATTTAAATATATTATCATCATAATATAATTCTTTCCTATTTGCTTACTAGTAGTTATATTATATTCTGCGTATATTCCTTTATTGTTATATTCTCTTATTCTATTTTACAATCTTTCATATTTCATACTTGTTCATGATATATTAAAATTAATTATTTTAATGCACTTTATATCGAAGGCAGAGTAAAGTAAGCCTCTCAAAAACTGGGCGTACTGTACAGAGCCGGCAGATACTTTAGTATAGTACACAACTGCTAACCCTGCACAAATCACAAGTGCGCCCCACGGTTGTATTTGGCAGCCACTTCTGGTCTGGAGCTCCAAAATACCTGAAAAGTACCATTGACTCTGTGCAAAAACGGGCGGTCCATTTGATTCTCCCATCTTAACAGATGGATAACAATCTTTAGAGCACAGGCGTCGGGTGGGAATGCTGTCCTAATTCTACCGGTATTTCAATGGAAGATGCTCCGAGGAACTAGCCTCATTGATCCCTTTGGCACCGGTGCATAATCGGAAAATACGCCAAACGCGTGCCCAACATATGTACACGGTTGGCATTTGTCACATGAGAACGGGTCGCTTCTTCGACTCGTACTTGTGTTGAACAGCTCGGTTGTGGAACGATTTGCCGGCCTCTGTGTTTCCTCTTTCCTACAACGTGGGTCTCTTCAAGACCAATGTTTATTCCTTCCTCTTCTCAAAAAGACCCTCCACATAGCATCTCAGATGACAGGGAAAATTATTTTCCTCAAGGCCTGCTGTGGGGAGTTAATGTAAAAAAAGGATAGTTTTCGGGCATAAATTGCTTAGAGCATACTTTTGCAGCTTGTAAAAGTGAAATAAAGTGGAAAAAATAACATTTTTAATTAACTTTTAACGATGGATTTCAACAATTACTATAAAAAATGGCATCGGTTTAGCATAATTTGCAGAAAATTGTATTTTTAAAAACTATCTGCCAAGAGAAAGAGAGAGAACTCCTTTTGTAAGGTCCAAAAGCTTTTCTCCGATGGTGATTTATAGGTCTGGCCCATCTTAATATCCGCTTTAAGTTGCGGTCCACTTCCTTCCTTCCTCTTCTTCTTCCTTTTCTACTCCTTCCCTCCTTTCTTCCTTCCCTTTACTGCTCTCTGCATCCCCCTACCCGGCCCAAGTGGGACCTTACATAGAACATAGAAAGGCGAATTGTAGGTGGCTACGCTAAATGAACACGTTTAATAAGCTTTCTAGGTGTTGATACTGACGGCATTCATCGATCCTTCCTTTACCGGAGTGGACCATAAAAAAGTTTATGAAGTGTGAAGTAAGAAATGTTAGTGGTTCTCACACTTTTATGGGAGTAAATTAGTGTTCAAAACAATGAAAATAACATCATAGAAAACACTTTAAATCACGTAAACCGGTGAGCAGTTAACTCCATGATTTATTTTGTGTATTTATTAGTACCTATTTGTAATTTTTCTTCATTATTGATTGGGATTACTTAATATGTGCTTCAATAATATTTGTGTAAAGAAAGTGTTTTTTACCTGCAAGGGGATAAAACCCCTCTACCATTTATTAACCAACATTGGCGGTCTTGTCCAGGTCTACCCCCCATCTGTGTGGTGGGCCGGGTCGGAAGTGACAAGTCAAAACATCCAAAATAACACCATTAAAAATGTATCTTACATTGTGGAACTGTTTGCATACATAGTCTCATACAAACTCTTCTGTTATTCTGATTTGATTCACTTGAATTACACGGGTGACCCCGACTTTTTCTACAATCCACATTGGCGTCAGATATATTCTCCTAACACTCCTTTCTCCGATCATTCGCTGTTTTTATTTATTAATCTTAAGTTAGCTCACATCTTTGTGTGTGCTAATATTTTATAAAGATATAAACATTTACATTGGTTGGCAAACATAACCATTCTTTAAATATTTCACATAAATAAAGACATTAATAATTGAGGTAGACATACTTTCATAATTTTTTTATAAACTTATTTATATTTTCTATCTCAGTAAATTCATTCGGGATGCTGTTATACAGTTGGACGGCCTGGTACATCAGAGATTTCTGGGTGCTTGATTTCTTTCTTGTCGGCAGTCGGATTTGCTTTGAATTTCTTGTCCCGTGTCCGTGTATTTCGTTATTATAATGTATTTTTCTTTTTAGTTCCTTAGACATCATCCCCATGTTAATTTTATGTAAAAAAATAAGTACATTCAAATACACAGTTTGTTTCACCGTCAACATATTTAGCTCTTTTAGCATGTCTCGTATCCGTGTGTATATGTTGCGCTTAAGTATTATTCGCATTGCTTTATTTTGCAGTATTTGCATTTTTTTCATTTTCTCTTCATTGCAGAGAAAGAAAACAGTAATTAAATATGTAATGCCAGATAATATATAATTGTATTATATATTATCTGGCATGTTTCTTTATTTACTTTGTTTCTGATTCTACCAAGAAATGATTTTTTTTTCAATTTTTTTAATTGTGTAATCTGCATTTTTTGAGAAGTTCAATTTTGAGTCTATGATGACACCAAGATATTTAATTTCTTCCACTTTTTTATGATTTCTCCATTTACAGAAACATTTGGTTCATCATGCGTATTTGTTCTACCTATATGCATGTATTTTGTCTTATTTATATTTAGTTTCAATTTATTTAATGTGAGCCATTATGACAAAGTTTCTAAGTCACTATTTATCCTTTTGATTGCTTTCTCATAATTATCTTCTGCAATATACATCAGTGCGTCGTCTGCAAACAATGTTTTAGTATTTTTACCATATCATTTATGTAGAGTATATACATTATCGGACCCAATACCGATCCTTGCGGTACCCCCAGCATATTTTCAATCGGATTTGATACATTGTTTCGTATCTTTGTTGTTTGTTGTCTGTTGCTTAAATAATTTTTAAACCATTCCAATTTTTTCCCTTTTATTCCACATTTTTTAAATTTTTTAATCACTCTTTTTCTATCTATTGTTTCAAAAGCTCTTCGAAAATCGAAAAACACTGCAACAGTATACAAGTTTTTATCTATATCTTCCTTCCAATCATCAATCACTTAATTTAACGCTGTTTCACATGAATTATTGTTCCTAAATCCAGATTGTTTGTCACAAAGGATGCTATTATTTTCCAAGTATTCTTCAAGTTGAGATTTAATTATGTATTCCATCACTTGCTCATATTTTGGTAACAGTTCGAAAGTCTTCACATTTTTTTGAGTTCGAAATCTTTGGAATCGGTATCACCATAGACGTTTTCCATGATTCGAGAAACTTCCCTGTTTCTAAAGATTCGTTTATTTAACTAAGAAACTGTTCTCCTATTACAGGAAGTGCATCTTTTAATATTTGAATTGTGATCCCAACATTGCTGGGCTTTGATTTGAAGTTGGACAGTATTCTTTGGAGTTTCTGGCCGTCTATTTGCTTGAACTTGAATTCGCAAGTTTTTTCTTCAAAATTGAAAATTTCTTTTTCTTTTATGATTGAGATATTTTTGTTAATTTGTTAACTTGTCACAAAATATTTATTAAACTTATCGGCAATGTTCTTCTCGTCAGCCAATTCTTTTGGGAATACGATATCTTTTTCCACATCTTCACATTTATTTTTCATAAGTGACTTAAGTGTTTTCCACAATTTCGTTGGATCTTCCCTTTCTTGCTCAAATTTTTTGATGAAATATTCATTTTTTGTATCCTTTATCTGTTTTGAGCACTTGTTTCGAATTGTTTTAAATTTATTCCAATGTTCGTTATCCTTTGTAATTTTTGCTATTTTATAAGAAGTGTCTCGTTCATATTGCATTTGTCTTAGTTTTTTAGAATACCATTGATTATTGGTTTTAATTAATATACTTTGTTCAGGCATTATTTTATTTATTGCATCATTCATATTGGTTACAATAGTTTCGACTTTTTTGTGAAAATCTAAGTTATTTATACCTTTCCAATCTTGAATCAATAATTCCTGAATCATTTTGCTCTTATTGTATCTATTCAGATTTCTTCTTTCAATGACTTTTTTGATATTTTTGGTATATTGATTTTTTGCCATCACTATATTAATGATGCTGTGATCTGTTTTTTTAGGTGTATCTAATGTTTTCACATTTAGTTCATATTTATTTGATAAAACAAGATCTATGAGTGTACAGGTAAATTGTGTTATCCTAGTGTATTCTTTGACTAACTGTTTGATTCCTATAATGTTGATGATGTTTTTCATTTTCTTCGTGTAAAATTTGTGTCACATTTCATGTTTATATTAAAGTCTCCAATAATTATATTGAGATCAGTTTCTTTTAAAAAGTTTGAACACCAGTTTTCAAAATAATTTAAAAAGTCACTTTTACTGGCATTTGGGGAGTGATAAATTACACAGAATACTCCTGGTGTAAATCCTTTCTTAAATTTTATTGCTAGGATCCACGTACAGTTTTTGTGATTTTCGTTGGAAATTGTTTCAAAATCTATATAATCTTTCAGTAATATTATTACTCCGCCTGTATGCCGACTATTCGAATTACATCTTATTACCTTATAGTTCGTAAATTTTATTTCAACTTCTTCTGTATCTGCTGTGACATGAGTTTCACTGAGCATGATCATTTGAGGTTTTCGTTCTTCGAGCAAAATTTGTAACTCTTCGTGGTGTGCAGGCAAGCTTTGTATATTAAGGTACAAGATCTCTTCGGTTTCTAATTTGTAAGAATTTCTAATTAGTAATTTTATGTTACTGTTTACATTAGAGCAGGTCCTTTAGTGACATAAAAAATCAATTTTCTTTTTTTCCGCTTCAATTTTTCTCATGTGCACTGAACATTCACCACTCCAAGCAAAGTGGATAGTTGGCAGTTTTAATTTTAGCCGAACATTCATTTTTTGCAGTTGACGCATTGGATGTCTCTTTGACAGTTTTTATTGTCATTACATGCGTCCCGGAACATCGAGTGCATGCTTTTTCATTTCTGCAGTCTTGTGCCTTGTGCATGTAGCCATTGCACTTATGCTCAAACTTCATTTTATGAATGACTATCTGAAATAATTATGTTGTGTATGTCCTATGATATGTCCATTTAATACATACAGCTATATGTTTCATGTAATGCGTATCATTCCCGCAATGAGTTTATTAACTCTTGGGAGTACAATGCTTTATATAATATAATATATTCTGTATTGTATACTTTTAATAAATAACATTTTAAAAGTGAAATGTTGTCGAACACTCGACATCTATCCCATCCAATGTTTACTTTGCCTTTTTGTAACATTCTATGGTATGTTTTTCCATCAACTTCCGTGAAAATTGTGTAGTTAACGTCCCCTTGCTTGGTTTTGACTTCTTTTATAAATTTTATTTCAATTTTTGTGTCAATTGTTTGTAGGTAATCATGTTGCATTTTAATTTTTGACACAATTTCTTCCGGAGTGTATTTATCCGACAAACCAATAATATTAAGTTTGGGATTCTTAGGTTTTGGTGTATTAACATCATATTTTTCTCCCATCTTTGAAAGAATTTGTTTTTCCATCTTTTTTGTTGCATTTACATATATTCTTATATTCTACTATAACTGCCCCTTGTTTAAAGTTTCTAATACCGGTGACACCAAAATCAACAGGATCAATATATTGTTTTATTTCATCTTTCGTAACCGTATTTTTTTGTTGTTCATCTGTCGGCTTAACAATAATGATTGGTTCGTGTTTCTTGCATTTCGATGGTTCTACATTAATTGTATCATTTCTCGTTATTTCAGCATACGTTTTTGTTTCCGTATTTAATTTAATGTTTTTGTCAATTTTAGTTCTGACAGTTTTTTTTTCTTTAATAATTAATTCTTTGATCTCACAAATATGTTTGGCCAGGGGTCGTAAACTTTTTAATTCTCCCCTCATTTCAGACATTTCCGTGTTCATATGGCCGACAAAATCAAATAAAGTTTCCATAACAACATAAATAGTATCTCTTTGCATCATAGGTATCTTTCCTTTACATTCAGTAATTGTTGTTTTTATTGTATTAAGATATTTTTTTACCGTTGTCATTGCATATCTGTTGTTAGTAATTTTAGCATCCATTTGTAAAGAATCATCGCTAATATCCCCTGATTTTTTTGGGTTTATAGTATATAGCTGGGTATAAGTATCTTCCACTCTTCAAGTCAGGCTTGCACTGTGCCGTAAATTTACTATATAATATTTTTATTTAATTCAATGCGAAATAATACGAATTTATTTGCGCACACCGGGATTTGAACTCGCGACCTTCGGATCGCTAGTCGAAAGCCTTACCCCTCGACCACGGAGTCTGTCGAGATTACACGTATTCGAAATTTAGTATTTAAATATGTTCTATGTAGTAATTATCACTTTTAATGAATATAATGGTCGCCTCTTGTGGCATTTAAACTGACAACCAAATACACTAATAGTAATTCGACAACATTGCGTGGAATTAGTGGAACTACTGCGCGATGAAACTTCCACAAATCTGTTGTCCTGGCAGCATTATGGGGAAAATTCCACAAACTAACTGCACCGCGCGTTTCTGCCGGGATAGGGGATTTAATCATCGCGCCGTTGTTCCACTAATTACTTAAGGTGATGTCGCTGGGAACGTTTGTAAGGAAAATGGTCTGTCTGACACATTGTAAACTGCAAACGATGCTTTCAACTTACTATTTTGAGATAATAATTTCAAATTAGCAATTTCCATAAGTTAGAAATGAAACACTTTACAAATGCTTAGAAGGTCAATACGATGTATATCGATCACGGAAATTTGAATTGCTTTGAAGGATAAAATGTTAATTGTTCAAAAAATCATATTTGATGTTTTTTAAACATTATAATTAATAGTTGTGATTTTTTTATAAAATAACATTGAATAGTTCTTTCAGAACAATTCGCGTTTTTTTTAAAATAACACCATTTTATTTATTTTTAATTTTTCCAATTGAAAATCTTCTTAAAATATACGCCGTGAAAGATTTAATTTAAAGCACTTATTTTTCTATAAATATTTCAACGACGCAGATCAAAAATGAAAAAATGCGGAGAGAAATTAGATATTATATTTTTTGGGATTTATAGTCATTTACAGAATTTTTGATATTATCGATATTATATGAGATTTTTACAAGTTTTATAAAGCCTATCTATGTATATAAAAACCTCGTGTCCGGTGTTTGTAGTCGCACTCCTCCGAAACGGCTCTACCGATTTTTATGATTTTTTTAATATTTGGTAGATATGAGATAAGATCGTAAAGTATATGTCATAACGCATATATTTTATCAGCTGAGAGGGAAGGCAAAAGGGGGAGGGCAACGAAGGTGGTGGGGTTCGCGGGAAGGGTGACGAGGGAGGGGGAAGCCGGGGAAGGTGGAAGGAAAACGTAGGACGTAAATGGGTCGCGGGAGGGGAGGGGAACGCATGGGAATGGACATGCAGAGAGAAACAATTTATTTATTTGAATGGTATTGTAACGCATGCCGTAACAAAGGTTACAAATTTAAGAAAATTACAGACTCTTCATAATAGAATAAAGAACAACATTATTATTCAAATCCAAAAATAAAAACAATAATTCAATATTCATTTAGACTTTCTTAAAAGGCAATAGGAGTCCCATATAAAAAAATAGAAATGTTTATATGAATCACTATCTATGCCAAAAATTTTGAAAAAATTAGTCGACGATAGCAAAAATGTCGACAAAAATGACTTAAAAATATGAGGTCCAATTGGCCGAGTTGGTTAAGGCGTTTGTCCTGGCATTACAATATTTCCTGGGTTCGACTCCCAGTAGTGACCGTTATCTCTTTTTATTTTTCTGTGTTTTTTTCTTTTTCATAATTTCAACGATAGTATTCTTCATTTTATGGTCTTCATATATACAATGTCTACACGGTTAGAAGTGTATAATCTTACAATTTTAAAATGTTACAAAATCCACAATTTTCAAAGTCTGTTAGCTTACAAATTCTACAACCCAAAAGAAAAAACAACTAGCTTAAAAATTATACAACCCTACGGAGCTTAATTTCTTGCAAAGTCTACAAACCTACAAAGTCTACAATAAGAAGTTAACGGTTTGTAAATTTCAAAAAGTTAAATTAAAAAGTTATACAATTTTTAGTTTACACATTGAAGAAGTTAAATTAGTCGACTAAATTAACACCTGTAAGTTTGCACAGCTGATAATGATAATAAAAAAACAAGCAGTTTAATGCTCGCTCCGAAGATTTTTGCTGCTAGGCCCTGCAGGCGGTTTTTGGTACGGCTTTGCCCAGTTTAAGTGTTGGTGACCATTTTATAGTAGGAACTGGCTCCAAAAATGACCATTTTATAAATCCAATAGGAACTGGCTCCAAAAATGATCATTTTATAAATCCAATAGGAACTGGCTCCGGTTCCTCGAATCTACTGTGATTCAGTGAAAGCTAGTCACCGGGACAAAGTAACCGCAAATGGATATAACGTCAAATAGGTATTATTATTCGCAACTGTCAGTTATAATAATAATCATATTACAAATTATAAATCCACAGTACATACGCCCGCAAAGGGATGCTTATAACGCGATCTGCTAATCTTTTGATTTTATTGGCTAGTTGCTTGAATTCGGTTCTATTATGAAGGTAGTTTTTTTTAACATAATTCAAGTACGAAGATTGTTTTGCATAAGACGCGGCGTCAGAGATGTATTCAAAGTCAAATTCTTTAGTTTCAAATATCAGACGTAAGCCTATTAATAATGGTCGGTGATCAACACGCGCGCAAAATCTACATGTTTACAATTATTAAGTTTATAATTTATTGGCTAGGATTTCAATCTCTCGATAATCACCTACATAACAGTTTTATAAAGCTCAGAATTTACAAATTTCAAAAATCTATAAGCTTTCCATAAACTACATGTTGGTCGAAGTAATTTCATAATATCATATGTAGGTACTTAAGTCACAAAAGGAATTATTATATATACAATCTTTTTGCGCAAAGAAAAAAAATCTTTGAAAGCATCATAATAATTCAGTATCAAACGTTAAGTTTCTATTAAAAATTAAAAGAAACTAAAACCAAACAAACAAAATTGGGAACAAAGTTTTCCTATAAATATTTTTTTCAAATGTTAAATTAATCAGTATTATTACATTCAGTCGAATGCGAAAATGGCAAAAAAGTTTATGAAAAGTGAAATCAGAAATATTGTTCAAATGGAATCAAAATGATATTTATGTTTTCGGCGAAAAAATGTTACTGAAATTGTTTCCTATATTTTTAGTACAGCAGAATTATTTCAAATATTCAATATCAAATTATATTCCTGACTGTAAAAATAATGCTTGTTTATTCAGAACAAACGGGCTACACGGGACCTATTTAAAATCAATTGAAATTGGTATAAAAATCTCTCAAATGAAACACAAAACACTTTTTTTTTTAAACATTCAGAAGAATACCTATTCTATAATAATATAAGCTTGACCCAACTGGACAACAAGAGTCCCAACTGCTCCCGTCTGGAGCAAGTGAGACTATTGCATCCCCAATTGGGGTATGTTGTGAGGCTGAAGGTAGTGGCGAGAGGAAGAAGATTTGGCAGACGAAGTTGGAAAAGTACCTGGCTATTCAGATCTGGTCACCAAACATGGCTTAAGCCATTTCAAGCAACCTTTCAATTATGAATTGTGGTCTTACATTAGGGCGATACTGAGAGTATCTTTCACTCTGGAACGTACTGCAAATATACTTTATATTAATTTTAAATTGATTAATTGTGAATACCAAAAATTAATCAAAAAAAAAATATTTTCGTACGCCGGGTTCGAACCCGTGACCTTCGGACTGTGAGTTAAGAGTTTTACCCCGTGACCACAAAGGCCGTCAATTCGGAAGGTGAGTAAATAATCCCAAAACTCTCGGGACATAATACCCTTAGAATTATTTTTGATTGATGAATCTCGTGAACAAAGATATCAACAAAATGGTAAAATCAGCATAAATGTACAAAAGAAACATTAAGGTTAAACGTCACGTACGTTATAATCTACGCTTTCACAGATGGCGCCAATCAAATTATTGAAGGTTTTTAATGCTTTTTGCACGTTACAATTTAAAATATTAAGTTAAATTAAATGTTTGCGCCCGTACATATTTTATTAGAATATTAATAATTATTTTTTTCCATAAATAAACCCAAATCTTTCAAGAAAGGCTAAAGAATACAATATGGAATTGAGTCACCGATACAAAATTGAATTTTCCTGCCTTTCTCGAAAGATAAGGGTTTGTTTATGGACAAACTATTTATTTATATTCTAATAAAATATGTACGGGCGCGAACAATTAATTAACCTTAATATTTTAAAGCGTAACGTGCAAAAAGCATCAAAAACCTAAAATAATTTGATTGGCGCCATCTGTGAATGCATAGATTATAACTTACGTTATAATCCAGTCACGTACAGTTAATTTACCTTAATATTTTAAATCGTAACGTACAAAAACATTAAAAACCTAAAATAATTTGTTTGGCGCCATCTCTGAATGCGTAGATTATAATGTGCGTGACGTTTAACCTTAACCTTGTAAAATGGCGCTGCTGTATTTGCGGCCCTTTAGATGTTATTTTCCAGCCCAAGTTTGATTAGCTACACACAAGTCAATAATATTTTATGATGGACACCACTTTGGTTAAGTTGATCCGGAGAAAATAAAATTCACAATGGTTAGGCAGATTGTGTTTTTTGACATTTTACAATAACAAATTTTAATAATTCCATTAATTAAATTTTCGACCCAAAAGGACACTTTAGTGACATCTATGGTCCAATTGACGTCATTACGCAGTTCACGGGCAAAATACAAATTAAAATTAGTATCCCCAAAGCACACAGAGATCGCCATATTACCATTATGTGATTTAATCGTTTTTTTTAAGTGAAACTTCTTTAGCCCACTTAGCGATTTGAAATTCGGACGAAAAGGAAATGCGTAACAAAAATTTATTATTTAACGGTCCTCGGTTCTAATATAATGCGGTAAATTGCCCTAAACCGCGTCGTTGGTGCGGGCCTTCGATAGCACAGTGAGCCAGAGAGACAGACATCGAATCAAGAAAAAAATAAACATTTTTAGTTTTGTGAAATCAATATCCAATCTTCAAACCACTTTAAGTAAACAGGCCAAAGAAAAGAAAGCGACATCTATCGACTTTTCAGGTTCACTTCTACTGCATGTGAATTGCACACTTTTTTTTTAAAAATTCATGATCGAAGTCAAAGAAAAAATGAAAACATATTATGATGCCTAACCGCCTATTCAAATTCCAAATTTTGTGAGCCTACGAGTATGTGGTATGCTTTTCGCCGAGTTATTATTGCATGGGTGCAAACAATTCCCGCAAATTGAGTGATAGCTTAATTGAGTTGTGTGCCGATGCCAGTCAATCCGATAACATGGCAAGGTAAATTGAATTCGCACCGTATTAGTCTTAAGGGACCGGTGAGCTGTGTGAAACGCTGCTACTCACTTGTGACTGTTCTGTGTGTGAGTTCCACAGAGCATTTCAATGTCTGGATATGCTTTGCTTATGTGTTTTGATGCATGAAGTATTCACTGTTTTCAGGCTGATGAGGTGCACAAATGGATAGCATATAATGACTTGTGATAGATGATCAGATCAAATTGGTATGTAGCTTTCAAATTGTGTATTGGTTATTAGTTTAATTTGTTTATTTCACATTGGTTTGATTGATAATTTGATAAATTAAGTTGGTTCCTATTATTAATTCAGTTGAGTATTGAAATTCTGATAGTCATTATTAAAAAATATATATAAATATGTTAATTTTGTTTTTTTTATAGTAGCTTTTTTGGTTCTAGCTGTTTTTGGTTAGTAATAAAAAGGGTAGACCAAATACTTAAAAACTAATTACCATTGCTCTCTGTAGAATTAAAACTGGAAGGCATTCAGTTCGGAGCTTGATTAAAACCTACTGTTATTTAGGTTAATTATATGCTACATTATCAAGAAGTTATCTCTCAGTTGGTATTAAAGGGTGTTATTGTGAGCTATTGTAAACACGCAGACAGTTGGTTTGTTGTGGTTTTTATTTGTAACACGCCGACAATTGGTTTGTTTGTTATAAAACTAAATAAGCACTAGTTTATTTTCAAACTCAAGTAAGTACTGAGATTATTTTTGGATATTAATTACTGTCTATGGTCGATATTTGGGTCGACAGGTAAACGGAAATCGTTCATGGCCACTTTCCGGCGGTGGCCTCGACAGGGCAGTCGGTCGTCGCCGGTAGTCAGAGAGAATCTGCCATGTTTGAATTTTAAAAGTGTGATCGAAGGTGCTATCAGTTGTCCCGGTACTGGGATGTATCCATGGGAATCCGTTATAAAGTTATAAAAGTAATCCGCAGTAAAGCCGATTGTTGAAACACGTAAAATTGCGTTACGGGCGTGATCTTGCATAGCCGCCGGCTATGCCATATTAAGATGAATCCCATCGTAGATGGAGAATCCTGCTCGCCTCGCAAACGCTGTTGGACCAAACGCCTGTAGACGCTGGTTTTTATCGGCAGTGATGAATATTTAATTGGGGACAAGCTCGACAAACATTCCCCATTAATCCCGCCACGTTGTCGGGGAGCCTGATGTTTCCTCTTGAGAGGCTGACTGGATCACCACCACTTCATCAATCCATCCTCCCGGAAAGCCCTGGGCCGGTTTTCGTCCGAGCGTGGACCTGAACGCGTTACCCGCTACTTGCTGATGGACCGAAAGCTTGGACCAGCTTTCGTCCTGGGACGGATCTCTCCAGGGATCATCGCCACGGCATTAGTTAGATAGTATAGTTCACAGTATTATGGTCTGGTCGGGGTAAGCTGATGTTAATAATTAATTTATAAAATACTTACCTTTCACGTAAAACTTATCCTCTTTTACTTAATAAAATACCAAGTTATACCCAATTACTAGGATGAATCATATTTCCCATGCCCCCATGAGATAAAGAGTTTATTGATACTGCCCACTGTTTAAAACTGTTTGATACTGCCCACTGTTGAAATAATATGTTGCAATGCACCTGGCAAAAGCGCTTGCTAGCCTGTTTACCTATAATACGTTATTTGCCTTTTAGCGTTTCATGTTGTAGTTTCTTTTTGGATAACTAGGATCCTTCTTCTTTCTAATTTACAAGCGATACAGGTAAGTTCCTTCAAAACCTAAGAACTGGGACAGCTAGGAATAATAAAAAGCGCAAATCACTATGCAAAGCGTTATTGTAAAATAAACTAAGAATAATTATCTAACGTAGTGTGTTTTTACTGAATTTGACGTGAAAAATTAATATATGGTGATTCAAAAATTTGGTTTTATAAATAAAAATAGGCTTCAGAGGCTACACGAGGACAAGCTGGACCTGGAATGGCTGACACCGTTCTGACTTGACTAGGACAAGGGGAAGAAAATTGTGGGTATGAGAACATGTTAAGAAAATTATGCGTGTATGCCATTGAAAATTCTGTGCAAGAAGATCGACAGTAGTAGATTGAATGCTGTACAATTAACATCACTAAGAATATTTTACGGTATAAACCGTGTATAACAGAATTACGAATTAGAAGATATGAAGACAGAGCCTAAATTATAAGCGTGACGAGAAAAACTCATAAAAGGAAGATATACTTCTGGGTTTTCTATGATTGCGGCAAAACAATATACAAATGATCAGTAATAACGAGTACCAACAGCAATCGCTGAAATTTGAAAACTTTCGTTGCTCGATGGCCCTAACTTAATAATGTGATGCTTCAAAATCTGTCGCGAGCTATGGCATGCATAATTGTAGTCGCCCTTGTGCAGGCTCGTGGAGAATCAAATACGTTGTCGGATAAAGCCAAGAGACAGAATAATAGGAGAGTACGAAGATGTATTAAATTAAAGCAAAGAGAAGACGCAGAGTGACAGATTTATGTGGCGTCTCACCTACCCCTGCGAAAAAATGGAGTTGATCAAATACGTAGTGATATTAGATGATCCTTTGATCTGACTTTTGAGAAGTCATAAATTCCTTCTCATTCTAGAGTAGAATTTTTTTATGTACCTTACGAGATTACCAGCTGCTCCTGTCTGGAGCAAGTGAGACTATTGAATCCCCAATTGGGGTATGTTGTGAAGCTGTAGTAGTGGGGAGGGGGTGAGTTAGGGAAGAGGAAGGTAGGGAAGTACCTGGATATTCAGATCTAGTCACCAAACACTGCTCAAGTCATTTCAAGTAACGTTTCAATTCTGAATGGTGGTCTTATACCAGGGCGATACTGAGGGTATCTTCCGCTCTGGAATGTGCCGAAAATACACTTTATATTATTTTAAATGAATTAATAGTGAAATAACACAAATTAATGAAATAAAATAAATATGAACTCTCCGGGATTCGACCTTCGGATTGCGAGTCAAGAGCCTTACCGCTCGACAGTGCCGGTCGTCAATATTAAGAAACAGCTTACTCTCAATATAAAGAAACCAGACTACAATTCAAAAGAGAAAATTCGCTTGGTTAGGTTTCGTAACCAGATCTCTTTAACTAGAAACTTTGATTGTTTTTCCTTTCTTTCCAAAACTCCTCACTTCGTCCAGCAGAACAACATATCGCAATTTATGAATGTCATTGTCTCATTGATTCAGAAAAGTCCATATGCAGTATGTCATATAAAGGCTGTTCTAACAAATAATTATTGTCATCCATACTCATTTATCTGTTTCCCCATATCATTACTTATTTATCCACGTAGCGGAACGCTCTTGTGTGCTTACTGCTATTTACGTGTACGTGACTCTAGTTGATTACCAGAACCCATTAAACATTATTAATCCATGAACTGCACACGTACGTGTACACGTGCAGTACACGTACAGCGTACTAGCACAGAGGGATAGGTTCGCGAGTGTTCAGTTGCGTGGTAGTAATTAGCCGCTACAAGTTGTGCGGTGGGAGATGTCTCTGGATGTGTAAGCACAATTTACTAAGTGTTGAAGAAGTGATACGAGCTTGAGAGAACTGGGAAATGGAGGCAGTAGAAAAAAGACTTTTATAATAGTATTGTAGAATCTCTTTCTGACTCCCTGCGTAGAAAGCTATAAGGCTTTTCTTGGTGATCGATTTTTATTATGCTGTAAGCTGTACTAGATATTACGTTATTTATTTATTTATGATATTGCTTTTCGGCTTTTACAAAATACAAGATGGTGTATGGTAACGACATGAAAAATACAATTATAGTGAGCTTGTAAAACAGTAAGAAATAGAGAGAAAGACATAGTGTGTAGTTGTGCAGATAACAAATCGAAAATAAATGCTTCTATATTTAAATATAACAATAGAAAAAATATATTTATATATAAAATATGCAAATAACTTAACTTTTTTATTTTTTTTTTATTTTCTTTTTATTCAGAGAAAGATACATAAATTACAATAAATTCAATATAATAATTAATTACATAATATGCGTACATATTTGATTTATCCCCATAAAAAAGCAGGGCTTGTGTGTATGGGGGTGTTATTATATTGGTTTAATTGTTTTATTTTTTATATTCAGTAAAAAATAAAACAATTAAAATGATTAATTAATTTAATTAAATGAAGACAATGTAAGCGAAACTCAATCGAAAATCTGGAAACAGAAAAATCAGAAAAAGATATTGGCACCTCTGGGACTCGAACCCAGGACCTCTCGCTTTCCGGGCGAACGCGCTAACCACTGCGCCAAGGTGTCGATATCAAATTCGGTCACTTTTAACTGTATCATACTTCGACTAAGAACCACCCACATTATCTTCATTTTCTTAACGCATATATTATTGGCTGCTATCTTTATGTATGATTGCAAGATTCAAACCCGAACTAAATGCTCTCTAGATAGTGTCTGGATAAATCTTTATCCATTTTATTTGATATGCGACATCTATTGACTTTTCTGCAAGTCTAGGATGAATATATAATTTTTATTTTTAACTTTATGAGTAAAACACCTTGACACCTTGGCGCAGTGGTTAGCGCGTTCGCCCGGAAAGCGAGAGGTCCTGGGTTCGAGTCCCAGAGGTGCCAATATCTTTTTCTGATTTTTCTGTTTCCAGATTTTCGATTGAGTTTCGCTTACATTGTCTTCATTTAATTAAATGTTACAATTTGAGGTTTTACTCATAGAGTTAAAAATAAAAATTATAGATTAATTAATTATTTGTGAAAGAGGCACTTTGAAAATGTTTAATGGTATGTAAATAATAAGTAAAATAATTTCATGTTGAGAAAGTACTACAGTAAACAAATCTTATTTCCAATGAAACAATAAAATTAAGAAAATCTGTGAACAACATAATAAGAATAGCAACTTTTGTAAGATAGTATCATTATTTGTAAGTTGGTACCAATGATCATAAGAAAAAAGTTTTTTTTTTTTTAAATAATTAAATAATTTAAAAGGTTGTGATGGTTTATAAAATTACTATAAAGAAAACATTTAATTAATAAGTAGAGAACGATAGGTAGAGATATATTTAGTAAATTTGTCGTTGTAGTATATTAAATTACCAAAGAACTTCCGGAGTACTTGAATTAATGGATATATGATTTTATGCTTATATTGTATCAGCGACACAATTCATACATCTACATATGTGCGAACATTTTTATTTTTTTATTTTTTTTTTATTGTAATATAAAATATTATATAAGTTGCATTATATACATATATATTTTACAAAATATTATAATAAAGGTCGTTACTTGTCATATATAGATACCTTATCAGAAAAGAGGAGCTCTTGTGCCTGATAAGGGAGCCACGATTCTTACTTAGGTTGTAAGTTATAATAAAAATTGTTAATTTTATTTATTTGCTTTGATTGGTTAATGATACAGCGCAATTCAGAAGGGAGGTTATTAAAGTATTTTATGGCTTGGAAAATATAATGATTTTGAATTTGAGTTGTTTTAAAATTAGGTGTAATAAATTGGTTTCCATTTCTCATTAGTTTGTAAAATTCTTGTTCTTTGTTATTTTTTTCTTTGCACATTTTTATAATGTAAGCTTGCTTGAATGTGTCATCGACATTTGGTACTGGAAACAATTTAAAAAGTGATTCTTTTGAGAAAGTAGATTTTTTTTAAATATTACTTTAATGATGATTCTTTGCGAAACATTTACTAAGTTGCCAATATCTTTTTTTAGTTCAGATTGTTTTTGTAAGATCTTCCCCAACCTATAATTCCGTAGATAAAAAAAGAATGAACAAGGGCACAGTATACATTTTTCATTATTTTTACATTTAAAACATTTCTTAACCTAACAAATATATATATATACATTTCCTTATTTTTTTCACCAGCTCTGAAATGTGACTATTCCACTTCAGGTTTTGATCAATGATTACACCGAGATATTTAATTTCGGAAGAAGAGATAATTACGGTACCTACAAATAGGATTATGTTGTTTACAGAGTACATGATCACATTTTCGTCGTGGATAACAATATTAACTTTATGATCAGGTATTTTCTGTAAGGAAAATAAGATATATGTTGTTTTTTTAGCATTAAGTGTGATTAAGTTATTATCGAACCTAACATGTTGCCTAAGTTTTGAATTCTGTGTAGTGATATATTGAAATGGGTCATGGTCGTAGTATTGCTACAACATTATGTGTTGTAGATTTTTTAAAATTAGACTTTTTTACATTATCTCCATACAAGAGGTGTATCATAATATGAGCCTGGGGTGTGTAAATAAACCCAAAACTCTCTGCGCAGAATATCCTAAAAAATATTTTGATTGATGAATCTACTCGCAGATTAAATATATCAACAAAATGGCAAAATTAGCACTGATCTGAAATGCACAACAAGAGACATTAACCTTGTAAAGTGGCGCTGCTGATTAGGCAGTTCACGAGCGCAATATAAACTAGTATCCCTGATAGCACATGGAGACTGCCATACTACCATTTTGTGGTACAAATAGATTAATAATAATCGAGATTTAAAAAAAAAAAACATATTACGATGCCTAACCAAGAAGCCTTGAGGAAAAAAAAATCTCAAAAAGTAGAAGTTTTTCATAGCTCAAAGTCTTCAAAATCCATCTATTTAATATCGCCAGATTCCCAAGTTGGTAAACACCGGCCGATATTACCTGGATTTTCACCTGAGTACCAGTGAGACGTGAAAGCAAGATGTAATATCTTAAGATTACGTTTCTACTATCACTGTCAGAGTTTAATCCCAAATAGAGTGGTACCTTTCTCATATTCTTGTCAAAAGATACCCCAAGAATATGCGGGATTTCTTTGTATTGTTGGTGTTATGAAGATTTTTAATTAATTATTCTGACTCGGAGCACAAATGATTTGAAAATCTTGGAGTATGTATAGCAAAAAAATCATGTTTTTAAATTTAATGTTTTCTTATTTTTTATTAATGACGTGACTGCTTTTGACTTATTTAAAGGTGTTGCATTGTTTAAGTATCTTGTGAATATACTGAGAAGTGGGGAATAAATAATTTTCCTTTCTTTATTAATTAATGTTATATAAGGACCATTTTTAGTTTATTGATTTCCAATTGATGAAACAGTAGAATGTTAAATGAAAAAAACATTAAATAGTAATTTTTGTTATTGTTTTATTTAAAACTAAATAGTAAGTTTAATCTAAGACCCTTTCGTTTTGTACGTAAGGGTTTAGGCTTAATCGTACAAAACTGTTAACCCTGTACAAATCACAAGTGCGTCCCACGTTTGAATTTGGCAGCCACCTCTGGTCTATGGCGGAGGTGTCGGTTATCCAATTAATGGTTCCCGGGGAACGGTACCCATACTTGCCTCCCAAATTACTTTGTCACCTCGACTGCTTAATTATTTATTTCATAGTTGGGAGCGGCTCCGTGCGTTGTACTGGAAGTTATTTGGACGGAACCAATGATGTAAGGACTTTATTCATGTGTATTTTAATTATTGGTGCTCTAGATTTTATGTCCGGGTTAAATCTTTCCCAAATAATAATAATAATAATATAATAATAATATAATAATAATCACAATACATGTTTGTTTTTGTTTTATAATAATAGACCCATTACATGTTTACCGACAATATATAAAATTTTAACCTCTTGCTTGACAGATTTAATATACACTCATTTAGATGAAATTTTTTTTTTATCTGAACAACAAAAAGGTTGTCGCAGAAAACATATGGGATGTAAAGAACAATTAGTTATTGATTCTGTAATTCTAAAACAGATTCAAACCCAAAAACGTAATTAACATATTTGTTATATAGATTACCAAAAGGCTTATGATAGTGTCCCGCACTCGTGGCTGATAAAAGTTTTAAATGTATACAAAATTAACCCAATTATTATTAGCTTTTTGGAAAAAATTATGGCATTTTGGAATACCGATTTGCTTTTGAATTTGAAAGATAAGAAAATTATAGTACCGGGCATTTCAATAAAAAGAGGGATTTTCAAGGAGACTCATTGAGTCCTCTTTGGTTTTGCTTAGCATTAAATCCTCTATCTAAAATGTTAATTAAAAGCAAGTTTGGAATAAAAATTAAAGGTAATACTAGAGAGAGAAATATAATTTCTCATTTATTATTTATGGATGATTTAAAATTATATTCGAATTCAGAACCAAATTTAGAGAAAATGATTAAAGTAGTTAAAATTTTTTCAGATGATATTAAAATGACTTTTGGTTTAGATAAATGTAGAACGATCCATATAGAGAAAGGTAAAATTGTAGATGGAGACGAGGGAATATTTAGAAATTTCAAAATTAAAAGTATGAAAGGGGATGAGGTTTATAAATATTTAGGATATCCGCAATCAAATAGATTAGATCATACTAGTATTAAAAATGATATCAGGATTAAATTTAAAACTAGGATCAGAAAAATTTTGAAATGCAATCTATCTGCTAAAAATTTAGTAAAGGCGATAAATACTTGGGCAATACCTCTATTAACTTACTCATTTGGCATAATTAAATGGTCTAATACAGATTTAGATAGCTTAGAACGATTAATTAGAACTACATTAACAAAATTTCATTCCCATCATCCAAATTCAGCTAAAGAACGAATAAATTTACCTAGAAATTTAGGAGGTAGAGGTATAGTCAAAATAACATCTTTAAAACATAATCAGGTAGAAATGCTAAGAAATTTTTTCCATAGGAAAGCTGATAGTTCAGAAATGCATAAAATAGTTTGCAAGGCAGATAGAAATATTTCGCCATTAAATTTATACGACGAGAATGCCAGCATTCTTATAAATACCAACCAGGAATTATTAGATTCCTGGTCAAATAAAATTCTTCACGCAAAACACTTCAATTATCTCAACCAAACATATGTTGACAAATTTTCATCAAACAAATGGTTGAGTATTGGAGAGTTGAGCGCAGAAATAGAAGGCTTTATGCTTGCCATTCAAGATAGAGTCATTAATACTAAAAATTATAGCAAGTATATCATCAAAGATGCAAATCAAATTGATGATTTATGTAGAAAATGTTTGGCTTTTCCGGAAACTATAGAACATATTATATCGGGATGTTCTGTATTAGCGCCGACCGAGTATACATTTAGGCACAATCAAGTTTTAAAAATAATTCACCAAAGTTTGGTAATTAAACATAACTTGATTGACTACCGTAATGTACCATATTATGAATATGAACCAAATTCATTTTTAGAAAATGAATTTTATAAAATTTATTATGATAAAACTATTCTAACAGACAGAACAATTAGTCATAATAGACCCGATATAGTTTTACATGACAAAATTAAAAAAATAACTTATATCATTGATGTCGCTATTCCAAATTCTTGTAATATTCAGAAAACTGTTTCTGAAAAAATAAGAAAATATACAGATTTAGGAAATGAGGTTAGAAGAATTTGGCATTCTCAGACTATAAAAATATTACCATTTGTTATTTCGGCTACTGGCATTATACCTAATTCTCTCATTCAAAATTTAGGCGTATTAGATTTGTCAAAAAAATTGTACATAAAAATGCAAAAGTCGGTCATTTTAAATACATGTAGGATTATGAAAGATTTTTTAAATATTTATATTGAGGGATCAGTAGGATTTATCGGACTAGTTAGGATTTCATCAGAGCCGAACCATCTGATATGAAAATATCTGGAGTCGGTGAAATATTTTCCCATTATGTTTCTGGTGGATTGACGTATTGTTCTTGTATTGTTTTGTATTTATTATACTTATATAGTGCAATATTCCGTGAATTTACTAGGTATTCATTTGTGGAAAAGTGTGTGGAAGGGTTTAGTCTTTCATTTGGGAAAGGTTTAACCCGGACATAAAATCTGGAGCACCGTAATAATAATCTTTATTTGGAAAACAAACAGCTTTACAAAGATACATAAAAATAAAGAGTGCTAAAATAAAAAAGTAAGCCTAAAAACATGTTTTCGCTGATAAAATTTGTTTTTTTTTTCGCTGACAAGAAAAACATAAAGAAAAACTAAGAAAAAAATAGTTAAGTGAAGCTAAATTAAACATAAAGAAAAACTAAGAAAAAAAAATAGTTAGGAGAAGCTAAATACTTAAATATGCATGATAAAATATAGAAAAACACAATAAAGGGTAAGCCTATGATCTTATAGGAATATATGGATGATTTGTATGTAATTAGGGAATATGAAAATATATTGCAAATTAGGAAAAGGAATCTGATTAATAATATAATAAATAAATATAAATATGGATGTTAAGTGGTGTGTTGTGATGCATTACATTTATCTGATAGTGTTGCTTTGAATTTGTTGAAAGTTATATTGAAGATGTCTGTATATGTGAGGTGTGTGTTATGATAGTAGCAGGCTCGATGTATGAATTCATTTTTTAAGTAGTTGGTGTTGGAGCGGCTGTTATAAAAAAGGGATACGTTTCTGCCATTGCGACCAGGAACTCTAATATCTATTTTTTGTAAAAGATACGAGGAAGATATCGTATTATTTAGGATTCTGTACAATAACAATTGATTAGAAATAATTCTCCTACAATTTAATTTCGGGATTTTAAAGAATTGACGAATATCTTGATTTGATTGGAATGCATAAAACGACCGAAAATTTATGTAGGAGAGAAATTTTTCCTGAACACGTTCTATTCTATGAACATATGTTATATATCTTGGATTCCAAATTTGTGAGGAGTGTTCTAGGTGCGGACGAACATAGGTATAATAAAGCAAAATAAATGTATCGAGAAAATAAAATAGTTTTGATGTTCGTAGTATTAATCCTAACATTTGGGTGGCTTTAGTGACAATGTTATTAATATATAATTGGAATGTAAGTTTGGAATCTAAGGTAACACCCAGGTCCCGAACTGATTCTTTTCTTTTAATATCGACATTGTTTATTGAATATTTAAATATTATTTTGGTCCTATTTCTCGTAAATGATATTGAGTAACATTTATCTATGTTAAGGAACAAGCAGTTAATTTTGCAATATTCGCTGAGATTATTAAGGTCCTCCTGTATTTTTAAGCAGCACGCGATATCATCGATTGGAAGGTATAGTTTCATATCGTCTGCATATAAAATTGCCTTGCAGTGTTTAAAACAACTTGTAATGTCATTAATATAGATATTAAACAGGAGAGGACCCAAAATTGATCCTTGAGGAACTTCTGATGTAATATTGACCCAATTTGATTTGAAACCACTTAGCACAACAGCTTGCAAACGGTTTCTGATATATGAGTCTAGCCATCTTAGTAGATCTCCATGGATACCCGCGAGTTTTAGTTTTCTAAACAGAATGGAATGGTTAATTTTATCGTAAGCCTTGCTGTAATCTGTATAAATGGCATCAGTTTGAATACGTTTATCCGTATTATGAAGTATAAAGTTCGTAAAACAAGCTAAGTTAGTAGTGACGGATTTACCGCTTCTGAAGCCATGTTGGTGTTCACTAAGAATGTTCTTTAATGCGTTGGAGATTTGGGTGCTGCAAGTTTTTCGAATAATTTTGAGAAAATTGATAGTTTGGATATTGGCCTCTAATTTTGTACAAGATTTCGCGGACCGGACTTGTATATTGGGGTTACAAATGCTTGTTTCCACAAAGAAGGAAATTTACCCATTTGTAACGAACGTTTAAATAATATTAATAATGGATACGCTAAATTCTTTGAGCATTTGGAGATAAATATAGGTGAAATTCCATCTGGACCAGCACCTTTGCTAGAATCGATTTGGTTTATGTACTTCAAAATTAGATCATAACTAATCTCTAAATCACTAATTTCGGCAACGCTGTGGTCTGCATGAGAGTTTACATTGGGGACATCACATTTCTCGTATACTGAATAAAAGAACGACGAGAACAGCTGCGAAATTTCTTGACCGGTATGAGCAATTTTGTTTTGATAATTTATAGTACTAGTAATGGATGATGTTGTACGTTTAGATTTTATGTACGAAAAGAGAGATTTAGAATTTCGATGAATATTCCGTTCTGCATTGAGAACAAAATTTTGGTGACACTCTTTGGACATATTTTTTTGCTTCGTAATCAGATGGATTATTATATTTCTTGAATTTCGATAGATATTTACGTTTTACTCTTGTTTTTTTAATGAGGGCAGGTGAGTACCATGGTGGATACTTTAGTACTTGAATAAATTTGCTAGGTATAAATTGATTAATAACAATGTTTAATTCATTATAAAATGTCTCGATTGCTATATCTATATCAGTGTTATTAAGTTTTGTAGGCCAGTCAATGTTAGATAAGTGAGTATTGATTTCATCATAGTTTCCTTTGGCGAATATGTATTTTTGAGATTTGTTATGTACAAGCGTGGATAAGATATTGAAAGGTAAGTCAACATGTAACGCTTTGTGGTGTATGTCTTCTGAAACTAAAGGTAATTCAGGCAATAAGACTTTCAGATTTATATTAGATAAAATAAGGTCTAGTATTCTTTCATTAGCATTAGTGAAACTGTTAAATTGTTGTAGGCCAGAGAAAGACAGATAATCTATAAACTGTGAACTAATCGTAGACTGATATTCTTCAGGAATAAGATATGAGTTATGATCATTTAGGGTCCATTTAATTTCCGGTAAGTTAAAATCACCAAGAATTATGAATTTATCAGCCGGCAACGACAACATTTTTTGATTAAGTTGCGTGGAGAAATTGAGCAATTGAGAATTAAATCGAAGATTTCTAGGAATATATACTGAGCATATATGTATGTTATCCATTCCACCTTATTCCGAGGACACCCGAATTGTGATCCAAATATCTTCGTCAGTCAATTTCCAGTAATTAACAGTTGCGTTAATGTAGCGTTTTACTGCTAGCAGTGTACCACCTCCTCTTGATTGACCTGTGTCAGCATAGTTTCTGTTGCGGATAAATACGTCATATCTAGAGTCAAAGAGTTCACCACTATTAATGTTATCATTCAACCAACTTTCAGTAATGCCTTTTATATCATAGTCACTACACACAATATTTTTAAAGAAGATGTCAGTTTTAGTACGCAATCCTCTTACATTTTGATAGTATATAGTGAACGCCATTAGAGGATTATGTTAACTAATTTTATAAAATAAGTATTTAGATGATAGTGATGAGTAAGAGGATTCGAATTATATAAAGTGTAGAGAAATAAGCTCGAGACCATCCTAATTAGTGATAAAAAATAAATTAATAGTTTTTTCCATGGTTTACAATAAGTATTCATTAAAAATGTGTTGATATTAATATTAACTAGACTAAATAAGGAAGAACCCCGTCGCAAAGGCAGTGGCCGTGTAATTGGTAACACGCCGAATTGTGTATTTATGTGTAAACAGTAAAGATGGTGAGTATTACAGGTGATATAGATAAGGATGGTTAGAATCACATTTGAAATGAAAGACTAAACCCTTCCACACGCTTTTCCACAAATGAATATCTAGTAAATTCACGTAATGTAAGTGCTCTATATAAGTATAATAAGTACAAAACAATAATTATTGGTACATTTATTGTAATAATTATAATTATTATTATTGAGTTACCTTTGCGTTTATATTAATAATGATAGTTTTATGAGAGTAATCACCTTAGTTTTACATTTATTAACTCTGTGTATGAATCTACATCATTGATTTTTTTCCACGTTAAGTTAAAGATATAGGTTAATATTATAAACTCTAAACTTATCATTTTTGTTTAATATTCTTTAAAGTACGCTTAAATATTTAGATCAAAAAACTAATTAACTATTGAAAAATCACTATAAAGGGTGTTAAGGGACGTACTTGAGTTACTTTAACCAGTGATTCCTGACATTATTTGGAGTAAAAATTGTAAATAAAATTTTGCTCTCCGGTGACTTTTTTTGGTGACTGTATTTTTTTTAAAATTTTTTTTCTTCAAATTCAAGCAAAAAAAAAATCTTTCACATGTCATTACAGGTCACTCAGCCGAGTAACCGACCAACCCCTCACCCCGCCTCCAACTGTACAATACCTTTTATTTCTTATTTTTAAGTTCTTTTTTTACCTTTTAGAACATACATGGTGAGAGCAACATTGATCTAACTCTTTGCTCTGGATCTGTTGCGACCAGGATTTCAAAGTGGACAGTCCATGAGTGCGCAATTAATTCGGATGATAGATTAATCACTTTTACGGTTGGTGTAAAGAAAACAGAAGCTCCAAGATCCTCCTGGAATTTCAACACCACTAGGGCGAATTGGGATAACTTTGGGGAAGCGCTACGAGATACATTAAGAGATTTTCACCACGTAGCAGCCACTGATCCGGACAATTTGGGTAATTTCTTTAATAGGGCGGTCGTATCTGCTGCCAACTCTTCTTTAAGAAGAACAAACCCGAAGACGAGTATTGGTCACCTGAGCTGACTTCGCTGAAGTCGGCCTTCAAGAGGGCTTACCGATCGCTTGGGTTGTCCAGGAGTGGCAACTGTACGGAGGAGGAGACGGTTGCGCTTCAGGCGAGCCTAAGGTCTGCTAGGTCGGCCTTCAAACGGGCCGTTCTTCGTGCGAAACGAGCTGCCTGGCATAACTGGGTCAAAGAAGTGGGTAACGCCAACCCGTGGGAAATCCACAGCGCGATTGACAAATCCGGAAAAGGTTCTGATCGGTACTTGTCCACAGTAATTGGGAAAACAGATGGGAGGAACGTTGAGACAGTGGATGTGGTCTCCACCCTCAAGACGCTTTTGGGCGAGCTAGTTCCTGTAGACTCAGTAATCGGGGTAAGAAGTGGGTAACGCCAACCCGTGGGAAATCCACAGCGCGATTGACAAATCCGGAAAAGGTTCTGATCGGTACTTGTCCACAGTGATTGGGAAAACAGATGGGAGGAACGTTGAGACAGTGGATGTGGCCTCCACTCTCAAGACGCTTTTGGGCGAGCTAGTTCCTGTAGACTCAGTAATCGGGGTAACTCAGTAATTAACCTTTTATATATATTTTTATGTTTTTGTAGAAAAAAAAAAAAAACATCAAAAATGTCACCGGAGACCAATATTTCATTTACAGTTTTTACTCCAAATAATGTCAGGAATCTCTGGTTAAAGTAAGTCAAGTACGTCCCTTAACACCCTGTATTTCGTAAGACTTTCAAGTAGCACATTTAATTAATTAAGATATATGAACTTTTATTATTACCGTGACCATTATTAAATAGTTACATAAAAAATTAAAAGTATACGACAGAAATTCAATAACTTTTGACCTTTGAATATAATGTAATGTAACAAAGGTCAATACTGCGGATCAAAAATCTTTCTTTGGGCCAATCCATCATCAGCTCAAGTTACTTATTACACAATTCCTCCTCCCATCCTTGGATAAATAACTTTTCTTCTTCCTTTGGTCCTTATATTATCATCTTATTATACAATATTAATCCAAAATATTTCGCGTAGGTTGGAACTCTATCAATTTCGTTATAAATATGGTTTACATAACTTATTCATTGATTACATTGGATTACAAATTGGTGGTAAAAATAGCATTTGGGCTTTAGAAAGAGAATTCAACATCAATATAACCCACATACCTTTTTCCTAACTCAATTTCCTCTCATTCATTTTTTTAAAATACCCTTAATATAGAATCCCAAAAGATCTTGGAACCTAGGGGAATTTTTCTGAGGGCCTCATGAGTAGATTTAATGCAAAAAAAGTTAAAGTTAAGTGGCCAAGAAATTCGATGGGATAGTCGTTAGAAAAGAATTCCAGATGATAGGCCAATGAAAATAATTCCAGATGATAGGCCAATGAAAATAATTACCAAGTGGGTGTCACGAGAAATATAGAAGCAAACCAGGGACAGTCTGAGGAAGAGGTGGACTGACTGCGGGGAAGAATATTGAAGCAGTATGGTAAGTTCTGGAGACCTGAGAAGAATGGGTTGGCACTGGGGACTGAAATGTTTTGTAGAGGAGGCCAAAATCTACCATTGGTAATAACGTCATAATTATGACGATGATTGTTTATTCACGGCAAAATGGGAAGCGGGTATGGGTGCGGCTGCCCCTGGAACCATTTATCGAATTATCTTTTGTACAGTACTTTAATTTATAACAATAAGCCAACGATATGATTTGATATTTTCTTGGCAAAAGAACTATCGTGAATCGCACATTTATATTTGTGGTATTATACCTTATTGCGCATCCTTTTTTATTTAGTCAAGGCTGTCCGAAACGTTGGCTAAAGAAAGAGGAAGCGCAACACGGTATAATACCCCAAAAATACATAAGCCAACCGGTATCGTAACAAAAATGCCTTGGTCAGGACAGATATAGGCAGAACTTGTTTGTGTTTCTTTAATCTTCTTTCATTTTTTCTAGTTTTTTATAGAATCTTCACTAATCTCTAGTCACGCCCCTACATTGAGTAATATATGATTACATCCACCCATTGTTTTATAATGTCAAGTTAGTATATTTCGCCCTTGTTTCAATTCTTTAACTTCTTCATTAATTGATTCTTACATTTTTTTTTGATTTCATTTCAATTTAATTTAATAATGTAACTATCAAGTTCTACAATTACTTCAATTTTTATTTTTATTACAGCTGTTTCGGCTTACAAGGCCATTTTTTTTAAAATTAATCACTTTTCGACGACTTATTTGTACGATTCTAAATGTCAATTTTTGAAGGTGTCTTAATTGATTTATTACCGGTAAACCAATATGTTGAGAAACTTCATTATGTGGGGTACTTCGGAATCTATTTTCGCTTAATCTTAAGGTTTTCTTAATTGCTTAATTGTATAATAATAAAGTTACTACTTCGACTCCTACTTGTTGAATTCCTGACTTATTAAATTAATTTTAAATAAAAAAAAATAAACTTCTACGAATTAAACAAAAAAACAAATAATATTTTAGTTTTCTTTATTTGTTAGAATCTGAGAAGGTATATTTTCACCCATTTTTCTTTATATAGTCTAAATTTGTACAGCAAATGATTTTTTTATTATGTTAACTGTTTGCACTCACCCAGATTTCCTACTTACACAACATTTATCTCTTAACAAAATTTACTTACGAAAGAATAAATCCGAAATGACCAGTGGCAGGTCACTCATTGCCTTCTCTTACCTTGAGAACAAAGGACCAAGTAAACAGTCTAAGGGCTTTCCAGTATAAACGTAGTACCTATGTAATGCCATCCGAATACCAACAGACGATGGAAAGGCAAAAGGGACAAACCAACACTTTTTATTTTTGAAGTAAAACTTCTTTACGCACGCTTGATATGGGAAGTAAGCTGGTGAATGCATGACAAGTGCGTTACGAAAAGTGTGATCGGGAGAGGCGAACGGAAGTTGAGAGGGAGATATAAGTTAGTGAAATTAGAAAGAGAGAGTTTCGTTGTATTACTGTAGGGGCAAGAGAGAGAGGTGCGAGCACAATGAATCATTTATTGAATAATCATGCCATAGGTCACCCCAAGGTCATAGGTCACCCCGAGGTCATAAGTCACCCCAAGGTCATAGGTCACCCCATTGTCGTAGGTCACCCCACGGTCGTAGGTCACCCCAGGGTAATAGGTCACACATTTTCTTTCTCTCTTCAGTGTAGTTTTACCTTAGTCGTGTGGTCTAAAGCACACTCGTTTTTTTTTTAACTTTGAATCCAACTATTCCACATTTCCAACCGTAGTAATATAACCTATCTTTATTTAAAAAAAATGTCGGTTGTATTAAAGTTTTCTTTTGAATAAAACGCTTTGATTTGAACCTTACTTAAATTTGCCAACCGGTTTCGTTAGGTTTAAATTTCATCAGGGCACCTAGCGGAAGATTTAGTATTTAACAATACCTCTCTCACAAAAATAAAGTTGGTTGTTTTCAGTTGGAAAAATGTAATAATAAGTAATTTTCGAATGAAACACTAGTATATATTGAATTATTTGGCGGGTATTAGATAAGCCGCCATAGCTCAGTGGTCAGAGCTCCTGAGCGGCAATCAGAGGGACACGGGTTCAATTCCCGTTGGCGGCCAGTATCTTTTCTCGGAAATTTTTTTCAATGTAGATGAGTGTTTCAGGCTGATAATTATTGATTATAATATTTGTAATCAAATACCTTCAATATTTGATAAACCTTTTCCATGGAATGTTGTTTTTCGACCTAGAGCAAAAACATTTTTATTTTTTTACATTATTTTCATTTACTCCTATTTTTTGCAGCTCTAAGTATTTGTATGTAATGCATCAGAAATAAGGTAGACGTTCCAAAAAACTAAGAGCTAAAAAAGTCTAAACGAGAGCAATCTTCTAAAACATTTCTTGCCAATTTGTCGGTATAATAATATGAAATATCGTAATTTTTAAGTATAAGTAGTGTCTCGAGATTTCACTGTGATTCCAAAGCATCGAGGATAAGATACTAGCTAAGTTTACAGGGAAAACTTGTATCTTTCTCTTTGAATCTTAGAGATGGCAGCACTTTCGTTTGTAACTTACGCGTTGAGCATGTATGTGCGACAGACGTTAGCGCAATAATAGAAGAATTTTTCAAGTATTACTTTTGCACTTCCCTTTTACCTTTTTACCGTCGCTGTATTATACTTTCTTCCTATGTTAACATATAAGGGAAGACAGAGGAAGAATACAAATCGTGTTTGCTTTATTCTACCAGTAGAAGTATAGGTACTGGGAGGAGCGAGCACCCTGGGGCATCGTTCAAATTATTCGACTTTCTCTGGGAAATGAAATGCTTTTACGTTTAATGCCTACATTTTGTTCCTTTATGCTCTCGGATATGTTGTTTGTTTTTTGTTTAAATTCTGAACAACAATGTAAACATCTTCATTTGAGATTTCGCTGGAAAAAAATACGAAGACAGATGGTAGTACGTGCCTAGCACGGATAAATTGCATGTCGTTCCCTTTTTGTACACAACAATAATCGTCTGTCATATTATCCAGTCTAAAACAGTCAACATCATCTCCATATTTTAATATATTAATAACGTAAAACAGCGATTCGAAATCTCATTCAACAATTTCAAGGATGTAATAAATAAAACTAAATAAACTTTTTTTCTCCATATCCACTATTTCGATTATAATTAGGTTTTTAATTAAAAGCTGAAATCACAATTACACAAAAACGTAATCTAGATTTTCAGGCATTATTTACAAGAGTTTTTTAAAAGAATTTTAACAATTCATCAAACATTTAAAGTTGATTTTCACGTTCTGTGAAAGATCGATTATTTCAGTTTAATGAAGCAACTGGCATATAATGATATAATAACAGAATTTGAATTGAACTCACAAGAACGTGAAAATGAACTTCAAACATTTGATGAATTGTTAATTTTTTTTACATAAACCAGTCTTAAATAGTTTGGGTTTTGATGAAAAGGGTTAAAAGGTTAACGGTTGTGACCAGCTTCACAATGGTTTTTTTTACTAAAGCTCCACCAAGGAGGCCCTGAAAAAAAATCTCAAAGGGCCTATTTTCGGTCATCTTTGGAAATGCCGTGTAGAGGGAGGGTATTTTTAGGGAAAGAAAGGAAATGAGGTTCTGGGAAGGAAAAAAGTGTGAGCAGTGGGTAAGAACCTGGAGATCGACTTTGAACTGATATCAAAAAAGGTAACAAATACTGCCATTTAAAAATTAATGTCGAGAATCGTCTATAGCGGAATCCCATTAGCACTATGTGGCCAAGTAGTTAAATTTGATTTAGACAATAAAAACAAATGTGGGAACACCTTTCATATATATTTGCGAATTGAACATTAAAATAGTTCTATTTTAGGTAGCAAATCACCAAAAAGACCAGAATCACCCATTTAGTTGCATTAATCACCAAACCGGGCATTCATCACAGCCGTGTGACTGACGGGCCTCTAGCGGTAAAAACTCTCCCTAATGTTGACAGCATCGATATTAGTATATGCCGCGGGATGCAGATGGCGTCTGACTCTGAAAAGGGTTTTTATGTGCAAATAATTACCAGGGTCATTAGGAAGTAAAAAAATGTGATTAATGGATTTTTACGGTCCTTTATTTTTTAGATATTTTTTTCAGACATTTTTATTTGATTAATCTAAAACAAAACATTTATGCAAGATTATTGTGATGAATTACTTGAAAGTCGGAAAAGCTGAACTATTTTTTTCTCTTAAATATTTTATTTTCCTTCTAAAGCCCGAATGAATGTTTATTGCGGTTTTTCTGTTTTTTATTTTATTTTTAACTTTAAAAAGCCAACTTACAGAAAATGTTGCCATACATCTGGAAAATAGTGAGATGAGAATTGGACCGAGTTTACCTCAGGGCCTATGTCATCTATGTGTGGAGGGAATTTTTAAGGAAAGGAAATTGAAGAAGTTCCTGGAAGGAAAAAGGTATACGGGGTGGGTAGGAATCTAAAGTTCAGTGTGTCCAGGACTTCCACCGCCAGACATAGACAAACATCACCCCGTGAACCCGGACACTCCTGCTAAGTCACCAAACGTAGCGAACCAGTTGAAGTGACCTATGGCAGAAGTGTTGGTTATCCAATAAATAGTTCCCCGGGCGGTGGGCCCACTTCCCAAATTGCAAATATGTAAGGATTTTAGACAATAATTTGTGTATTTAGACATAATTATTAGTAGGTATGCATATTCTGATGCAAGTTATAAGTACTAATATCAAATTGAATTATTACATGGTTACAGTATATATTGCTGTAATTTAATTTCGCTTGAGATGTGAACGATTCCGTAACCATCCCGTGATTTTTCACGGGTTTGCGGTAGTTACATAAAAAGACGCAGTTTGATGACTTTGTAGCGCGAAACGTTAAAAATGACAACACTTTGCAATCTCTGTGTTGAAACTCGAATTAGCGAAATGGCCCATCCACATAAAGCACTTGCATTTATCTCCTTCAAGATTTTCTCGATTCATTCCTTGGAGAATGTTCATAAGACTTTATTACAATTTTTTCAGCATTATAACAAAAAATTACGAGTAACAAAGAAGGTAGATCTCTAAACATAGTACATAATGTATATTATATAAAATATTATTTTAATGCGTCACGGTTGTTTCGACTTCTAAATACATATTCAAAATTATGTTGCTCAAAAAGAATTTCATTAAGTTTTTTTGCCTAGCATGTGTTTGTACAACATTTTTAAACTCTTTTGTGAATACTGCACAAGAATCCCAACTATCTGGAGCCAGTGAGACTATGGTATCCCCAATTTGAAACTCCAGAGAAAAATGTCACGGTTAAAAATACTCGTATATTCATGTGGAATATAGATCTGAACGCTCATTCTGAATACATATATTTTATTACATATAGAATTACACGTAGAATTTATAAATAATTATTTAAAAGTGAATAAAAAACAAGAAAGATTATTTGGTTTAATGTAATTAAGTCTGTATTTGATATTTATATATTTTCTTTTCGACGTTACCAAACTCGAAAAGTAAATTTCTGGTTGTCTCTAAAATTGATATTTTTTGTTTTTAAGGGAAACATTTTCAACTTCACAAATTGTAAGATAATAATATCCCATGATTTTTACGGGTCAGCGCTAAATAATTACCTAATAAACACACACACAAAAACACATACCAACACTCTTAATTGTTAATTATTTTGAATTTTAAAATTCGGTGATCGTATACACTTGATGTCCCTTTTTAGCTAATAACAATATTATTAAAGAAGGACAAAGCTATTTCTCTATAACGTTTCTCACGGATATTAATTACTACCGGAAGTTTTTATGAACCAATACGCTTATTATACATTTTACATTATCATTAAATTAAATAAATATTAAATATTTGAAAAGTTAATATTTTATACAAAACATCACATATTATAACTTAAGTAAGAATCGTGACTCCCTCATCAGGCATAAGAGCTCCTCTTTTCTGATAAGGTATACATGACCATTGATGACCTTAAATATAATATTTTGTATGATATAACTCGAATTCTTTCTATTACAAAAAATTACATTTTCTTCGCTTGCTCACGATGCTTACCACGGTAACTTGAAACAATTATTTGGTTCTCTACATAATTTTACGAACTATGGTTTATTACTTTTCCGTAAAAAATATAATTAATCATTCCACCCCTATTAGAAAAGTCTCCTTCATCCCTCTTAAGTTTTCCACTCACTTTGTTGAAAAAATACTTGTCACCGATGACGTCACAGTTTTACCACTTAATTTAAAAAAAAAAAACTTTGGGAACAGTGTCAGTCCTAAAATAAATTGTCGCACAATGTGCTGGATTTTTTCCGTAATTTTCTTTATCCATCTTTCTTCTTGATTGCAAATAAACGGGACGATCCATTACTGCGATTCATTTATCATGAAGAACACGGTGGACCCCGAAGGCTAGGTGCGGGCTAAGTCTTGCAGATACTACAGGAAAAATTATAGTTTTTTTTAGTTGCACCATAACTTTTAAGTGCTTTACGATATAATAAGTCATGTTTTTTAAATTCGTTATTTTATACATTCATTTACAGCAGATACGTTGTTACGTGACAATATAATGATGAAGCCATACTAAATTATGCAAAATCATACAAAATCGTATGTTTTTGTTTTGAAAATTTGACCACTTAGAAGTATTATAGATGCTTCAATTAAATACTGCGTGTAGAACATACCTTGGCCCTTAAAAATATCGGTCATTTTTTTAAGTCTTTTAATAAGCTTAGAAAAAATAATGTATTAGGTCTATAAAAAACATTTTCAAGTGCAAACTCTCCTACTTATAAACACCTTATCGGATATGGTTTTATTGCATAATGTGGCAAATTCAGTTTCTTATATAATTATCGCAAAAAAAATTGAAATTTACGCCCGAACCTCACAAAATAAAATATAATATGCATTTTCGCGTTGTTATTTTTGACATCATGGCGACAATACGGCAGTCGACGAATTTGTTATATCAAAGTGAACATTATACCGTTCACCGAAGAACGACTGGCAGCCGCCCCATTCTTCCGTCATTAGTCCTCCGGACGGAGCGGAGAAACAACGTGTTAAGCTCCGCGCTGCTTGTTTTCGTGAAATCAATTTAAAAATTCCGTTTTATTACAATAAACAATACATAAAACAGGAATTAATGTTTTTTACAGGCCTTTACGAAATCAACATGTAAAAAAAATTTCTCAAATATCTTTTCCAACCTTTCCAAAAGCTTTTTCTCAAGTATTTTTAAACTCCTCCCATAAAGGGGCGTGAATTCCGATTTCGATTTTTTCCTATACTAGTGGATCGCCTTAATGCATATTTATTTTGTTCGTTGGCTCACCAACACAATACTTCATATGTAATTATTACATAAGCTTACAAATTGAACATGGTTACAGTGAAAATTCCAATTATATATATTGTAAAAAAAAGTGTACAATGTGCGTGCCGTTACAACTCAGAAAGGAGTCCCGATACGATCAAGCCAGTCATATGGTGTGTTTCCATAAGGTAAAGTCATAAGGTTCCCGTTTTTACCCGAAGGGCGTGCTTTTGAAGATATAAGGTTTGGAAGTTTTGCCTTCTAAAAATTTACAGATTAGTCTAGAACATTCGAGAGCATTCCCCAATATTCCAGAGCATCCCGGAATATCCTGGAATGTTGTTGAATGTTCGGGAATAGTCTTGATTGTTCGGCAACATCCCGGAACATCCCAGATGATTGTGGAACAATCGAAACCACTTTATATTTGTGGGGCTACTCATTGGTAGAGGTATATAAAAAAGATTCATCATACCAACTCCCTGAGCGAAGCCGGGTACCCCAGCTAGTTTAAAATAAAACAATAACTTATTAAACACCACCTTTATTTTTTTATGTACTTAATGCCACTCGGGTTTGATTACAACCACAGCTTTTTCAGGATAATAAATACTGTACTAAAAACTAAAATCTACAACATATGTTGTACGTATAGGTATATACGTGTTTTTTAAAAATATTTTATTTTTATTTTTTTTAATGAAGAAAGACAAACCCCGGGTTACGAATAACCCGAAAATATTTGAAAATCTCTTACTACCATCACAATAAGGTCAAAATGTTGCTATAGTTGTGATGGAGGACTTAGCCAGCAGAGGAATCAATACGAAACGCCTAGGCTGGACTCAAATGCGGTGCCCAACAACCACTGACCGTTATTAAAATTATGCTTTTACAGTGGGTTGCGAAAAATGGGCTGAGCTCCAGTAGAGGAGATAGGGTAACGTGGACATAAAAAAATCAGAGTGTGCAATTCACACGTCGTAGAAGTGAAACTAGAAAGTCGCTAGATGTCGCTTTCTTTACTTTGGCCTGTGTATTTTAAAAAGGTTTGAACATTGGATATTGATTTCTCAAAAATTTATTTTTTTGGATTTCGTATGATCGAACCTCCGTTCGCTTGATGTCTGTCTCTCTGGCCGCTGAGACTTGTCAAGCGCCTTGCCCACTGCGGTATCGAAAGCTCGCGCCGACGCGTGAATTTACCCCATTATATTAGTCAAATAATAAATTTTTGTAGCGCATTTCCGTTTCATCCGAATTTCAAAATCACTAAAGGGGCTAAATAAGTTTCACTTCTAAAAAGTTTTTTTTAATAGTTATTTGGGTAACTTATAGCTTTATACACATGTTTTCCACAAACTTATCCACATTTTATACTGGTTTGCATAAACCAGTAAAGTTTCCGCCTAAATATATTTGTAGAAAATGATATAAACCATTTCAACAGTGGTTTGAGTATAGCTGATAATAAAAAAACGCTGTATTTTTCACATAGTGATACACATATTTCTTAAATTTTATTCCGCAAAAATACCATCCCATTTTCACAGTACCTACAAGCAAGACCCCATACACTTCTAGCTCCTCGTTCCTGTTCCAGAGGCGGGAAACCGATCCAGGCGACCCAAAAAAGTTGACTGTTCCGTTCTGGGAAAAAGTGTTGGTTCCGTGTGAAACATGTAGTGTCTTGCTCACCGAGCGGGCGGGCGCGCGGCTTGGCAGCAAGCAGACACCATTCTGCAGACGCTATGGCCATTTATCATGTGACGGTGTTAGGTGGAACTTATTGAATTCTCTAATAAGGTATACGGCACGTAAATGATAATAAAAATATGACATATGTATTATAGATAGTAAGATAATATCTTAATAATTATACTTATGTTTCGGAATAAAGATACACGGTACGAGAATCTTTGCAAATCAATAAATAATTATTTTTGAAGTGAAACTTCTTTAGTACCGTTGTTATTTGAAACTCAATGAAACTAAAACGACATTAAACAGAGACGAACACATACATCTATAGAATTTAGCCTGCGATAGAAAGATATAGTTTAATAGGTGTCCTTTTTGTGCGGTGCTTCGTAGCCTCCCCACCCTTGTCTACTGTAGTGAAAGTTTCACGTCTGCCGCGTGTGAAGAGTACATTCTGATTTTTTTATTATTGAAGAAGAAGATAATACTAATAAATCTAAGCAAAGCATCAATAAGAACAAGAAACATAAAAAAACAGAGTGCGCAATTCATACCTACGCAGTAGATGTGAAATCTTCAAAAAAATAAAGAGTGGGGAGGCTACGAGGCTACGAAGAGGAGACCGATAGGCTACGTAGCACCGCACAAAGAGGAGACCATTTACACTATCTCATTCTCTCGCAGGCTAATCCTATAGATCCATGTGTTTGTTTATTTTTAGTGTCGCTATTTTTCGTTTCATTGAGTTTCAAATTCACTTCACTTCAATAAAAAAAGGTATCGGTCGCAATTAGGACTCGAACCCAAGATCTCTTGTGTTACCGGGACACAGCACTTTAACCAACTCGGCCATTGGGATCCATATTTATGTAGATCTCATTTTTAAAATTCAGAATTAACAACATTATCCTAAACTATGACAGAAAAAATATAGGCCCCAATGGCCAAGTTGGTTAAGCGGAACGTATGCGCGGCCCATTTCTGCCCGTTTCATATAAATCTTACATTTGGATTTGAGATCAAAATACCCAACAAAACTGAAAAATTATTTTTGTAATTAAAAGGTATATTAAATATCTAGTAAGTATGTGAGCTACTTTATTTATTTTTGCATTAATTATAAGATAAAGGCCATTAAAGATTTTAGCGTTTCATGATTTTTCGTTTCATGAACTTAAGCATTTATTTGTGAGTAAAAGAAAATAATAAAAAAAATAATTTTACTATTTTTATTTTAAAAATACAATGAATAATAAAATAAAAAATTCTTGAGAATGCATTTTTTTTACTATAACTTTTTTTTTTGAAAATGCTATAAAAAAAAAACTACTGAATATTTTCTCAAATTTCTTTTTTTATTTATAAGTACAATCCTTCCGGTTAATAATGGAAAATAATTTCATTCAAATGGCTGCCTCGGCTGGCCATGCAGTAGCCTACACGATCGGTCCAATTTTTAAGCACATTATCGATTGTGTGCAGCTGTATTTCACCAATGGCTTCACGAATATTGTCCTTTAAAGCGTCAATTGTCTCTGGCTTGTCGGCGTAACATTTATCTTTGAGGGCACCCCACAAATAATAGTCCAACGGTGTCAAATCGCAGCTCCGAGGTGGCCAAACGACATCAGCTCTGCGGCTGAAAATGCGATCTTCAAAAACAGGGCGCAAAACATCGAGTGTAGCTTCGGCTGTGTGGCACGTAGCGCCGTCCTGTTGAAACCAAATGTTGCCAATATCCTCCTCTTCAATTTTTGTGAACAAAAATTCGTTCAACATGGCCCGATAACGATCGCCATTGACTGTAACGGCCACTCCTTGCTCATTTTCAAAGAAAAATGGCCCAATTATGCCTCTGGACCAAAATCCGCACCAAACAGTGACTCGTTTTGGGTGTACCGGCTTTTCAATGTATGCGTGCGGGTTTTCTGTGCCCCAAATACGACAATTTTGCTTGTTTACATACCCGCCAAGATCAAAATGAGCTTCATCCGAAAAGATGATTTTTTTGGCAAAATCGGCATCTTCTGTAAGTCGATCGCAGGCCCACTCAGCGAATATTTCCCAGCGTTGTTCAAGCGTATACACAACCATATTCGCTCAGCGGAAGGATAAAACTAATTATCTGTCAAATCAGACATGAGCTAAGTGTTACCATTCACGAAATAAGCACTAGTTGAAAAAAAAAACTTTAGATGGCGGACCCTTTATAAACGACTATTTTTTACATTTTTGTAAAAAGCATTAACTTTGTGGCTCGCCATAATTTACAATAAAAACACAAATAAATTTGTTGTAGACCACTTTTATTTTATAAACACTCTACCGGTTTCAGAAGCACCCTTCCTTCATTAGGAGAATATCCTGATGAAGGAAGGGTGATTGACAGACCTTCCTTCATTTGTGAATGAAGGTCTGGGTTCGAGTCCCAGTTGCGACCATTGTCTTTTTCTGTTTTTCTGTGCCTTGTTATCTTTCATATTTTCGTTTAGATTATTATTGTTAACTGATTCTAATATGAAAACAAATCACTTTGTAGAACACAACTATTTAATCAAAATTATTTGCATGTTTCATAACCTTAGTAAGGTTATTTGTTTAACTTTTCCTTTACAAACCTTTGGTTTTGAAACATGTAGATAATTATTAACAAATGGTGATGTTTTTAAAAGTGATTTGTTATCATTTAATTAAAAAATTACGCCAAAGTGAATTCGCTAAGATTGAAGATACAAATTATGGATTTAAAAATAGTTTCGTTAGTTCTGTGTTTAGTTCCTCTTTGGCAGCCTGTACAGAAGTACGTTAAGCTGCACACAGACAAAATATGTTTTATCTTTATTGTTTTTCAATTAATTTGCACCTTTTTACATTATTAGCTCCACAGATCCTGAGGAAAATGATTTCCCTCAGGATCTGTGTTATCTTTAGGGGAGATATGTGGGTTGTGCTTGTATTTAATCTAATGTATTTTACGTTCTTCGTCTCGTTTCTTTGTATTTAATGTGTTTAAAAAAGCAATATGTTTTACAACTTGGACCAATATGCTTGTTTTCACGAAAATATCATTTAAATAACTATGCTAAGCAAACCACGGTTATCTTTCCTGTATTAATTGGTTATAATTATTATTATTTTTTTAAAATTCTTTATCTTCTCTTTTTTTCTTATTTTATACAACCCATCTGTGTAGGACTACGATATGCAATGCTTACACGTTTGTTTTATATCTATATGTTTTAATCCTCTGTTATTAAATACCTACTTAAGTAATTAATATTATTTTTAAAAAACTTTGCTAAACAAAGAACGTTCACTATGTTTTAATCTTTTATTTTTGTTTTGTTTTTTACATTATTTACAGACCATGTTCCGTATGTTAATACTCATCCTAATTTGACTGTCCTAAAACGGGAATCCTCCTAGTTGGGCAGTCAAAAAATTTCTTAAATAATGTATATAAATGTATAATTTTTTACTAAATAAAATAAATAAATGTATGACGTATGAGACGCACCTGACTTATTAAAAACTTATTACAGTTGCTCTCTGTAGGATAAAAACTCAAAGGCATTAAAATTTGGTTCAGAACATGACTAAACCCTACTGTCATATATTAATTATTACGATAATTACTTCCTATATGATCAAGCAGTTCTCTCTCAGTCAGTAATAAAGAGTCTTATTTTGAGCTATTTGCATTTTATACCACACTCACAGTTGGTTCATTGTGGTGTTAGTGTTTTAAACCCGTTGTTTTATAAATGCAATAGGATTCCTGGAATCCTCTTCTTTCTAATTCGTAAGCGTACCTACAGTTAATACCTTTAGACCTAAACACAGGACCTACCGGTCGCCAACTTAAGTAGAAATAAAAAGTGCCAAATCATCATTTAAACGTGTTATTCTAAAATAAACCCAGAATACTTGTGTAACGGAGTATGTTTTTTTACTGAATGAGATCTACAAACTTGACAAATACATATTTTTTTCTGTTGTGATCATCATTATTTTTTATTTATTTCAAGCCAACTAATGAGCTGTAAGCTCTTTCGCTTTAGACTAGATGCAGAGTTTGTTTTACGTTCAAAAACCAAATTGAAGAACTGACATGACAAAAATACTATGAATCCCATTAAAAATCTCGTTACTTTTTGAATATTAAAACTTTTATTGGCAATCGGATGGTATTTTTTGTTCGTTGATATACCGAAACAATATTTAAAAACAAACGCATCCAAATTATGCGAGCAATTCCAATTTCCGACCAGCAATTTCTCTGCGCATACATTGCCATTAAATTTGTATTGTACCTGTGACGTCACGAACGCCACAATTGATGACGTCATTAAACTGTAAATCGTTGGCCAATAGGAATCGCTGCAGTGCATTCTACCATCATTGTATTTATGTGTTCATAAATGGGTATATCATTGTAAATAAACTGAAAAATAATGTAATTCATGCTATATTGCTAAAAAACCGCAAATAAATTTTGGGATATACATAATAATAAATAAAATAAATTATCGTTTCATAATTAATGATGATTACTCTTTGATATATCTTGTCATTCTCTGCAGAAATAGGAAACTCGTTTATTTTTAAGAAGGAGGGTATAGAATCAAACATATCACTTAACTCCTTCAGAAATTTTCAGTAGACAAATTTTTCGCCTTTGTTTCGTAAGTTTTAAAATTCAAAATGCAAGAGAATTTATGGCCATTTTAGATAACGGTAAGAGGTGGGTTCTGATTGGTTGAAATTAAAAATTGGCGGTTTTGATGGTAATCCTTTTTAAGCAGTTGTTTTTTAGTCGAAAAGAAACATTTCTGCTTTTAAAAATCGAGTGTAATCGATGGGGCTTACAATATTGATTAATTATTATGTGAAAACTTAAAAAAAAAGTTTAACGACAGGTTTCCTCAAATAAATACATCTCGTTTGTTGTTATCTATTTATAAAGAGAAGAGTGCAGTGTATGTGGTGGGTGAGAGGCGTGGATTTGAATTTTAAACCAATCGAAAGTTTTATTGACGTTCAGAATAAGAGGAAAATAACTATGTATTTTGATATCGAAACACTCTGCTTGAAGCTCGTGCAACGCCGGAGACATCAGCTAGATATTGAAAAATAGATTAAGAAAGGGACGCTTAGGTTTCTGGATAATGAGGTGAGGTTTGTCCGGGTCTTACCAACGGATGTCTGCTCACCAACTGCCTGGCAGACCGGACCGGAAGAGTTTGAGGGAGAGTTTTTGACCTCTCCAGCAGGACTCTTTTGGAACAACGTCTTGCACCACAGTGGATGGGATGGATTCACACGTCCGTCGTCACTTTTGGACACACTCACCCACAGTTGCTACCCACCTCTCATATCCTTTACCTCCCTAGAACTTTTCCTCTTTCTTTTCTCAAAAATACCTTTCAAACAGTAAGCCCTAAGATGAAAGACTTTTAATAATACTGTACAATAAATGCATTTAGTTATAAGGCACTTGAAATATATTAATACTCTCTATATTATATTGATCTTTTTGTATAATATTGATACTATAAATTCATTCCTCGTTGCAATTCTTTATTGCGCATTTTACTGTCTGCGCATAAATTGTAAGTGTAGTTTATGTGTGTAATAAGCAGCACATTTATATTTATGGGGCACATTACATCGACACGAGACGGACACCCTGTAATATTGATGTGTGTTGTGTAATAGTGTTTTGTATTACGTTTATATGTTTTATTATTTTACGTAATAATTTTTTTTTTCTTTAATCCACATTTTGATTTTGCATCTGAAATTATTTTGTTTTCCTTTTTTGTATTGAGTGAAAGACTGTTAAATGCTTTTATGTCAGGTATTTATGCTTTCTTTTTCCAAAGCTTGATTCTTCGGAGTTTTTAAGATTTTTTTTACGCCTTTGTCTAATTGGTCGGTTAATGATAGTTTGTGTTTGTGTTTGTTGAAATTTGTTTTTTTGGTCAAATACATAGTTCAAAAGTATTTTTAATGTATAATTGACATATATGTATATAGTTCGACTATGCATTATATCAATATCCTATTGATTAATCACTTTATCTACTCTGGGAACCAATATAGCATGGCAAATTATTTAACCGTGTCATACACAAAGGAAATAGTAAAGTTGTTGTTAGTTATAGTGAATCTATTGATGTCAACTCCATAACTTTTGGACACAGGCTTGGCAACCAATTTTTGCGCTCCCGGAAAAACCAAAAATTCAAATAAAATATCTTTTCCAAGATCCAGCAAATATTAAATTTTAATTTATCATACTTCCATTAATGCGCAAAATATATTTTCTCAGAAGTAGTAGATGAATTCAACTAGCCGGAATATAGTTACAAGAAGGTTATTATAACTTATCTGAATAATGATAAACAATGTTAACATGATACTGTTTGGGAGACTGGTTCGTCAAATTGGGACGCTGGTATGCGTACCGCCGCCTCAGAAAGCATTTGTTGATTAACTCATTTGTTGGTTAACTCCTGCCATAGGACGCCTCACGTTTTGTGACTTAGCAGGGGTTCCCGGGTTTATGGGATGAGGTTTGATATACATTGGTTGCGCAAGACCTTTTGATCTCTCCAGCCGGACCCTATCGACCCAACTCTAACCTCGAATCGCAGTGGGAGAGTTGGAATCATATTTCCGTCTCTCTTGGACACATTGACTCCAATCCCTACCCGTCATACATTTTTTCTTCCCAGAATTTCTACTCCTTGCTTTCCATAAAAAGCTCCCCCTCACAGAATCCTCAAATGATTTTTTTCCCCAGGGCCTAATGTGGGGAGTTAAGAGGAACGTTCGCGAGGCCCGTTTCGTACAAGTCTTAATTTTGGATTGGAGAGCAAAATACAAAACTAAACTGTAAAATTATTTTTGTAATCAAAAGGTATATCGTATATGAGTTACTTTATTTAGGTTTGCATTAAATTATAAGATAAAGGCAATTGAAAGAAAATGGCTATTTTATTTTTTTATTATGTATTGAGTTAGTTTATACTATGTTAGTATGTAAACTTATATGCACAAGACATTTTATTTTATAAAATCATATTTTTACAGAAAGCATTTTAAATACATTCATTCATCAGTTCTGATTTTCTCAAATGCGGCAATCTAACTGTATATTTATGGTTTCGTAATTATGTAAATCACTTTTAAAAACTATTTCATCTTTGAAGTATTTTGGGCTTGGTTTTTCATAACTTTACGCACAAATTAAATGTGTTTTTTTTTTTATTGGAATCCAAGTTGAAATGACAAAGTCAAATTTGAATTTCTGCAAAACAACTAGGCCTTAGTGTGTGGTATATTTATTTATATATTGACTTGGTCTTTTACATATTAAATACAAATTTCATTTATTTTTACAAATTTCAGTATAACATAAATAAAAAGAATACAAAATATACAAATAAAGCATAAACTCAATATAATAAATAAGTCATACATCTAATGCTAATTCCACATGGATGACGTTAGAGAACTGGTTGGTACAATTCATATAATATCCTATCTTTAAAATATTTCCATTATCCCCACCCACGTTCGCCCCTCCCTCTCAAGCACCTCCCTCCTTACCCCCACCTAATTTGATGTTCTGTCTCTGGTTAAAATTGATGCTTATTGAGTAGGTACTTGTTCTATGGGCAATTACTTCTAGGCAAGTACCTACCTAATTTTATTATTTTCTTTTTTGTTCCATTATTCAAATAGTTCTATAGAAGAACAAAGGAAGGTAGCTTCCATTCTTACATAAAAAATGTGTTCCAACAAGCAGATCACAATATAAATCTTATAAAAAATCAGGATTATGTAAATAAAAGAATAATAAATTATGACCAGACAAACAAACACAAAACAAGCGTTTGATTTACAAAAGTGAGTACCACAGAAAACCTCCACCTTAAATCAAATAAGAGCGTAAAAAGCGCCATATGGTCCTTCGAGCCGGATGAAAACCAGCTCATCCAGCCAGCCGTCCGGTCTACATCATTCTTATTCATCATTACATATTCCTAAGGTATTAAGGCATTATAATATAACTTGTAAAATCACGCGAAGAATTCGCCACCAAGAGCCACTCTTTTTGCGTGATATTATAATCAACAAGATAAAATATTGTCAACCTAATATAATTTAACCAGTAGGTAGATTCCAAATAATTTACTCTATGATTACCACTGATAATTAAATAATATAATTTATTTTATTGTAATCTATTTATTATTCGCTCCCGCAAAGGTGGAACAAACAAAAGTTTATTTTTAAATAATTTAATGTGTATGTTTGTGTAAAAAATTCTGCATTATGCCACAAACATTAAAATCACTGGTGAAGAAGCGCGGTGAATTGAAGGCACAATTAACACGATTTAAGAATTACCTATTAAGTGATTCAGTTGATGTAATAGAAACGGAAACAAGATTGGAGGAGGTAAACACACTGTTAAATCGCTTTAAGAATATACAATCTCAGATCGAAGAGTTTGATAGTAACTCAGATGAAGAGGATAGCCCACTTGAGTGTTTTGAATTGCAATATTATCAAGTAGTGACGTTAGCAAAAAAATCCATAAAAAGCATTGAAAAAATTGATGATACTAACAATATTAAGATCCAATTACCTACATTTTCGCTCCCAGAATTTAGTGGTGATTATTCGAAATGGTTATCTTTTAAGGATGCTTTCGTCACGATAGTGGGTAATAATAAATCATTAAATAATTTTCAGAAACATTACTATTTGCGTGATTGTTTAAAAGGAAAGGCATCACAAATATTAAACGCACTTGAAATTACCCAAGACAATTTCGAAATAGCTTGGCAGGTTTTATCAAATAGATTTGAAAATAAGCGTGTAATAGCTAATCAACATTTAAATTCATTGTTTAAGCTCAAGGAATTAAAACAAGAAAATCACGTCGCCTTGAGAAGTTTATTAGATCAAACACAATTACATTTGAATTCATTGAAAAACATAGGTCTACCCACGGAGTATTGGGATGTAATAATAATTTATATTTTGGCCAACAAATTAGATTCCAATACCCGGATCTATTGGGAACAATATCCAACTAAAGAAAAAATACCGACATTGCAAGAATTTTTAAAATGTTTAACAGATCGAGCGATAGTCTTGGAAGCATCGGAAGCAACATGTTCCACAGCCAAACCAATATTCGCGCATCATAAACCGTCAAGTTACAAAAAGGAATCTTCAGTTTCATTATTGTCGCAAAGGTTGAAATGCATTGTTTGTAAGGAAAATCATAAGATTTATTTCTGTAAACAGTTTTTGAAACTAAACCAACATGAACGGTTTGAAAAAATCAAGCAATTACACGCTTGCATCAAGTGTTTAAATGTAGGTCATTCAACTAAAGAATGCAGGAGTAAGAATAATTGTAGAACTTGCGATAAAGCAGGACACAACACATTACTCCATATTTTCCCTAAAGAGGATCAAAACACTGAGAATGGCATGGATCAAGTACCAGTCTCAAACCATTCCACTTTTGGAGAAGCAGAAAAAACAATTTTGTTATCAACGGCAATGGTGAACGTTAAGGACAGTAATGGAATTATTCATTCAGCGAGAGTATTGTTGGATAATGGTTCTCAGGTGAATTTCATAACTGAACGATTTGCTAAAAAATTAAACATAAAATACAAGTCATTAAATATGCCGGTCTCTGGGTTACATAATAATATAACAAATGTAAAGAAGAGCCTCTCGTTTGAATTGTCATCAATAAACTCTAATTACAAAAAACTTGTTACTTGCTTGGTATTACAAGAAATCACCAGCAAGTTACCGCAGACCTCTTTTCCAAAAAGGGAGGCAAACATACCACCAGGATTGAAATTGGCCGATCCTGAATTTTCCACTTCCGGTCATGTGGATATATTACTCGGCTCCGAACTATTTTGGGAAATGCTGACCACCGATCAATTGAGATTAGGAACAACTGGACCTACGCTGCAACGCACTGAACTTGGATGGATATTATCCGGGCCAATTAGAACGTGCACTACAAAAAAAGAGCAAGAATCATCCTCATGTCACTTATCTTTAAATATGATTCACAATCAAATTGAAAGATTTTGGAAACAAGAGGAATTGGTGTCCATCAAGCACCAAAATTATGAAGAAAAGGCTTGTGAAGAGAGCTTCAAGTCAACCCAAAAAAGGATGAAAATGGGCGTTTCGAAGTAAGCTTACCATTCCGACCTTGTATAGATCAAATAGGTACTTCCTTGCCTATGGCAGAAAAAAGATTTTTAAACTTGGAAAAGAAATTATCTTCTAACATGGATTTGAAACTTCAATACATTAAATTCATGGAAGAATATGAAAACTTAGGTCATATGACAAAATTTGAACCAGTTTCAAATGAAGAAAAATCTTACTATTTACCTCATCATGCAATCAAGAAGGAAACCAGCAGCACTACCAAACTAAGAGTGGTGTTCGACGGCTCCGCAAAAACCTCCAGCGGGATATCAATAAACGACGCGTTAATGGTTGGTCCAATAATACAAAATGATTTATATACCCATTTGTTAAATTTTAGAAAATATCAAGTGGCATTGACGGCTGACATAGAGAAAATGTACAGGCAGGTCAACATTAGAGAGGAGGACCGCGTCTTCCAAAAAATACTTTGGCGAGCATCTCCAGAAGAGGAAATGGGCCATTTCAAGTTAAATACGATAACTTATGGTATGGGACCGTCATCTTTCTTAGCCACGCGTTGCTTGAAGCAGCTGAGTATGGAAAACGCTCAGTTATATCCTGAAACTAGTCTCATTTTAGAGAGAGATTTTTACATAGATAATCTAATTACAGGTGCAGACAATGTGGAATCCTGTAATTTGTTAAAAGAACAGTTAATCTCCATAATGAATTCGGCCGGTATGAACTTAAGAAAATGGCGGTCTAATTCTTCTGATTTGTCATCGGAGGCCGATCAGGCCACTGATATGGTAATTTTGGACAAACCAGAAGGAGAGAAAATTCTAGGCTTAGCTTGGAATTGCAAAAAGGATAGTTTTTTATATCACGTGGAACTACCGTCACATCCTATTTATAATAAACGGAATATTTTGTCACTGATTGCTAGTATTTTCGATCCATTAGGTTTGCTTGGACCAGTAACCGTGAATGCTAAACTTATTATGCAGAAATTATGGCAAGAAAAGATATCTTGGGATGAAGAAATACCTATAGAAATTCTGAAGCTTTGGAAAAAATATTTAGAAGATTTAAAAGGTGTAAATTCTTTTCAAATACCTAGAAAAATTATATGTAATCAAACCGTAAATATACAATTGCACGGATTTTGTGACGCATCTCAAAAAGCATACGCTGCTTGCGTATATATGCTATCCACAGACCAATCAGGAAAACGGCATTCTCAATTAATCACAGCTAAATCAAGAGTAGCTCCATTAAAAACGATTTCTTTGCCTAAATTGGAATTATGTGGTGCTGTTCTGTTAACAAAACTTGTTGAAAAAGTAAAGGAATCCCTACTTATACCTTTGGATAAAACATTTTATTGGTGTGATTCCACTATAACTCTATGCTGGATAGGAAATCAACCAGCGCGATGGAATACATTTGTTGCAAACAGAGTTGCAGAAATACAGGAAAGAAGCGAAACCAGTCAATGGAAGCATGTCAACTCCGAAGATAATGCAGCGGATACTTTATCAAGAGGAACCAGTGCTAAAAGTCTATTTTCTTCAGAAATCTGGTGGAGAGGTCCTAATTGGTTAACTCAAGATGAAGTAACTTGGCCGAACTATAAGGAAATTTGCATCGATCCACCGGAATTAAAAAACAAAATAAATTTAACCGTCAGTATGAATAAAGATTGGGAATTGTTTTATCGTTTTTCTTCTCTCACGCGTTTACAAAGAGTAACTGCTTATATCCTACGTTTCATTAATAATACAAGAAAAAAACATACATTTAGCGGACAACTTTCAATAATAGAATTAAACAAGTCGTTACAATCATTAATAACAGTCACTCAATCTTATTCATTTTCAAAAGAAATTAAAACATTAAAGGCGGGAAAAAACTTAGATAAAACCAGTCATCTCAGATCATTAAACCCATTTATACATATGGATTTATTGCATGTAGGTGGGAGATTGTCCAGAGGAAAACTAATACATGAAGCACAAAAACATCCGATATTACTACCTCACGATCACCCTCTAACAAAGTTAATCATTAAACATTTTCATTATACAAATTTGCATGTAGGTACTCAAACGTTACTAGCACTTATTAGACTAAAATATTGGCCTATAATGGCAAAAAATGCTATTAAAAAAATACTTAAAAATTGCATTGTGTGCTTCAAATGCAGTCCAAAAACAAGTCATCAAATAATGTCTGACCTTCCAGAGGATAGAGTGTCACCATGTAGACCGTTCTCTGTTACAGGACTGGATTACGCAGGGCCAATCTTAATAAAGTCTGGAATTAGTAGGAGATCCAATTCAGTCAAGTCTTATATTTGTTTATTTATATGCTTCTCTACTAAGGCAGTTCATTTAGAACTGGTCACCGCTCTGACTACAGATGCATTTCTTAATTGTTTAAAGCGTTTCATTTCCAGACGTGGAAAACCTAGTAAATTGTATTCTGATAATGCTACTACATTTGTTGGAGCGAATAATGAATTGAAAAATATGTATAATTTATATGTCTCTCAAAAGGAAATAGCTAATTACTTAACTAATATGTCTATTCAGTGGGTTTTTATCCCACCTAAAGGTCCTCATCATGGAGGTCTTTGGGAATCTAACATAAAAAGTGTGAAATATCACGTAAAAAGAGTGGCAAACGTCTCTTCATTAACATATGAAGAGATGTGTACGTTATTATACCAAATAGAGTCCTGCATAAATTCTAGGCCTTTAATTCCACTATCCAACGATCCCCTCGACCTCTTCGCACTTACTCCAGGTCACTTTCTTATTGGTGATAACCTGTCAGCTGTAGCTGAACCTGACCTACAACAGATTCCCATAAACAGGCTTAATAATTTCCAAAAACTAAGCCAACTAAGACAGAGCTTCTGGTCAAGATGGAGAATTGAATATCTGGGAGAGCTGCAGCAAAGGACTAAATGGACGGATGGGAACCGGCGACAACTAAAGATTGGGGACTTAGTTATCATCAAAGACGACAACGCACCACCAAATTTATGGAGGATGGGACGTGTCATCGCCACTCACCCTGGACAAGATGGGATAACCCGTATAGTCACCTTGAAGACGCAGCAAGGGTCTATGAAAAGGCCCATTACCAAATTGTGTCTTCTACCAATGGACGATGCTATCACATCTTAGAAGAACTGGATCAAAATAAACTACTAACATCTAAGAAGAGCAGTATAAAAAATAAGTCATCTTTACTAAGGCCAAGGATCAAAAAGAAGCCATCTTTCTTGAAGACAAGAACTGCAGAGGCTATCGATCGAGGATCAAGAAGATGAACATTTTATAATTTAGTGTAATTTTTTTTTCTTATGCATATCTTCTAATGATTTACTTCAATTTATTATTTTATTGTTTCTAAACTAACTACAACAATCAATGGATTACAATATGTGTATTAGCTAGTTTCAACTCTCTTTTTATTTTATAAAAATAAGTTATTCTTTCTAATTTAAAAAAAAAATATTCTCACAAATAATAATAATCAATTTTAACTATTATAGGGTTCTAAAAAGAACTTTCATTTAATTTCAGCCCTTTTTGTCGGGGAGCTATGGTTAAAATTGATGCTTATTGAGTAGGTACTTGTTCTATGGGCAATTACTTCTAGGCAAGTACCTACCTAATTTTATTATTTTCTTTTTTGTTCCATTATTCAAATAGTTCTATAGAAGAACAAAGGAAGGTAGCTTCCATTCTTACATAAAAAATGTGTTCCAACAAGCAGATCACAATATAAATCTTATAAAAAATCAGGATTATGTAAATAAAAGAATAATAAATTATGACCAGACAAACAAACACAAAACAAGCGTTTGATTTACAAAAGTGAGTACCACAGAAAACCTCCACCTTAAATCAAATAAGAGCGTAAAAAGCGCCAGTCTCCCTCTTCTAATTTTCTTTCCCTGAGGAAGGTTCAGGATGAACCGAAACCGTTTAGATTAAGATAAAATAAAGTGGAATTGAAACTAAATTATTTAATTTTATTTATTACAATTCATATACCTACGAGCAACAAAAACATGAAAAAAATCAAAACACATGAATTTTTATTTGATTACACGTTGTATAATAAATACCACGAATATCGGTAATGGGCTTTAAAATCAAACAGGGCCTAGAAATGATCAATTTAAGGGTAAAAGTGTTTTTTTTTAATATTATTTATTTTGTTAATAATTTTATAAGAAAGAAAAAATCAACGGAAGCTCTCTCAAATAATCTTAGCCGTAAAATAGCATGTTTTAAATTTGTTTTATAAATACGTTCATAACTTTCCGATTAAAAATATATTTTTTTAACATTAATTCCATAGGAGGCCTTAAGGAAAACAATTTCCCTCAGGGCTAATGTCATCTTTGAGGATGATTTTAAGGGGGTCTTTTATGAAAAGGAAGGAGAGGAAGTTCTAGGAGCAAAAAGATATGAAGGGTGGCTAGTAATCTTGGAGTCAATGTGTCCAGGAGTGACAGACGTATAAATCCATCCCTCGCACTGTGGTGCAAGGCGATATTCCGAAAGAGGACGGCTGGAGAGTTAAAGGAAATTCCTCAACCAGACTCTCCCGATCCGGCCTGCCATGCAGTAGGTGGACAAACGTACATGCCGCCAAGACTTAGACAAATTTCACCCCGTGAACCCGGGCATCCCTCCTAACTCACTAAACGTAGCGAATCACTTGGGGTGACCTATGTCAAAGGTTTTGGTTATTCAACTAATGGTTTCCGGGACGCTTTATTTCTTACAACGTAACAATTTTATTTGAATTCTACTCCAGCCAGGAAAAGCTACAATTTATCCAAAACATATTTATTCGTATTCGTAATGCTGGCCGGCGTGGTCCAGCGGTATGGCTCTTGACTCGAAATCCGAGGGTCACGGGATCGTATCCTAGAGCGGCAAGTAAATTTTATTTGATTAATTTGTGTTATTTCACAATTTATCTATTTAAAATAAGAAGAAGATAGTCTCAGTATCACCCTGGTGTAAGACCACCGTTCAGAAGTGAAAAGTTTCTTGAAACCGTTTTAGCCATGTTTGGTGACCAGATCTGAATAGCCAGGTACTTCCCCACCTTCCTCTTCCCTATTTATTTCCCCTCCCCAATACCTTCGGCCTCACAACACACCCCAATTGGGGATGCCATAGTCTCACTGGCTCTAGACGGGAGCGTTGTGCGGTATTAATATTTTAAAAAAATACTGATTTGCAGTAAAGGTTAATCGAAAGTAGATAGTGATTCGATTTAACGGTACATTCCCTGTTTCGTTGTATTGGCTTCGTAAGGTCAAACAAAATACCACCTTTGCAGTAAAAAACAAAGATAATATAAAACAACGAAAATCCTAATCCTGGCTAAATCGTTAAGTTTAAAGCGCGGCTTAGGCAGGATCAGAATTGCGGGTAGCGAGTAGAAGGGAAGGAATTACAACTAGGGAGCGCAGGCTTAGTCGGGTAGGAAATTTCTAAGTCCCCGTACGTGTCCGGGGTAGCAAGATCGGACTGTTGGCTCGCTAGTTAAGGGAGCCAATCTTTAGGAAGAAAAACGTGTGGTTTCGCTGGTTGGTGTTGCATTTGTGTTTGGTTTTATTTGTTTATGTTCGTGACAATATGATTTATTTGGTGAACCAATAATTGATCCCGAACAGATATCCCCCCGAAATTATAATTCTTAAAAAATACATAATTTTTGTCAATTTCAAACATAAAATCGACTTCAAAATTGCGAATAAGTTGTGGATATCAAAGGAATTTATTTAAAGTGTCAAATTGTTTTAGTTATACGCTGGTATACACAGTACATAAGGCCAAATAGATTACTGATGTGGATGACATTTTTAATATGCCTCTTATGAAGTGTAAAGATGTACTAATAAAACACTTTAGCAGCACATATTTTAAAGAGGTCATTGTATAACAGTTTTTTTCTTTGTTTTTGTTTCTTCTTCACTGCTTTCATTAACTTTGTAGTAATAATAATAATCATATACGGATGATTTGTACAGCGCCGTATTTGTGAAAAATCACCTCAAGGGTGTTGTACAAATGTATAAATTTCTACAATCTTATTTTTAACTACATACTAGATAAACCATTATAATAACTTATGGCTAAAATATTGCATCCACCAGTTCTTCGATCACTGATACAAAACTATAGGTACAATGCATTTGACCTAAGAACGCCATGCTGCGTAAAAATTTACATTTATATAATTTTTTTATTTATACTCTGTACAGGATGAAAATATACAGGACCATACTCAGGTACCTGGGAGGTCACTCGAGATTAACACTGTTTATTTGGAGAAATTTCTGCTTTTTCATTTGTTTTGTTTACTTATGTAACCTTTAATTTTTTTTTATTTTCATTCTTCTTTCTAATATAGTACATTATTACTATCAATGTTAAAAAAATGTATATTAATGGCACTTGTACCGTTAATTCTAAATGAATAAATACATGTAAGTAGTTTTATCCATGCTTTACAATGAAAATATGTTTAACACTTTTGTTGTATTTGGAAGTACATCCTCTCTGCATACCCCTTCGTGGATACTTAGATCTATTTTGTGTAAGCATTATTTTTCCTAAACCTAATATTAATATTAATTATGTCGGGGGGGGGGCAATCGCCAAGGGATCAACTTCGAATCGATTGTAATCTATTTTTATTTTACTAGAATTCATTCGCTTGATCGTTCAGTTTAAATAATATTCATATGAAGGAAAACAGCACGAGGGATCTTAAATATTTCTACAGTCTTCAAAATGGGAACACTATGGTCCAAAACTGATTCCAATCACCTGTGATTTTTGTGCGTTATCACTTATAACAATATTATTAATTATTACAGTTAACCACACATACTAAACAAAAAGTTCTCGTAGAATTAGGTTTAGGTATCTCCTTTTCTATTAAGGTGAGATAAAAATAATCTATCAAACAAAAAACAACTAAACAGTTCACACGGTCAGGTTTAAAATTTAATCATTTTTTTATATGAAACGAAAAACAGTAACGTTAAGAATGATCATAACAATACATTTATCTTACTAAACACGTTTTTTAGTTACGCACAAAATACAGTTTACAAACAACCTTAGTTGTGATTGGGTTAAAATTTTGAATATTTTTAATTCGTTTATTGGCCGTTCGTAAAATCAAAATCTGAAAGTCTTTTATCTGCTTTGAAAAACAGTTTTTCATTTTATGTCAAGTTGAAAAACAGCGAATCCATTTGAAATGTAATGTCAAGCTGGAATATTTAAGGACATAAAGTTATTTTGTCTAAGGCGTACCTTGCAGGGCCCGCAGATAATTAAATTTAATAGTACTCAACTGCCAAACCTGTAAAATGAGCAGCGACTTTGGTGTGGAGCCCCAAAATACATGAAAAACCTTCGACTCTGTGCAGTAACGGGTGATCCTTTTGATAGACTCTTTTATCTTAACAAACAGATTGCAATCTTTAGAGTACAAACGTCGGGTGAGAATGCTGTCCTTGTTATACTGGTATTTAATGGAAAATGCACGGAGGAACTAGCGTCATTGATTCCTTCGGCACCAGTGCATAGTCGGGAAATACGACAAACGCGCGCCCAACATTTGTTCATGGTTGAGATTTATCACATACGAACGCGTCACTTCATAAGTTCAAATGCTCAGCTGTAGAACGATTTGCCGACCTCTGTGTTTCCTCCCTCCTACAACATGGGTCTCATCAAGACCCAGGTTCACTCCTGTCTTTCTACAAAAAGACCCTCCACGGAGTAACCCCAAGGATAGGCACTGAAGGAAATTATTTTCCTCAGGGCCTCCTTTATAGATTCAGCCCCAGAGGTGAGGAAGGAGTTGGGGAAGATGACAGTGGAAAAGTAACTGGATACAGATCTGGTTACCAAACACGGCTAAAGCCATTTCAAGCAACATTTCGATTCTGAATGCTGATCTTATAACAGGGCGATAATGAGAGTGTCTCCCATCTGGATCTGGAATATTATTTTGAATTAACGAATTGTAAAATAACACAGTTTAATCAAACAAAAAACTATGTGTGCATGCCACAATTTGAACCCGCGACCTTCTATTCGAAAACTCACTTGAAAAAATGTATTGTCGTGTTTCACTTATGGAAATGATATTTATTTATTTAATTATTTATACTGGATTTTACAGATGTTTGCACTTACGTGAGAACAGTCAGGTTATAATTTCATATTATTACTCCAGCTACCCTGAACGGTGTGAACCTGCAGTTGACTGAAGTAACTAAATACCTCGGACACATAATCACCAGTAATCTGATGGAAGATGATGACATCGATAGGCAAAAAAGAGCTTTCAGCGTAAAAGCAAACATGCTCAGCAGAAGATTCCGCCTTTGCAGTACCGCTGTAAAAAGGACGCTATTCCTTTAGATGGAAAGGATAAGCAGCTCTGGAAATATCATCGTCATGGAAGCCCGCCTCAGTCCATCATCTAGCATTGAGGCATACTGGCTCCTAATGTGGTCACAGAATCCTAAAAGCTAATTATTATGATTTTCTTTTGTTATTACCTTTGTTTCATGTACAATCATATTCAACAGCTTTTATTTTTAAAATATTTTGTGTATGTATTATAACCCTTATGGAATGTATAGGATTGCACTATTGCACTATTCTCCCCACATACATGCACTATTCTCCCCACAACAGTTAATTATTTTTATTATAAAACTCAGTTATTACACAATCATAAAAATCTACAATTACATACAATTAAATACAGATACATACAATAAGAAAAACATATTTAAATTTAAATGCTTTATATTTTATGATAATAATGACACAGCAAGCTGAAAACAGGCATTAACATATAAAAATCGAGTTGGACAAGATTCTCAAATTTCATTTTTAGGTAGAATAGACAAAATATTTTTGTATTAACGTAATGCAACTACTTGTATGGTGAAGTTAAACATTTGTTTAAAATATTCTTAATATACAAAAATAACATTTCTTTATTTGTCCCTTATGGCTTCTAAACCATTCATCCGATTGCAATGAAACTTAGGTGAGTTGTTGTGCGCACATACCACGAAGCTTTCTATATATACTGGTGAACTCTGGCGTTATGAAATTTGTATTAAGAAAATGCAATAGGTGGCACGCGAGTTGAAGTTTGTCCGGGTTTTCGTGGCGGATGCATCTATCCACCAGTTGCATGTCAGGCCGTGTTGGGAGAGAATGGTTGAGGGAGTCCATTCGATTTCTCCAGCCGTATTCTCTCGGAACATCGCGTTGCACCGCAGTGGAAGGGATGGATTCATACGTCCGTCACTCCTGGACACACTGACCACCAGATTCCTAACCACCTCCAATAACACTTTCCTTCCCAGAACTTCCTCCCCTTCCTTTCCTAAACAGACCCTCCACACAGCATCCCTAAAAATACGAAAATGAAATTATTTTCCTCAGGACCTCCTGTAAGAAGCGAATGTTAAAAAAAACGCGATAAAATAACGCACTAACGTTTTTTTCCAATTTCATCCTAGCAAAGCTTACATGACGACATTATAACGTTGAATGCATGTTTCCCCCGTAAAAACAAGTTGTTTTATAAAGCACAAGGGATGATAACACGATGTGAAGTCACCCTCACTTGCCGACTTGTTCCCGGCGGTCCGGCCCGACCCCATGAATAATAATGAACCTACCCTTAAGACGTCTTGTTCCAGAAGGCTTACAGGGCGCTTCCACTACTTGTTGTTTGGTAATATGTACCTTAACCAGGTCCTGCAGCGTAACAATAGTTGAATGTAAAGCATGCATTTTGTAAAGGAGGCTGAACAATCAGGAGAGAAAAGGCCCCTTCGTGAATGGGACGTTTGTCCTACATAGTGAGGTAAAGCATTTAATTTAATTATTTTTAATAAACTCTACTTGAAGCAAATACACAATACGAACAGAGACTCGTTAAAAAACACTCAGATTCGATGTGGTGTACAACAAGGCTGCATATTAAGATCTCCTTTATTCTAGCTTTACTTTTAAGTCATATTTAATTCAGCCTTTTTTAAGAAATTTTATAATTTTTAATAATATTAATGAATAGTATAGCTGGCCCAACATTTGTATGCGGTTGATATTTGCCACATGGGAATAAGCACTCGTCCTTTTGTTCAATTGCTCGGATTCTAAATGCTCCTGCATTATAGTTCATCCCTTTCTTTTCGCTAAAAGACTCTTATTGCAGTATCCCCAAATATGACACAATAATACCTGAAACATCCGACACCTGTTATCTAAAGATTGCAATCCGTTTGTTAAGATAGGCGAATCTATCAAACGGACAGCCCGTTTCTGCATAGAACCAAGAGTTTTTCAGGTATTTTAGGGCTCCTGACCAAAAATGGCTGCTAAATTCAACAGTAGGGCGTACATACGATTTGAACGGGGTTAGAAATTGTACACTGTTAAAACATTTGAGGGCTCTGTACAGTACGCCCAGCTTCTGAGAGGCTAATTTTAATTTGAGCCCCGTGCCTAAGCTGGTCACTTAAATCATGAGTAACTCTTCCGTTGTTTATTTCTGTTCTGTTATGGTTTTTGTATGTGTATCATTTCTTCGTATCAAATTATATTATTATGGTTTTTATTTTATGTGCATAAGTCTGCTCAGTTCCTAACACAAATAATTAATGTTTTTTTTTGGAAAAATGTAAAAAAAACACAATATTAATCTGTTCATTTTCCAAAGATTAATATATAAAAATAGTGAAATGTGGGTTCAAGGGCGTATTACCAAAATACTATGATCAGTCCAATCCATAAATATTGTAGTGTAGGTTCTATTATTCCTCCGATCACCAATACAATTCTGATGATCGGGAGTTTTAAAAAATACTTCTGTTCATCTAGGTAACGAGTCTTGTTTATTATTGGATCGTATTTACAATGAATATCTAACTGGACAGTTCTAAATTATTTTCTCTGTTAATCTGCGCTCACTAAACATGCCCGCCTGTAGATCCGATATAATCGACTATCTTCGCAACCGTTCGGGTATTAGACCTAAGCGTCCGAAAATGTCTTCACTATGCAATAATACCAATGACACCAATTGAGACACCTTAAAACAACGAAATCTGTTGAGATACATTGAAACAACGTGTATTTAAAAAAAAACTACAGATATAACGCACCCAAAACCATGGAGGGTTGACCACGGACTGGAGACTCGAAACTCACTAGTAATAGGAAGGTACAAATAATTATTCTTCTATATCATGGCATAATAACAAACATCGGGTAATAATTTATCTTAAAGTTTTAAGTGCGTAAATAAATAAATAAAAAATACACCTTTCTTACCTCTTCCTGGTGTACTCAACAATATCAAGAATAGAGTCTTCTTAAGTCATTGTTGCCTGTATTCCTGGGGAATGAAAGACGCCTGGCAACATTATAGCTCCTGTAGCCCATAGCATTTATAGGCTATAAGCTGAACATAACCATCTCCCCCCCCCCCCTGTGGCAACTGTTGCAAGGAAATTTATGCAAATGGTACGAAAATGCGGTCCCCTTTGTTTCGCATTTAAATTTCAGAAAACGTAATAGATTTTATGACAAAATTTCACCAAGAACGGTAAAGGTTTTTTCATGTCTTTTGGGGAAAGATAAGTAAGTACTCAAGGACTAATTTTAACTGATGAACATTTAACGTGAAAAAAAATCATCCCAAGGCGATGACGAACAAATATTATCTTCAAAATAAACGCAATAAAATATATTTTGATTTACATTCTTATGGTGCTACTGTTTTTGTTTGTGCCTGAAAACAATTTTCCTCAGGGGGGAGGGGGTGTAATCATTGGGGAGTGCTGTGTAGAGAGTATTTTTAAGGAAATAAAGGAGTTCTGTGAAGGAAAAGCGTATGAGGGGTGGGGTAGAATCTGGAAGTCAATATCTCCAGGAGTGACGGACATATGAATCCATCTCTCCCACTGCGGTACATGACGATAAGTCGAGAGAGTCCGGCTGGAGATTTCCCTGGACCAGTCTTTCATGCAATCGCATGTCCGCCAAGACTTATCCAAACCTCACACCATAAACCCAGCAAAATCACCAAACGCGAACCAAAACGTAGCGAAAACGTAACAAAACTTAGCGAAAACAAGGTGTGGGTTATCCAATAAATGACACAGGTATATCCTAGTGAGACAGGCATAAAAAAACCCAATGCAAATGTACTTTTAATAGATAAAAAAAATACTCACCTCTTAAATTGGAAATTAATGAATTCACCAAATTCCATAATTTCCCTTGGTTTTTAGATTTCAAATGGATTAGTGATATTGATTGTCTGCTCAAGAAAGAATTTGTGATTGAAAAAAAATCAACTTCTCTCGAAGTGAGATAACATTGAATTTACTTTAAGCCAATCAGATTCGTACAAATACTTCTGTCGTGAATCTCTTTCAGAGGTTATAGCTATTTTACCACTGGATCTAAAGGAAAATATGGAAATAGTCATTAGGAGTCAGTAAGCAATTTCCATTGTGCGTTTGAGAGTTGCATGTAAACTGTAAACATTCTCATGGATAGTTAAAAAATCTCAAATACTTGACGTTTTTAGTAGTTCCTTGATTCTTTTTGGGCCCATTGATTATTTTTGTACATCTTATGTACCTATGTATACTGACAGCCGCGGATTATTCTTATGGCACAAGCTGATATGGATACACAAGTGTCATTCTATCTCCTTTTGTTTTATTCTAAGTTTTGTGATGTTATGTGCAGTGTTAGAAAGTGGAAACACCACGCTTAATATTTCCATTTAAAAAATTACTTAATTAATTTAGATACTTCCAAATAATTCAAATGCAGATATTCCGAAAAGTTATCGACGCCGTTGCTTTTATGTTGCGAAAGATTTGTCAACGTTTGTGAATTATTATTTTTTTTTGTACGAAATGAAAAAATAGAATTGTTGATAACTTTAATTATATGTTTACGTATTTAAATCACATTTTTAAGTTTCATATAAATTGATATTTTACAGTTTGTAGGAAAAAAACAACCAGTAAACGACAAAATAATAGTAATTTTTTTTTAAATAAATATAATAATATTTTAAATTCTACAAGTCCGTTTGTTATATTACAATATGCAAAGTCTTTCACGTGCTTTCAAATATAGTATTTCTTTTTAAAACGAAAAAAACAGGAAATCTGTTTAAAATTTTTAAAATTCATCATGAATCTCTCAGATCTTTTATGGCACAAAATTTCAAAAGATTCCAGGGCTAAAAAGGTAAGAAATAATGATATTTTAAATCCCAACACATTCTCATGGTTTTTTAAATGGTCTTCCAGAACATATATCTAGGTTTAAAACTCACCAAAAAATCTACAAAATCCATTTGATTTTCATATTAAAAAGATTTAGCTTTCAGAAAAAAGGCCTTAACGTAAAATAATTACGCAAATTCTCCATTTAAAAAATTATCAGAAAATTACTTAGCAATAAAGTCCAAATTGCTTCAAGGAAATGTACGGACTAAAGTATAAGTCGATAAGCGAAGCTTATTATCTTGATTAATTCTTTCTTAAAATGCGTCTAATTAGAAAATAAAGCCGCTAATTAGCTGAAGTATTCTTTTTAGATAAGAGGCATTAGCATTATATTAAGATGAGTCGAGTTTTTTCAATGAAAAAATACCGTTTTATTAATTATCATAAAACTATTATCATATTTATAAAAAAAACATTATTTCATTATTCAATTATATTATTTCTTGCTACTTAGCAATCCCGATGATTATGGGATGGTTATGGACATGGGACACGGAAAATTTACAAAACGTGAGTGAGAGGTAATATAGAGCACGAGCCCGTGACGATCAGACCTTCGTTATTTTATAAAAACTGATTTTTTGCATATCGCGCTCGCACCTAAGGAAGACTTTTAATGTGTCTGACATGGTGAAGGAACCATTGAAACTGTCTGGTAACTGAGAAAACAAATGTTGATAGTTCCTCAAGTAACATATATAAAGTTCAGCTTTTATACTTTAAGGTAAGTACAATTATAATTAATTAATATAATATCTTTCAAAGCCATAGGTGGATGACCGTCTTTACCTGTATCAGGGACATACACAGAGAAACTTTCAGGTTTTATAAAAAAACGAAGGTCTGATCGTCATGGGCTCTTCTTATAATTAACATGTATAAAGTGGAAACAAAATTATTTATTTCACAATGCAGTGCAAAAATAAAAAGAGGCATACAAAAAAATTATAATGGAAAGATACAAAGTTAACTAGAAATAAAAATATACAAAAATAACAAGAAAAAATAACATTGCACAAAGATAATTTACAAAAAGTTAAGTACCTACCAAGATCAGTAGAAGATAGATGGTTGATATTGATATCTGAAAAATTAGTTTTTGGTACCTGGCATGCGTTTCAATTACACATATTCAAGAAATAAATTGTTTCTCCCTGCATGTCTATTCCCATGCGTCCCTGTTCCCCTCTTGCATCCCCTTCCCCTTCTGCGCTCCCCTTCCACCTTCCCCACCTTCCCCCTCCCTCCTCACCTTTCGAAGGGTGACGGGGTGAAGGGTGAATTCCTTAAAATCGGAAACTTTTATTTATTTATTTATTTATGAAGATAAAACACAAATTTCAATTCCTGGGAAATTCAGGCAGATGCAAGAGGGTCAAACTCAAACATAATAGTTGTTTAAGTACAATACAGAAATACATCTATTCTTTGAGATCAACAGAAGATTTGGGAAAAGATTAAAGAAATGTGTATTATAAGAAATTTATTTTTCCATAATATAGGAATATTTTACGATCCAAAAATAATAATATATTTTAATTTGTTGATATCCGGCATAATATAAAAATGTTTTCAGTTCAGATTTTGAAGAAATGAAATTACCACATTGAATTTTAAACACTGTTATTTCGTGCTTAACTTAATTTAACTTGTTGTCATTTCAGATTTTATATGATTCAGAAGCCTTAGACTTTATTGCAACTTAAATATCACAAATACTGGCATACGCGTGTTTTGAATAAATAGCCAACATTTAATATCTATGGATTTTTAACATAATACGGCCGCGGCGTTAAGATGATTTTTAATTGGTGAATCTTTACTGACAAAACGTTCGAATCAAAAATTAAGATTTATTTGTGGCTCAAATATTTTCAGAACAGTTTTTTTAAATGTGAACACTAGACACCAAAGCTCAAGGTGGAAAATTCGTTTGGGTTTTCAACTAATATTTTAAAAACGTTGTGTTTTTTTATCAACATAATTATTTTCAGAAGGTCATTTTCTACAGAAACTATCGAGTTTTTAAGTTCGATATTTTTTTTGTGTAGAGTTTGTATGGATGTATATGTGTTTGTTACTCTTTCACGCAAACACTCCTGAATGGATTTTAATGAAACTTTACAACAAAATAGCTCATACGTCAGAATAACATATAGGCTATATATAATGGTAAGCTCTGGCGTTATGAAATTTGTATAAATGAAAATGTGCGTTTTTCATGCATTTTAGCGGCAGGGAGGAAAGGCAGGAGGAAGGGGAAAGGGAGAGGTGGGGTTCGGGTAGAGGGAAGAGACGAGGGTGGGGAAAGGTGGAAATGAACGGGGACGCACGGGAAAGGATATGCAGGGAAAATCAATTTATTATTTATTTCTTTGAATGGCATTAACTGACAGTCATGACCAACTAGTATTACATAATTTAGAACACAAAAATTTACAAAATAGAAGATATCCGTACTGGGTAATTGTTTTTCCTTTTGATTAAAAAATCATTTACAGTTTGATACAGTATTTTGGCTACCAATCCAAATTTAACTTGTGTATGAAAAAGTAAAAAAAAAAAAAAAATTAACAGCTAAAGTCTTTGCCATTACATAATAAAACAATGACTTTTACTTCAAATTACAATTTTCATTTAATTTCGAATAAGTGAGTTCATCCTGTCTATAGTTTAATAAAATTACATGGCGACCGAACTAAGTAACCTAATGGCCTTAATTATATCGCTTCTGGAATCTGAACTTATAAGTGATAAAAGGTCCTAAACTCAATTAGAATATTCCGGCGATTTAATCTTATGAAAGGGTTTAAGGCACCATTTTAATTTTCTTCTCCGGGCTTAGAAGAAATAAAATTAATTCGTTTTCTAATTCGATTGCTTTGAAAGAAATTCACTGCGGTGTTATTATAGGAGCAAGGATTTTAAAGTGGCACTTCTGGATTACAATCCTTTTTAAATCATTAGTATTTAGTAATGAAATCTTACAAAAAATACCCTAATTATGTATTTAATAAAATTAACAATTAAATATGGATTATTAGCTCTCAGATTTTGTAACACAATGTTTAAACATTTTAAACAATACCAACTCTTCGTTTAATAGTTAAGTAAGTTCTGACGATTTTGTAATTGATTTAAGTAGAATATTGTTTTAATATTATTTTTAGTGCTGTGTAAAGCGGTTGTGTGTGTTTATGTATTTAAATGTACCTTGTTATGCATCTCGCACTTATACAACATGTATTAAGAACCCATATATTATTAATTTATGTAATAATTTAGGCCATCTGCAACCCAAAAACTGTTTTTTTTTATTTTTTATCATTTATTGTACATAGTTAAAATGCACCTCTTCACCTAGGTACCCACTTTTATCCATTTTATGTTATCTTCAGCTTTGAAACTGTTTTTGTTACATGTAAGAGTGAGTAATTAATCACAGAAAATGTAAAAGACCAAAGGGGCGTTAGATGATTAATAAAAAAATAAATAAATACAGTAGTCCAAATTTTAAACAAATAGTTACACTGGTGTCACACTTAGCATTAGAATTACCGTCAGTCTGATTTTAAAGTTGTCCCTTTAACACTGTGTAATACCCGCCCTTCCCCCTCCCCTGTCTCTCATGGTATCTCCCTCTTATATACATTTATTTATTTTAATTTTTACATTTGTAGACGATACATGATAAATATAAGTATGTAAGTAAGCAAAGGTTTGTCTAGTTTGTAGTTGGAAGTAAGGTTGTAGAAATATATTGTAAGTTTGACAGAAGACAGAACACAACTTATTTTAAATATAAATCAGATAATATCAAGTTTTTGGATTATCAGCCAAGACAGACCTAACATCAAAGATTTTATCAAAACCAATTTATAAACCTGCATTTCCAATGATACGATACTGATTGCCTTCCATTTTAAACGTAATTTCGTGTTATTATTTGTTATAAACTGCGCCCATTGTCAACATAAGAGTTCCTATTCAAACATGCATAGCACATCACCAATTGTAATATTTATTAATAAGGATGAATAATTTTAAAAATACATGTTACAGTTAAAACCCGTTCTTAGTTACAACGCGTTTTTTCTAGTATAAACTAATTTTCACTAAATGCCGTTATTACAACTAGAATTAACTGCTTAATATCAGTGAAAACTAGTTCTAACAAGACAAAACGCGTTTCCTCGAAATGATTAAGATAAAAATGTTTCAACCGACATGAAAGTGATTGGTCGAGTGACATCAGGTTAGGTTAGGTTAGGTAAAGTTAGGTTAGGTAAGGTTAGGTTAGGTTTTTAATTAGCAGTTATTAAATATTTTAAATTTTCAAACCCAATTTCAGTTTTAACAAAGGCAGTTCATAAAAACTAGTTTTAACTAGAGAAAACGAGTTATAACTAAAATCGAGTTTTAACTCATATACTCGTATAATGCACTTAACATTTTATTTTTCTGTGTTTATTTTGTATGTAACGAGTGTGTTGAACATTTTATTGTTCACTCTAGGAATTAATTCTATCATGTTTTTTAATTTGCATTGGTTTAGTCTAGTTATCCAACCAACTCTCGGGGGATGTGAAATGGTTGAAACTTTTTAAGTATTAGCATGCCGCGCCAACTTTGTTACGAGCGGTTTACATGTGATAATAATAAAGTCTTCTGCATACGTACTACAATGGTTCACATTGTATGGTGCGAGCGTTAATGCGATAAATTACAGATGTCGTTTATAGTTAGTTAATTTATCCAGGTCATTGTGTCAATATTATAACTGGTGATATAAATAATAATTTACTGGCGGCATTGTGAAACCAAATATTAACAATTTACGCTCACGTTACAATAATTTGGGAGATGTGTATGGGTTTTGATGACCAACGCTCTTGTCACTATACCGAGAATGACCGAGTGGTTCGCTACATTTGGTGAGTAAGCAGAGATGATTCATTGGGTGAAGATTATGGAAGTCTTGGCGGTGGATGCATTTGTCCACCTACTGCGTGGCTTACCGCATTAGAAGATACTGGTTAGGGGAGAATTTTTACCTCTCCACCGAATTGCGAGGGATGGATTCATAGTCCGTCACTCTTGAACACACAGCCACTTAGATTCCTACCCGCCCCTCACTCATTTTTCCTTCCCAGAACTTCCTCTCCTCCCTTTTCTAAAAATACCATCTACATAGCATCCCCAAAGATGACACAGACCTCGAGGGAAATTATTTTCCTAAGGGCCTCCTGTGTGAAGCTAATGTGAAAAAAAAATCGGGTAAGCTACAATTTATCTCACTCACAGCAGGACTGTCTAAATTACCGTTATTGTTTTAAGTAATTTACTCATACTAACGAATACTAACCAATGAGTGATATTTAATGTAGAATTTTAAGTCGTTATTTCTTGAATAATACGTTATTTTAACCTAATTTTGCGTTGATGAGGTTTCCATACTGCAACCTTTAGATACAGAGTCAACCACTCAACAGCAAATGTCGAATAATGCATTTTTTTTAAATCTGTTTTATTTTCACTCTTTTAATTTCGAAATATTAATATTTTATATGGTCGTAATCTCATTTTACAATCCCTCAGCCAATCTCCGTTCCAGGAACATAATGCTCCTAAATATTCCCTGTACAAAGGACGGCTCAAGTAACAAAAGCTACAACACTGGGCTTTTCCAATATATCGGGCTCATTCTGCCTCATCTATCATATGGGTATCTCTGTACAGATATACGGAGAGTAGAGAGAGGTGTCCAACCGTTACCAATATTTATAATTCACGTTTTGATTGTCCAAGAAGCGTGTGTTTGTAATATTTATTTCAATATGAAACTGCAGAATCACTCCAATTTAAGAAAAAAGCAAACTTATTTTTTAAATTTATTCAACTATCTTAAACGCAAAGAGAGGAATAAAAAATATTGTAAATGTAAATAAGTAAATAAACAGTAATAATAATAACAGGTTTTTGCTGTTAGAAAATGCGGGCGGCATTTGGTTCGGCTTCGCCTGGTTTAAGTGTGAGTGACCATTTTATAAATCCAATAGGAACTGGTTCCAAAAATAGCTGGGTAGACAGCTAGTCACCGGGACAAAGTAACCGCGACAGGCATATAATATATAGGCGCGTGGAATTATTATTCACAATTTCCAGTAACAATGATAATCATATTATCGTCAATCTCTCCATATCTATATGTGGCGCCATCTTTTAGCATTATTGTAATCCGATTCAATTACTATAGAAGATTTGTATACAAACCCCACTTACGAAAACGGTTTTACGTAAGGGGCGGTGTCAGAGTTGTATTCTTTGCAGGATTCTTAAATTTCAGTTGTTCGATTATATTATGTGCACATAAATAATTTTTTTTAAATGGAGACAAATATTCCCGGGTTACGAATAACCTGAAAATATTTGAAAATTTCCTACTACCATCATAATAAGCGGAAAATGTTGCTTGCGTTGTGATGGAGGGCCAGGCCAGCCGAGTAATCGAATAGGCGACGCCTGGGTGGAACTCAAACGCGATGCCAACTCACCTGCTGACCAGTCGACATCAACGTAATAAAAATAGCACAAAAACAAACTGACAAATAAGGATTATCGCAAAACTGCATAATGAATTTTTGCTTTTCAGGAGGCAATGTTACTAAAATTAAATTTATCGAGAGGGCAAGTTTGAATATTTACACGATGCAATCTCTGTGAACAATAATTGTGAATTAGGGAAGCAACTATGTGAAATGGAACATTGTGTCAAGTGTTTGTAATAACTTTTTTTACAAAGGGTAACAATTATTATAAGCAATAATTATTAACCAGAAATACTCATCAACATTGAAAAAATCTCCCGAGAAAAGATAGCTTAGAGCTACGTCGGCTTAGTTGGTAGAGTAGTTGACTGGATATCAGAAGGACGCGGGTTCAAGTCCCGTCGGCGGCATTTATCTTTTCTCGGGAGATTTTTTAAATGTTGATGAGTATTTCTGGCTAATTATTATTGCTTATAATAATTGTTACCCTTTGTTCTATGCATAAAAATCTTGTCTTAAACATTAGTTTACCAATTAAAAACTTTTTTTACCGTTAAAAAAATATAAACATACATCTATCATCTCCCTAGTTCCTAAAATCTTCAACATTCTCCCTGCCAACCTAAATACCGAATCCTGACTCCTTACTTTCAAAAACATAAAATAACGCTATGGATCCTTTCATCTGCAATATTTTTCAATAATAATACCCATAAATTTTATACCACTTATCTACCTTCGTATATTTCTCACAATCCCTTAACTATTTAAATAATTATTTAAATACTATGAATGTTTGTAATAAATATAAAATGAAAATTTGAAAAAAAAAATTGCAATAGGTGGCACCCAAGCTGTTTGAAAATCTGAATGTACCGGTACTGAATATATGGAACGCGGGAGAGGGGTTCACGGGACGGGGGAGCGGGATAGGGGAGAGGGAAGGCAGGGAAGGTGGATGGGGAACGCATGAGGGGAAGAGGACCTGGGAGGGGAAGGGGAGGTGGAAGGGAAACGCAGGGAGAAACTATTTCTTTATTAAGTGGCATTGCAACGCATACCGGGAACTCGTTAATTATAAAATGATTTATCTCATCACAGCTTTGTCCCAGTTATGTTAATATCAAAAAATATTGTATCGAGTCAAAGTTCATCAATTCTCGAGCCCTGCATTGGAGATTGCAAGCTCTTAAGTGTATCGGTGGCCAATACAGAATAATTTTCCATTCAATCAATACCCAAGCTAGTGCTTCACAACATAATGCTACTCTCCCACTTCATATCTTGGGCCAGTGAAACCTTGATTCTGTGATTAGTGATTTTATGATGCTCTTTTGCTGATGATCAAGGATTTGATTTAGTTTGCAATGAACGAACTAGAAAAATTGTATGGATATTAATGTTTAATTAAATCATTTAAGATTTTTTTTGGTGTGATAAGGAAATTAAATTTACAAATGAATAAGTTCTTGTTTTACCCGTCAAGGCGTCAAGTATATGTGTTAGTTTGTCGGAACAACTCATACAGGTCTCATTGAAATCGTTGTGGCTCCCTTGCTATCAATAATTAAAATGTACACCTATACGAATTCAAAGTGTCCGACCACAATATGAAAAATTATAAAACTTTGAGAAAATTTTTATTAAATATTTGTACATGAAATAACAAAAAACTGAGTTCACAATAAAGTTTATAATTCGATGTCTAATAAATAATGTCTTTGTTTTTATTTTTTTCGTTATTAGTAGTTTTAGTTAGGGTGTGCCAATTTTAAATCTTTTTTTATGTTTTCATGTAAAAAAAAAAATTATTTCAAATATCATACGTTTATTTTTATAACTATGTAAAATTTGAAAGCAAATTTTATCACCTTTTAAAACAGTTTTTAGTTTTCGAATATTTATTTGTCTGAATTTATTGAAATTATATTTATAATTTATCCATTTATTTGAATTTTATTAAGAAGCGGAAATATTTTGACCCTCTGAAATAATACGGAAAAGGCCTTATTTTAAATCTAAAACAAAAACTGAAGAAGAATCGACAGTCCGGTCCTTTAACACAAAATTTAAATTTGCATTTAAAGCCAAAATACTTTACTTAACTGAATAATTCATTTTTAAATAAAAAAAATGTACCAAATATTTGTGATTATAATTATAAAAATAAATTCCGTTAAATAATTTAATTTATCATTACACTTGTTGTGATTTAATAGTAATTATTAAAAAAAATAATCATACCCAACCTCTCATGTTCAAATATAATGAAATGTGAAATAAAAAAATAAACACCTTAAAAAAACAATTTTTGATAAATAATGTGTGTTAAAACGTAAATCGGTCGTTTGTAATTTATATTTAAGCGCAGCCCCAATTTTTTAATATTTTAATTTACTTTTTATACTTCATTATGTTAAAAAAAATGTATCTTTAAGTCTCAACTGCAGCCCACCGTGGTCGAGGGGTAAGGCTCGCAATCCGAAGGTCGTGGGATCGAATCCCGGTGTGCGTCAATAAATGTTATTCGATGAATTTGTGTTATTTCACAATTAATTCGTCTAAATTAACATATTATAGTATATTTGCGGCACCTTCCAAAGTAGAAGATACTCTAAGTATCGCCCTGGTGAAAGATCACCATTCAGATTTGAAACATTGCTTAAAATGGCTTTGGTAACCAGATATGAATAGCCAGGTACTTTCCCATCTTCCTCTTCCCTATCTCCTTTCCCTCCCCACTACTTCAGCCTCACAACATACCCTAATTCGGGGATGCCATAGTCTCACTGGCTCCAGACGGGAGCAGCTGGGACTCTTGTGAGATATTCATATTATTAAAAAATATTTAAAAAAATACTATGATCTCTATCTTCTTAACGCCATTACACGAGTAATATTTTTATTTAATATTATTTATTACGCCCCTTTCGGTGGCTTTTAAACACGGATGATAATGATACAGCATTTATATAAAAATAAATAATAATTTCCAAAGTTGCCTCGAAAATATAGAAAAATTGGTTTCTGTATTAGCCTATATTTTATATTTAAAAACATAAATACATAAAGTAGCACATATTCGTTATATAGACATTTGCAAGAAAATTTGACTAAATAAAGGAATTTTTCATTATGATTAAGTATTTTGACCTCAAATCCAAATACAAGTTTTTCATAAAAAAGACCGCGCTGCCGGACCTCTTTAACAAATTGAAAAACTTTATTGAAATTTGTATACGGGTTAAAGGAGTGTAAATGCTTATCTCTGTGAAATCGAACATCGAACATTTTTGCATTTTGCACCGCTGAAATACGTTCGTGCCTCTTTGACGTCTAACGCCAAATATGGCATAAAATACACGAGACTTTGAAATATGAATTTTTACTCCCGCAGAAAAGACCGTATTTTCTATGATTTTCCCTCGTTACACGATAAACCGCTTTTTACTACCAGGGTCTTAGTGCTTCTATTTTTACTTCGTCTAGTCACGTATTAGCATTTTTAGAGGGGAGCAGTAGACAATAAAAAAAGTTTTTTTTTTATTTTTATTTTTAACATTATGAGTAAAAACTCAAATTATAATATTTAATTAAACGAAGACAATATTATAGAAACTCAATCAAAATCTGAAGACAGAAAAATCAGAAAAAGATATTGGTTCCACTGGGACTTGAACCCAGATACCTTAGCATTCATGGCCAACTGCTCTACCGATTGAGCTATGGAACCCATTTCCAATTCGATCACTTTTAACTGTATCATACTTCGACTAAGAACTACCAACACTATCTTCATTTTTCTTAACGCGCATATTATTGGATGCTATATTTATATATGATTGCAAGATTCAACCCGAATTGGAAATGGGTTCCATAGCTCAATCAATAGAGCAGTTGGCCATGAATGCTAAGGTATCTGGGTTCGAGTCCCAATGAAACCAATATCTTTTTCTGTCTTCAGATTTTGATTGAGTTTCTCTAATATTGTCTACATTTAATTAAATATTATAATTTGAGTTTTTACTCATAAAGTTAAAAATAAAAATAAAAATATTCATCCTAGACTTGCAGAAAAGTCAATAGATGTCGCGTATTAAAAATAAAATGGATAAATATTTATCCAGACACTATCTACAAAGCATTTAGTTCGGGTTGAATCTTGCAACTATACATATAATACGCCGACAAAAGGATAACGGTTGGGGCGTTTCAATCTAAATCTGATCGATGTTGTATACGAGAGATATAACCTGTTAAGCATATTGGGCCTTATCTGTCGCACAATTTTTAAGAGAAACTTCTATGGCCTCGCTGTGATTTGGATTTCGGATGAAATGGAAATGACGATTACTGTACCTGTGACGCATCAACTACGCGCATTGGCCGCTTTGATTATGATGTCACTATTAAATGCTCCTATTGGTTGAGATATGAATTGGAAATTACGTTAAGTCTACGCTCATTGGTTGCTTTGATTATGACCTCACTTTTCAAGTATTGGTTGAGATTGTTTTGGTAAAGTTTCGCTTCTACCGTGTGTAAACTGCACTTAATTTTTTTAACGAAAAAATTCCCCAGGACCTGTCATCTTTGGGGCTGTTGTGTGGAGGGTCTTTTTAGAGAAAGGAAGGAAAATGGTATGAGGGGTAGTTAGGAATCTGGGGTTAATGTGTCCAAGAGTGACAGGCTAACAAATCCATACCTCCCACTGCGGTTCAAAGCATTGCTTTGAGAGAGCTCACTGTAGCGCTCTAGGTTAGGTCTCTCTCAAACAACCTCAACTGACCCGGCCCGTCACAAAGTGCATTCGCCTCCAAGACCTAGACAAACCTGACTCCATGTCGTAACGAACCACTTGGGGTTTCGGTTATCTAATAAATGGTTTCCGGGGCGGCGTACCCAAACCCACCTCCCAAATAGCAAACATAACACTCATAAGTCCAAGTAAGACTCGTTGTTCTTTTCTAAAATGGTCAAACTTATGTTATAAATAGTTTAAGAAAGAGAGAACATAAAATTTTCTATTTTCATTTAAAAGTCTACCATACATGTATGTCAAGCGGGAATATATCTAAATAAATCTCTAATCTGATATGGTAACTAACATGATGTTATATTGCTTAGAAACTTTAGCTGCGCAGTAGTTATCTCTTGGTATAAATTGTATAAAAACGTTTGGAAATAAAATGTAAACTATATATTTAAGTGAAACTTTTAAAAACTTCGCCAGACTATCGCTGCACTGACATAATAGATTTTTCTCAGCAACCACCAAGTTCTCATTCCATATTGCTGTATCTTAAGTATATCTATATAATATTTTATATGGAATAAGAAAATAGACCGATATAATCCGATGGACCACTTCTTGCAATAAAATTGCCAAAGTATCACAAACTTAAAGTTGTCGAACGTTTTTGGCTTAGCTCTTGGGAATTCGTTTGAAAAATATGTTATTCTATTTTATTTGGTTAAGCACGCACTAAAGAATTATAGTTCTTGTAGAAATCTATATATCTTTTACAAACACAGAAAATTCAGCTAAAAAATATTTGTTCCCAAATTCATACCGTTAAATAATGACCTGATCTAATTCTGAATAGTGCAAGTTCATTCCAAGAAACCTAAATCATGTAATCTACGTACCTCTAAATTCGTCATTACAAATTCGTTACATAATCGTTCCAAATTTCAATAAAAATCGTTTCTTAATTCCATTACATAACGAGTCAACGTAAATTTGAATAATGTACCTAAGCTCATTCCGAGAAGCCTAAATCATATTGTAATCCAAATCGGCCGCGGGCACGACCAGGCGTTATGAGCAGCATCCGATATCGGCTAAATCCGGAGCAAGCATCGTGCATAAATCGGTCGCGGTCCACAACCCGGAACATCTCTGAAGCGTGTAATTAAAGAACTTCTTAGTTTAATGTTGATTGCTGTTTGCATACAAATTTATAGTGGTCTTTTGGCTAATCAGTATCCGCTACAAGTTCTGCGCTCCTGGTGTAATTATGCCGTTAAGGTAGCAGATTAGAAGGAGCCAGTTGTCTTGGATGTTGTCTTCGTGCCTTGTCCTGGCTAATGTCAAGGCGACTATTGTAGACAGTGCAGAATGAATTACTAGCCTGTCAGGCTAGGTGGCCGCTTTGCAGTAATTAGAACTTATACCTACGTTTAGAGTGGATTGGACTTGCATTTATGACAGGTAAAGGAAATGTTTTTTTCTATTCGAGTGTTATGGGGTTAATGAGAGTTTTTACATTCACAATCAACCCAAGGCTCCATTTTGTTGCATGAAAATCCAAGTTTCTAATAAAAATATAACAACTACTGCGCATTTTTCCAATATACTCTCTTTGAGTGCATATTGTAAAAAATATTAATTTTCATTTCATTGCAGTGAATGGACTGCTTCACAGAACAATTTTATTCTGTGAACATTCTTTATTATTTCATCACGGGCCGATTGCTTCACAGTACTTGGATAGGACTTTTACAGAACTTTAATATTAACTATGAAATTTGATGAATCGTTCAAATTCTATCAAATAACCCGTCCTAAGTTTCTTTTTAAAGCATTTTGTTTTATTATCTAGCTTCACACGAACTGTACAAAACTTTTTTTCGAAATATTTAAACTTTTCTAAAGGAACAATTAAATGGTTTTCTGATAAAATGTTAGCTTAGCAAGATAAATGTTAAATCATCATACTATGTTTTTTCGGCAGTGATTATTTCGGCAAAATTATCAAGCTCAAAACGTGGTTAGGTTAGGATAAGTTAAGGGTTACATTATTTACTAATCAATCTTGTTTTACTTGCTGACTACAATTGGTTGCTCAATTGACATATATTTGACAGCAGAAGACGTTTTAGAGTTGACGAATACCTCATATTTTTTCAGTTTATCGACATTGATAGCTTATTGTGGAGCTGCCGCTATAACTGACGCCAACACTTTATAGCAAAGTTTTTTTTTTATAAAAGTAAACTTAATATGTTTGAAAACGCTTAAGAGAAAGCCACAAGCCATAAATGAATGTATTCTTAATGCGCCTTTTATCAAGATAAATATAGGCAATGGGCATAAAAATCGCTTGGTAAACGGAAAAAGGTTTTTGTTTGGTTTGTGAATTATTTTATTTAAAAAAAAAACAATAGACACTATCACAGATAATTTTACCCTACAAATTATGTCATCGAAGAAGAAGATAACAAAAATAATCTAAACATGTAAGAGAACAGGACACAGAAAAACAGAAAAAGATAATGGTCGCAACTGGGTCCAAGAGAGAAGTTATGGGTTCGTGTCCCAATTGCGACCAAAATCTTTTTCTCTTTTTCTGTGTCCTGCCTCTTTCCTCTTTCATATTTTCGTTTAAATTATCATTTTTATCTTCTTATTCAATGATATATTATGAGTGTATTGATGGAAATAACCTTTAAAAGTTATAAAAAGAGAGTTATTTTTATAAAAATTAAGTTTTCAATAAATTTATTAAAAAAATAATTTAATTCTTACTCAATGGAAACGTTAAAAAACGCTTCAGTTTATAAAAAAAAATGTTGTAACTATATTTATAATGAAAGACGATTTGTGGTTAGAAAAAAATAACCTGAAATAGTGATTTATGGGAAAATTTCAAAGAACGCATGTTACATATGTATATACCATGTAAAAACAGTGGAGTTTCAGGTTAGTTTGATTGAAATATATCGATATCCCTTTTTTTTTTACTTCCGACAACATTTATATATATATTTAAAATTGCTTTTCACCTCAATGAAAAGAGTGTTACAACCAGTGTCAAATAGAGGAGATTGTGGATGACAATATATTTAACAAATAATGTTCAGCCGCAATGAAAAAAATCCTTTACCTACAAATCTTTTTTACAAGAGCTGTGAAAATATAAATTTGAAAGTTTCGAAAAAAAGCAATTGAAAACTAGAAGATTTCACTATTTCACGGCACATCAATATTCTTCACAAAGTAGCACATTTATATCCAATCGAATAAAATATATTTCCTATATTGAATACAGCCTCCATCCTCCCCGCCTCAGGGGTAGTAAGGCCTTTTGCAACAAAATAATAAAAACAACCCTGAACAATTCATGGAATATTTATTTCAGCGCAAACTTTTCTTCGCGAACACTGGGACTGAAACAATAAGAATAAGGTTTGTATGAGGGAAGATAACGATAGGGCTGTTTCTCTGTTTTCAGGGGTTGTAGCTACAAAGATAAACAAACTTCTCGCTTCTCTATAGTAATTAATGTACTTGCTAATTAATTTATGTTTACGCTTGTAAATTGGTGTAACGCTTCGCTCTTATTCAAGAATAACACGTAATTGATGTACAAGTCGTGTAGGAATCAAAGTTTTACTGAGAAGATTTTTTTCGTCGCTGTTACAAGAATTAGAACTCTTGATTATACAATTTTACTTCCCAGGTTTAATCAATACGAAATTAATTAAACACTCGAAAAATCTAAGGATATTTAAATTATTCGTGTCTGTATTCGTGATGTAAATATTGTTGTGAGTTCATATAAGTTGCTCTTACCGAGAAAATTCCGATATATGCGGCTATAAAAATATTAAAATAGGAATTTGTGATTTCTCAGAAACATGGGAGGCGGGGACGTACCCATACCTGACGCGCCGGGAATCATTTATTGGATAACCAACATGCCATAGGTTACTCAAGTGGTTTGCTACGTTAAGTGATTTAGCAGGGGTCTACCGGTTCATGGGAAAACCTAATATAGACCTTTACAGCTGGACTCTTTCAACTTATCGTCTTGCACCGCAGTGCACATTCACCCCCAGATTCTTACCCACCCCTCATACCTTTTTACTTCCCAGAACTCTCTCTCTCCTTCTTTGACGTAAAGAGACCCTCCACACCGCATCCCCAAAGATGACATGGGCCCTGAGAGTTTTTTTTTCTCAGGGCCTCCTGTATGAAACCCCGGCGATGGGTCGATGAAGACCGGTCAGTGGCTGAGTTGGCGTCGTGTTTTGGCCCCACCCAGGCGTCGCGCGTTTGACTTTTTGGCTGGCTACGTCCTCCATCACAATATAAGCAACATTTTTCGCTTACTGTGGTGGTAATAGGAGATTCTTAAATATTGTCAGGTTATTTGTAATCCGGCAATGTTTCTCTTTCTTTTAAAAAAATAAATCAAAATATATATTATAACTACCATTTTGAAGCAAATGCGTTTTTGTTCAATAGTTATTTATGTCACGAGGACATTTTAAAATAGGAAAATAACGCTTTAAGTTGCTTTAAAAAACACCCACCTACAATAAAAATCAATTTAAACCACCTACAATCAGAACAAAATTCTATGGTCAAATTACTAGTTCAAAAACATATTTTTTCACAGAGACGAAACATATCATTATTGTATAGGAATTTAACTATCTTACCTGTGCAGGCCTTATTATGATTCAAAATAATGACTCAGCATTTATCTGAATCTAAATATAAAAGGAAAGTGGAACATGAACATAATACTAGGTTCACATAGAATGAAGGAATGCTTTTTCCAAAGTATAACAATAACTCCGGACGGCGAACCCTGGAATTTAATGTGCCCAAAATATTTAACATGTTACCAAGTAATATAAAAAATTGCGATTCTACGAATAGATTGAGATATATGCTGAACATATAATTACTAAAAGGAGATAGTTTATACTAAGTCTGTGTGTTAATTGTGACAATCTGTGTAGTTATAGTAATACTATTATGTATGTGTAATTAAATTGTGATTGAAGATTAAAATGTTATTGACAAACTGCTTACTTGCGGTTAAACGGGAAAAAAAAGAAAAAAAATAAATGATTCTTCTCCGTTCCCTGCCCCCACTGGCTTCATATCAATGATGTTTTCAAAAGTTTCATGGGCGCACTCATAAAATATTGTATTGTCCATATACCTAATATGTTTATGATTTTATTAAATTTTAATAACTAGAAAGCAGTTGTCTATGTTCTACACGGCGGCGATCAATGTATGCCAGTGTAACTTGATTGACAATTTGAAAAAGCTTTCAGTGATGCCAGCTTTGACGGTGATGTTATCGAAGTGCATTATAAAGCAAACGGCCTTCATGCAGCCGACTCGTGGCGCTTCCGGTTTCGGGAGCTTTGAAACCACAGCACAAACGATTTGGCCCGACCGCTGTTGTCTGAGGAAATTAAAATTGTTTGAAGGCAACTACAATAAACCCAAATACATCCAGTAGTTTTATAGTATAAAACTTCGTTGTAGGTAATAACTGCAAAGCCGCATTGTCACCTGGGAATTGCAGCAATTCGTATTATATGTACGGTTAGAGAGTTTTTTTTTACATAAGCTCCACACAGGACGCCACGAGGAAAAAAATCAGTGTAAGCAACTTACACGCGGTAGAAGTGAAACTAGAAAGTCACTAGATGTCGCTTTCTTTTCTTTTGCATGTTTATTTTAAAGTGGTTTGAAGATTGGATATTGGTTTCGCAAAAATTAAAATGTTTTTTTTTGGATTTCGTAGGATTTGAATCTCCGCTGGATGTCTGTCTCTCTCTCTGGCCGCTGAGACTTTTAAAGCGCCTAACCCGCTGCGTTATGAAAGGCTCGCGCCGAAGTGTGAATTTACTGCGTTATATTATAACCGACGGCCCGTCAAATAATACATTTTAGTGACGCATTTCCATTTCATCCGAATTTAAAATCACTAACGGAGCTAGAGAAGTTTCACTTCAAAAATCTTCAGAGTTTTTATCAACTTTGGAGACTCTGCATGGAGAGTCGTTTTATGATATGGAAAGGAGGCAGAGGGACTTCTGGGAAAGAAAAATGTACAAGTTGTGGATAGGAACCTGTTGTTAAATGTGACCTGGAGTGATGGAAGTATGAATCCAATACTTCCACTGCGGTGTAAGACGATGTTCCGAGAGAGTCTCGTTGTAGAGGTCAAAAGGTTTGCCTAAACCAGTTTCTCCTGATCCGGCCGGCCAAGCAGCTGGTGGGCAGATGCATCCGCAACATAAGCCCGGACAAACTTTACCCCAAGAATCGGGCACCTTTGCTAAGTCACCTATGGTAGGGATGTTGGTTTATCCAATAAATGGTGCCTTTGGTTTTTGTACCCATACCCGCCTTTCATGTTGTGGAAAAGCTCAAATAAAAAACGGCATATTTTACTTACATTTTTTCAACAGTAAAATCATAACGTGAAATAATATATTCTTGAGGGATTTTTTATGAATTCAAAACTACTTGATCTTTCATATGCAACTCTTGAATATTTTAATGGACATACAGCACAATTTAAATCAATTTATTAAAAAACAAAGTAAAATATTCATCCAGAAAAAGGCTGCATAATAGCAAAACCAAACCACAAACGCTATAAATTAATTAACGTAAAATATTTATACAAACAAAATACGTGAAGCAGTGAATTTTAAAAGGCTTCTTTCCATTTCAAACTCTAAACAGAGTATGGGCAATATGAAAACATCACAACCTACGACTGTCCGTTGTCATTCTAACAAATACAAATTACAGTTGTTGAATCGAAAAACCGCTCCCGGGTAGTTTTCAGTATTTCAGGCTCTGAAAGGGGTCGAAGGGGGTGCGGACGTGATTCCCGTACCGGCGACTTAGGATTCCAATCGCGATCTCCAGCTCCACAAATCGCTTCAGGACTTGCGGGGGCTGCGAACTGCGAGGCTCCGTCCTCGGGGGATGATGTGCTCCGCTGATTTCTCTCAGCCCACTCCCGCTCGGCAGGGTGGAATATATGTCTTGTCATGTAACACCTGATATCGCGCAAGGGGTGGGGAAAAACTTGATATTTTTATGTTGGGGAATGTTTTGCGAAGGCTTCTTTTGCTATTTTGTTTGAAAGTTTTGTTTTTCGTGGTGATGTAAAAAGTATTTGAGTAAGTTTAAGTGATTTTATTCTATAACAACATGTTTTTGTCTTAAAATTTTCATATTATTCAGTCAATAATATTGCTATTACTATTTTTTTAAGAAATAAGATAAGTAATTTTAAGGTTGTTTTAAATCAAAATATATAAAAATCTATATATCTATATAATCTATTTCTCGCACAAGGCATATCTATCACTATTTTATATTCTTAAGGCTTCTTATAGGCCGGTACAATAAAAAATTCAAAATGCTTCTATAATTATTGGCAGCGAAAATTCTACAAATAATCTATTTATTGATTTAAACGCCATACAATGGCTTTTACATTAAAGTGATACTTTAGATTATAAGTATACAATGGTATACTGAAGGGTATCAGTATTATGTCTAGAACAAAATAAAGATTAAGTTTAGACTTACGGATTTCAATACTTCGTTTGTGTGAAAGCAATATGAAACCAATACATGATTTTACTTCAATGGCAAGCCAGAGAGATGAAAAAATAAGAATGTAGTATGAGTTCACTAATATAATCGTTGAAATGATACAGTTGTTATTATTAGAAGTTCAATGTTATTAGAAAAACATTGAGATAATATTGAAAAGAAATACAAAAAAAATATGTACTCGTGTAATAGTTAAAAAATATACTAGGTTTGTATAAGACCTGACATAATAAAACAAATTATGATGTGTGTATGATAAAAGCTAATATTTAGGTATAGGATAAAATTATCAAATATATGTAATGACATGAATGTCGAACATGTTATAAAATGTTATAATAACGCAACACATTTTTTTAAAACATAATAAAAATATTTTAAAAAGGTGATTTTTTAGCAATTAAAATAGAGCAAAATTGTCAACATCGAGTACCTATGTCTATTCATACATTAATTAGGATACCTATTATTACATTAATTATGATGTTGATTGGCATTGAAACTGATTAATTAATAAATCATATCACTTTTATAGAAATATTGCATTTGAGTAAAGTATGTTTGTTAAAAGTAATGATGCAAAGAAAAAAACGACTGAAAATTCACAAATGAAAATATTTCTTTGAAAACAAGACAAATTTGACTCGGTACAGTCGCCTCCGCAGTAGTTTGCCGTTGGTTCTAGTTTCGCGATAAGTTGCAGAAATGAACTTTGCTCTAATAATTTGACACAGTTCAAGTCCCGGTGCATTTGGGGACACTGACAGATAGAGAAGTGAAGTTCGCACGGTTAGTCGCAGGAAGCGCCTGGTGCACCTTCTGCTGTTTGTCTTTCATTATTTCATATTTGCTGAGATGCATCTCGCTGCACTTTGCTCCATTTGCAACTGCACTTTCTGAACGAATAGTTTTGTTATATAATTTGAAAATGGAAGGAAAACGTATTAACAGATGAATTCAACCCTTACTTATAAATTAATTGAAAATTTTTCTAAACATATTTAAAAAATATTGATTACCGCAAACAAGATGCAATCTAACTGAAACCAGTGAGATTGTGATATCCCCAGTTGTGGAAACCATTTTTTTTATTATTATATTTGGGAGGCGGATAAGGGTATCACCATCCCGGGGACCATTGATTGGACACAACCAACACCTCTGCCGTAGTTCACCCCAAGTGGTTTGCTACGTTTGGTGACTTAGCAGGGAGAAGTTTCTTTCAATGCGTAAGTAGGTAGGTACACGATACGCTCACCAGAAAGTGAAGAGGTGACACGATAATAAGGTATATGCTAGTATAAGTTCCATTCTCATTTTCACCTTAAAAGTCCTTCACAGAATGAGTCATTTTTTAAATAATTGCGAGTTAAAATATCGTTTTGCAAATTAAAAAAGACGGTCGCCATGGTCGAGGGTTAATGCTTTTTACTCACAATCCGAAGGTCGCGGGATCGAATCCCGACGTGCGCAAATAAATTTTATTTGATCAATTTGTGTTATTTCACAATTAATTCATTTAAAAATAATATATAGTAGCAGTTCGCGGCATGCGTTGCTGTGCCACTTAATAAAGACATTGTTTTTCCATGTTCAATTCCTTTTCCCATTCATCCCGTTCCTCTTCCGCCTCCCCTCACCCCTCTCCCCCCTCCCCTCTCCCACTTCCCTCTCGAGTTCTCCTCCCCCTCCACATTCCCTCATAGATTCAGTCCCAGTACATTCAGTTTTTAAACAGCTCGCGTGCCACTAATTGAAAATTTTTTATACAATTTTAATTATACCAGAGCTCACCGCTTCTTTTATATGTACCTTGTCCTGACAATAACGAACACAAAAAAAAATTATCCACTTTGGTGCAGTCGTTTAAAAGTTATGCGCGTACATACATTTCAGCGATACATTCTTATTTATATAAATATTCGAGAGATGGTTAGTGTATCACCCTGGTTGAAGACCACCATTCAGAATTAAAACATTACTTGAAATGGCTTTAGCCGTGTTTGGTGACCAGATCCAAATAGACAGATACTTCCTCACCTTCCTTTTTCCCCATCTCCTTCCCCTCATTACCACCTTCAGCCTCACAACATACACCAAATGGGGATGCCACAATCTCATAAATAGTGCTAAAATATTACTAAAATAGTTCACATTAATAACCGCAGTCATATTTTATCGTTATAAAAGTATGTATTCTGTTAGTAATATTCAACAATCGAAGCAGAGCAATAAATCAAAGATCGATACATTTGCTTCTGTCACAAAGATCTTATCTTTAATTCCTATAGCATGTATGAAATAACAGAATGCTTTTTCGTTATTAATATAATATTTTAGCGAAAGCCTGAAATGTTGTGATCGACGTACAACCGATTGTGTCATCAAACAACAAAGAAAAATCAATATTATATTCCGTATCTGATCCGATACATCCGTCATGAAAAATGGAGGATTTTTGATTTATCATGCACTTAGTTTTATCAATGATGGAGAGTAGAGAGTGGCATGTTTATAGATTGATATCGAACAGAGTGCAACTTATATTTTTACGGGTCTCACTTAAAACTTTGCGGGTAACTCGCCGTTAAGTTTTAAAGCATCCCGTTAAAGTATCCCAACCAGAGTCGAGCTGATCACAGTACTCACACCGATGAGAAACTGACGCCAACTTCAGAAAAGAATATCTTAGTGAAATGTTCTTAGTATTTAATTTTTTTAAATTTAAGAGTAAAACCTCAAATTGTAATATTTAATTAAATGACGACAATATTCGCGAAACTCAATCGAAAATCTGGAAACAGAAAAATAAGAAAAAGATATTGGCCTCTCTGGGACTCGAACCAAGTTTTACAGGTATTAAAATTTATCGAGACACTACCTAGATAGCATTTAGTTCGGGTTTGAATCTTGCAATCATACATAAAGATTTATTTTTTTACATGAGCTCCACACAGGAGGCCCTGAGGAAAATAATTTCCCTCAGGGCCTATGTCATGCTGTGTGGAGGATTTTTTTAAGGAAAGGAGGAAGAGGAGAGTTCTGGGAAGGAAAAGGGTTTAGGGGGTGGGTAGGGATCTGGGGTTCAGTGTGTTCAGGTCATCCGCCTCCAAGACCTAGACAAACCTCATCCCGTGAACCCGGGCACTCCTGCTAAATCACCAAACGTAGCGAACCACTTGGGGTGACTTATGGCAGAGATGTTGGTTATCCAATAAAGGTTCCCGGGGCGGCGGTACCCATTCCCGCCTCCCAAATTAAAAATAGCAGTCAATAAAATAATTTTCTCGGTTCTTTATTAAAGTGAAAACTTTTTAACTGCTGTTATTTGAAAATCGATGAAACGGAAAAGAGCGACACTAAAAACACATACATCTATAGGATTTAGCCTGCGAGAGAATGAGATGACAATAAAATATTTATTTATTTCACGGGTACTCAGTTTCAAAATAATACGAAAAATCCACAGTCCTACACAAGTATCCTTTGGTGCAGCGGTATAAAGCGTCTAGCGGCAGCGGTATAAACCTCAGCGGTCAGATATTTAACGGACTCAGTATCAATTCTTAAGAAATCATAAAAAAAATTTTTTTGTGAAATCAATATCTAATCTTCAAACCTCTCCAAAATGAACAGGCAAAAGAAAACACAAAAGAAAGCAACATTTCGCGATTCCGAGAAGAAAACACAAATACTAATAAGATGACCAAATGTATAGAAAAAAGTGCACTGGAATTCAACGACAACAATATGGAAATAATCATAATTAACATTATTAAGAAAAGTGCTACGTGGTCTCCCCACTCTTGTCTACCTTAGTTTTTTGAAGGTTTTATTTCTACCGCGTGTGAATTGCACACTCTGAACTTTATATATTATGTATGTATGTGTTTTATATAATGTAATTTTTTTTTTTTATATAATGTAATGTAATTATAATGTTTTATAAAAGTAAATGTTAAAATAACCCGTTACAAACTGATATCAATCATTCTCCATCTACATTTATGCCTTCTTCCTCCTTCACTTGAGGAGTCTAGTCCATTTTGTTAAATCATATTTTATCTATAACACACATGTAACTTAATGTTAGTAAAGTATTATACTGCCCTGAAGAAGCCACGGTTGTAGCGAAACCCGGTTGGCATAAAGTATATAAAATAAAAGTGGTGTTTACACTGTCATTGTTTTATTTTAAATTAAATGATATCAATTAGTTTAATGGGACTTTCAATACATATTTAATATTTTTTAAATATAAATTAATAATAAAGGAATTAATAATGTTGTTAATTAACAGTTGCACAAAGACTAATATAATAAATATGATATACTTTTGCTCCCAGAATAGCAGAACACTGTTCAAACTGTTTAACTGTTCATATGACCCGAGTCATGTTATTGAAGTCCCGTCTCAACTAATATTCCCCATTGTGACGCCATTTATCATTCACGTAGTCTGTCGTCAACGGACGGTTTTCCAACGAAGATACAATAAGGTTTATTAGTGAATAGAATAGAACATCATCGGAATATCTGCTCTGTATTACTCTGGAGCCTTCAGCGCCCAACCTTACAACCGCACATGACGAAGAAGATTAATTATCTACACGGCTTCATTTAATTTTTTTGTAGGATCGTGGGATTCATAGGGGATGAAATTAGGGGGGACATCTAATGATAGAGGAAGAAGACGGTGAAGTATATAGAACTAGTTAACCCTTGGAATGCCATCTCCCGCGAATAATACTCCTTAATGTCCTAAGGGTAAAATTAAAATTAACACTACCTATTTTTTTATTTTTTTTTTAGCAAAATTATGTTTTTGTAAATTGTAATTAACATGTTTGATAAATTTATAAAAAAAACCTTAGACTAAATATATAATTTTTATAAGAAAAACTTTCTTTTTACGCTTTTTTAAGGTTATTCCCATCAGTGAAATATATCATATTAGAATAAGTTAACAATAATAATCTAAACGAAAATATGAAAGAGAACAAGACACAGAAAAACAGAAAAAAGACAATGATCGCAACTGGGACTTGTCTAGAGTTCTGGGTTCTTGTAATATACGTTAATATTAATATTCTTCATAATATATGTTCTCAAGTTTCCCCAGGATAACTATTTACAGACAGAGAGGACGATAACGGTCTCAGTGCTCGAAAAGTAAGTCTCTCGAATAGCAATCCGAAGGTTGCGGGTTCAAATTCCCGTTTGCAAAAGTAAATTTTATTTAATTGATTTGTATTATTTTAAAATTAATTAATTTAAAACAATATGCAGTGTGTTTGTTTGCACATTCCATAGCGGAAAATACTTTTAGTATCGCCATGGTGTTAGACCACCATTCAGAATTGAATGAGTAAAAATGGCTTTACCCGTTTTTGGTGACCAGATCTGAATAGCCAGGTCCTTCCCCTCCCAATACCTTCAGCTTCAAAACATACATCAATTGGCGATGCCATAGTCTCACTGGCTTCAGACGGGAGCAGTTGAAATTATTCACATGCAAGAGAAATGTTTTTTTCTAATGTTAATAAAATGTATAGTAGAACATAAACCAATGTTTTCTTTCTTTAATGCTTCAATTATTCAGATTTTTTTGGTGAAACGAGAAAATTACAGAAATAAGTGACAAGAAAAGCAACAAAAATGACATAAAAACACTAACAGACCTTGCTACAAAAATAATGACAATATTTGAATTCGTCTATTATTCAAATGACCAGCATAATATTGAGGTTCTGATTAGTTCTATATATGTTTTCTGCTAGCAAATAAAGTAAGTTGAGCAGATACTTTTGCTCAGCAAGTAAAATAAGACTGGTCAGCAAAATTGATAACCTAACCTATCCCACGTATTGAGCCTGATATTTTTTCACAACCGACAAAAACTTAGTATGGTGTCTAAATGATTTTAGATTTTCTTTAAATATCCCAATACTTAAATTGCGAATCATTAGGTTATTTCCATATGAATTTTTCTACAAAGATGGAGGACACAAATCGCATTTGATCATTAAGTTATTGGATAGATGTATGATTGTTTGGAAAAAATCATAATTAAATTGCAATGTGAATTACAGGTATTGAAAGAAGAAAAAAATCTATTCAATGTATTTAAATTCTCCGTGTTTCTAGCTTTATTTACTTGGTACAAATCTTGGTGAATGCCTTTAAACATGGCCAGTTTTAATCTTCAAGCGCTAACTTTTTGAGTGTTCTTGCGACTTATTTTCAACAATAATTTTGTAAGTAAAACGAAGGACATCTCTGACTTAAACACATTTTGTAAATTTAATTTAGGCTAAGGTTTGGTTTACAACTTATCTCTTTTTACTAGAGTGACATTTTAAATATATTGATTTTCGATCAGAAAAAACAATTTCATAATAATGGTTTCAAATTACATTAAAAATAATTACACAACTAATTTATAAAAATATTGCTTAAGTATCGTTTACTAAACAAAAAAATTCAATCGATTATGAAATTTTCGTGATTTGTTGTATGCATGCCCGTGAAGGTTTCCCTATAATATATTTAATTTAATCTAAAAAATTATCGAAAATATCCTACGTGATTTTTTTCGCATTAACACAGGAGCTCCTGAAGGTGTGTGAATGTAAGGAAAGGAAGGAGAGGCAGTTCTGGGAATAAAATTGTGTGAGGAGTTGGCAGGAATGTATGAGGGGTTGGCAGTGAGTCCAGGAGTGACTGACGTATAAATCCAACCCTCCCGCAGCTGTGCAAGGCTAAGAGTCGATATTGTCCTGCAGGACATGTTATAAGGTCTCCCTCAACATTTCTCAGCGGTACTCATACTCGACTCCCAAATTGAAAAATAAATATAAATTAAGATTTCTCAATGTTCTCAGAACAATTACAGTGGACACTCTCTCTCTATTTTACGTTTGCGAGTGCGACTAGGTACAATGACACTTAGTAAGATACATGCATTATTTTTCTGCTTCGTAGTGAACAAAAGGTTAGTAAACACAAACAATATGAAAATTGTCAATTTGAGCGAAAATCTGAAATAATCAGTATTTATTTATTTATTTGTTGTTTTTAAATATTTACGGTTATTAATATGAAAAAGTTATAAGACTATCATAATAGAGAGCGTAGATGATAATAATCGACCTAAAGATGTTCGCTGAATCCTCAGTTTAATTTTAGTAGATATGTTAACCTTTTTTTATTTTTATATGTGAATACCGCACAAGAGTCCCAACTGCTCCCGTCTGAAACCAGTGAGACTATGGCATCCCCAATTGGGGTATGTTGTGAGGCTGAAGGTAGTGGGGAGGGGAAGGAGATAGGGAAGAGGAAAGCGAGGAAGTACCTGGCTATTATTCTAAATATTTAGATATATACGAATAATATATTCTAAATATTTAAAGGCATCTTAAATCGTTTCTCAGATATCTCAAAAGTGTTGAATTCATCCTCAAATATTGCTGAAGACACAATTAATCAAATTAAAAAAATATTACCTCCTCAAATATTTAAAAGAACTTTGTTTTATATACTGTCTTTTATATATTTTCGTACGTTTTGATAACATAACCACGAATCCGAAAATTATCCAACTATGAATTCGTTTTGAGGCTGAAGACAATATCTTACCTTACTAATATTATAAATGCGAAAGTTTGTATGGATGGTTGGTTGGATGGTCCTTACTCTTTCACGCAATAAATATCGAATGGAATTTAAAAATTCTTTCACTCATCGAAAGCTACATTATTTGCAAGTAACAACGGTTTTATATATTGGTAAGCTCTGGCGTTATGAATGATCTGTGACGTTATGAAATTATGTATCATACGTTTTCTGTCCCTAACAAAATCGAGTTATTGCAACGTCAAACAAATTGTTACCTTGGAAACAATTTATTTTTGTTTAATTTTAGGCCTAAAAAGAGTGCTTTGTTGTGATTAAAAAGAGTATTTTTTTGGGGTCGTAGTTAATATCTACATATCTCTAAAAATGTTTATTCTCCGAACAAAAAGCATAGCGTTTGAAGTCGACTGTCATTATCTTATTTTTTTAGGTTACTCTGGATTCAAATATGAATTAATAAAGGGAGTAGGTACTTAAAATAAATTTCTTTTTCTATAATTAATATATTTTCTAAAATGGAATTTTTATTTGCAAAATGTCATTCTCAAATTTTGAAATTTTCTATTAAACAATAATTATTTTCTATTAGACAAAATAGCAAGAATAATAAGAATTATGCCAATAATTATGCCAGTAATTTCCCACTAATACTATGCGAGCGAAGGCGTGGGTAAAAGCTAGTAACAAATAATTCAAGGTTTTCCTTCTAAATCTAGATAATTAAAGGTCTACCATAACTAAAATAACAGTAGTACCATTGATAGAATTATATTTACAAGTAATTCAAAAGAGGTGGTAACTAGAACATTTAGGACTCTTTGAACCAAAATATATATAATGGAGAGTCCACTACAGTACCTCAAATAACAATATCTTTGACAGAATTATATTCAGACATAATTCACAGTTTAAAGTAAGTTGAACTAGTCGAGTACGCCGGGGTAACTCTGAATTGACGCGATATCAACCCAAGTTAGAGGTAGGTAGGGGGTAGGTTGGGGCCAGTTGATAGTTGATAGCAGACAAGGGTCAGGGACCATCCCCTGTACCGTGTCGTGCACAGATAAGCAACTTACCCCTTCTACCCCTAATTTGTTTATTACCATTTTAGAACTATCACAAAACTATCACGAAAACGCTCTCCACGGCTAGTCGTGACTCTGGCAGGGCTGTGATATTATGTATACTGGTTTTATGTTATGTTGTTGAATACTTGTGTATTGTGCTGACCCTAAATGAGTCAAGTAAGGGCTCTAAGTGTGCGTGAACACGAAGACGGTTAATTTTGACATATTTCTTCGACTTTAGAATATTAATCGGTGAATATTTTACATTTTAATATTTTCCGCTACGCATTTGAAAGTGTTCTGGAACTTAGCTATCAGTATTTAATGTTATGCTTCTTATGATAAGATATATTTTTTATCTGTTTCATAGAAAATTGGAGATCGAAGCAAATATTTTCAATCTTAATATAATTTTACCTTTATGCACTGAACAGAAATGGAAAACATTTTAAATTGTTAGTTTTAACAAAATATCACACACCACTTTAAAAAACACGAAATTTTACATTGGTGAAAATTATTCTTAAAAAAATGACAGTTTCTACAATACTCGTATAACACCTGCTGACAAATGAAAAAACTACGTACATCGTAACGAACAACAAAATACGAGCAAAACCGGGGACGATTAGCAATTAAACGTACTAATTTCAGTTATTTGTTATTTGCGTTATTCCTGTGTTAAACTAATCACGTTCAATGAACTCAAATTTGCGTTATTCCTGCGTGAAACTAATCACTTTCAATGAACTTAAATTTGCATTGCAGTGATTTAAGTGTGATTTTCAAAATTAGAACCGATTGTGTTAATACCAATTCCGACAAGCGACAAAGTAGGTACTCTCCCATAATAAAATATGCTAACTGAAATTTGTCACTTTCAAAATAAGAAAATATCCCGTGATTTTCAATGAACTTATAGGATTGTAGAACATAGTAAATGGTAAAAGTTTTAAAAACTTCAAATATAAAATAAAATATTCTTAAATTCATTAAAAAATAAGGTTTTTGAAAATTTAAGAATTTGGACATTTAAAAGATATTTAATGTTAAAATTAGAAATATTAACGTCATTTTAATTATACGAAACAAAAAAATATGTGACGCAACACGATATCTCTCTCGCAAAAAGTCTTATTTGTAAATTAGGTTAGGTTACACGAAATATAATTCAAGTAATATCATAAATAGCAGCCGTAAATTACGCAGGGTGTTTATTTCACGATGGTACAGCAATAACCGTCAGTTTAGCGTATCTAAGCTTCCTGTATTTGTGATAAATTCTACCCAACGCGTACAAAACGCAAGCCATTATCACATGTTTCTTTGAATGGAAACCGAAATAAAAAAGATATATCGAAAAAAAATTAATCATTTTTAATATCAATATACCCATTCAAAATGTTATTATTACAACTGTAAAAGCAACGAAAGCTTTACGATTTCGATATGTTTTTTTTTGCGTAAAAATAAATGTGAATAATTTATGTTACAGGGTAATCCGTATCTAAAACGTTCTCGTAGGAACTTGGTTTTATTGCTTATGATCACGATTTATCATTTAAAATATTCCTTTATGTGGCGTTTCTAATATCTTCTAAAAACCCGAACGCGATAGGTACGTCACGCAACGAATGTTATTCTATTCTGAAAAAGAGCTATGATACAGTGGATAGTAATTTATTTTATGCTCTAACTTACCTCTTTTGATTTTAATTTAAAGCATTGCAATAATGAACTCCAGTGAAAAATATTATGGCTTTAAAAAATATGTTCATACATATAGACCGATAAACGCTGATTCTGAATATAAAAGTTTAATTTTAAAATATTAAGCGAAGAGTTTTAAAAAAAAATATATTAAAAAGTGCATTTTTAATAGTGTCGTTGAAAAACGCCGTCAAGTTGGTATTACTAAAATATTTAGTGGTGACGTCACTAGTCACCGTAAAATCTTTGTACGGGAATGTATGTATGACTCAAGCCATCGTATTAACACCATTTAATTTTTTTCGTTTATTTAAATACTGTTTATAAAGATTTAGTTGTTCTGTTTATTGAAACATTATTTAGGCCTAAATAGTTAAGTATCAATAATAAAGGTATCTCCTATTAGTTTATCTCTATTATTGAAAATATTCAAAAACTACTGTACAAAATAGTATATTAAAATATAAGTGGATAAACAGGTCTTTAAAACACGCGCGATTTTTCGAGCACGACGGCGTAGCCGAGTGCTCGAAATAAAGCAAGTGTTTTAAAGACCAGTTATCCACGAATATTTAACGCTATTTTTTTTTTATTGGTACACTTTGAAAACATAAATATTGATATTATTATTAAAAATTTGGAAATAAGAACTATTAATGAATTCGTGATGTCACATCACAATATCTTGTTGTCATGGAAATGAAAAACACAAACATTAATTTGCAATCTGTCACATAGTGGCAAATAGTGGCATGACAATTGATCAAATCCAACGACAAGTAGGATGGAAATCGGCAGCTGTGGCGACTGGTTACGTGGAAGAGAGCATTAGAAATAAGAAGAATGTTTCAAACATTATTGAAACTGCCATTAATGGAAGTGCAGCCTCATTGACTTCCGAGAATAAGTCAATGAGGCTGCAGAATATTCCGATAATTTGAACAGCATTTCCTCCGATTTAAAAAACGGAGGTATTAATATTTCAAATAATACGAACTGCTCTTTTCACATCCATTTAAATAATTAGAATGTAAACGATGTAAAAAAGAATGTAAACTTTGAATAAAATTTTTGAAACATTTGTAATGTTTTATTTGACGTTTAAAATATTCCTGTCAGATTTATAGTTAAAAGTTGACATTTAGACTTCACATTTTGTTGATTTGTTGATGTTGCCATGGTAACTTTAAAAAACGCGCGTTCCATAAAGTGCGATTTAAACACGCTAGAGCGTACTTTAAATGAGTAAAAAAAGACACCAATAAAAAAAAATAGTAATACTACTTCTAGGGAGATTCCTTCGAATTCAGAATTTCAAAATGGCTGCGAGTTGAACAGCTGATTGCGCGATCTTATAGTAGATGAAGTGATTGATGACGTCACTTGATTGGATCTTGAAAAATTAAAACTTTGAAAATTATTTTAACTTTTAAAACTAAATCTAAAAATAATAAAAAATATGCAGTTATTTAAGTTAGAAGGTCAATTAAAAAAAAATGGACTGGGTTCTCTATTGCATTGCATTGCATAAATAATTAAACATCTGACGTTATTATTACTCCAACGTCTGTCCGATTTAATTTTAAAAAAATCCTACTATGAATATAACTTTGACGCCGCGCCTTACGTTTTCGTACGTGGAGTTTAAATGCCAAAATATGGCGCCACTTCCGTTAACAGCTAGCGAGGGGAGCATTGATTGGCAGGCGTAAATACTATCTGATTCGTACTTTCGTGAATCTCTCAGGGTATGGAGAGATGGATGGTATGATTATACATAATTGTAGCTGGCAGTTGTGAATAATAATACCACGTTTTAATTTCTACCACGTGTCTATATATTACATATGACCATAAATATATACATTGCCCGGCGCGGTTACTTTGTCCCGGTGACTAGCTGTCCTGAACTTGATCCTTGTGACTGGATCCGAGGAACCGTGCTATTTTTGGAACCAGTTCTTATCGGATTTATAAAATGGTCACCAACACTTAAACTGGGTGCCAAAAGCCGCCCGCAGGGCCTAGTTGCTAAAAACACAAGGAGATTTTTTTTTACTATTAGTATGTTACCAATGATGTATGATTTTTAGTTATTAACTCTTCAATAACCATAATGGGTAACGGAGTAATGCCTAATACGTTAAATTATATATTGTTAAATTTTTTTATTTCTTAAAATCTATATGAAAAGTATTTATTGTACCTCCAGTATATATGTACTCATTTTGTTTGTAAAAAAACCCTGCAGAAGTTAAATAAATAATATGGATAAACGTTAGGAGTAACTCAGTAACCCCAAACGGGGTATAGATTTATATTGCTATGTTGGTTTGTCAAACATTAAAACTGTATTGGAGGCTCCTGGGAAAATATTTCATCTTTGGGGATGCTGCGTGGAGGGTGTTTTGTGGAAATTAAGGAGATATAATTCTAGAAAGGAAAAAGGTATGAGAAGTGTCTGGGGGAATCTGGGGGTTAGTGTCCCCAGGAATGACAGCCGTACGAATATGAATATGAAAGAGTCCTGCTGGAGAGATCAAAATATCTCTCTCAACCAGTCTCTCCCGATCCGGCCTGCCACGCAGCTGGTAGACAGATGCATTCACCGTCAAGACACGGACAAACCCTCACCCTATAAACCCGGGAACAGTTGGTTAGTCACCAAACGTAACGAACCACTTGAGGTGACCTATGGCAGATTCGTTGGTTATCAAATAAATGGTTTTCGGAGCGGTGGTACCCATACCATCTCAAAATGAAATTTGAATGGTATACATTATTAATTCACCATTTTCTAACATCCTTGAAACTGGCAATACCCGGGGTGTTTCCTGCTATCCCCGCCACTTCCGTTTTTTCAAAGGTTGTTATAAATACACTTTATGTTTATGTTCGGTGGTAAACCGTATTATTTTTAGTGCGGATCGTACACAAAGCGATCCGTCTGACAATGGAAAAAGCGCCCGAATGTACACGCTGCTTTCGATTGCCTTGTTTACTCTCTGCTGTTTACAATGTTGGTGTTATTCCTTGTCGTAAGGTGTTGTTGATTATTTAAGCAAGAAAAAGTATTAAGTTTGGCGGAAAGTATTTGGTTTATTATTCTTTGGCAATATTAGTCATGTAATAGAAAAATGGGGTGTCTTTTTTAAAGATCTGTCGGATAAAATGCGATTTGTGAAGACGTTTTACTATTTCGTGGAAGGATTTACTCGCATTTTATCGTAAACTTTGAAGTACTGATTCTTAGTAAATGGTTAACTATAATGTAATGTCTAACACTGTTACCTGAAAATTGCGCGCTACCTTAAAAAATGTTAACGGAAAAGACTTAGTTATGTTAAACCTTTCAAGAGTTTTGATTCTTCAGTAAATTATGGAATTTGTGAAGATGGAGAATTTTTGAAAACCTCACTTAAAAATATGTCTTTTTTATATCTCACTGCCACTAATAAATAAATGGTTTCTCCCTGCGTGTCTTTTCCCATTCGTCCCGTTCCCTTGCCGCCTCCCCTTCTCCTCCCATGTCCCCTTCCCCTCAAGCGTTCCCGAATATTATTAGATTTATAAATAAAATTAAATTCAACTCAATTCTAAAAATTTTATAAATAAAATTAAATTCAACTCAATTCTGTTACTGAGAACAAACTGTTGGGAAAATTCATTTACTTGAAGAGTTTATTCGTAAATCGATCAAATAAATTTGGTACCCAACATAGGTACCTATTTAAAATATCTATAATTTTTGATTCGATTCAAATTATTAGGTAAGTACTTCAAATGTTTCAAAAAATGAATTTTGATTGAACAACATTGTTTTTTTTAAATGTCATTCTCAAATTGTGACATTTTTTACAGTTTCCTAAGAGTTTTTGTAATGTTAAGAAACTTTTCAGATTTGTTGTCATGTAGTTGTAATAATCCAGAAACCTTCGCGTGGGTGAAATTACAGTATTTTGAAAGTTTCAAACGTTTTTTATGCTTAATATAGCAATACATAGACAACTAATGTACTCATACTCAAATAAACACTTATAAGCAAGCATATTTTGATTTTATATAATATATAGATACTATAATTAAGCTAAGCGGAAAATGTTGTTTATGTCATAATGAAGGACTTGTTCAGCAAAGGAATTAAACACACTTCATTTTTGTATCAATTGTAGAAATGTTAGTTTTAACAATTTTTTTTTATGTTCAATAATATAATTATTTAAATTATGAAAAGAGGATTGTTTTTAAGCAAGTTCTGTTGTGTAATTATTATTTCGCGTACCAGCTGTTTCGACTTCTCAAGTGTGATTATGCGTTCCAACAGTTTGATGATGCCCTCAGAAGGCGAAACAGCTGTCACCCTTAAATAATAATTAAAAGGAAGTAGAAAAACAAAAACAAAAAGAAATCTTATAATTTAAACGAAATAAGTTTTACATTTCGCTCTAACAGTATATCAAGAGAAATAAGCAAAAATAGTTTATTTTGAACCCACAAATACGCCCACACACAATACACGTTCATCGGTTTATATTTTAAGTTTTTCCTGAGCTGCAAAAACCATAGTAGTGAACTCATAGAATTTATTTAAAAAATATTTTATAAGCTCAAAAGACCGGCGAAGAAATCTAGAGAAGCGGGAAATGAAATCTCTGCACACAACAACTATAGTCTGTACGGTGTTAGCGATGCTGTTTGTGTATTCAAACATTTTTATAGTCCGTTAGCTTAAGGGGGTGGAGGGGCCTAACGGGCTTCCCATCGCTGGCCCATTTTGCCGGCGGGTACGTACGCCACTGACAGGGTAATAAAGACTGCGTTTTAAATTGCATGCAGGGGTGGAAACAGGCGGAGTTAAATAAATAAGCATTTTAAAGTTTATATCATAAAAATTTGTTAATTTTATTTTAATTTAGCGAATCATGAAAAAAATGACACAGTCGCAATATTTTTTTAATAGTGTGGATGTTTAAAATCTATTTAGTAAATGGATAAGTTTTAATTTGAAATGAAAGCAATTGAGCTAATCCAAAAAAATATATTGCACCCATAACCTGTGAAATCATTTTATTAGCATCAGAACTCACCGTTCTAGAGTTTTTTTAGGCTTCAGAAAACATTTTTTTAAATTTATTTCATCAATATATATTTTTAAAAATACTGTTCATATTTTGTACTCTGGTATGTACCTACACATAAATACTCTGTACTCTTTTAGATAACTATAAAAATATAATAAATTTAGCAGCTCATCTTGTTTTCTTACCTTCAGTTTTAAAATTTTAAAGAAATTGCTTTACTTCTATTTAGACATTTCTTTAGTTCATATAGACATATAGATAGTTCTAATACGGGGTCCGCCAAATAACTTTTTTTTTTTGAAAATGCTATAAAAAAAAACTACTGAATATTTTCTCAAATTTCTTTTTTTATTTATAAGTACAATCCTTCCGGTTAATAATGGAAAATAATTTCATTCAAATGGCTGCCTCGGCTGGCCATGCAGTAGCCTACACGATCGGTCCAATTTTTAAGCACATTATCGATTGTGTGCAGCTGTATTTCACCAATGGCTTCACGAATATTGTCCTTTAAAGCGTCAATTGTCTCTGGCTTGTCGGCGTAACATTTATCTTTGAGGGCACCCCACAAATAATAGTCCAACGGTGTCAAATCGCAGCTCCGAGGTGGCCAAACGACATCAGCTCTGCGGCTGATAATGCGATCTTCAAAAACAGGGCGCAAAACATCGAGTGTAGCTTCGGCTGTGTGGCACGTAGCGCCGTCCTGTTGAAACCAAATGTTGCCAATATCCTCCTCTTCAAATTTTGTGAACAAAAATTCGTTCAACATGGCCCGATAACGATCGCCATTGACTGTAACGGCCACTCCTTGCTCATTTTCAAAGAAAAATGGCCCAATTATGCCTCTGGACCAAAATCCGCACCAAACAGTGACTCGTTTTGGGTGTACCGGCTTTTCAATGTATGCGTGCGGGTTTTCTGTGCCCCAAATACGACAATTTTGCTTGTTTACATACCCGCCAAGATCAAAATGAGCTTCATCCGAAAAGATGATTTTTTTGGCAAAATCGGCATCTTCTGTAAGTCGATCGCAGGCCCACTCAGCGAAGCGAAAACGCATTGGATGGTCACAATATACACAACCATATTCGCTCAGCGGAAGGATAAAACTAATTATCTGTCAAATCAGACATGAGCTAAGTGTTACCATTCACGAAATAAGCACTAGTTGAAAAAAAAAACTTTAGATGGCGGACCCTTTAGATACATAGACAGTTCCACATATACATGTCTTCAGTTTATATAGACAGATCTATATAAATATTTATTTAGTTATATATATAGAGACTTTTCTTTCGTTCTATATACATTTAGTTTATGTAAACAGTTCTACATAGGCATTTTTTTAGTTCATAATATTATATTAAGTTCTATAAAGATCTTTCTAATGTTCTACATATATATTTCTTTAGTTTGTATGGACAATTTTCTATCGTATTATAGTCGTATAGAAAGTTCCATATCGAAATTTTTTATTTTTACAGACATCTCATAGCTTGAAAGGCCATACCAGAAAAAAAATCACTCAATTGATTTTAAACATTTCAAAAGAAAAATATGCACATTTCATGATGCCAGTGATCGCCGTTTCTTGAGTTTAACCATGTCTAATATTTGAATCCGTTAGAATTAACTTTTTAATCATTTTCTATTAAATGTGTACGCAAGCTCAATAAAAATAGTCGACAAAATAGTTGTTTAAAACACTCACATGAATTTAAAAATGCTTTTATTTCGTCCCTTTTATCATGTGGAAATGAATGGGTTTTTATCTATCTCTGTTACTGAATAGGAAATCCCTAGAAGTGAGATCCATACATTTTAACGAAAACTGATTTTAAAATGATCAATTTAGATTAAGGCTCTTAACTCTTTTACCACAGACGGACAAATGACAACCGTTCGGAGGGGGACATTCGAGTGCCCCGTGCATTCGCAAAGCAACCGTGTTTCTTAACATGTATTCCTTTTCTCTTGATACTCGTTACAATATTCAGATATTATACCTATCGTTTTAACGGGGTATCGTCCAACTTCAGCCAGCAGATAATCAGTAAGTATGTAGCGCAAAACAGAAAATCGGGCTTAATCGAACTACACATTATTTACTAGGCAGGCTTTTTTTATTTAAATTGCAATCGATTACCGAATTGTTTTTCTAGGATTAATGAAATTGTAGAAAAAGTAATGTTAAAAGTAAATTCGGCAAAAAATTCGTTTGAGGTAAGCGGTTTACGCCCTTTCGGAACGGGAGTGTAAAGAAAGTTTACAAATATAATCTACTATTTTTGAAAATGTTCGACTAATTCGACCTGAAGTAAAATAAATAGAACTTAATTTCAGACATATGGGTACGCCCATAGCACATTTCTCTGGGATAATCTCTTCAGTGCTTATGTAGCTGGTTTATGTTAAAAAAAATGACTCCAGGAAGATAAAATTGACCTTACTTCGGGCACACCGATATGCCTACAGCAAATTTCTATCGTTGTATCGCTTCAGTGAGGTCTCTGTTGTGTAAAATGCTGAAAATTCTGGAAAAATTTCGTTTTGTTATGTGTTTTTATGAGAGTTCAGTGATGACGAGTTGTTATCTGTTGTAAACGCTTTCACCATGTACGCTTTAAAGCTGGACAAAAAAGCTTATTTCATTTTTTGTGAAACAATCCCGCTGTTATTAGGTGTGCCTTTTTAATTCGGAGTATATTGTTGTGAAGTTTAATAAACTACAGCCATATTCGTTAATGTTGAACATGAGAAATAACATACTTAAAATTCTCAGCTTTAAGATTTTATTACGAAGATGATATAGGTACAAAACTAACGTACTGAAACATCGCAAATATTCCATGTTCGTAATTAAGTTGGTCACAAAGTTCTGGGAATTTGTTTTACTGCTGATTTACATTCAAAAGGCTTTTTTAAAATAATTTTTGTATTTTACTTCATTTTTTATTTATTCATATTAAATACAAAACATGCTCACATGGCACTATCATTCAATCTCCGAGAAGTCACTTTCCAGTAATAAATTTGTTAATAAAACGAACGATTGATTTATTTGTTAAAAATTGGAATAAAATCGTATTTACTCGCAACTGACAAGAAGCCACACAAGAGGTCCTGAGGAAAATATTTTCCCATGTTGGATGGAGGGTTTTTTTAAGGAAAGGAAGGAGAGGAAGCTCTGGAAAGGAAAAAGATATGAGTAGTGGGTAGGAATCTGGGTGAAAATGTGCCCAGGGCGGTGAACGTATTAATCCATGCGGATTCATAGGTCCATCAATGCAATGCAAGGCGATGAGTCAAAAAAGTGCCTCTCCCTCCCTCAACCGGTCCCTTCCGATCCGGCCTGCCACACTTTACTCGGCTACCCTTGTTAAGTTACCAAACGTAGTGAACCTCTTAAAGTGACCTCTGACAGAGGTGTTTTTTTTTTTTAAAACAAATAAAATTAAATAGCTAACTCACATCTGTACTAAATAATTGCTTTGTATTTGATTTAAAAAAATAATCAGTTCACTTACATAGTTATTTTAGCATCAAATTCAAATTTAAGTTTTCCGGAAAAAAGGCCGCTCAACCGTTTCTCAACTTTTGTTTTTTTTTGTTATTTTTTGTTTTTTTTTTGTTTCCTTTTTTAATTTTTAATTTTTTTATTTTAATTTAGCTCCACACAGGAGGCCCTGAGGAAAATAATTTCCCTCAGGGTCTATGGCATCTTCGGAGATACTGTATGCAGGGTTTTTTTAAGGAAAAGAGGGAAAGGAGAGTTCTAGGAAGGAAAAGGGTATAGGGAGGGGGTAGGAATCTGGGGTTCAGTGTATCCAGATCATCTGCCCCCAAGACCTAGACAAACCTCACCCCATGAACCCGGGCACTCCTGCTAAATCACCAAACGTAGCGAACCACTTGGGGTGACCTATGGCAGAGGTGTTGGTTACCCAATAAAGGTTCCCGGGGTGGCGGTACGCATTCCCACCTCCTAAATTGAGAATAAAGAGTTTGATTCGTATATTTTATCTTATGGCGTTCGCGTTCGCAGGTTAATTAGGTAAGAAGTGATTTATTCCAAGGGAGTCAAATCGGATGCCCATATCAAATAAATACATACACAATCTCTCTATGTTGCTCAAAAACTAATAAATAAAAATATATTTTAAAACCATTTTTATATCCTTCTGAACTTATAGTTAAAGAATTTGAGGTCAGAAAATTAAATACCTTCTCTGCTCCTTTATCGTGCTACTTCACAAAAGTTTAAAGAAGATGTTATAAACAAAACCGTACTATTCAGAAACACATACAATCTCAGGTAAAAATACATGTTACCAACCCCTATATGTAAAAAAACTTTGGGTCAACAGATTTACAAATTAGAAATGAAACGGATAGTTGTTTGGCCGGATACCGGATATTCGGCGAGCTGCGAGCTGCAAACTGCGAGGCCGGATGGCCAGATATCCGGCGGCCGGATATTCGGCCCATTGTCTCGTTGCATTTCGTGACGACTTTGGCGCCGCACAGGTGCGGCGAACGCGATCAGATCAATTCGGGCGATTTCGGTTGCCATCGTGAGTATTCGTGAGTGATCGCATGAGTGTGTGATTGATTAAGTTAAATTAGTTGTTTACTTGCTACGTAATCTGACTGAACGGAATCATGTCATCAGTGAAAAAAAGATCACTTATTTGGCAATATTTCGATATTAACAGTGAAAATAATAAGTTTGCTGTTTATTGTGCCGGCTTCAAATTTCCCGTGGTGGTGAAGGGAAAAAGGCAGGTACGTGCGTGTTAGGTTACTTTTTGTTTACAGTTAAATAAATAAATAATTATTAATTGAATAAAATATTAATTAAGTAACTACACTTATTAATTAATACTACGATTGTTTTGAGAAATATTAACCTACCGGTATAACTTACATCTTATGGCCGCCTGTACGCCAAGAGTGGTTTTAGTGAACATGATGATTCATTCGAGGCTCTGCCTAACTCTTTATGGAATAATGACGTGAATTTATGTTCCGTATCTTACTAATTTCAACCTCTTATTTTTGAATAGACAGACACATTGTGATTTTTTCTTTTTGTATCTTCCCTCAAGTACTTCTGCCATGAGTGATCATTTAAAATCAAAACATCCAGAGAAGTTTTTATTGTTGAAACAATGTAAAGAAAGACGTACCTTGTATTACTAATACCTAGGAATACATTTCTATAGTAAATTGCCAGAAAATTTAAGATCACTTAAAATAGCCTTAAAAAATTCTAATACAATTAAAAAAAATAGTTATTAATAAAAGTTTTACTAAAAAATAAAAAAAACATAATAAAAACAACAAGACTAATAAAAATAGTCTTAATAACACCTTTATTTCATACACACAAGGAAAAAAATGAAATAATACGTTATAACAATATATTTAAATATGTATACAGATATATATTATGTATAAAATAAGGAAGACGACATGTTTATTGAAATACTCGTAATTATTATTTTTGTCATCAAACGACATCACTGTACTGTCATGTAAAATGATGTTTGTATTATTATGTACAAATCGATTTCCTAACAATTTAAAAAAAATAATAATTAGAAAAAATTGTTGCCAGAACTTTGTAACTACACCTCACACACGCTAGATGAAAGTTTTATGAAACTTAGCAAGTACCGCCATAAAATAACATGCTATTAATTACCCTCTCGTACGTCAGTTCATACAGTATCAGCGTTTCTTGTTACTATAACACCCCTGTTTTATTCCGAGCGTATAAAAACATAACATGCTTTACGCATTTGCGATTTTAAATACTTTAAGAGCGAACAACCTCAAGCAGTATTATTTCCACCCTATAACAAACTAAAGGCTGTAGCTTTGAATGTCGTCGCGGCGCCCAAAGTGCGACGTCCCGGCGCCTCCAATACTTTACTTTTACAGCCGAAAACTTCGGAAACAAAAAATAAATATAACTCATCTATCGATCGGTGATCTTCTCGCGGCTTTTTTGTGGAAGAAACGTTTCTACGTACGGAATGAATTGCTTTAATAAATGTAGATTGGAAGTTTTTCTTTTCGGCAACTTGGATCATAAAAGCGAAGTACGTTTTTTTATGTTGTTTTCATCCTTGTAACTAAGTAATAGAGCCTTTGTTCTGTACAGCAGTTATATCGTTGCTCGAAACGTTGCTGGACTCTTTTTTAGTTTATTTTTATTGGAGTCGCGAGAACATGATTAGATCGGCTTCATTACTATGTGGAATTTATGGAAGAAGTTGAATGTTTTGCCGAGAAGCAGTTTTAAGTTATGACGCGATGAACCTTCTGGCTTCAACTTTGGGAAGATTCTTAACAGGATTACTGGGGAATAATAGGAATTGTTATCAGTTGGAAATCTTACGTTGTTTAGGGATATTGCCAATATTGTCTTCCCTCTTTGTAATTAAATACCAAACAGTAAATAATAATATTATTGAATACAATATGACACAACTTAGGAATGCTTAGAGTTAGTCTGACAAAGGTCCAAATGCGAAAATGTTAGTGTCCTATTACTCGAGTAAAATTTTAAATTTAGTTTTTTTTCTTTAGCTCCACACAGGAGTTCCTGACGATAATAATTTCCCTAAGGACGTGTGAATCCATTCCTCCTACTGCAGTGCAAGGCGATGGGTCGAGAGCGTCCGGATGGAGAGGTCTAGGTTAGGCCTCCCTCAACCAATCTCTCCCGATCCGGCAAACCACGCAGTAGTTGGTAAGCGCATCGGCCGCCAAGACCTTGATAAACCTCATCCCGTGAACCCTGGCACCCCTGCTAAGTCACCAAACGTAGCGAATCACTTGGGGTGACCCATGGCAGATGTGTTGGTTATCCAATAAATGGCTCTTGGGCGGCGGTAACCACAATACCGGCGGAGACCAAAATTATATTATTTATGTACATTATGAAATATGCGAGAAAACATGGCTTTAAAATTTTTGTACAATTTATTCTACAAAATATAATATTGAAGATATGGTTCACATTATGCATTGCCGACGTAACGACAATTATTGAAATGCAGATAGAAAAACACGTTTTTACGTCACATCTAATAAGATCGATTTTGTTCGTACAAAGGTTGGATAGTTTTTTTATTTACTAATTTACCCAAAGTTGTTCGCTACGAGTGAGTACGTGAGCATGGGATGAGGTTTGTCTAGGTCAGAGTTTCTTAACCGTATTGAAAAAATCGCCCCCTTTACCACAGTAAAATTATTCAACCGCACACCCCCCCCAACCAACCACCAACTATACTCGTATTACAGATCTTGCTCCGTATCAACCAATCAACACAATACATACATACGACCGCGACGTGTCGAGCCTCGGACGGTACACAAATTTCACTCATAGGTGATATTTTTAACCTTTTTGAATGGGCCTATACTTTTATATAATTTTTATATTAATACCGCACAAGAGTCCCAACTGCTCCCGTCTGGATCCAGTTAGACCATGGCATCCCCAATTGAGATATGTTGTGACTCTGAAGGTAATGGGGTGGGGAACGCCAATAAAATTGAGTATTATGCCTTAGATTAAATGCTAAAAAATTAAAACACCCCACCAGACCACAAAACACCAAAAAACGGGCGCTGGCACCCCAGTTAAGAGTCACTGGTACAGGTCTTTGCGGTGGATATATCTGCCCACCTATTTGGTCAGTTCAAGAGAGAGGGAGTTGAGGGAGACTTTTTGATCTCTACTTCTCGACCCATCAACTTGCACCGTGACGTGGGAGGAATGAACTCATAAGTCGGTTACTCTTGGATACACTGACCCCCTAGTAAACTAACCATCTCTCATACCTTTTTCCTTATCAGAACTTTTTCTCCTTCCCTTCCTTTAAAAGACCCTCCACAAGCATCCCCAAATACTACAGAGATCATGAAGAGAATTATTTGCCTCTGGGCCTCCTGGGTAGCGCTAATGTAAAAAAATCGTAGTCAGTTGTTGTTAGAAATAACAAAGTTATATATAAATAAAAAATGACTACTCTGAGGTTAAATGAATCAGTGAAAAAAGAGGAATGACTTCAAAAAATATTTTCTCAATTTTCTGTTTTAATAGCTACAAGAGTTAACTTATTGTAATATCATCGAAGATGAACTGATACAATATATGAACTTATTTAATTGTAACAATGATCATATTTATATTTTATTGATGCTGAATCTGAAACATACTTAGGTGCAACTTTGTACAGAAATAAACAATGTATATTTTGTAATTAAATTTGGGGAAACTTTCGAACCTGTCGAACACAAAAACAATCAATTGTCGGATAAAACCATTTCCAAAGAAAAACTTTGTTAACCTTTTCTTCACCGAAAAACACCCTCAGTTCCGAAGATTCTGGAAGTCTTGTATCTGGCCATCGGTAATTTCTACAGTATTACCGTCCCGGGGGTGTAATAACTTACCCTTACGGGCAGAAGGTTCTATGCCATTTCCTCCCTGGTCCTCCACAGCCTTTGCGCCTCCTCCCCTCCCCTTGCCCCCCCCCCCACCACACCTATTTAAGTTATGGCCCCAGATAAAACAATCATGTAATGGGAATCCAGCGATTTCGCGTTATTCAGATTACTAAGTGATTGGAAATATTTCTTAAATCGTTGTTTTCTTCATCAAAAAGTTTCATCTTTTCAATAAAGTTTTAAGGTTAAAAATGTGTTAGGTAAATAATCTAAAACAAGAGTAAAACATTAATAGATGTTCCATTAGAGTTGACGAAATTGTATCTTATCCCTTTGTCATCAGAAGTTGTACCTTGTCAATTATTTTAGTTAAATGATAACCGTTTTTTTTAAACATCACCTAATTTTTGTTTTGAAGTGTTTTATTTCCCATGTACATTTGTTACTTATTTTTATTCAATTAAATAAAGACAATACTAGCAAAACTCAATCAAAATCTGAAGACAGAAAAAGATATTGGTTCTACTGGGACTCAAACCCAGATACCTTAGCGTTCATGGCCAATACTCTACCATTAATTAATTATTAATTATTATTAATTAATGACATTAATTATTATTATATTATTATTCATATTAACATATCCTGAAGATGATTACATTCTTATTGAAACATGTCGATATTGTTTATTAAAAAGTGGTTTATACAAAGTTATCTGTTATTAATTAAAAAGAAAATAAAGTAAATTTTTCACAATGTCATATCTAAAACAGTAAAACTTTGAATCTCTTTATTTACGTAAATGTAATTATAATTTTGAGGGTTCATTTTAATTTGGCACTTATTACCAGTATATTACAAATTTCAAATATATCCACCCCAAAAATATGTACATAAATGAAATCAATAAAAATATTTGAAAAATAAATAATTGTTTTTAGGCTTCTATCTAGAAAAGGTGCTGTATTTTATAAAAATTACAAAATATCAATTTTACCAAATTTCAAAATCAGACAAAAGAGCTTTTAAAACCCAAAAACAGTATATTTTCTCATTTCAGTAAGGTTAATAAAAATTAATTAACGTTATTTCAGAAAATGTTCAAACGTGTTCATTTGAACAAATCTTCAATATTAATAAAGCAGTCATTCGTTCTAACACTGAAATTGGTAATTATTATGAAGGTCGCATCATTCTTAATAAAAAAAACATTTTGAAAATCTTTTGATCACCGCCAAATTCGTTATTTTCACATCAAATTCTCCTTTTATGAAAAACCCCTCTGTATTTCCAAGTAATTAGCTTCATTAGAAGAAAAAATCTTAAGATCAGTTGAGTTGTTTTCCCAAATTATGTGACCATTAATTTTTATTTTAAAGAAAGAGCTTTCTTAACAGAACCAATTAGAAAAGGTTGAGATCTCTTCGTGTCTCCCTCGCACTGATTGCCTGAAGGGGAGAGGAAGGGGTGGCAATTATTCGGATAACTAAATATCGCCTTCTTTTCTCAATTATTTGGGTTCAACCCTCGGAACGAGTTCTTCATTTAAAGGACCGGGCGCTATTTAAAAGTCGACAATTTCATTAATCCGCTACTAAGTCCGCTGCTTTAACGAATTACCCACTAAATTTATACTGAGAATAAGGCTTTACTGCATTAACATTGCCGCTTCCGTTTTTAATTTAGTGTAACGCTCATAATCACTTAACAGTTTATATTATTGCTTACTAAAATCAGTGATTTTACAGAGTTCAGGTACAATTAGACTAGTTATTTTTTTTAACGTTAGCTGTAAAACAAAAAAATATATCATACTGCGATATTTATAAAAGTAGCAAAAACTATCAAGCGGTGAGAGTAGAGGTTATGATATAAGCGTATTTTAATGATTATCTCCATACAGAGCAACAGAGCTTTGAATACGCATATCATTCGTAGTAAGCATGTTATAATTTATTGTTTATATAGGTAAAATACTTATATTGTAGTTAAAATAGCACTTTTATTTATATTATCAAACTAAATAACCATAATAATAATAATAATAATTGGACAATTTGTAGAGCGCCGTTTTTGTGAAAAATCACCTCAAGGGCGCTTCATGCTTTTTCTCCGCAGGAGTAGGCAGAGAGGAAGCACCTACAAACAACTATGTCTTGGCACAGACCCATGCTTATTTCGCATTCATACATCGTCTGATACATACTCTTCTGTTAATCTGAATCTTGATATAATTTATCGCAATATCTCAACTATAAATGTGCAACTGCTAAGCTTACAATACAGTATATTACAATACAGTCATCAATTTACACGCGATTATATTGTGTAAGAACCATAATATATGTATTTTTTAGAAAATATCTGTATTCATTGCAGAGTTTATTTTACAATAGTTGAGAATTTTTTAACCACCATTTACATGCTCGTGTTGTGATGGTCTAAAATAATATAAGAAAATAAATTAAAACTTTATTCACTTATTTTATTAGTGTCAGCCTATTAAGGCCGCTTTCAGATTGTTCTAGTGACTGTGATTACCAGTGATATTCAGACTGGTCTGCGCAGTAACCTATTTGATTTAAATTATTTTAACAGTTATTATATTCGTAGAATCATAATGATTCAAGATTTAATTATTTTCTGGATTATAGTATCAATACGATTCAAAATCCAATTAAGAAGATGCAAATAAAATTTCAGTGCTGTACGATATCTTAATTAATTAAATTAAATAGCATTGAGCAAAAAATGGACTGCATCAAAGAGTACGTTGGAAATAAACACGTTTGCAGGGAGGATTCTGACTGCGTCAAGGCATTACTCTGAGCATAAAACATCTCTTTTCATCATGTTTTTTTAAGTCTGTAGCTATCCTCAAGAACGCTAAGTTTCCTGAGAACCTTAATGAGATTGCTTTTTTTCCTTTGATAAACAAATTCCGTTGAAACTTGTTGAATGCTGTCTTGGTGCAAATGAGAAGATCCCTCCTCTTCACATTGCCCGTCCTACCCCCCGGGTAGGGGTTGAAAAACTTTTACAAACATAATTAAATAATCAGTGATACCTTTTGGATTCACGAAAATTTTATTTTTTCCTTAAGGCCTGATGGTACCTGCTCAAAAAGAAGAAAAATAAGAGAAATGTAAATACGAATATTAGAGAGAACGCGCTAATATTAAAAACGACAATAAAACACGACTCGTTTAAAATACAGCAAAAATCACGAGGGGAATATCTAAAACAGCATTTAAAGAAACACTGGTAATTTACTTATAAATGGTAAAATAACTGAAAGAAAGTTTTAATAATAATTTTTGGACCATACTATGCTATTTTTTTTCTATCGAAGGAATTTAATTTAATTGCCGAAAATATGTAATAAATCGGAAGAAATAACTTAACCTTCGACGTGCCAATAAAAAAAACTTGTGTTGAAATTCGGGGTCACTGAGATACACGACTCAATTTATAAAAAGGAAAGTTTTGTAGGAAAAAAAAAATATTAACATTATAAAATCACTATTTAAGTTGGCGCATGGAAGATGGTAATTTCTGAGATTTTAGTCAACATTTTTGGCAACGGGAAGGATTAACACGTTTATTAATTTTTTATTCTTCTATAGACTGTTAAAAATTCTAGCCGTTAATTATTAATTTATTTATTATTATTATTTAATATAAGCGGAGTGGCATATCGCACTAGAGTTCCAATTGTTCCTTACCTCCTGGAGCCAGTGATACTAAGGAATTGGGGTATATTGCGAAGCTGAAGGTAATAGGGAGGGAAGTAGATGGGAGAAAGGAAGATTGGGAAGTTCTTGGATCTGCAGATCTAGCCACCGAACACGGCTAAATCCATTTGAAAAATTAAAAAAAATTAAGTTAAAAATTTAAACTTGATACTTATTTTAATTGTTATCTCTTAATTCTTAGATTATACCAAACGTATTTTTAATTTTATTATATGTAAAAGCCCTAATTGGGCGTATACCAATAAATAAATAATTTCAAGGAAAGTTTCAATTCTGAATGGTAGTTTTTCTCCAGGGTAATACTGAGTGTCTTCCCTTAAAAGACCCTCCAAACACGTCCCCAATGATGAAATAGAACCTGTGGATTTTTTTTAGCTTGGAATCCTGTGTGGAGCTAATGGAAAAAAAGAATTTAGTATTTCAGTACGCAGTTATCCATCACATTTACATTACACCATACTACAAACATATCTATGAACATAAAATGAAAAATATTTCGATAACACAATTACTTCTGTAAAACATATCTTGCTAACTATTTTTATATGACTAACATTAGATTGTCGAATAAGATTGTAGTAAAAGATTTAAGTAAAAGCAAACCAATCTCCGCTAAAACGCATTACCGTTGTAAGTTGAAAAGCTCGCGTAACAAAGTTCACGAACCCTTCCCCTAAAACGCCCGGAATTGTCTGGTTAAAGAGGAAGAACGGAATTTCGTGTAAGTACACAGACTGGCTGATTTGTTTGTCTTTTTTTATGCGATTTGAATAATGAGCTTCGTTAAACATAGGGTGTCAATGTTGAGTTTGTAAACCAGGCTCTGTGTAAATATGTAGGCATCAGCTTATGAGGCACTCGAGGGTATGTTATAGTTATATTGGTATTACCTTTGCGATTTTCGATGAAAAGGGTAAGGCTATAAGGTTTAATTATTTGGGTGAAAATAATTTATATTGCATTAAATCTACTGAGAATGAATGAGTAATTTTTTATGTGTATCATTTAACTTTTGGTCTTTTTATTCCTTTATATTTTCATAGTTTGCATAAATAAAACATACGAGTAATGCAAAACATGTTTTGCATGGTAATGCGCGTTTTCATCAAGCGTCAAAATATCCCCGACAAAATATCCTGCGGACAAAATATGTTACAACAAAATATCTACTAAAACCTAACCAAACCTTATTTTGCATTTCACTATTTTTGAACAATAATTTATTTGTCATTACAGCATGTCTGTATTATTTTTGTCCCATTTTACTATTTTTGAACAATAATTTATTTGTCATTACAGCATGTCTGTATTATTTTTGTCCCATTTTACTATTTTTGAACCATAATTTTTATTGTCTTTACAGGATGTCTGCATTATTTTAGTCCCATTTTTTGTTAGGTTAGGTTATGTTTTAGTAGTTTTTTTGTTGGGGGATCTTTTCTACGTAGGTTCGCGAGGTATTCAAATAAAAATAAAATACATTTACATATCTATGGTTTAGAGTTAAACTGTGGTAACTACAAAAATATCAAATATGAGTTAAAAATATCAAACTGATGGATCTAAAAATTCAAGTGTTATTTTGAGTCAAAATTTGATAGCTCTCCGATTTGAAATAATAAAGTTAGGTATTTGCGTATCTCGGAGGTGTCGAATAGTATTGATATCAAAATATCGTAACAGCTATTGTAACACTTTACATTTGCCAACTGATTTGAAAGAATCTTACTAATATTATAAATGCGAAAGTTTGTATGAATGGTTGGTTGGATGGTCCTTACTCTTTCACGCAATAAATATCGAATGGAATTTAAAAAATCTTTCACTAATCGAAAGCTACATCATTTGCAAGTAACAACGGCTTTATATATTGGTAAGCTCTGGCGTTATGAATGAGCTGTGACGTTATAAAATTATGTATCATACGTTTTCTGTCCCTAACAAAATCGAGTTATTGCAAACGTCAAAAAAATTGTTACCTTGGAAACAATTGTTTTTTTTTTTAAATTTTAGGCTTAAGAAGAGTGCTTTGTTGTAATTGAAAAGAGTACTTTTTTGGCGTCGTAGTTAATATCTACATATCTCTAAAAATGTTCATTCTCCGAACAAAAAGCATTACGTTGCTATAAAGCATAGCGTTTGAAGTGGACTGTCATTTTCTTATTTTTTTAGGTTACTCAGGATTCAAATATGAATAAAATACTAATAAAGGGAGTAGGTACTTAAAATAAATTAATGTCTATAATTTAAATATTTTATAAAATAGAATTTTCATTTGCGAAATGTCATTCTCAAATTTTGAAATTTTCTATTAAACAATAATTATTTTCTATTAGACAAAACAGCAAGAATAATAAGAATTGTGCCAATAATTATGCCAGTAATTTCCCACTAATACTATGCGAGCGAAGCCGTGGGTAAAAGCTAGTAATAAGTAATATGCTGTTACCACGTTTTGATTCTAAATAACTATGGAGAGTTAATTTTAGTTTGAAATGTTAAGTTTTGCTGTCGAAAGCCATAATGTTCCTAAAATAAACCATTTATATTTTAAATATACTTTAAAAGAAGTAGAATTCAAAAGGTTTCAGTGCCGTAGATCTCGGCTAATATTAGTTCAACAAAATTTTGTTCAGCCGAGGTATCAAGCTGACTTGCCTCCAAAATCAAATAAAGTTAAGAACTTGAAATCAATATGCTCATCAGATTTAATATGCAAAAATAACACCTATTTTACAAAGCATTAACCCTTTAGGCAATTTTTTTTGCTTTTCAGAACAACTCATATAGATCTCTTGGAAATCGTTGTGTCTCCCTTACTATCGTGGTTAGAAATATTATAATCTAATGTTGTTAGAAAAAAAAACATCGGGCTTTATATTCACATCTAAAAATAACCACAAAATAGTTCAAATCTACACCTTTATGAAACGAAAGTTTCTGACCGCGATTAAAAAAAAAAAATTAAAACTTTGTACATATTTTATTAATTATTTTTACATGGAATGACAAAAAGTGAGTTGATGATAACATTTATAATTTTATTTACCAGATAAAATTTAGGTGCGTTTTTATTTTTTTCGTTATCAGTAAGTATAGTTAGAAAATAAATAAGGTGAGCTTATTAATACTTTTTTAATACTAGAGGAGACCAATTCGTGGATGTAGATAATGAAAGTCAAATTGAATAATCTGCACGTATTTAATTTTATTCTGAGCGTGCAAAAATTTTAATTTATGTTTGAATAAAATAAGTTACGCAAAAAATGGTTTTACTTCAATTTTATTCATTAATACAATAAATCGATGGATTTACACCATCTCAAATTGATGAAAATATTATTTAGTTTTTTGTAGAAATGTTGCATAAGTGTCATTTTCAAAAATAATTTGAATTATCCATCTATTATAGACATGATAGAAAATTTTATGAACACATTAAAAAAATGTTTCTATTATAAAATGATGTTTTATCTTCAGGGACAAACCCTGTGACCAAAGATGTGAAAGATTACATGAACTTTGTTAAAATATGGTTTAGGTATCATTTGCTTAAAGGGAGCTTATAAACAACAATATTTAAAAAATAAAATATAAAAATACATATTATTAAAGCTTAAAAAACAACTTTTGAAGTGGTGTATAATAAGCTAGATATAGCTCAAATACTTAATAAATTAATAAATTTGTACCACGAAATTTTCCACTTTTTAATTCAATTAAATATCTTTGCCTGAAGCCGCACTTTGACATTATTTTAAACTAGCTTTTACCCACGGCTTCGCTCGCATAGTATTAGTGGGAAATAACTGGCATAATTATTGGCATAATTCTTATTATTCTTGCTATTTTGTCTAATAGAAAAATTATTATTGTTTAATAGAAAATTTCAAAATTCGAGAATAACATTTCGTAAATAAAAAAATCTATTTTGAAAAATATTTAAATTTTAGAAATAGAAATTTATTTTAAGTACCTACTCCCTTTATTAGTATTTTTTCATATTTGAATCCAGAGTAACCTAAAAAAATATGAAAATGACAGTCCACTTCAAACGCTATGCTTTATAGCAACGTTATGCATTTTGGTCGGAGAAAAAACATTTTTAGAGATATATAGATATTAACTACGACGCCAAAAAAGTATTTTTTTTAATCACAACAAAGCACTCTTTTTAAGCCTAAAATTAAAAAAAAACATTGTTTCCAAGGTAACAATTTGTTTGAAGTTTGAAATAACTCGATTTTGTTAGGGACAGAAAACGTATGATACATAATTTCATAACGCCACAGCTCATTCATAACGCCAGAGCTTACCAATATATAAAGCCGTTTTAATTTGCAAATAATGTAGCTTTCGATTAGTGAAAGAATTTTTAAATTCCATTCGATATTTATTGCGTGAAAGAGTAAGGACCATCCAACAAACCATCCATACAAACTTTCGCATTTATAATATTAGTAAGATATACAAGAACCAAAAAAAAAGAATCATTTGTTGGTTTACCAACAGTCCTGCCATAGGTCACCCCAAATGGCCCAAATGGTTCGCTACGTTTGGTAACTTAGCAGGGGTGCCTGGGTTTATGGAGTTAGATTTGTCTTCAATATTGATAGCCAATGCGTTTTTCCATCTACTGCAGATCGGGAGATATTGGTTGAGGGAGACCTAACCTAGACCTCTCCAACCGGGCTCCCTCGAACCATCGCCTTGCACTGCAGAGGGAAGAATGACATGTTGACCTACGGAATCCTACCAACCCTTCATTGCTTTTTTCTTTACAGAACTTCCTCTTTTTCCTTTCCCTAAAAATACTATTGACATAACATCCATAAAAGATGATATTGGCCCTGATGGAATTTTTTTTTCCTCATGGCCTCCTATGTGAAGCTATTATAAAAAAAATGTGAAAATTGTTTTGGCGATGGTTTTTGGCGCATTCCCAACAGTTGACATTTTGTAGTTACCACAAACGGAGACAAAAAGCATTTAATACTCACTTAAAATACCACCTTCTCTTCTCCACGGTTTTCAAACCCACAAAGTAAAAATATATACTTTTATTTCACCAAATAAAAGGAAAATGAACTCACCCACAAAGGTAAATTTCAATCTCCTTGCGCCAAATATGTTAAAAATGTTACCCCTCGCAAACACCCATCGTCCCACACTCAATATCCCACATCCCATAACCCAGACCCCTTCGCCCACACTCAGAGTGGGTACAATAACATATAATGTAGGTAGGGATATTTCCCTCACTGTTGTTATTATAGCGGACCTCGCTAGGGACTGTCCCCTGTCGATACAGGACCAATTTTCATATTATTTATTTCTGAACGTGACGGCATTCTACGTGGGAAAACAACGACACGGTTAAATGAATAGTCACATTAAATGCTAGAGGGGTCTTTTAGCTAGTTTAACGAACATTACCAGGGATAATAATAATAATCCTATCTTTTGGGTAGATAGAATACTCTACTTTAGTTTTAAATAGGTAATATGACGTACAAGGTCTACCAGCCTTACTGTTTAAAACCTGAGGAATAGTTATGAGACAGGCAAGGTTATTTTTATTTTTATACTAGATGAAATCCTTGGCATTTCTTCGGGCTTTATGCAGGCTTTCAAAATCATATGTATATAGTAATTTTTCTATTATTTTGAAGCTCAAATATGAGAAATTTCATCAAGAAGCATCACAATTCTGCTTTAGAGGGTAGAAAAGAGAAAGGGGTGGTATTAAGAAATCTCATTTATATAGTGATCTTCGTCAATCTCCGAATAAAATTGTAGATTTACGTAAAAATCAAATTTGATGACACAGTCACTCTACTTTATATAAAAAAAGATAGATGAGCAACACGTAGGAGTCCCAGAGGAAAAATGATTTTTCTCGTAGACTATGTCATCTTTGGGGATGCTATGTGAAGGGTCCTCTTACCTAGGTCCTGGGAATATGAGGGGTGGGTAGTATTCTGGAGGTCAGCGTGTCTAGGAATTACAGATGAATGAATTCACCCCTTCCACTGCGATGCAAGACAATAGGTAGAAAGTCTGGCTGGAGAGATATAGAGTCTTCCCCAACCGGCCTGTCCTGATTCGGCCTGCCTGAATTTGATATGCAGATGTCTCCACCACCAGAAGAAAACTCAACCCATAAACTCAGGCACCCCTGTTAATGCACCAAACTTAGGGAACAACTCGGGGTGACCTTCAAAGAGATATTGGTTATTCAAATCCGCCTCCTAAATTGAATGTTTAAAAAAAATCCTATTGAACTATGTGAGTTATTACAAAAAATATTAGTTCTTGCTTATTTTTTCATACTTTATATTTTATGAAAATGTTTCATTAAGAAATCAAATAACAAGTCCTTGCTAAGGTGTTCAAAATTCCCAACTTGCAACATCGTCAATATTATCATATATTTCTAATTAATATGCCAATCTTGTACTTTCTGTATCATTGGTTGGATGTATTTTCATTTCGTGGAGTAGAACCCTAGGGCCAAAGCGTGGTCCTACACATACCCATTAATTAATGAAAACCTAAATCGACGGATATTTTGTGTTTGCGTATTAATGAATAACTAATATGGATTTTACTCTCCCGGTCATTTAGGCACATGGAAGTGTTATTAAAAGGACCCGTATATTACATGAGAAAATTCGCATTGAATATTGTGATAATATTTCAAATAATATTTTGGAGATAAATCATTAAAAACAATATCATTGTAATTAAAAATACAATCACTTAGATTTTTGCAAGGTTAGTATCCCATTTTCTAATAGTCTCTTGACTTAAATAATCAAAGTTTGGGAGGTTAACCTGGCTAAAGCCGGGCGTATTTGGAAAAAACCGCGCGAAATTAGCTTTTTCCCACTCCGGAAACAAATCGTAAAAAAATATATTTATACGAAAATGAACTGATTTTTTTATTTTTACACAAACCTGAATAAACTCTTTACGTGAAAAAAATAATTCAAGGATGTTTTCGGACAAGTTATGACATTGGTACGTCTTTGAAGTTTACACTGGTTTACCTATACAAAATGACAGTTGAAGTGACGCCGAGGTCGCCAAGATAATTTTTGTAATTTATTCCGAGAGGCTAGGCGCTATGTGGCTTTTTGTTACGTCAAGAACGAGAATGGCCCAAACCATTCAGACCTTGTTCTTCATACAATTTCTTTATGCATAAGGGTCAAAATCGCATCCAAAAAAGTTTTTTTTTTAAATTCCTACCGCGGCCATATATGGCCTACCGGCGGTAGGAATCCTAGCCAGGAATCAATAAAGGGTACTCTTCATATGGAATATTACTTCAGCAGTGATATTTCATTAATTGGTAGTCTGATATACTGTAATTAAATGTATATTTTTGACTAATATTATAATAAATTCGTGGATACTTAAGAATCAAAGATTCAGGAAAGATTTAACGATTTAAGCAGCGATCTCAATATAATATCAAATCAAATATCTGGAAAAACTCTCGACTCTGTGCAGAAGATGGCTGTCCGTTTGATAGATTCTCCTATCTCAGCACAGGCATCTTGTGAGAATGTTGTACTTGTTCCACCGATATGGTGGTTGGGCCGATAGCTATACGCATTCTCATTGCGATTGCCCGGTGATCTATGGAATACCTTCTCTGGCTATTCTTTTCTTTTCTTTTTAAATATTTTATTTTCTTTTTGCTTTTGTAATTATTTACATTATAACATAAGCATACAACTATTTTTTCCTCATTACTTCTTTTATTTTCAGAAGGTTTCTTCGACTGGTTACAGCCGCTATTTTTCTTTTTCTTTTACTAACACTATTATCTCTATTTTTATGTAACCCATTTCAGAAGAATTATTCCACGGGCTGCTACTTCTATTTATCTTTTGTATAATTTTAATGTAAGTACTTGCATACTGCTTACTAACCCCATATACATGGATATTGGAGGGTCTAGAGTCGTTTAAATAAATGTAGCTTCGTTGAATAAATAAGTAGAGTCTTGATGTGTGCGGTGAAGGAGGACACCATATGTTTCCTTATAACGCCGTTCGGAAAGTGGTGGGGTCCCCTCCAATGTTCCACCGATATTTCAATGGAAGATGCTTCGAGGAACTAGCATCATTGTCGGCACCGGTGGACAACCGGTAAAGACATGAAACGTGGGTCCAACATTTATGTGAATATAACTAGGTATTTATAGGGGAAACCACTTTTCGTAAAATATTTTTTTTCATAAATGTACAAATGGGGTCATAAAGGTACAAAGATGGAACAATTTATAAATATATAATATTAAACAAGTAAGTTATTACGAAACTAGAATAGAATAGAACCGGAAATCAAGACTTTTACAACTTTACAACAACTTTTTAACAACTTTAATTTAAAAGGCGTTATAGTCCAAGAGCCCGTGACGATTAGACCTTTGTTATTCTCGCACGAAATACATGTCTACAGAAACACAAAAACAATATATCAGCTTTGTGAAATAATTAAATTTGTGCCTATGTTATGTAAATATATTTATTTATGAATACGGCACAAGTGTCCCAATTGCTCACAACCACCTGGTGACAGCGAGACTATGGCTTTCCAAATTGAGTTATGTTGTGAGGCTGAAGATAATTGGGGAGGGTAAGGAGATGGATAGAGGAAGGTGAGGAAGTATTTGGCTATTCAGATCAAGTCACCAAACACGGCTTAGCGAATTCAAGCAAAATTTCAATAAGAGCAAGAAAAAAAACTTTCTTTTGAATATTTAAAAAAGGGTGTAAAGATTTTTTATCATTTTACTTCCATTTTGTTGTACTATTTGGCTACTCCAATATTAAAAACATAAAAAAATATTTCTCATTCTCGTTGAAAATATAGCATAAAAAAACTGTAACATTTTTGTATTTGGCAAAAGTTGTGCAATTTTAATAGTATCGCGTCGGTGCCATAGAGATATAGGTACTATAGAGGCGCTATCCCGTACATAATTCTCCGAGATTCGTGTTCAAATCATGCACGAACAGGCCTTCGAGAAAGTGAATTCTAACTGAAGCCACCGCGTCGAAAGGCTCGGCCGTCAGTCGGTCCTTTCCTTTAACTCAAGCCCATGGTTTCATCCTTTTCCATCCTACTTTGATACGTCACACGCCAGCCACGGTCGACGGTTGTTGTTGCTGTTGTACTAATATAGAAATGGAGGTACTTACCTACGATTCCGTTGAATCAATTTATTCGCTAAATGTCTCATCTATGTATATATATCAATGGTCGGTGCTGACAATTGGAGACTTTCACCGCATTAATAATAGTAATAAAAAAACATATTTCTGCTTTGCAGGCATTAACAAAATATTTATATTTAAATATTTGCAGGCTTAACAAAATTTATTTTCTTGAATCCTTACGAGATACGTTTACTATCCACCATCACCAAAACATTTATATGCTAAAACACGTGTGCAAAACTAATGATCTTCCTCTCCAGTAGATTTGTTATTATTACTCCTCTCCGCTAAGGATGTAAGATGGTAGGACGAAACCGGGGAAACTTTGGCTTACTTAATTTTATAAAACAACACTTTAGTAAAGTGGCGGAAGTTTTTCACCGCTCCCCCCCACTCGCAGCCGCAACTAGGGGTAAGTTGGGAATCGCCCCGGGTACCAGAAGAAGTAAGGGGGTGCACTCGTGGGCCTGCATACAAATCCAGATCATACGTGGAACGTTGAGCAGTGAACACAGAACAGTGATACCGCAACTTTTATCTTAAGAGTTTGCGATGCAACAAACTGAAATAAACACACTTTTTGTGGTGCTGTGTTTGATACAACTGAAATAAGTGTTTTTTGGCTTCGTTTGTTTGTTGCAACAAAAAGTTTTTTTTTCATTCCTTTTATTGTTACAATTGAAATAAGCAGTTTTAAAAAATTATATTATTTGATACAAATCAGGTTAACTGTAAGTAATAAGCGAATATGCTTTTTATTGTTATTGCAACTTAAAAAAGCATTTGTTTGTACTCTTTTGCATGATATCTAAAATGTAATAAGCACTATTTTTTCAGTAGTTCATTTGATATATTTTTTTGTATTCTGTTATTTGATACCTACTCGTTTATAATGAGCACTCTTTTTGCAGTAGTATGTTTGAACAACTGAATTAGGTTTAGGAGGTTCGGTTTTGTCTGGAGCTAATGTTGATGAAATTGAAATAAATAAATTTTTATTTTGATTCTGTTGCTTTGTGCCTTCAATCGTAACAAGCACTCTTTTGGCAGCTGTTTTGTTTGATACAACTGTATATTTTTTGTATTCTGTTATTTTATATTTAAAAACAGAGCACTCTTTTTGAAGCGATATGTTTGAACGGCTGAATTAAGTTTTTTTTGTTGCATTCTGTTATTTGATACAACTGTGACAAGTACACATTATGTGTTCGTTCATTTGTGAAATAAGTATTATGGTGCTAATAATAATTTTAGAAACAACTCCACTGAAATTAGAGTTTATTTAGTCTATCTGTTATTTTTTTTACATTAACTCCACACAGGAGATTCCGAAGAAAAAATCTCTAAGAGCCTAGTTCATCTTTGTAGATGCTGTGTAGAGAATTTTTTCGAGGAAAGGAAGGCGAAGAAGTTATTGGCAAGGGATCTGGGGGTTAATGTGTCCAGGAGTGATGGATGTATGAATCCTTAACCTCGCACTGTGGTGCAAGGCAATGGCGGAAAAGAGTCCGGATAAATAGGTCAAAAAGTCTTCCACACCCAGTATCGTCCGTTCCGGCCCACCAGGCAGTAGATGGGCAATCGCATCCACCGTCAAGGCTTAGACAAGCCTCACCCCGTGAATCCAAAAAACCAAGTCACCAGACGTAGCGAACCACTTAAGGTGATCTATGAATGGTTCAGTTCGAATCCAATAAATGGTTCCCGGGGCGGCGGGCGCGGTACCCATACCCGTCTACCAAATTAATTAATAAATATTAATTAGGAATTATTTTAACCATTGTTTTAAAACTGTTTGACAATCATGAATATGAATAATTGTTCCCATCCAGAAGATCTATAAATAATTTATGTTTTACGTAACTGAAAAAAGGTTGGACTTAAACATTTACGGAACAGGTTTATACGAGGTTTTCTCAATAAAGGTAGTGCTTTCAAAAGTACATAGCTTTATTATTAAAGAGAACCGCGCAGTGTCTGAGATTGTTGGGAACTTTCAGGCGATAATACTAAATATAATGTACACTTCTGAAAGTCAAAGGTTGAACGGTTCATTTCTTTCAGCTGGGAATAAGAGGAAGACATGCAACCCGTATTGGAAAATACTCATTTTCTTCTTCCTCTGATCTCTTAGTGCTTTAAGGATATTGTTGTATTAAAGTTTGGCTAAGTAAGTTAAAGGCTATCTTTAAAAATAATTTTATCTCTTGGTATGCCATTCTGCAATCTGGAACCTACTCCTCAATACGCTAGGGGTAAAATGCCGATCGCCTGCCGTATGCCTGTTGACAATATTTTAGTAATAACTGACTTGTTTTTTGACAAACTATGTGTTTATAAATTGTACCATCTCCCCACATATAATAAATCAATATATATTATAAAAGAAAGTGTATAATGAACGTGCCGCTATAACTTAGAAATGAGTCCCGTTACGACCAAGGAAGTTATATGGTGTGGTAGCCCTCTATCCCCTATCCATGAAAAACGTTCCCGTTTTTACCTGAAGCACGTGCAATAGATATAAGGGCTATAAGTTTCGCCCTCTATAAATTTATAGAATAGCTTAGAACATTCTAGAGTATTCGAGAGCATTCCAGAACATTTCAGAACATTCTGGAAAGTTGTGGAATGTTCGGAAATATTCTGGAACATTCTGGAACATCCTGGAACATTCCATAACACTCTCAAATGTTGTGGAATGTTCTGGAACATTGTGGACCATTCGGAGCCTTTTTGTATGGGTGGGGCTAGCCATTGGCAATATCCATCGTGCGTTCGAACGTCAGTTCGCATAACATCTCCCTGAGCGAAGCCGGGTAGTCCAGCTAGTGTGTTTATAAATTTATAAAAAATGTGTATTTCTAGTTTAAAAACATATGAGGTAAATAAAATCAACAAAGGTACCTATAAAAAAGTTTCATGACTTTGTGTGGTAAAACTTTTTTTATAAATAGGTAGGTAACATAACATAATACCATAAAATAATATTGTGACTTGTCAAGAACAAAAAAAGCAATAAATAGGCTTCCGACTGGAATGCAGTATTGAATAAATACATCAACATTACTTACACAATCGGGCGTAATTCATCTGACAGATTACTGCATACCTAGCAGCAACCCACAATGCGCATGAGGCGGAAACTGGCCCTATGTGAGTGTTGGGGAATGAGGAAATGTCAGGGGGGCCACGCTTGATCGAGTTTATCCTTTGGCGCAAAAATAACACATCACTTCATCTCACAATTAGTTGTGCCTGACGGAAGGTTAATTTTCTGTATATTTTACAGGATTTCATTTATTATAATCCAAACTCTCTTACTGTCGTTTTCAGAGTCATCAATACATTTATCTTTAGTGTTTTTTTTATGGGAGAAACGAATTTATTTTTTTATTCTCAAAAATGACTATTTAATTTCGGGTCTAGTGATTTCTTATTAGTTTCTTTTTGTAAAGCCATTCTATTTTCATATATTCACCAACTTCAGATTTCAAAGTTGAATCTTGTGTATTGTCTTTGAGTTAAGGGAAAATATTTAAAGAGGACGTATACTTACCACTTAAGAATATACCTTATCTGCAGATAGAAACAGCTTTAAACAGTTTATACAAACATAAATAATAATAAAAAAAAAAAAAAAAAAAAAAAATAATAATAATAATAATAACCATAAATAAAATGTTTATCATTAATAGATTATAAATATATTTATAAAGAAAATAGAAATATTTCGCGATTAAATTTACACGACGAGAATGCCAGCTTTCTTATAAACACCAACCAGGAATTATTAGATTCCTGGTCAAATAAAATTCTTCACGCAAAACACTTCAACTATCTCAACCAAACATATGGTTGATTATTGGAGAGTTGCGCGCAGAAATAGAAGGATTTATGCTTGCCATTCAAGATAAAGTCATTAATACTAAAAATTATAGGAAGCATATCATCAAAGATACAAATCAAATTGATGATTTATGTAAAAAATGTTTGGCTTTTCCGGAAACTATAGAACAAATTATATCATATAAAATAATATATAGTATAATATAAAGTATATTTGCGGCACGTTCCAGAGTGGAAGATACTATCAGTATCGCCCTGGTGTAAGACCACCATTCAGAATTGAAACGTTGCTTAAAAATGGCTTTAGCCGTGTTTGGTGATCACATCTGAATAGCCAGGTACTTCCCAACCTTCCTCTTCCCCACCTCCTTCCCCTCCCCACTACTTTCAGCCTCACAACATACCCCGATTGGGGATACCATAGTCTCATTGGCTCCAGACGGGAGCAGTTAGGATTCTTGTGCGGTATTCACTGTAAAAAAAAAATATATATATATCGGGATGTTCTGTATTAGCGCCGTACGAGTATACATTGAGGCACAATCAAGTTTTAAAAATAATTCACCAATGTTTTTTAATTAAACATAACTTGATTGACTGTCGTAATGTACCATATTATGAATATGAACCAAATTTGTTTTTAGAAAATGAATTTTATAAAATTTATTACGATAAAACTATTCTAACTGACAGAACAATTAGTCATAATAGACCCGATATAGTTTTACATGACAAAATTTAAAAAAATAACTTATATCATTGATGTCGCTATTCCAAATTCTTGTAATATTCAGAAAACTGTTTCTGAAAAAAAAAAGAAAATATACAGATTTAGGAAATGAGATTTAAAGAATTTGGCATTCTCAGACTATAAAAATATTACCATTTGTTATTTCGGCTACCGGCATTATACCTAGCTCTCTTATTCAAAATTTAGGCGTATTAGATTTGTCGAAGAATTTATATATAAAAATGCAAAAGTCAGTCATTTTAAATACATGTAGGATTACGAAAGATTGTTTAAAAATGTTTATATTGAGGGATCACTAGGATTTATCGGACCAGTTAAGATTTCATCAGAGCCGAACCCTCTGATATGAAAATATCTGGAGTCGGTGAAATATTTTTCCATTATATTTCTGGTGGATTGACGTATTGTTCTTGTATTGTTTTGTATTTATTATACTTATATAGTGCTTATAATCATTTGTGGAAAGTGTGTGGAAGGGTTTAGTCTTTTATTTGGGAAAGATTTAACCCGGACATAAATAATAATATAATATAAACAGCTTAGATATACTGATAATTGTACATGGTTTTCAATATATTTGTCTAATGCCATTCCAAACTTCGAATTAAATATTTTCCTTTAAAATATCAAAATCAAAAATGATTTAAAAGATTATGAAAATTCGTCTTTGCAAACTTTGACACCTCAGAACATGGTATGGCGAAGTTAGAACCCTATCCAACTAAAGCGATGAACTATGCTGCACCTCGTTAAAACGATCAACTGTGAGATACAAACCAAATGATAATTGCAAATGTTAGAACCTTGTAAAATAAATGAAAGCTTTAAAAACTTTATGTTAGAACTTTGTCGTACAAGTATATATGGAAATACAACGCAGATGGCTCTGAAAATTATACGTGTTATCAAGAAAAAGGTTTGTATACATGAAAGAAATTACGAAAATAATCTGTTCTCACAGAGTATAAAATAAAAATTCATACGAATGAACTAGCTGTTCATTACTGTTCATTTTGAGAGCGGTGTAAGTTTTAGTAGCCGAAGTAAGCGAAGGAATTATTCAAAGTTTCGGCTGCATATTTCAGACAGGGTTTATTACACCAGGAGTTATCAAAGCATAGCTCGAAAGTTTATTTTAAAACTTTCCACCGCTCTGCAACAAAAGCGCACATGCAACTTGTTCAATTTATTTATGAATGGGTAGAGACAACACTACGATTATTGCTGTGTTCATTCGCAAAACAACAAAGAAAATCAGTATTATTTAAGTTGACTAACTCTCTAACGATTTATCGAACAAAAACCATGGACTTAAAATATTACATACAGGCTATAAGGCATCACAGATAAATAATTTAGAGATTTTAGAAATTAGAAAAAATGTAAATAATAAAGCAGACATAATTAATAAGCAGCAAATTTTTATAAACCCTCTTTTGAACCTCTTTCCACTTAACCGGTCTTTCTCTGCTAATGGCTTTGAAATCCCTAAATGATAAACTTTCCCCACTCTTACCCCTCCCCCTCCCTCCTACCCTTTCCTTCCGTGTGTCATCTATATTTAATTTTTAAGTTTAGTATACGTTTGATCCTGATGAAGAAAACATTGTTTACGAAACATGTTGATTATGTACCAATAAAAGTGATGTAAACAAAAATAAATAATGCCATCACAAAGTGAAAACCTTTCCGAAGAAATTTTCTTCGAAAAATTAAAATTGTTTTTTTTTCTTTGGTTACACACAGGACGTCCTGAAAAAAAATCCCTTAGCGCCCATGTCATCTTTGAGGATGCTAGGAAGAAAGGAAGTTCTAGGAAGGAAACAGGTATTAGGGGTGGGGAGGAACCTGAGGACCAGTGTTCTGAGCCATCGTCGAGAGAGTCCAGCTGATGAGGTCTAGATAAGGTCTCCCGCAAACAATCTCTCCCGATCCGGCCCGCCATGCAGTGGGGCGGCAAACGCATTTGCGGCCAAGACCTAGACAAACCTCACCCCCATGAACCCGGGTACACCTGCTATGTCACCAAAGTATTTGCCGATTTGTAAGAATGGCCGAGTTTGCGTGCTCAAAAGTGTTCTGAGATCCTTTTGGAGAAGGTCCGTTATATCTCATCTACATACGAATACCGGAAACTTAAAAGGGTGTATGTGCCATTTACAAAAAGAAGATAGATGGAAATTTAAAGTACGCTTAATCATTTAAAGAAAACCCTATTTTATTTTTATGCCAAATCAAGTGGGAGGGATGGAGACATAGGCTTTTCTTTTAATGTTTTATCATAGGTACTTTCTATTCCCGTCAACCTCCTTTTTTGTGAATGGCACTTACACCCTTTTACGTTTCCGGCATTCATATTACACACCTTGTCACATCCGAGCAGCTGAGTTTATAAACTCCATCTATCTAAAGAGGAAACTTGGTTTTTGCAGGTCTCAGAAGGTGGTGGATTTCAGCTCTTGTTCCGAAGAGAATCTTGGTGCTTTCTTTCCTCAGTATCCTGGCAAATCTGTGAGTAACTTTTTGAACCAAGTCGAAAGGCTGCGCTTTTTCAGCTTATGTAAAAAAGTGAAGGCTTTTACCTCGAGTTAAATTCTGTCTTCACTTATGGTGGGTTTGTTACTCATGATCTACTTGACATAACCACGTTTATCGGGGGTTTGCCCCAGGCTCGCATTTTAATTTCTTTCTGCGAATTCGTAATTGAATTATCATTTTTATTTCCATTCCTCACAAGGGAAGCGAGTTATTTATGTTTTGGATTACCTAATAATGACAGTACGTTGCCATAATTTTTTTAACGTACAACGCCTTTAAAATACTGTAATATGTTGTACAACTAAAGTTAGCGGTGAGCACCAGATTTTATTTTTATATACGATTATTTTTTACCTCTTCGGGAGGTATTTATTTAGAAATATCTTAAATATTAGTAACACGTTCTTCAAAATTAATTAAAATTAACCCGGCGGAAAGGTTGAATCTCCAGGCCTGCTAGGGTGAATTCGACCGTACGTCCATCCAATACGCCGTGCCGCGGGCGCATATTTGTTTACACGCTTTCTTCACTTACGTCGTTAAGATTCCCACATTATTTGACTTCTTCTTTTCTTTGATAGGGAATATTCGACAGTCCAATACACGGGTCGCGAGTCACAATTTGTATACACGGCTTCTTTACTTACTTTAATGGATCGGTTATTCACATATTACGGTCGCTCGGTCACTAACGTTTCTTTTTTACCTTTTTTAAACATCTGCCTTATGATGGACATTGTAACGTTGTCCAAAACTTTGGCTCAAGAAGGAGGAAGCGCGACACGCCATGATTCTCAAATAAATAATTATAATAATATATATTTATTTATAAATATATACTTTTCGATCACACTCCTACATGTCGCGACGGGGTAACGCGCTGTTTTGTGTGTTATCTTGCTGCTGGGACGAGACAGATTGCTTTCCGTGTAAACCGCAAGGCTTAACCCGATTTCCCAGTTGCTACGTGTAACGGATCAATACTTTAATTCTTTTTAATTTAAAAAAAATATCATTGGACAACAAACTGACATCTAAAATTTTTACTCCAAACATGCTCAGGAATCGCTGGATAAAATCCTTTGGGTAGGTGGTGTACATTGCACATCCTGTATATAAAAACAAACAATCAGTTGTTAATGTTATTTGCAACAATAAAATGAATAAAGAAGTAAATAAATTTTAAAAAATGTATTTTCGCTAAATGTTTAGAATTAAGGTGTATAAAAAAATTATCAAAATACAAATTTCGGTAGTTTGGGCATCCTGCGTAACTCTTGATGAATGAAAATGAATTAGCTTTGAATTTAGGTGTCAAATTTACAGACGGGTTGTTTCAAAAATTTCTGAAAAATTCATCATTTATTTGAAGTTAGTTTTTACCTACTCTGTAAGTTCTATTTAAGTTTTGTTATGAAATCATATACTAGATCTAGATGCTTCATAAAACTGAAATATTCACAGAAGTTGAAAAGAACTTTCACAGAACGTGAAAATTAACTTCAAATATTTGATGAATTGCTCAAATCTTTTGGCCAGAATTTACTTGCATATGTTTATGTGAACTTGTATGTGTTCTTAAGTGCCTGCATTGTGTTAGGTAGTGGGTGTGTAAGTGTGCATTGATTAAGTTATTAGTAATAATTTTCGTAAATTATGGCATTATCAATATGTACTTGTACACCAGTAATACATTTCATAATTTAAAAGATTCACGCTACTGCCAACGGTAATATGTTTCTTCTACGATTTGCAAAGAAAAATGTCCATTTTATATATAACTCTCCATTATTTTCTCTGACTCAATCTTGACGCCCCCTAGACCGAAACGCATCTTATTATTACTTTACATCTTTCACGAGACACGGGTGATATCACCACGTGACACATACAACCCTCAAGTGACCTCACTGTGCGTCAGTCTGATGATTCTACCCCCTCCTTTGAATAGCCACTGTGCGTCATCTTTGATTTTCACAAAATAAGATGATAAATATTAAATATTGGAAAACACTTAGAATGGGTATTTTATAGGATATTTTTTGAATTCTTTCCTAAGGTAGCGGGCAAATAAAAACGTTCGTGAATTAATCCATTTTTAAACTATTCTGTACATTGATGAGATTTCTGTTGTTTGAAAGCGATATTATTTTTATTTTAAAACAAAGTTGTTTTTACGTATTATTAATTTAAAAAAAGTAAGTACTTTTCAAAAACATCATTTTTGTGCCCTTTTACGAAGAGGAAGTAATAAACTATATTCTGAAGAAATTCATGGCTTAGGAGAAATACAACACAAAAGCGAATAATTGTTTTTACTGTCGAGTTTTTGAATATGCATTTTTTGAAAACTCAATCGCTACAACTGCAACTCAATCGTTATACACAGGAAAGCGACTTGCGAATTTCATTGGCGGTTCGCACACAGGCAACTTTCGTTTTCGAATAATTTGCGATATGTCAGAGCACGAAAACATTGATTTTATTCAGGAGGTTGATAAATTATTATTATATATTATGTTTGATAATTGATAAATTATTAATAAATTATATTTTTATCAAACAACCTGATATAATTACAGATATCGTAAAGCTTTTTTAAGTTATTTAACTAATTTTAGTTAGCGAATGGCCTAAGGAGTCCGCACATGTAAACGAAGTACGAATTTTAGACATTCGGCATATCAGCATACCTCTTTCCTTTCCCCATTACCTTCAGCCTCACAACATACCCTAATTAGGGAAGCCATAGTCTCACCGGTTTCAGACGGTTGGGAATAATTGGGAATCTCGTGTTGTAGGTACGTACATTTAAAAAATCAACATACTTTAAAACTTCCCACTTCCGCACTTTTCCTTTCTCATATATTTTCTCTTCCCACTATTTCAGCCTTCCCATTATTTTGATAAGGCAATTCGTGGTTTTAACACGCATCTGCCTCGGGAATCGTATTAAACAGTAAATAATAAAATCACTTTTTCAAATACAGATAACTTATTTTGCGGCAGGTTTTATTTAAAAATGAATAAAATACTTGATTTCAACCACTTTTCTTGTTTAAAAAAATCCAACATGTTACGTAACCAATGCTTACTTCTTACTTAGTGAAACCCCGATGAATTGCATACGGTATACGTTGTTATTTTTTGCACAATAAAAGCGGTTAATACTGTATTTTTTAAATTTTGAAATAATAAATTATTTAAAAATAAATATAACAAAATACCGATACGCTTTTAAATTTTCACGGCCAAAAGTATTTTCGTTATTTGTTTTTGGGGTGTTATGCCGTGTTGCGCTACTCCTTTTTTATTAATGATTAATTGGAGTTCTTCAAATTAAATGCAAAAGCAATTAATAAGTTTTTTGATTTCATAAAATAATTTTCTGCAACCCTGAAGTTCTTTCATAATCACAAAACCTTTAAAGGAGCATGTTGATTGTTAATTCTCTGATGAAATATATAAAAAAATTTAAAAAACTCCCACAAAAAAATATAAAACAAGCTCTTTTTGTTGTTCAACTGAATTCTCCAATTTAAACAAATAAACACCTAATTACGTTTCTCATCTCATCTGTTATTTGTATTTATATGTATAATGAAATCTCAGTAAACATTACCACAATAAAAAATCAACAAAAGTTGTCCCTAGAACGACGATAAGTAAATATTATTATTTTTTCTGACAATTTACTGAAGCAAAATTATCGGAAACAAGTAAAAATACCATGTACAAGTCTCGCAGGGAAGAACCAATATTATTTTCTATATTTTTATGGTGAGTTCAATTTTTTTATAATATTAGCTCCAAACAGGAGGCCATGAGGAAAAAATCCCATTAGGGCCTATGTCATCTTTGGGAATTCTCTATGAAGGGTTTTTTTTTCGAAAGGAAAAAGAGGAAGTTCTTGGAAGAAAAAATAATGAATAAGAAATGTTAATGAGTCCTGGATTGATGGTCGATGAATGAATCAATCTCTCCCGTTGCGATGCGGGGCGATGAGTTGAGATAATTTTGCTGGAGCGGTCAAAAGGTCTCCCTAAACTAGTTTTTCCCTATCCAGTCCGCCATGCAGTAGGTGAGCAAAAACATCCGCCGCCAAAACCTAGACAAACCTCAGCTCATGAATCCGGGCACCCCTGCGTAGTCAACAAACGTAGCGAATCTCTTGGGGCGACCTTAGGCTGGGATGTTGGTTTTTCAATAGGTTCTCGGGGTGGCGGTACCCATTCTGTCACATTAGAATTTTTTTACTTACTGAGTAAAACCTGAAATTTTATATTTGATAGCTGAAAACAATATTAACTACTCTTAAACGAAGGGTGCGTTTAATAGTACGTACATTACAAGCATTACATTCAGAAATACGTAGATTATTTTTCTGATGGTTGATTTGAAAAAGTTATGTTAAAAATAACCTTTTGACGTTTTCATTCCGTATTTTTACAGCCCTACTCCAAGTATAAATGTACGGATTTTTATAAGACCTCTGAGGTATTTTATTTTTTAACCCAGACGGTTAAAAAATGTCTTCATCAAAGCGAGTTATTTAAGGGTAGATTTAGGATCGTTATGGTGTTTTTTGGTGTTTCGTCTGGAAAACATTTCAATAAATTAAGTGGGTTATTTAATGACAAATATTTGGTGTTTCTATTCTATCATAATGATTTAAAAAACATGTAGAAAAATAAAGTTTAATTTGTTTATGAGTGATCGTCATCAAAAAATAAATAATTAACCAACGGAAAATGTTTTTTCAGAATCTAAGATGACCTGGAATAAGAAATTATTTGTAATTCAAATAAATTTGACACTCAAATTCGATGTTTGTTTATGTTTCTTTTTTGACGGCCTCCGTGGTCGAGAGGTAGAGTTCTCGACTAGCAATCTGGAGGTCTCAGTTTGAAATCCCGGTAATTATATTTTATTTCATTAATTTTGTGTTATTTCGCAATTTATTTGCAAGTATCACACTGATGTTTAGAGCTCCATTCAGTATTGATACGTATTTTGAAATGGTAATATATAATGGGTATACTCGATTACCCCAATCGAGAGTTTTGGTGCTTACCTAAGATATTTTTGAACAACCTCGATGGTTAAGACTAATCTAATTTAGATAATCCTAGAAAATCTATTCGATAATCGCTCTGCATTGAAAAAAAAAACAATATTTCGTTACTGATTTTTAAGATACCTATTATATAATATTAACGAATTTCTGATGAACGTACTTTTCTACTTCCCCCTACCTCCTGGGATCCTCTACTATTTTAAAGAACTTCATCATTACAAACTAGCCGCGAGTGCGGTTGTAAAAAGTGCATCTTTACCAGATAAGTTAATTTCCCTGGCTAATGGTATAAATTAAGTGACGAGCTATTAATTGTTAAAGATAAAAAATATTTGTTAAGAAGATAATAACAAGTCGAAGCCTTAAAAAGCCTTTAAATTTTTTTAAGTTGTTTAAGAAACAGCAATTCATTATTACGGAGTCTACGGGAAGTTTGCTTTTTTATAACACAATATTGCAATTTACACAAGTTAACTACACAATTTATAAATTTTATAAGAACACCTACAGAGGTGGTTACTCAGGAGAGATATACGATATACACAAGAAAAGATTGAACAAATTCTAAGAAAAAAAAAATATATATATTTATATTTTATTTTTTCTAATTTTGTAAATGCAGAAAAGCTGTAGGGTCTTCATTGTGTTAAACTATTTATCCAAATGTACTTTTAAGATGTCTTTATTTTGGCACAACCGCCATACAAATAGAATGCAATTGCCGAATCATTATAAGATAAACCCCGGCTTTAGCCAATAGAGAGATGAACGCCCTCTGCCAATGGAGGTGTTCCAGTAAGGCATGCTACACACGCTCAGTTTTAATTTCGCGATCAAATTGTACATTTAAAATTGTACAAAATCGAACTGTGCACTTTTTGAACCGTACAGTTGATCTAACATAAATTTGATACTATATTCAAAAATCGATTCGATACGCGAACACGTTACGTGAACGTTCGCGTTAAAAATTGAGTTACGTATCCAGCGTTCTAGATTTCTGAGCGTCCGATTTGGAAATTTTCGTCCCCATAAAAAAAACCACACCTCCCAATTTTAATTGCTTTGAATTAGAGAGTCATTGAATGTACCCATATTCAACCGTTTATCCCAAATTTTGAAATTAAAAAAAAAATTACCTTAACTAAAATTGGAGCACGTAGTACCTATATGGAAACTATTAAATATTATGATAATTATACGTTATCCTGGTTGATAATCAAAGATATAAATTTAAATTATTTTTTAATCAGTTGGCAAACCTTGCGTTTGGAAGGTAATAAACAAAAATTTTAACAAAACAAAAAACGACTTCAAAAATGCACTTAAAAGTAAAAAAATAATTTCGTGCGATTGTTATTTTTGGAGTCGGTGTCAGCCAAGGTAACTACATACATAGCGAGTTAGTTATAGGTGAGATGTGGAGATCTTGGCTGACACCGACTCCAAAAATAACAATCGTACGAAATTATTTTTTTACTTTTTAGTGCATTTTTGAAGTCGTTTTCTGTTTTGTTAAAATTTTTGTTTATTTTTTGGTTTTTAGTGACGAGCGTGCGAAAAGAAGTTTTACTTCAAAAAAAATCTACATAATCTGTTGGCGGAATATTGGGTTATTCGTCCATTTGTCGCGCACATACTTATTGCAAATTTAAGACATATATGGTTTTCTTATTGATTCCATTGTCAAAACTGGACCAAAATAAAATGGAACCCCACGGAAAGCACCAGCATTCTAATAAAAAAATTATCATTAAAATCGGTTCACCCAATCGAAAGATCTGAAGTAACAAACATAAAAAAATAAAAAATAAATAAAAAAATACCGTCGAATTGATAACCTCCTCCTTTTGGAAGTCGCACAGATAATATAAACAAAGGTATCTTTGGGAAGTCGTTTAAAAAGCAAAGATTCTTTCGATATAACTAAAAGAGAAGAAGCTTACAGAGAATAATTCATATATTGGAAGAAATAAAGCCCCAGGCAAATAAATAGTTTGTCAAAAAATTCAAAAACCTAATAAAATGATCAGAAGAGGTATCAAAATCTTCTTCGGGTGCTGAAGATATTTATGGAACGAAATTGTGACACTGATCACAAGATGTATTTCTATCTATTGTTAACCTCAGTTAGCGAGTTAATTACGTCACAAACACGTATTTTGACAGTTGCGCTAATTAGCGAACTGCCAAAATACGTGTTTGTGACGTAATTAACGCGCTAACTGAGGTTAATAAAAGATAGAGACTAGGCCCCCAGACCTTATTATGCGATCAGACTGTACAGTTAAGTCTTTGTGTTCAAACATGCTAAGTTAATACTTTGCGATCTGTTCCGAATGGTCTGATCTGTGTAGGTAGGTTATTTTGACCTCGACTTGACTTAACGTTGGCATGCCCACCCTTGCGCGGGTAAACTAACTGGCATCCGTGACAGATTTCTACTCTGTGGTGGACACTTTCTAGTAATAGTATTTTGAGTCTAACGGAACTAACTTGCCCAGAAGTGTCTCAAGAGTGAAGGTTTCATGGACACTCCCAACTTTCGACAAAAACTAACAGATCCTTTTCGCGTTTTTTCCAATAACGCTGTGAATTTCTCACGGTTTGGTGCTACTCACTTCTTTAACCCGATTTGCCGAAAGCTCACCCGACTTGCCGATAGGCACCTCTTGTGGCCTAAATCGGGCTTGGAAGACAATAACCTTGTGGAAAGCAAACCAGCCAAAAATCTGCTGTGGAGGATCCACCTTTCTCACGAGTCACTCTTGCGCCATGACAAAAAACCATAAATTTATCCTGTTCTGAACTGCCGGATATTAAACAGCCTTGTAAATCGTTACTTGTTCGCTCTCTTCTTTCTTGTACAAGTTGTTCATATATTATATTAAATTATGGTGCAGTATAGTTCAATAATCTTGTAAGTACAATATCGAAACCTTATTTGATGTATAACACACATCATACTTAAACATTCCCATATCCTCTTCAGATGAGCATCTGCTTTGCCTGACCACAACAGTGAGCGCTTTTAAAGGAACCCTTCATCAAAGTTAGCTCTTGTGCCCATCATGCCCATCATTGTCTGAATGGCCTCTTTAGGGTTAGTTCTTCCCAAAGAGGCTTCATTGGCTGATACCTCCGCCGCATTGAAAAAATCCCCAAATTTTCCAGTTCCCCAGCTGCTACGCCGTAAAAACCCGTTAATGATTCACGTAGCGGGTCCCCGAATGTATCCCAATCCACACTCGCAGTTCTGAAATTCCACCTAGACCGTGGAACTTCTGTCTTTGGAAAACCCACAGTTTAACTGTACAGTTAAAACTGAGCGTGTGTAGCTTGCCTCACACCACTGCCGACATACAAGTTTCTATCAGTACTAGCGCAGCAGTGTCGGCATGCCAGTACTTACCGGCATCAGCACTAACACAGAAGTAGTATCTGTCTAGGCCGCGTGCCAAATGGCAAATTAAATGTTAAGACGACAACTTCACTAGGTGCCTAAGTTAGCTGACATTATAGGAAGCTTGGCTAGAGCGGGAGGTGCAGGGCTCAATTAATACCTTCCTGTAGTTTGGGGGATGACTACATATATTAAAGGAGTAGTGTGGGGTTATATTTTAGGTTTAAAGTTCTTGTTTTGTCCTGTTCTATGATATAGCCGTTGTTGTTTATTATTATTTTCCTGTGCTATAATAGCAATATCCCATTAATCACATAAAATTCAGATAAACATATTTTGTAACTAGTTCAATAATCTAACATATGCATGGCTGTATTATAGAGTTGTTAATGTAATTTAATTTCGAGAAATAATTTTTTTGATTTAATTGGCATGAGATTTGATGTGCACATGCCTGGTTTTTAGGCATTACTTATAAATCCTACGATGCATGAATTGCAATGACGCGATGAGTACATGTGAAGATAGAGATTTGTGTCGGTTTATATTCTGTGCATACCCCTGCGGATAAACAGCATAAAATGTACTTAGTTTTTTTTTTAAATTTTATGTGCATACCTCACAAGAGTCTCACCTGCTCCCGTCTAGAGCCAGTAAGACTATGGAATTCCCGATTGAGGTATGTTATGAGGCTGAAGGTAGTAGGAAGGGGAAAGAAATGGGAAGAGGAAGGTGGGGAAGTACTTGACTATTCAGAGCTGGTCACCAAACACGGCTAAAGCCATTTCAAGCATCGTTTCAATTCTGAATGTTGGTCTTACACCTGGGCGATACTGAGAGTATCTTTCACTCTGGAACGTGCCGCAAATATACTAGGTATACATAAAAATTAAATAAAAATGAATTAATTGTAAAATTACACAAATTAATAAAAAAAAAAAAAATTATACGCCCACGCCGGGATTCGATCCCGCTACCTTTGGATTGCGAGTCAAGAGCCTTATCCCTAGACCACAGGTCGTCATATTCTTTAGTTTCTAGTATTCTCATTATTACTCGATTTATATTTCAGATCTTCGATTTAATCTTAAAACTACAGGCTATAATTTTTAAGATTTTAGCCAATGGTGTGGAGGGCCTTTAGAACTTGTATTATTATTTATATGTGCTTAAGTTCTTAGCCATTTAACTATTATGACCAACTCTGAAGACTGTTTGAGCGTACTTTACAACAACGATGCAGCAGGGATTGGGGAATTAAATTTATTTCCAAAATGTTATATTTAACGAGTTAGTCCACAGCGAAGCAATATGCATGAAATGGGATCGCAGTCCCAGAGGTGATAAGATGGATACATGACCTTGATCTGTTGTTGTAGGAAAGAAAAGGTTGTCGGGAGTGGGTGGAGATTGGAGGAGAAACGGAGAGACGTAAGAGAAGATAGAAGAATCTCGAAGGACATCTAAATTACGGCTGCTTAGACGTAAATAAAACCATTATTTAAATCGTATTACGCGACAAACTAAGGAGAATATTCAGCGGGCTTTCCGCCCTATAGCCGACACTGTTGTAGGTTTTAGGTATTACGTATTTTCAGGAACAACACAATTAAATTTATTCGGATTAAATTACTGAAATTATTTTACTGTTAACCATTGTTACGAGGGTATTACAATTTTAATGGAATGCTATACATTATAGACAGAAATATAATAATAATTTTGTCTTTGATGTTTTGAATTATAACATAATATGGGAGTAATTTTATCAGACTATTTATATCGTTTATCAAACATTACATGTATTAAATCCGGTTGTGTGTGGTTTTTTTTTATGTGATTACAGAACAATAGTTCCAACCGTTCCAAACCACCTAGCGTCAATGAGACTCTGGCATCCTCAATTAGGATATGTTGTGAGGCTGATAGCGGGAAGGGGAAGGAGATGGGACGAGGAAGGGGCTATTCATATCTGTTCACCAAATACAACTGAAAACATTTAAAGCAACGTTTCATTTTTGAATGGTGGTCTTACACCTGGGCGATACTTTGAGTATCTTCAATGACGACAATTTTCTCTACATTAGTAAATGTTTGTACTGTGGGGAACGATATTCAACAAGCAAAAAAAGTTTTTACGCTGGCAACTCAGCTGACGTCACTTAGTGCCCGGGCTCTGTTCGTCAAATTTATCGAGATTCATTCGTCTTCCGACCGTCCGGTCCGCCGCTCACCTGTAGAGATATCGTCTCCCACATACTTACTTCTGATAAAAATTTGTCGTGTGTAAATTCAAATAAATATTAGCTTCAGTGCAAAATAGTTATTTTATTTAAAATATCAGAGTACACTTTTGGGTACATTTATGGAGTCAGATAAATGGTAAGCACGGGCGGATTGCCCGAACGCATGGTAAGTTCGCAATCTACCTACCAGACGTACAGGTACACCTTCACCAAACTGGTGACCACCCAACCACACGCAGAGGGACGACATGAAAATCTCACAGGGAGCAGCGATCGGATGAGCGGAAGACGGATCCTGAGATTCAATACACCCGGTGAGCCACTTTCATATTTTAAAATCATATAAAATAACATAGCTTCCATTTCGTTTTATTGCCACCGGGGGAACTCAGTAATTTCACAAATAATATGCATCACATATTCTGTCAATTATTACGATTATGACAGCGCAAAATGAGCATTGCAAAAAGATATTGACTTATACTATAATTAATAAATTGCTTTGATTTTCAGCTAAAACATGGTTTTTTCCCATTTTTTTGTTTTTTCCCATACATAAAATATTTAATCTTGCAATCTTAATTGTAAAATCCACATAAATTACAACTTTATGACGTAAAACGGTATTTAATCGTTGCGTTCTATCTTTTCTGAAACGATCTAGATGTCTCTCATGAAATCCCTGACAAATAATCTGTATCTCTCCTTGTTTTTTCAATAAAAAGGATTAAATTTGCTCGTACACGGCAGATTTCCAGCGCAAAGGACGGCAGGAAACCAATCTCATGGAAAAAGACATCACATCAGACACGTGAAAGTTTTAAAAATAGTTTCTTATTAATCTTATCATTTTTTTCCAGCATTGTAAAAAATTGTTACATGAATTGATGCGTATTCAATATGTTACAACTTGCATACGTTCCTTTTAAAAATTCTGCAGAACTCATGTAATCCAATCGCATCTCGAAAATGTAACTACCTACAAATAAATTTATCATTAAAGTTTAGCACTTTTCATTCCGGCGATTATATTAAATTTCATGAGTTTTTTTGGAGATTTTTTTCAAGTAATTAAAATTTTAACTCTTCGGATGAATTCGTCAATTTAAACTTTACTGAATACTTTATCACAACATCCAAAGTAAAATATTAGAAATTTCAGTTATTTTCAACATTTTTAATAAAATTTTAATAATTTTAAAAAAATTTTAACAATTCTCATAAGTTTCTAACAATTTTAACAACGCTTTTAAAGACTTTACAATTTTTAAATTAATATGGGTTACAAATTAAAAAACAAATATTTCATACACATACTCTTCCTTTGAAATTTTGCCATACGTATTTGCCATATCTGTTGTGAATTGTTCTGATTAAATTGGGAAATGATCACTCTCGGACAATATACAAGCAAGAAAACTACGGCGAGAACTGACAAGATGGATTTATCAAGCGGAAGCAGCTATGATCCTGCTATTCACCATGTCGCAACGAGATTATCACCATACTGGAGAAATAACTTAAGATTTTGGTTTATTCAAATCGAATCACAGTTTGAAATTTCACGAATCTAGGATGATTTCAGCAAATACAATATCGTTATTGCTGCTCTCGATCCCGACACCCTGCAAATTATAAGCGACATTGTAATGAATCCACCAGGCCAAGAAAAGTATGTGTGCGTCAAGACTGCCCTCATAGAACGTCTTCAGGACTCTGAGGAGAAGCGACTGACTCGACTCCTCACAGGCATCCAGTTGGGGGACCGAAAACCAGCTGATCTATTAAGACACATGTTGGAGTTAGCGGGACCCACTTTGGCAAAAAGCGCCATCGTCAGAACACTATGGTTGCAAAGACTCCCACAGCACGTCCAGGCGATACTGTCCGCACTGCCAGATAATGATCTCGACCAACTCGCTTCGGCGGCGGACAAAATTATAGATGTATACCAAACATCAGAATGTTCTGCAGTTGATCATAAAAATCAACTAAGCATATCGCGAGCCGAAGAACCTAAAAATTCGATACTACTAGAACTTCAAAAACAAGTACTCACACTTACAAGAGAAATTAAACAACTGAAATTAGACCAATACAATGTCAATCGACAATCCGACATTAATGAACGAAGTAAGCAAAACTTTCGCCAAAATTTTTATGACCAGTCTGCATCAAGACAGAACCCCGCTAGAAGACTGAGTACAGGGTCTCGTGGGAGGTCTCTAAATAGGAACACAACAGGATTTTGCAAACTCCACAAGAAATACGGAGAAAAGGCACACAGATGCTTCCAACCGTGCTCTTTCCCAAGAAAAACAGCTGGGAAACGGCAGAAGACCACAGTAGAGACATGTGAGCTTCCTACTAATACTTGCCGTCTCTTTCTGTATGATCATGAAACGCGTCAGAAGTTCCTCGTGGACACAGGCGCCGACGTATCATTCGTTCCTAGACATTTCGGAAATTCTAATAAATTCATCACCTCCGATAACTGTCCCACTACTTTGTACAGCGCCAACGGTAATAACATTAAAACCTACGGCACGAGAATTATTCAACTGAACTTTGGCCTACGTAGAACAATGAAGTGGAGATTTATAAGTGCAGATGTATCAAAAGCTATACTTGGAGCCGATTTCCTGCACAACTTCAATCTAACAGTAAATTTAAAAAAGGCTGTGATCATGGACCAGTCTACAGGATTGCGGATTCAAGGCTCGACGTATAAAGGAATCTCTTCAGGCATTTCAACTATATCAAACTCCCTGAAGTACCGAGATATCCTCAGTAAATACCCAAGCTTGACGCGACCTAGCATGAAGACAACTGACATTAAGAAACATACAGTAACGCATTGCATCGAAACAAAAGGGCCTCTTGTGACTGAACGTGCACGAAGATTAGCACCAGCCCTCCTAGAAACAGCACAACGGGAATTTAAATTTTTAATGGAACAAGGAATATGCCGACCTGCCAAGAGCAATTGGGCCAGTCCACTACACATGGTGAAGAAGCCCAACGGTGAATGGCGTCCGTGTGGAGATTATAGGCGTTTGAACGCAAAGACAGTCCCGGACAAATATCCCATTCCGCAGCTCCACGACTTTGCCCACAAACTATCTAAGGCAGTGATCTTTTCAACTATTGATTTGACGCGAGCCTACCACCAGATACCTGTGGAACCTGAGGACATTCCAAAAACGGCTATCATCACACCGTTTGGATTGTATGAATTTACTTCCATGCAATTTGGTTTATCCAACGCGGCACAGAGTTTCCAACGCTTTATGCACGCCATTACCAGGGATCTGGATTTCTGTTTCGTCTATTTAGATGACATATTAATAGCTTCAGCAAGTGAAGAAGAACACCAAAAACACTTGGACTATTATTTATACGTCTAGCTGACAATGGACTTATCATTAACATACAAAAGTGTAAATTTGGTGCAACAACTGTAAATTTTCTTGGACATACAATTACTCCAAGAGGCATGACGCCTATCAAAGAAAAAGTTAAAGCCATAACAGATTTTCCATTACCTAAAACTGCGAAAGGTTTACGTCGCTTTTTAGGTATGTTAAACTACTACCGAAAATTCCTACCTAAAGCTATCAACCTTCAGGCGAATCTATTCGATTGCATAACTGGCTATAAGAAAAACGACAAAAGAATACTTACCTGGAACCAAGAATTAACTGCAGCGTTCGAAGATTGCAAAAAACACCTGGCGAATGCAGCGCTGCTGGCACATCCGAATCCCAATGCAAAAATAGCCATCATGGTAGATGCTAGTGACACAGCTATTGGAGCATCTTTACAACAATCCAATGGCGACACATGGGAACCACTTGGATTCTTTTCTAAAAAAATCACCCCAGCACAGCGGAATTATAGCACCTTCGACCGGGAACTAACAGGTGTCTACGAAGCCATAAAATACTTCCGTAATAACGTTGAAGGACGAAATTTTATAATATTTACTGACCACAAGCCGATCACCTTTGCCTTTTGCAAGAAACGAACCTCTAGCTCTCCACGCCAGGAAAGACAGCTGGATTTCATCGTTCAATTCTCAACTGATATCAGGCATATTTCTGGACTGAAAGACATGTCTGCAGAAATCGTCGCAAATGCACTGATGAACCACTGGATAGCTTGTCACGGGACCCCGGAGACGATAACTTCAGACCAAGGTCGTCAATTTGAAAGTTTTCTTTTTAAGAAACTGGCGGAGAAATTGGGAATAAAACATACAAGGACTACAGCATACCACCCACAAGCCAACGGCTTAATAGAGAGATGGCACCGTACACTGAAAGCCTCTCTTATGGCATGCGGCGACCCGAACTGGTTGGAGAATCTCCCACTCATACTACTCGGATTGAGATCTACAGTTCGCGAAGACCTAAAATGTTCCCCGGCTGAACTCACATATGGTAGAACATTAAGATTACCATGTGATTTCTTCACCGAAACACCTAGGGAAGAACCCGACACTTACGTAGGTCGACTTCAGAGAAAATTTGAAAACATCAAGCCAACACCTATCACCGCCCATGGATCAAGGAATTGCTTTGTACGTAAAGACTTATCTCTAACTACCCATGTCTTCCTTAGAACAGACAGTGGAAGAAGGCCTATTCAAAATCCCTACGAGGGCCCTTATAAAGTGGAAGAACGCGATGAGAAAACATTAGTCATCAACGTAAAAGGCAAGAATAAACGTGTTTCCATAGATAGGTTAAAACCAGCCCTCATACCTGTAGAAGATAATGTACCAGTTTCTACCCCTGTCCAGGAACCACTCCCAGAAATCAAAAGAACAAGATCTGGTCGCAGAGTCCATTTTCCCGACAGATACCTGTCGGAAAGCAAATAATTGGCAAAATTAGAGATAATTAATTCTTTTCCTTCCTACAGATCCCATATCAAATTAAAAATGACTAACAAAGTAAATAAAAATAGCATATACAATGCATATCTTAAACCATATATTTGTAAAATTACTGATACTAAAGTCTACAATTTTGAAAGAAATTTTGAGCTCTAGTACTAAAATTATTAGTTTTATACTATACATATTGGTCATCAAAGTGATGAACCATTTGACCAATGAAAGTTTTTCATTTTTTAAAATCATGTAAACCATGTAACTAGTTTTAAGAAAAATTTAACACTATATTGCGTGAAAAACAATGTATGTACTTAGACAATAGTCATTTTCAAACATAATATAAACAGAGCGTAATATGTCTTGTATTGACCATATACTCAATAAAACACATATTATCGTAAAACAACTTTACACCTTATCTTATGTAAAAAAATAAAACATTCCGCAGCTTGCGATGAATATTTAAGTAGTAAATCTAACCACTCAGTTATATGCGTTAAAGTTTTTATAAATTTTCAAAATTTAATACAACTTTTTCTTTAAAAAAAAAAACTTTTATAGAATTTTGGAATGAAATTTCTATATGTACCTAGTTTAAGAAACTTATCAAGTTATTTTCTAAATTAATAAAATAAAAACAAGTACCTTCACCATATTTAGAATAGGAATGTTGTCATATTCCAGTGATATGAAAATTACTTAAAAGTACAATGAAATTAAACCATTATTTAATCTAAATATTAAAAGATATTTTTGAGTTAGGAATTTTGTTAACCCTCCGAAGAATGACATCTGGGAGGAGGTAGGTGGTGCAGCAAGGTCTACGCAGAGCTTATATTTAAAAGGAAAGACAAACATTCCCGGATTACGAATAACCTGAAGATAATTGGAAAATCTTCTACTACCACCACTGTAAGCGGACATATGGTGCTGGTATCATTATGAAGGACTAAAGCAGCCATTGAATTAAACTCACGATGCCTGGGTGGAACCTGTTTGGTTTTTGTGGGGCATAAGTGTATTGTATTTTTATTTTCATACTTACCAGAACATTTAAAACAGCCATTGATTGGTATAATACGCAGGTATGCGTGCACCTTTGGATTAGTGGCCCAGTCTTCCGTATGTGGAATTACTAACTGTCGGGCCAGCGCGACTACGAATGAACGTCTCGTATCAGTCTTTTTTGTTTTTAATATTCTTCCTTAACACAGATCAACTACATGCAAAATATTTGTTATGTCTGCACAGACCTTGTAGTGTTTCTACACAAACCAGGTTTTGAAAAAAAAATCCACTTTGCAATTTGCGAAATCGAGCTATATGCTCTTTGCGTTTGCTTCACAAAGTCTTGAAACCACCTCATTCTAACAAACCAAAACAAAATTTAAACAAACTTTCAAATTCGAAAGGTCTGACTGGACCTCATCGTAGAGTTTAAAAATAACACCAAAAATGGTCTAACAGTATAAATAGTTTCATTAAACACAAAATAAAGGATATCCAAGAATAATTAACGTAAACAAGCGAAGAGAAATGTCAATAATAATGGTCTGTGTACAACCATTCACCGTACAGGAATAAATATATTGCTGGAGCAAACGACCTGTCTGTTTGAGAGGGATGCTAAGGATTTCCATCTCCTTAAATAAACACCTTGTCAAGCCCATCAAACCGGAGTTTGCGAATGAAATGAACGAATGATGACAAAATTACTTTTCGACCATTTCCAATGGAACAGAAGCTACATTTGCACTTTAAAAGATTTACTACTTTCTCCATTTTGTAAAAGGCGAAAGTTACAATGGTTATTTACAAAAAGTAACTACGAACATGGGAATTTACAACAAAATTCCACTCTATTTAAAAAATCACCACAACATCATAATAGTAAAATCTCAAATCTGAATACAAAACATAGCCTGATCAGAACTAGAAACTACACTGAAACTAAAATAAGACTGAAATCGAACTCTGAAAGCTGTACTAAAAATACTACGAAATATATTGAAAATTCTCTTAGAAAAAAAACTGCTTAATATATTTTTATGTATTGTTGATCTTGAAGAGACTCATATTGTAGGAGGGAAGAAACACAGAGGCAAATCGTTCTACAGCCTAGATGCTGAACTTAAGAACGAGTCGAAGAAGCGATTATTTGACGGCCTCCATGGTCGAAGGATAAGGCTCTCGATCTGAAGTTCACGAATTTAATTCCCGTTGTGCGCAAATAAATTTTAATGATTTATTTGTGTTCTTATAGTTACTAATTTATAGTATATTTACGGTACGTTCCAGAGTGGAAGATACTCTCAGTATCTCCCTGGCGTAAAACCGTCGTTCGGAAATGAAATGTTGCTTGTAATGAATTTAACCAAGTTTGGTGACCAGATCTGAAAAGCCAGATATTACTACCCCTCCCTACTACCATTAGCCTCACACCATACCCAATTTAAATTTAAGAAGCCATAGAGCAATTGGGACTCTTATATGATATTCACAAAAAAATCATCGTATTAAAATGTTATACGAAAATTAAATCCACGGGAGATCCCAGTGATGATATCATCATCTCTAATTGTAATAAAAAATAAATGATTATTAATCATTTATATAATTTTTTTCGATTTTCTACGAGAGATAAATAGTTTTTCTTGAAAGTCAAGGATACTATAGTACAACATGTCTACATTAATTAAACCCTGGTTATTTGAATTTCCGTCGCCTTTGACGTACCCATCAAATCATAAATTATTATTGTAATATTTTGTGTTTTGACGATTCTCACTCACAAAAACGATTCTCTTCTCTTGTCCGACAGTATTTATTATATGTTTAGTTTATTATTAGCAAATATGTCCAGAATTATACTTGATGGCTAATTAAACAAAGTTGAGTTATTAAATCACAGGTATTGAAAAAGAGTTTTGCAGAATTTGCGATGATTTTTGATTGTGTGAAATGTGTTTGCCAAAATGCCTATTTCCGTCTAATAATACAAAACTAACATATTGAAACTTATTACCGCAGTTCAGATAGTCATAAAAAATACCTACAATAAACTCTTTTTTTTTGGAAAACCTAAAAAAAGCATCAGTCTCAAAATAGTTAGAAGCTGAAATAAATTTAGAAAAAAGTATCGACAAATATCGAGTTGCCGAAACCTAATATGTTATCTCAATTAATTAATTATTATTGAATTATATTCAAATCACTTTGTCCCCGCTTACTTCATAAAAAAATTAAATTATCAACACGTTTCAAAACCAATGGATTTAAAATTTTTAATCATTTTTTTTTAAATTTTATTCTTACGAAGAAAAGTTTGAAACATGTTGATCATTTTAATTAAAAAAGTGGTGTTTTACAAAGCGATTTGTTTTAATTTTATTAAAATGTCGCCGCAAAGTGATTTTTCAAATACAGAAGTAGTAATTAAATATTAATTCAAAATAATAATAAATTCGGTTGCGGGTCTTTCTGTGAATGATTGAACTCTGGATCAATGTTCTCGGATTTGTTTTAAATTTAAGTGTACCTACATAATTTTGAAAATTTAAGCTAAAAAATTCAGACAAGCGATAAAGAACCTAACTATAAATTAGAACATTTTGTAAATATTTTTATCAGCAGCAATTAATTTTATCCCTGTTCTGATGTGTTCTTTACATAAACTACCAGCTTCACAAATCCTACAACCTACGTGTAAATATCCCTTGCTTTTTCACAATAATAATTTAGTAGGAGTGGTATTGAAAAAATTATGCAAACTTGCCGTAATATTAGAACCACACCAATGTTTACAGAAATGGATAAAACTTTTAAGGCGAAAGTCCAATTCACACATCTCCCTTGTCTGACATGCCTTTCCCCGACAGACGAAATAATATGACATCGCGCGCGGGTCTGACGCGGTCGGGGTTATTGCGGGCGGAATGGGGTCGGGCACGCGTCGCCGGCGGCCAACAGAGGACCGAGGACGTAATGCTGCGGAGACAGGAGCGATGAGCGCTGAGCCCGCTGAGCCCGACTGACGCGGGTAATCGGATCTCGCTGGACCCTGACAACTTCGATACTGATACTGCCCGACGTAGAATCGCACCAAATTCGACGAATTTGAAATGATGATGAGTGGCAAACGTTGCTTGACGAATAGAAAATGAAACCCTATTTAATCAGGCACATGGAAAGGTTTTAAACATTAACAGCCTTACTAAAAATCGTCTTGAATATTATAATCGTCTAGAATGTTAAAGCCTTACTAACAAAGAATAGTTTATGTAAAGATATATTATACTTTGCTTATCCAGCCAAAGGGTTTTTTTATCTGTTGTATATACTGTTATTAATTATATTTTTTCATCGAATGCTAATTTTTTTTAAGGTATTTTAAATATCCTATATATTTCTCATTTTTGAAGATGTCGTTAAAACAAACATTTTGGAAAATAGGAAAATTACCTCATAGATTTTTATATTTGAAATTCACTTCAGTGTTTAAAAAATGAAATATATTTAGCTTCAAACACGAACAAGTTGTTAAAAAAAGCTTAACACAAAATTTTTAAATTAATACGTCAAAAAATGTTGGAAAATTCCTTTTATTAAGAATTTTGCAAGAAAACTGTCATTTAACTTTTTACCTCGTTCGTACAACAACAAATTTTTTTTTTGATTTTCACGGCTAAAAGCATTTTCGTTGTTTGTTTTTGGGGTGTTATGCCGTGTAGCGCTTCCTCCTTCTTTAGCCGACGTTTCGGACAGCGTTGCAGTGTCCATCATCAGGGCAGATCCGGCAGATCCGACGATGTGTGGATCTTCCGGATCTGCCCTGATGATGGACACTGCAATGCTGTCCGAAACGTCGGCTAAAGAAGGAGGTAGCGCAACACGGCATAACACCCCAAAAACAAACAACGAAAAACAACAAAAATATACACTCTCCAACTGTGGGTACTTTTTTTTTTTAATATGTTTATTCAGTTTTAATTTTACAATATTTTATTTTACAAATCTTACGAAACTGATCAGTTTGATTGTAAGAATGTGCTATGAATGCCAGATTAGGTTATGCAGGTTGTGTGTAGGCTAAATTGGTTTGAATACATTATTTTTATTTAAATTATTTACATAACAAATGAGTTTTTTAAATAAGAATATTTAGAAAATCTATTATTAAAAACCATTTAAGTACCTAGTTAAAATAAATATTTCTTGTTAACTTTTAAACTCGCCTTTATATTACTTATATTTGAGTAGTCATATTCATGGAATTATTACCATGAAAACTTTTTCAAAATGTTGGCTAATTGAACACGGATTATAAACTTCTTTCACATAGTATTATTGCCAAGGTCAATTCGCACCTATCTGTTTGCGAAATAAATATGACCCTTACACTAAAAGCAATATGAACCTTTGTATTTCAAAGATCTGTTGAAGTCTAAGAGATTTTAAAACTAATTGACAATTATATAATGCCGGCGAGGTTGCCGTCTATCTAATTGCGCCAGAGTTGGTATTTTAATTGGATGAAATATATGTCATACTTCCTGGGGCCAGGGTGATACTGAAGCCACGTAGGGTCCAGTGTTATACTTCTGGTCTCCAGAAATATGTCCCTCCCGGGAGGGGACAAGTGTTAAGCAGGCCCCCCGGGGGCCATATGCCTCGGCTTGGAAGGCTCAGCTCAGGGTCGTAGGGCTCCTCCGAGGCTGTCGATGGTTGACTCCAATGAAACAAGGTTTGGGCACAATTCAAATGTATTCAATAATGCAAGGGTGAACAGTACAGGCAACCAGGTAAGCTGTTTAAGGCCTAGCATTAGAGAGAGTGAGGCACTAGAAATACTACGGAATTTAGGCTCGGAAAGACTATAAGAGGGTTAGAATCTCACGTGGCGTCGTACGGATGCAGGCAGCTTCCCAACGAAGTGGAGAGGTCTAGAGCAAAGCTCATAGACTGTGTGCAGGAGCTGGGCGGCTCGGCGGGAGAGGGCGGCTTCTCGGCGTCATGGTGGGCGGATTCGGTCAGCTTACCGAACCGGTGGGTGATAACGGTGAATTAAGCGGCTATCGGCAATGTAGGCGGATTAAAAGCCGGGCGCGTCTGGGCGGCCATGGTATTAAGTAGGCGGCAGTAGGTTTATACAGGCGGCTGTGGTGATAGCGCCATACTTGGTTCGTAGGTGAAGACTTAATTAGCCGCGTCGAAGGGTGGCATACTGCCCGACAGTACGTAGTAGTGCGTACGACCGCTCGCGCCGTTGTCTGAAATATGTCTGTGCTTTGGCGATCGGTGGCTGGATCTCTCTGCCCGTGATGAGCGAGACGGAAGACTCGAACGCGTGCCCTATAAGGTAATGTCTTCTGCCATTGGCTGGAATTCGCGCCGTGTGGCCATATATGGTAATGTCTTCTGCCAGCCTGAGAGGGACAGCAATAATCATGCGAGAATGTACATGTACTGTGCACGTGACACACAGCTGCCTGCCGCTTGTATAGTTCGTTCGTATGATTTATGGGCAACTCATAACACTACCCTCCTTCCCCTGAAAAATGAAGGGAAAAGGCAGCGAGGCTGATGCAGGGGACCACGACCTTCCATACAGCATGTGATGCGATGGTTGCCACAATGTGAGGTACAGAGCTACCTCTTCACCAGGATTTAAACACTCCCTACCTAAGAGCCAACAAAATTTTAACTACCTGTGAGCCAAGCTAAAAAAAACTAGCAATAACTGAACAAAGGTTGCCAACTCTCTCAAGAAATTAAAAAAATGTGACGTACCTAGTGCGATACAAGACACGCTAACGAAGGTGCATGAAGAAATAAGGAAAACATGACCCTTCCGAGAAGGATTACTACCATGTAAAAATCTTAAAATTAGACAAAAAATTTCCAACCCTATTCCTGTTATGGAATATTGTACGCTGACCAATGTCATGAAATGATCGAAACCAACTCATATTCGCGTCTTACAATAGAATTCTTAAAATTATACAACTTTGTTTTTATACACTTTATTCCTGTTATGGAATATTGTACGCTGACCAATGTCATGAAATGATCGAAACCAACTCATATTCGCGTCTTACAATAGAATTCTTAAAATTATACAACTTTGTTTTTATACACTTTATTCCTGTTATGGAATATTGTACGCTGACCAATGTCATGAAATGATCGAAATCACTCATATTCGCGTCTTACAATGGAATTCTTTTTTTAAAATTATACAACTTTGTTTTTATACACTATGCTATTTTCACAATTCAATTCTAACCCAAATGTTAGTTTCCCGCACTCTCAGCTTGTCATGGTTTGTCTGGTTTGCATTTAATTATCAGGCATAAACGACCATCCTCTCATGTTCGCATATAATTGTAAGGTAATGCTACAAAACCTATCATGAATATTAATTTTCAGGCATAATATGAATCCTCTCATGTTTTCTCGACTCACCCTCGGTGACCCGTACAGCGCTGTACTTGGTATACTAGAAATATACCCTTGCCGCAACGACATAGACAACCGGATAGATCCCTTGGAATCCTCACGGTGAACTTGCGTTCGACGAAACCACATAGGACACCCTCTAGGTGTTCCCACCAAAATAACCAGACGAACCGTAATGACCATAAGTGCAATTACATTATTCTCTAATAAGAACAATACGACCCGAATGACATAACTTTATGACATTACCGAGCTAATTTACTCAACTGGGTGCATACTCTTAAATCTTCTTACTACGAGAAGTACTACTCCTTATTTGAATACAGTGATATAACAAGTTACAAAACACCGTACAATTGCGTCCTGATATGGCAAGGACTTTACACGCTGGCTTACCATATTGATACCGAAGTAATCAATTACGTGTTTACAAAATATTTATATAGTAATTTAATTAATTACATTTATCATAATTAAAACACTTGAATATACATTTGTTTACCCACCAAAAACTCTATGTGTGTGTGTATAATTTGTTAAATAACTTTCAATTCGAGTTTGTTTCAACTCAACTTAAACTCTCAGGGTTTGACTACGTAAGGAGAGAAGAAAGAAAAAAAAAATTAAAATAAATAACAACAACGCCACGTATTTTTACCAAAAAATACGAAAATTTAATACTACCGACAATGTTATTAGAAGAGGAAAAATTTTTTAATTGAGTAACGAATTTCTTCCTAACACCGGAATCATATATACTTTAATTGTTCGGAAATTCGCGTTTCCAACAATCCTTCTGCTCTAATTCTAAGGAGTTTAGCCATCCTATCACGCTTTGGATTATAGCTAACAGCCGAATGACACGTTAGGTCGATACCCAAGTTCCATCCTATCGGACTTGTAACAGTTCTATAATACCACACAACGAGTAACCGTTGTTATATGATCGCGGAAGAAGGTTAAAATTCGATACCACCACAACCTATGTGAACCGAATAGTGTTGTCTATTGGGCCTATTCTGATAACAAAATGTGGTAATATAATTATTACATTGCCTTTTCATCGTGAATTCACTCCAACATATGCTAGAATTGAGACATACCCCGTTAAGGAGTGGGTAACTACCCGATTGTGAACGTTTTACCGCCCCAATTTCTCCTATATCGCAACGTGTGAGATGTCCAATACTATAACGATTTAACCTACATGTGAGAATAATTCGACAATGAAAGAGATTGAAAAACCCGAAAAAAAAAGGACAAAAAATAAAAAAAAATTATAATTGAAATATTTCCATTTATACATGACCTTATATTAATATATACACAAGGTTATTTACAACCATAAGGTTCCTAAGTTTCTTACTACCCAATGACCTACCCCAGTATGATGAGAGCTAGGCGCCTTTATACCTACCACTTGTACAAGAATTTTCTTATGCCGTCTCTTGCCAACGAAAAGAAAAGAATATGCTTGCATATTCTTTCATTGCATCTAAAATTAAGTACTTTTTAGAATGCAAATTGTTCCACGAAAATAGAAATTAGGTCTCTACTTCGGTCCCGGGCAGGATACTGAATACCTAACGCAGTTTTTTCTAATGAAAAACCTAGCCTAATTTAGGGTTCCTTGAACTACGCCCTCAATCAGTGTATCGTGTCGTGTTTCTTAGACGAATTTATATACTTATGTAACCATATTCATATATAAATTTAAAAAACTTTTTTTTTTTTAAAAAAAAAACAACCTAAGTGGCTACGCACTAGGAGAAAGTAATAAATTATTACTACCAATAATAGTCATTACAATAAATGAACTAAATATCGCATCAGTAATTTCACTAGTGTAAGGTGAGTTACCTCTTTTTTATAATAATAACAATAATAACACAAGTCTTCACGTGCAGACATACCGGCGTCCCGGATTGTCAACACTTGTGATGACGATCCATTAAGAAAGGAATTGTATACTTCTCTAATAACAAAGGTTAAGTTATATGCGCTATAACCTCGTACTAACCACTAGGGTTCATGACGTCCTAGGGTTGTACATAAGGGGTAATAATTATATCTCAACTAATAACCGGACTAATCAGAGAAAATAACAACAAAAACATAAATAAAAACACTTATAAGGTTGCAACGACCGGGGTGTCACTACCCTTTTTTACTATGTCTTTAATGTGGAATTTACCGACAATTTTTCCATTTAAATTCTCTAGTACATATACCGTGCTAGAGATTTTTTCCTTTATTCTGTTTTCTACAAAACGGGGTGCTAGTTTGGCTGAAAAATATACGCCTGCCTTAGATTGAGGGAAGTTTCTTCTCCAAACTCTGTCTCCGATTTTATAGGATTCCAACTTGTGTCTAGTGTTATAACGAAAAGCACTTTGTTTATACGCGGCGGCGAGTGAATCGCTCACCTTGTCATACACGGCTACAAGTTCTTGTAGTTTATTTGCATAATCCACTACCGTATCTGGTTGTGTGTTATTTTGACTAGCACCCGGGGAGATACGCCAATGTGACGTGCCATGCACTGTCTGTTCAAAGCCGTGCATGAGGAAAAACGGGGTGTATCCAGTAGTAAGGTTGACCGTATTATTAATTGCTGCTTGTACCGTTCTGACGTGCTTTGACCACTGACGGTGATCGTTGCCCACCAAAATAGCCAACGAGGTTCCGATGGTTTGGTTATAGCGCTCTACCGTGTTGTTCATAGGAGTATAGAAAGAATTATAAAATACATCAGGAACGCCGTATTGAGACAAGAAGGCTTTAAAAGCACCTGAAGTGAACTGGCGACCGTTATCAACTATGAGTGTTCTAGGTACAGAGATTGGTAAAAATATATTGTATTCCAAGGCTTCTATTATGGTTTTTGCCGTCGCGTGGCGTAATGGGAATAACCAGCAGTACTTAGTAAAAACGTCTACCACGCTCAGAATATGAAAGTTTCCGTCATAACCTTTCGGAAAGGGACCTATCAAATCTACGCTAAGACTTTGCATTGGGCGATCTACGTTTTTGGGGTGGGACATATGACCTAAGGCTGGCTTAGTTGAATGTTTATAAGCCTTGCAAATATTGCAATTGGACACTAATTTTTTTACATCATTATACATTCCGGGCCAGAAATTCCTTAACGATAATTTTTTAAAGGTTTTAAACACACCTGGGTGTATTGCTGTGGGTGAATTATGACATTCCGAGATTAAGGCCTGTCTATCCTCTACCGGGGATACTAATTTCCATTCGTAGTCTGTATGTAAGGAAAAATCAGCTTTACAATGCTTATACAACCTATTACCTTGTATTAAGAAATTAGGACTAGCTTGTGGGTTATTGGCGCACTTATTATACAGCTCTGAGTACCACTTGTCTTTAGAGCCAGGCGTGCCAAGTAATGAATTTAATTGGGTAATTTCAATACGAGATAGTACGTCTGGAACTACATGAAGGGAGCCTTTACGGTGAATTATGTCAAAATCAAACTGAGACAAGCGTGTCCCCCACCTGGCAAGTCTACCTGTTGGATTCTCGAGTGACATAAGCCATTTTAAACTTGAATGGTCCGTGACCACTGTGAATTTTGACCCTTCGACGTACGAGCGAAAGTTGTATACGGCGTCGAGAATGGCCAATAATTCGCGTTCAGTTGTACTATAGTTTCTCTCCGTTTTAGAGAGTACTCTGGAGTAATACGCGACGGGGTGTTCTGCGTCCTCAAATTGTTGTGAAAGGCACGCTCCGATGGCGAAATTGGAACTGTCACATTGTATTATAAAGGGTAACTTAAAATCAGGGCAGCTTAGTACCGGCGCTGAAATTAAGGCGTTCTTTAAGGCGGAAAATGATTTTTCTATCTCCTCGTTCCACGTAAAATTAGGTAGGTTCTTTTTACCACCAGTTATGTGAGTTAAAGGGGCTGCAATATTTGAAAAGTTGTTGATAAAACGTCTATAATAACTGCATAATCCAAGGAATGATTTTACCTGTTTTGTATTCTGAGGTCGGGGGAAATTTTTGATAGTATCTATCTTTGCCGGGTCTGTTCGGAGACCTTCCTTGTCCACTACGAAACCTAAATATTTGAGTCTTGATTTACAGAATTCCGACTTTTCTATATTTAATGTTAATCCGGCGGCCTTTAAAATATTACAAACCTTTTTAAGGAGTTCAATATGTTCTTCAAAGGTACGTGAGATAATTATTAGATCATCTAGATATGCAAAAAGGTTGGGTTCGAATTCTGGACCAAATAAGGTGTCCACGAGGCGTTGCAGTTCGCTAGGAGCATTACGTAGCCCGAAGGGTAGTCTTACGAACATGAAGGTACCCCTACCTGGAACTACGAAACTAGTTTTCTCACAAGACGAAGGGTGCAAGGGTATCTGCCAGAAAGCTTTAAGCAAGTCTAAGGAAGTAATAAAGTTTGCATGCCGTAAGTTATCAAGAATACGATGAACGTTTGGCAACGGATAAATTTGTGCCCTTGTAACAGCATTGAGTCTTCTACTGTCCAAACAGAACCTAGCTGTTCCGTCCTTTTTGGGAACTAAAATAACCGGGTTTGACCAAGAAGATTTACTTTTAACGATTACGCCTAATTCCAACATTTTATCCACCTCACATTCTAGCTGTTTCAACCTTACTGGTGACAGGGGGTAATAACGTTGTTTTATTGGGGTTCCTTCGGTTTCGATAACATGTTCGATCAAATTAGTTTTACCTAAACCGCGTTTAGCAAAAGATATGGATTGAAATTCCTCTATCACATCACTAAGTGTTTTTAGTTGCGCGGGTGTGAGATCGTTTTTTGACCTTACTACGTTAACTTCTGAGATGGAAGTATACGTAATACTTTGATTTGCTGTAAATAAATTTGGAGCTATGTTGAATTTTTTCCAAAAATCCACGCCTAAAATAATTTTCCGGCCGAGCGAAGGTATCACTACAAAGTCTATGGTCTGCAACTTATCGTTATAAACTACTGGAAGTGACAGCTTGCCAGAAACTTCCTGTCTCTTGTTATCTGCTGTAGTAATTACCAGATCACAAGGGGACAGCGCACGAGACGTGAATTGTTTGTGCAAATTCCCACCTATACAAGATAGTGACGCACCCGAGTCTAGTAAACCTGATAAAACACGATTTTTAACTTTGAATGTGACATGTGGCCGGCCATCTCTGCTACACTTCACATTCACTGCCTCGAGTGGATCGGTATTCAGAAAAACCTTCACGTAACCTAACCAGTCATTCCATTCCTTTTCGATTGTCTCTGCTGATGGCTTCGGACTGAAATGACCGCCTAGAAGTTTTTTTGATTCGAATAACAATGAGTCGGGGGTGGTTTAGAGAGATCAGGAAAATCGTTTGCTCTGCTGTAATCAGGCTTTTTCCATCGTGGGCTACGGCGCGGGACGCTGTTGCTGTTAATTTTATTGCAATTTTTTGCAAAGTGACCGTTTTGATTGCATTTAAAACAAGCACGATTAGCGATATCCGTGGTTCTTTGTGAAATCGCCGCGAGCTGTGAGTTTTTATTACGGCCGAAAGTTCTAACCCTGTGATTCTGTTGGGAATTATCGAAATGAGTATCTTCTAAGATCTCGCATCTTTGTATTACCTCCGCGCAAGTACGGGGCACATCGTACGAGAATAGTTTACTATATTTGTGCAACAACCCATTTTTAATTATAAGAACCAAGTCTAATTCAGACAATGGTGATGATAACTTATCATTCAGGGATGATATTAGATTTACATACTGCCGAACCGGTACGTTATACATTTGCTTGTAACGGTGAATTTTAGATTTAATTCCCAAATCACTGTCAACCTCCTTATAACTTGAGACGACCTCCGGCTCGACTGCCTTTTTACTTGATGCGCGACTGAATTTGATTTTATCCATCTCCTCACATAATGCTTGTAACTCCGAAACGTTGGTGATATTTTTACCGATCTTCAGTTGTGCGTAATCTGGCGTGAGACCTTTTGTGACTAACGATAAAAGTTCCGATTCCTCTAACGGCAAATTCAGCTTGGAATTGATAGCTAAAGCTTCCAAAATAAAATCCGCAGCTCTTTCGTTATTTTTCTGACACAAGTTAAATAACTTCGACTTCTCAGTCATTTGAAACGTCGGGTCCTCGAATCTCTTCAAAAAGGCTGTTTTAATTTCTTCCCACTTTAGATTAGTTTTGAAAATTTTCCTATAGAATAATAGTGCTGAACCAGTGAGAAGTTCGACAAAACCCCTAGCCAAATCTTGACAATCAACGCCCCTCGCGTATTGTAATTCGGCGATTCTGTCTAAAAAAGCGCGGACATCCGAATTCCCGTCAAAAGAAATTTTCCAATTTGTTAAATTAACTATTTTTCTTTCAACGTACCTTGTGGTAGTCCTTCCATAGTGATTTTGCGTAGGCGAGGATACTATGTTAACGAGGTTTCCCGAATTACTAGTTTTTGGGGTGGTTGCTACACTTGGAGAATTTAATAAAATAGCAGGAGACTCAACCCGCCCACTAAGGGATTCATTAAACTCGACACATTGTTTCCGTAAAGACAACAAAGCCCTTTTGGGGACTATGCCTCTATCCATCAACATTTTTCTTATTACCGACGCGTTTGCTTTCTCGAAATTTAATATTCTATCCATTATTGGTATGGTGGCCTCCATGATTATGCGTTATTATAATGAACAAAGCAAAAAAAAAAAAATTTCGGACGATTATAGAAGACGAGAGCAGTTGCTGGCAGTCGACATTATATCCTCCTATTACAGGGAAACGGATGTGGACGAGCACAATCCGACAGTAGTTACTACCTTTTATTGGAAACAACCACTGCTCTTCAAGGAAGAAATAATACAACTAACACAGCCCCAGGTGGAGAATTTAAAATAACGAGATTCATTACTCAATTAAAAAAAAATTCCGCGCGAATGACGAACAACTCTGACTGCCGCGATAGAAACGTAATAGCGTGAGAATGCTACTGTAGTAAGCGATGTTTAAAATACCTAACACTCGAATAGCACTAGCCGACGGACTCGCGACGTTTGGAATAATTCACACAGAGCTACAACGTTACGGTAATAAGCGATGTTTAAAATACCTAACACTCGAATAGCACTAGCCGACGGACTCGCGACGTTTGGAATAATTCACACAGAGCTACAACGTTGTTGATGGGAGCACAAATATAAAATATTTATAGCTAAGATTACATAATTATGTTTCTAGGGAGACAACAATCGACAAGACTTCGCCCCACGTTGGGCGCCAGTGTCATACTTCCTGGGGCCAGGGTGATACTGAAGCCACGTAGGGTCCAGTGTTATACTTCTGGTCTCCAGAAATATGTCCCTCCCGGGGGGGGACAAGTGTTAAGCAGGCCCCCCGGGGGCCATATGCCTCGGCTTGGAAGGCTCAGCTCAGGGTCGTAGGGCTCCTCCGAGGCTGTCGATGGTTGACTCCAATGAAACAAGGTTTGGGCACAATTCAAATGTATTCAATAATGCAAGGGTGAACAGTACAGGCAACCAGGTAAGCTGTTTAAGGCCTAGCATTAGAGAGAGTGAGGCACTAGAAATACTACGGAATTTAGGCTCGGAAAGACTATAAGAGGGTTAGAATCTCACGTGGCGTCGTACGGATGCAGGCAGCTTCCCTACGAAGTGGAGAGGTCTAGAGCAAAGCTCATAGACTGTGTGCAGGAGCTGGGCGGCTCGGCGGGAGAGGGCGGCTTCTCGGCGTCATGGTGGGCGGATTCGGTCAGCTTACCGAACCGGTGGGTGATAACGGTGAATTAAGCGGCTATCGGCAATGTAGGCGGATTAAAAGCCGGGCGCGTCTGGGCGGCCATGGTATTAAGTAGGCGGCAGTAGGTTTATACAGGCGGCTGTGGTGATAGCGCCATACTTGGTTCGTAGGTGAAGACTTAATTAGCCGCGTCGAAGGGTGGCATACTGCCCGACAGTACGTAGTAGTGCGTACGACCGCTCGCGCCGTTGTCTGAAATATGTCTGTGCTTTGGCGATCGGTGGCTGGATCTCTCTGCCCGTGATGAGCGAGACGGAAGACTCGAACGCGTGCCCTATAAGGTAATGTCTTCTGCCATTGGCTGGAATTCGCGCCGTGTGGCCATATATGGTAATGTCTTCTGCCAGCCTGAGAGGGACAGCAATAATCATGCGAGAATGTACATGTACTGTGCACGTGACACACAGCTGCCTGCCGCTTGTATAGTTCGTTCGTATGATTTATGGGCAACTCATAACATATACAATCACTAAAAGACATTTGTTTCACGGAAATCAAAATGAAACATTGTCATCAAATGGCCAATCACCGCCATGTTGTTTTTTTTTAAGTGTTCTATCAAACTGTAATAAGCTGATAAGCTTGACAACATGATAGTTGTCCTCTTCTGCTGATCACAATTTGTTCATAATGTGAAATATCTGGCGTCTTAGAGAACGGGACGCTTTCATTTGTAAAAAAAGTGGCATTGAATAGTTATTTAATAATAAATAATAATATTTGGACGATTTATATAGCGCCGTTTTTGTGAAAAATCACTTCAAGGTTGATGACATTGTTGCCTTTGAATTTTTGTGAAATAACTTGGCGTGTTTTTCATTTTCAATTTCATTCATAAAAGTAAATTTTAACAAAGCTTATTTTACTGGGTCTAAAAATTGACCGAAACTTAAAATGGACCGAACACATTACCTTTTTAAATAATAAAATTAAAAAACAAAGTTATTTTTTTCAAAACTATCAGGAATGTCCTCATTAAAAAAGACTTAATCAAGATTTACATGGCTCTCTGCCAATCACTGTTAGAATACGGTATTATCGGATGGGGCAGTGCAAATAAAAACATACTTAATCCACTAATTTAAACTCAAAAAGTCATAATGAAAATTATACTGAAAGATACTAGCACTAACGAAATCTTCAACAATCTTAACATCATGTCAATTAAACAATTATATTCTAAAACTATACTCATTTGCATTCATAAGTACAAAACCCAAGAAATAACAACTAACATACATTAGAAATACCAGATCTCATGGTCGAAAACATATTCAACAAGTAACTACTAACACAATATTTGGGCAAAAAAACACCTTATATTATGGTATTAAACTCTACAATAAAATACCATTATCACTCAAAAACCTCAACATTATTACATTTAAATCTCAATTAAAAACTGGATACAAAATATAGGGAGATCAGAAACAGAAAATATACTGATATCAAATACAGACTAAAACCGGATCTACTGAACTATATAAAAAAAAACAATCTTATTTATTTTATAATTATTTAAAAATAATTTATTTTGTTTTTTTTATTTTAGAGAAAGTTGACAGCAAATCAGAGATTACAAAATACTATAATAATTAAATGTTAATAATTAATGATAGGTAGTGAATGATAAAGTTTCACATTATAAAGGAATTTTCTAAAATAATTTATTTTTACTTACAATATATGAAAAAAAGGGGGGGAGTGGGAGGAGGAACATAGGAATAGGATTAAGAGGCAAAGGACTGGAATATATAGGGATTGAACTTCCTAGTTTGAGTCATGTTGCTTAGTGAGATTTCGTTTTATTTCACGTAATGTCGAGTTAAAAATGTCAATGTGGTAATAATTTAAGTTAAATGAATGTGTGGATCTGCAGATAAATGAGTTATGTTTGGAGTAAGTCTTGCAAAGAGGGAGATTAAAAGTAAGCGACTGTCTACTGTTTCGATTTGGAATGTGGAATGGTAGGCGTTGAAGAAAATCAGGACTATCGATTAAGTTATGTGTAATTTTAATATTATATGATATATTTTTATTACTAATTCATATTAATATCTAATAATTAAATTATATTATGTAAATGAAATCCTCAGCACGGGAGATCCCAATGAGGATATCATTATCTCTACGTGTTACTAAGAAAGTTATGAATAATAATTATTATTATTCGTCAGCGTAACTGACGTAAAGTTTGCACTTACATAACTTTGATTGAAAGTATTAAACAAAATCAGAAGTAACTTCATTCCTCCGCAACAAATTAAGTAAGTCCGTTAAAAAAACATTAAACCCTTTTTAAAAAATTGGCATTCAAAGCGTGTCGTTTAAATCGCGCGAAACAAAAATACAATCTCTATTTAACCGTCGCACGATTGTCTAATCATAGATATTTTAGTGTTGCCACTATTTAATCCGATTCGTTTGTATTCTGCCAAGGGACGGAATTAATAAGTTAAACTTCGGCCTGGGCAGAATGTTAATGAAGAAATTTTGGAAATTTGCAAACAGCGGCTGTGATGGACTTGGACTGAAGGGGAATAGGGTTTATTCTATATTTATCTGTGGTGATAATGTTGACGGTAATATAATGGTTGTCAGTATTATTGCCACTCAGAATGATGATTGAAATATGACTAACTTGGTACTCAAGAGATTTTTTAAGGATCATTTATTGGATAACCAACACCTCTGCCATATTTCTCCCCAATCCCGGGTTCATGGGGTGAGGTTTGTCCAGAACTTAGCGGCAGATGCATCTGCCCACCTGCCGCGTAGCGGGCCGGAGAAGGACTGATTGAGGGATGCCTTTTGACCTTTCCAGGAGGACCCTCTCGACCCCTCACCTTGAACCGCTGTCGGAGGGATGGATTCAAACTTTCATCACTCCTGGACACACTGACCTCCTACATAGATTCCTACTCACCCCTCAAACCTTTTTCCTTCCTAGAACTTCCTATCCTTCCCTTCCCCAAAAAGACCCTAAACACCGCGTCCTCTAAGATGACATAGGCCGTGAGGGAAATGATTTTCTTCAGGGCCTCCTGTAAGGAGCTAATGTAAAAAAGGTCATAAATATTAAATGCGAGAATATATTTTTTGTTTTTCAGGTGATTATATCTGAATAATATGAACTTTGATTTGGAAGTTTGATTTTATAGCGTTCCACACATCGCCTTTCACGCAATGAGAGAGATGGATTCATACGTCAGTCACTCCCTGACACATTAATCCCCAGATTCCTATTCACCCTTCACATCTTTTACCTTTCCAACTTTCCTACTCTTCCTTTACTTAAAAAGGGACTTTTTACAGCAGTAATAAATATGACATTGGTCTTGAGAAAATTATTTTTCTCAGGGCCTATTTTCAAACTCATCTCAATCATTATCTTTTTCCGCCATTTATGTCTTCCCCCTTTAAACATTTCCTATTTTTGTATAATATAGTCATAGTAAAATTAGCTCTTGATTTATACCGTCTGTAAAATAATTACACCAAATTATTAAACTTTTTTTTTCATTAATCCATAACAATAATATGTAAATTGACTTGGCTTTACAAAAAATAAAGTAAAAAATTTCTCAACACGAAAACTTTTGAAAATTCTTAAAATTTCTTTTATATTTTGTTATTCACACACCTTAAACATGGTGTTAAAATGGATGAGTACGGTTAAATATCGTTATCGCAAATTGTCACGTTCTAAAAAGGTGCAGATTTAAGCTGTCCAAAATAAAGTAATCCACAAAAATAGTAGAATTAAAAACTTACGCAAGAGCCCTATCTTTAAACAGAAATAATATAAACGAAGTGACATTCATGTGGGAGATGGACATATGATTATGCATTTCTTTTGTCAACGGTATGATATTACGTATTTATGAGATGAAATCTGAAGTAGGAAATGATGGTTAGAAATGATCCCAAGAAACTAGTAATGATGTACTGGTTTTTCTATATTGAAGTAATCCATTAAATTTTCATTATTAAGATTAAGCACCGTATAATAAGAATTGAAATTATTTATTCCGTCTATAAGAAAATGCTCTACAATTAATTTACGAGGCGGGTTTGGGTACTGCCGCCCAGGGAACCATTTATTGGATAACCAACACCCCTGCCATAGGTCACCCGAAGTAGTTTACTAAATTTGGTGACTTAGCAGGGGTATCCGGGTTCATGGGGTGAGGTTTTTATAGGTCTTGGTGGCGGATGCGTTTTGCACTCCCAGCGTGGCGGGCCGGATCGGTAGAGACCGGTTGAGGGAGATCTTTTAACTTCCTTAGCCCGAATCGTTCGACCCATCGACTTTTACGACTTTGGGAGGAATAGATTCATGTGTCCGTCATTATTGGGCACACTGACCCCCAGATTCCTACCCACCCCTCATACTTTTTTCCTTCCTCTATTCCTCAAAAAACACCTCCTTTCAGCATCACCAAAGATGAAATTGGCCCCGAGGGAAATTATTTTTCTCAGCGCCTACTGTGTAGAGCTAAGGTAAAAAAAAACTATGCAAAAAACGTAACATTTTTCATTCGAAAACACAACGGATTATTTTTAGCGCGTTAAAGTTAAAATAGAAACAGAGAAAAGTGCACTAAAACAAAGCTTCGATTTGAAAGGGTTAAATTTGACAACGCGCTCACTTTGTTCACAAAAGCTTTCTCGCAAACCGGCTCACTAGGAATAGCGATCACCCAGTTCCGGAATGGGAGCGGTTCATTGAATCGGATCACCGGAACCGGAGCCCCCACCTTCTATCGATACACAATACACACCCCTATTGCGGCTTCGGAAAACGTCTAATACGGGATCACAAAATAACAGATGTAAGACCTGCTAACTCCATCGCTTCGTGGATTGTGAGCCATGTTTATATGATTTTGGTTTGCGTCAAACATTTATCAACATATAGTAGAGCTGTTGCCATGAAAGCAGATCGTCCTGGGTTCGAGTCCCAGAGGTGCCAATATATTTTTATGATTTTTCTGTATCCAGATTTTCGATTGACTTTAGCTAATATTGTCATCGTTTAATTAAATTTCAAAATTTTGATTAAAACATTTTGTGGTAAGATCTTTTAAGCTAAAATCAAAAGGGTCATTTTATGTATTTTCTATAAAGGTATTGTTTTTACGACAACTTCAAAAATAAGACACATTCAAGACATTTAAAATAAGATGGAAAAATTCTGTTGGGAAATTATCAATAAAACAAGCGTATACAACAGATAAACCTCCCCCCCTGGCTGTATACGCAATGTACATGTACATATCTTTCCACGAAAAATTTTTCGTCATTTTTTAATTAGTAATGTTTTCACATCCACGGTGGTTTATCAACTGAATAAAAATTGAGGTTTTTATTAAGGCTATTATTGTACAACTCCTTTGTACAACTTTCTAAGACAATTAAACTACCTACTTATATCTTATCTACTTATAGATATTGTAAGGGCGAAAGTTTGTATGGATGTGTGTTTGTCACTCTTTTACGTAATAAATACCGAATGGAATTTAAAAATTATTTCACTAATCGAAAGTTACATTATTTGCAAGTAAAATAGGCTATATACATTGGTAAGCTCTGGAGCTCTGAAAGCTCTTATGAATAAGCTGTGGGGTTATGAAATTTTTGATTATACGATTATTGGCAAAGCGTGTTGCTAAGTAAATGTTTGACGTGGGCTGTCATTTTGTTATTTGTTTAGGTTACTGTGGAGATTTCTTTGATAGAAAAAAAATCAAATACGAGTATTCTAATATGAATATTTAGTGTACAAATTTAAAATAGTTACTAATCTACATTTTGACCTACTATTATGAATGAGAAACGGCGCGTATTTGATTGTTGATCGATTGGGTGAAGGGGAGGAGGGAAAGGGGGGGGGGGGGTAGTGCGGGGTTGATGGGGGTGGGGGGGGGAGTGGGGGGGGAGTGGGGGGGGCGGGGAATGGGGGGGGGAATATGCGAGCGAAGCCGGGGGCGAAAGCTAGTAATTTATAATTAGTTTATTATGTAATTTCTTCTTCTCAAATCGGTTCTTCATTGGTGTGGTTCGTGACCGTGATAGTGATGGTAATAGAAATATGGCGGGCGGGTGCACAACAAATCACCAAAGTATCATCGCAATCGGATTAAAGATGCCATTCAATAAAAAACACATACGGTACAAATAATATTTTTATTCAATATTATTAAAGACAGATTTCAAAATATTTTGTTGAAGAAAACTGAGCATTCAATTAATAATATTTATTCTAGCCAACCGTTAATCTTCCACTTTACCAAATTCATTTCAAAATCAAAGCACCATTCTTATTCAACGACTTCGTATTATTGACTTCTGAGAATCTTCTGGAAATTTTACTATTTGTATAAACTCGTCTCCGCCGTAAACAAAGGCTACAATCTCCTTAGGTTTCATTTTGTTTTTACTGTATGGGACTTCTTGGAAGATACTGGAAAATATTTCTAAATTTCCCCACGGAGCGGGTCCTTGACCGGGGGCGGGTAAATACAATGATCCTTGTATTAAAATAAATCTATTTGCATAAGTAAAACGAAAATAATGTCTGCACTGGAGATTAACTTTTGAATTGAATTCTGGAAAACTTGGAATTGTAGAGTGAGACAATATTTTTGTTTTAGATGGAAAGTTGCGATTATAATATAATGGAAAAAAGCTTTTTAAGTTGATCTAAATTAAAAAAAAAATATATATATATTTATATATTTATGCCATACAAGAATATATATTATGGTGGTAAAAAGTGTTATTTTAAAAGCGTTAAAGTCCCAGTATTAATCTCGAAAAATAATGCCAAAATTTGAGAGTAAGAAGGATTTTGCTGGTATTTGAATACACTGTCTTGAGATACATTTGAATTATATTCATATATTTTTTAAATTATTAAATCAAAATATTTCCTTTATTTTGTGTTTTATTAAAAAAAGTCAAATTTTAATGGTTTATCTAACATTTTTTTAAAGATTTAACAAGGGTGGGTTTTTCTCTGTGAAATTTCAACATCAATCCGGAGGAAGAAGATGTTATCCAAATATTATTGTAAACATTACGTGATTTTATATCTTGATTTAACACCATTGTATCAATATTGGACAAATTATATCACGATTTTTTTCCCATACAGTCGTGACCCACCTTAATATATATGTGCAAATACAAAATATATACTTTTATGCTGACTAATACTTTTTGAAATATTTTAATATTTTTCTAACAGGGTTTAACATTTATCTAAAACTAATCTTAAAAAAATATTAATTAGTTCTTATGAAGCATATACTTTGTGATGTGACATTATAATTTAAAATAAAACAATGACTTTTTTAACCTTTCAACCATAAAAGTTATTGTTTTATTTTAAATTATAAATTGTTTCAATATAAGTAAGATACAAGACGTATAAAACATATGCTGATCTCCAAAAGAATAACACCATTCGATAAATCGTTCAACATTACTTACTGATAGAGATTAACGACAGGAAGGAAATACGTGTGGATTGTTAACAGCTTGCCCCTCTATCCTCCATCGGATATCCGGTGTACGGAAACTGGAAAACACTTGCTGTAATACCGTTGCATTTGTCACTAGATACCATGGCGGGGTGTCAGACGTACACGACTTCTTCTCCTTCCACTTCCAATATCAGATTCTGTCAGAAAGATCTGTTGACTGGAACGTGACGTGAGAGAACCTGGCCATTCAGCGCTGTGAATTTATCTTGATAAACCAGATTAAACAGGGGTCGTAAATGGTTTAGAATAAACTTATAAAATAAATTTATAAAATACATCGTTCGAAGCCGGGATTATATTTAATTAATTATTAATCCATTAAATTTTATATAAAACACATAATCTTTACGAGACATAATCACTACTCGTGTGTAAAGGGAAAACAAATAAAAATTATAACTTAACATAGATGCAAACAAAAAATGGTTGTACCTACATATATAATAACTTCGAAAGTAACAATAAACTCAATACAAGTTTACTTTACTACTTAGTGTCTATAAATACTGTTGACAGCTTTTCTGACTAGTCCCCTTTGTTTACATCTTTTTTTTTTCTAAATAATCCTAAATAATATGTTCTCTGTTATTATAACATTGATCATTAGTTTAGTAACACATTCTAGTATCCTTTACCTAAATACTTGCTTTTATCGCACATACTATATTAAATGTACATTCATATTTTGTTATTATTATAATACTGATAATCTCCGGTGTACCACTGTATACTAATTATAATATCATGTACCTACCACTTTAAATAAATAAATTAATAAGTAAATAAATATAAAGTGAAGAGAAAATTTATATTATTATATAGGGTAAATGCAAAATAAAACTAACAAATAAAAAGTAATAGTATCTGTAAGGCACTAATGTGATATTAAGTGATTCTCATTAGCTAATTAATTTAAGACATTTTTTCTTTAGACACTATTGTTTTGCCTATTGCTTTCGACACGTACCATGGCATGGTGTGATTTCTTAGAATGATCTTTCTGTATTTTAAGAATTATTTTTTTATATATGTATTTTTTAGAGCTGCGACATGAGAGTGTTAAAAAAAATAGATGCAGATGGCGTGTAGTGTCAATGTTTATGTATGTGGTGTCAATATCTATCAACAGACGTCGGTGTTTTTAGTAATATTATGTACTCGTAGTTTCAAGGTGTCTCAACACGTGTTATTAGTAGTACTACATGATAGGGACAAATGCCACCCGTTCGGTTCTAAACCAGAACGGTAATAAAAATATCAGATCTACATATCAAATCAACACAGCATCGTTTAGAACGGATCACCAACAGAATTTATAATCAATGGAAATACCTAATCAGAGGAAATACCCAATCAGAGGAAATACCTAATCAGTGGAAATTTCAGATCAGTGGAAATTATTGGAAATACACTACAGTTACCTGCAGTTATATCCAAATAAAGTTAATATTGCATGTATTAGTAAGGTGACTTTATCACCTAGAAAATTTTAAAAAAAAAGTTTTTTTTTTAATTTTGCAAATATGTACCAAAATATAGTTCTGAAATTCGGTTATTTTTACAAAGGAGTGCAATTTTTCGTTAAGATGACCATGTTGGTATCTCAAGAATCAGAGCTGCCACAAAATCAATGAGTTATTTTTGGAATCGACCCATCAAAATTGTTAAAAACTTTACAGACACAAAAAAAATGTTGTGCTGTGAGAAAATGACAGTGAAATGGCAGAAAAATGAGTAAAAAAACTCTGATAAAAAATTTATTAATTTTTATTTTATTTTTGTGAATACCAGTCCCTACTGCTCGGATCCTGTAGATTTCCATTTAATTGGTAAAACATCAACTTAGACACCTTCAAAATGTGAAATTTAGAATGTTATAAATAAATCGTCTCTGAGTGGTTTAACCATAGTATGAAAATGAACCACTATTGAAACAGCTGTCACAAATATAAAACTAAAATACTGCAGTACTTGATAAATCCGCAAATTTCGACTAGAATATTTTACAGAACATTGAATTTTAGCAGAAGATTGTTTCTATATATAATGGTAAGCTCTGACGTTTTGAAATTTGTGTTCTCCATATATTTTAGATACAGGGGGGCGAGAGAAACGAAGGAGGTGATGTTCGCGAGAAGGGTGACGAGGGAGGGGAAAGCAGGGAAAATGGAAGGGGAAGCGGGAGGGGAACGGGGTCGCATGGGAATGGACATTCAAGGAGAAACAATTTATTTATTTGAATGGCATTGCAACGCATGCCGGGTTCCAGCTAGTTAGAAATAAAAAAAAACTTATACCAATTTAAAATCGAATGCATTAATTTTCGTTTTTATTCTTTGTGTTTTATTTTACATTTTTAAATGTTAGCGAATTTATAAAAAATGAAGTACATTGCAAGTAAAACAATATGGAAAAAACATGTTTGGAAATCGTTACTTAGTTAACAAGAAATACAAAAAGAAAAGATTTTTTGAGAACAGATTGTTTTATTTTAAGTACATAAAATCCAATTGTTTGAAATACAAACGAAGAGTAAGCATTGTGAATTTTTACAATATATCTACAAAAAATAATATACTCACGTCTTTTGAATCTTCATACAAAACGTTGCAAAGATAAAAATATTAATAAAATAACATTTCATCAGTTTTCCACAACTGAAAGAAAGCCGGCACGTAAAGGAGTTACTCCTTTTCCCCCTGAAAAATGTCCCTGCAACACATGCCGCCAGGAGGTTACTGAAACTATTGTTAATAATGTAGCGAGAGATGATAGAATACGGATTTTTACAGTTATTTGTAACTGCAGGAAAGACTGGTCGCGGTGAAGAGAATAACAAGAAAAATCCGTAGAACGTGGACTGTAAAATATGTATTAAATGATGCATTGAAATTTTATTCACTGTTTGATATTTATTTTATATTGTGGATTAAATACTCATAGTATAGCCGGATAGTAAAGCTTGTATAAACAAGTTTTATTATTCGGCTCCCAAAACAGTAAATAAACATAATATTACCTTACAATAAATACAAAGAATAAAATAATTTTAATCTTTAACCGTAAGATAAATCTTTTCCCATATTGAAAAAAAATTGTAAAAATTAATCAAACAATTTTGAGTAATAACATTTTTTGAAGTGAAACTTCTATAGCCCCGCTGTGATTTGAATTTCGGATGTAACGGAAATTACGATTGTTGAACCTGCGACGAATCAATTGCGCTCATTGGCCGCTTTGAATATGATGTCACTTTTAAAGGCTTCTATTGGTTGAGATATGAAACGGAAATTACGCTTGGCCTGCGTTCATTGGTCGCTTTGATTATGACCTCACTTTACAAGTATTGGTTGAGATTGATTTGGTAAAGTTTCACTTCTACCGCGTATAAGCTGCACTCGGTTTTTTTTATAATGTTAAACAATTTATACACCCACATTTGTTAAAAATTAATCTAATTAACTATTAGATGGATATTTCAACTTTAAACTGCAAAAATAGTCGACAGTGTTGTGTTGAATTGATAAATTTACTATAGCAATGACTTAAAAAATTGATTGGTCGTGTGATTAATTGATTATGCCGTTTTGAGCTACCTCCTTCTTTAGCCAACGTTTTGGACAGTGCTACAGTTTCTATCATCAGGGCAGATGTGTCTCAGTACAAAAAATCGTCAAATTTTATGACGACAAATATTTAGATAGTCTTTACAAAAGTAAAGAATAAAAAAGGTAATTACGCGATAGAATATTAAAAATAAATTAAAAATTTAATAATTTATAGACATCGAATTCAGACGATTTCAATAATCGAAATTATGAATGTGATAATTACTCTTAACGAATAAATTTAAGTGTCTACTGCGGTTACATACATATTTTCACTTCAATGGCATTAAAAAAAGATTTGAATAATTATTTTCAATTTAACACAACAAACAGCACCCTTAGAGGCAATAATGAGATAACGATTAAGGACGTTTTGTTTCACAGAATTTGAACAATTCATCAAATTTCAATATTGAAATTTAAGTTCCGTGAAAGTTATTTTTCAACTTATGTTATAATTTCATCACGGATACTTTATTTCACAATACTTGGACAATAACAGAACTTTAATAGAACTTTCACAGAACTTGAATATTAACTTTGACAAATTATTCAAATTCTGTGAAAGAACCCTAATTTCATTTTTATGATATGCATTCATGTAACCGGCTGCTAGTTGTGATGTGGATGATCGTTGTAAAGTATATTTTTCAATCAAATTCAGTACTTTCTACAACACAAGTTAAAAAAAATTAAAAAGTCTATTTCTATTTACAAAAGCAAATGCTCGAAGACTTGATTAATGAAAACAATATTAGCGAAACTCAATCGAAAATCTGAAACAGAAAAATTAGAAAAAGATATGGTCCCATCTAGGTCTCGAGCCAAGGACCGTCGGCTTTTCCGGTTGCAACTCTACCAATTGAGCTAATGTGTCACTATCAAATAGGTATTTTTAACTGTATCATGCTTCGATTAAAATCTACTAACATTATCTTCATCTCCATGAACGATGGAAAAATTCAACCAGAACTAAATGCTATGTAGATAGTGTCTTGGATAAGTTTATGCATTTTTTATTTCATATGTGACATCTATTGACTTTTCTGCAGGTCCTGGAAGAATATTATTTATTTTTATTTTTAATTTAATGAGTAAAACCCCTAATTGTAATGTTTAATTTATGAAGGCAAATGTTAGCGTAACTCAATCAAAAATCAGAAAAAGATACGGTCACATCTAGGACTCAAACCCGGGACTATCGGCTTTCCGGGCAGCAACTCTACTTGAAGACTTGTGTCGCCCAAACCTCTAACGGTGTTGGACGCGAGTGAGCGCCGTAAGCGGTGACTAAATAAAATAACCCCTTCAAACCCAGACAATTTTTATAAATACAAAAATTTACCGAAAATATTTTTTTTAACCTGTGAAAATGGAGGAAGCGGTTGATCCGCATGCCTTCATAACAAAGACGAAACAAAACATAAGTGATTTACATACAATCATAGAAGAAAATAAACTTACCAAAGAAACCAAATCAAAAATGATGAAAGAAATAAATAATATCATGGAAATGATATCTCACATGGCAATAGAATTAGCTAAATTACAAGAAAAGTGTGATATTCAAGAAAAAAACCAAGCACAAAAATACCCATTTTCATACTCTTCTGCAGTAAAAAACTTAATACCACAAATGCAAGAAAAACGATTTCCTATAATAATTAAAAGCTTAAAAGAAGAAGACACTGAAAAAATAAAAGAGAAAATACAAAAGATTAAAATATCGCAGTTGGGAATTCGAGTATGCGAAATAAAAAAAACAAAAAAAAACCTTATAATAACATGCCCAGAAAAAGAAGACGCGAAAAAATTAAAAGATAAAATAAATGAAGTCGACAAAACCATAATAGCAGAGGTACTTCTGAAAACGGATTCATGCGTAATATTCAAAGGTCTTGACAAAGACTATACCAAAAAAGAATTCTTAGAAGACATCATTGAACAAAACAACGACATCAAAATGATATGTGAAAAATACCAAGACAAAGAAATATTACAAGTTAAGGCCATCATTACAAACAAAAAAACTAACAGCAAAAACTTAATTCTACAAACAAATCCCGAAATGAGACTACATCTTATTAATAAAAAAAAAATTCATCTAGGATTCATGAGAATCTATGTAGATGACTGCAGTCCTCTTACCCAATGTTTCCACTGTCAAAGATTTGGGCACACAGCCCAAAAATGCTACAATAGAATGAATAAACCAACGTGCAAACACTGTTCAGAAGATCATCCCATCTCCGAATGTAAATCCCTGGAGCTGCCACCCAAATGCGCTAACTGCAACTCGGCTAACAAGAAGAAAGAAACAAACTCCTTCAACAATAAAATGAATGAAGTAGACCACCGAACAAACAGCGAAACATGTAAGTTCCGATCTTACATGCTTAAATTAGCCAAAGAAAGAATAAACTACGACATTGAATAAAAATTTTATAAATAATTTTGCAAAATACAACTAAAAATGCATTAAATGGATAATTTCTTAAATAACGAACTGGAATTAAATATTAAAATTCAGGAATACGAATGTATATGTACTGATTCGTGTAACAAAATTATTTCTAAAAACATCAATGACATAATTATTATGCACATAAACATCCGTAGCATTCAAAAAAACTTTGATGAACTAATTCTAAAAATAAATATTTTAATTAAAAAACCGGACTTTATAGTGTTAACCGAAACATTTACGAACGCCGAGTCACCGCCTTATCACGTGCCCGAGTACAATTATATCTCTACCAAATTAGACATTAACAAAAATTCGGGAATAATAATATTTGCAAGCAATAAATTTAGTATTGTTAACATAATAGAGCACCCAATACATTTGGTTAACTGCATTGAAGTACATTTCAAACTCGGCAAATCAACATATCATCTAATAGCTATCTATAGAACGCATAGCTCGAGTATTATTACCTTTATTAATGACCTCAAATACGTATTATTAAAATTAAAAAATAAACTTTGCTTCGTGGTAGGTGATTTTAACGTGAACATCAATGAAAAAATAGAAAATAATAACAAAAATGAATACATCAATTGTATGACTGAACAAAATTTCATATCTTGCATAAATAAAAATACTAGAGAAATAAAAGAACATACTCCATCTTGTTTAGACCACATTTGGACAAACATAAACATTAAAAATCTTCACAAATTAAAATCTATTGTTTGGAAAACTAACATAACTGATCATCATTCATGCTTACTTCTGTATAATAATAATATTAAACATAAAAAACATAATTTAATAACCAAAAAATCAACAATAGATATGACTATTCTCTCTGAAAAACTAAAAAAGGAGGATTGGAACAATGTTTTGAGCAGTGATGATACCGAAATATGTTCGACTAACTTTGAAAATATCTTGTAACAACACATTAAAAATTCGACAACTGAAATAACACACATAAAATCAAAATTAAGATGTTGAAAGCCTTGGATTACCAAAGGACTTATAATATCTATCAGGAACAAAGAAAAACTTTACAAAACAACTTTAAAAAATCCCCACGATGAAAAAGCATATATTTTCTATAAAAAATATTAAAATAAATTAAAATCTTATATTAAAAAAAGTAAAGAAGAGTTTTTTAAAAATAAAATATTATCTTCAGAAAATAATCATAAACAAATGTGGAAAACAGTAAATTTGGCCATAGACAATACAAAAAAAACACAAAACATTAAGTACATTGACACGATAAAAAAAAATATAGATGCCAATATGCAACCTAAACAATGTGCAAACATTTTTAATTCCTTCTTTGCAAATGTTGGAAAAAATCTTGCGAAAAATATTCATAAGCCTTCTAACCCGGAAAAACATAAAAATAAAAATTTACAGAAACGTAATATACTTTCAACATTCGAAACAACAACAGAATGTGAAATCTTAAAAATAATAGAAAATATGAAAGGAGGTTCGTCTCCCGGTTTTGATTCTATTACGGCACATATGTTAAAATCTATGAAAACTTACTTAATTAAACCCATCACTCATTTAATAAATTTAAGTTTAACAAAAGGGATATTTCCAATGAACTACAAAAACACAATAATCTCACCTATTTACAAATTTGGAGATCCACACCAAGTAACAAATTATCGCCCAATCTGTCTAATTTCTAATATAGGAAAGATCTTTGAAAAAATAGTAAAAAAACAGTTGGTAAATTTCCTAGATAGTAATAAAATAATACACAAAAACCAGTTTGGTTTTATAAAATCACTCAGCACACAAGATGCTATTGCTAACGTAACTTCATACATTTACGAAACAGTAGATAAAGGTAAAAAATGTGCGGGTATATTTATTGACCTCAGAAAGGCATTCGATAGCATATCTCATGAGATGCTATTAAAAAAATTAAATAATATTGGCATAAAAGGCAACGCGATTAAATGGATCACCAACTACTTAAAAAACCGCCCACAAGTGGTAAAAATCAATCATGTTAATAGCGATCAAGAGCTTTCAAGCTTTGGAATCCCTCAAGGTACAGTGCTTGGACCAATCCTATTTACTATATATGTAAACGATATTTTTTTTCAACCTTTACATGGTCAAATTACATCATACGCCGACGATACAGTATTAATAATAAGTGGAAAGACTTGGGAAAATGTAGAATTAAAGGCCATAGAAGACATTAACACGCTTAAGAATTTTTTCGACACTAATTTACTATCACTAAATAGTGAAAAGACATTTGTAATTCCATTTGCAATACATTCAAACGATGCTCCCAAAAATTTTAACATTGTCATACATGAAAATACTAAAATTCACAGCCAAAACTACTGCAAATCAAACTGTACAATATTAAAAACAACAAATAAAATAAAATATCTAGGAGTAATTATTGATAAAAATCTGAAATTGAAGGAACAAATATGTCAAGTAGTAAACAAAATTAGAAAATTTATATACATATTTTTAAGAATTAGAAATTTTTTGTCAATAAAAAATCTATATTTAATCTACTATGCCTTAGTTCAATCCACTTTACAATACGCTATTATTAGTTGGGGATCCGCATATAAATGTAACCTTGTTCCAATAGAAATTGTACAAAGAACAATTATTAAAATTATATTAAAAAAATCATTGGACTACCCAACAGAACGCCTATTTGATGAATTCCAAGTGCCTACATTTAAAGATTTATATATTAAAAATTCATTAATTCAAATTATAAAAGAAAAAGATAAATATCAATTTTTAAACGAAAACAGAACGCGACTTAAACATGTTTTTATATGCCCAAAACTAAATACGTCTTTTGCACAACACCATTACACTTACCAGGGAAGAACTTTTTTCAATCGCCTACCAGAAGAAATCAGAAGCATTAATGATAAAATCCAATTACTGCTCTCTGTCAACAGACATTTTAAAAATATTCTGAAGAAAAAAAACTAATGCCACTTAATTATATCCTATATATCCTTAGTTTTCCAAAATATTCTTTATTTATTTAAATGTATACAAATATACTTAGTTTTCCATAATATCCTTTATTTTCTTTAAATATATACTATTATATACTATTACAACACACATATATTTATGTAAATGAATTATTTAAGTACTAAGTAATAACCACATTTATGTACACTCCTTTTCCATACACAAGCAAATGCTTTAAATGGAAAAGTAGTAAAAAACCTAAGATGTAAAATGATCATTTAGCAACATGTAAAACATATTAATGAAAATAAAAAATTATTAAAAAAAAAAAAAAAAAAAAAAAACTTGCCTAATAAGGTGAGTCATGACTGTATAAGTAAAAAATCTTGTTTTGATTGTCTAATAGTGATAAAAGGGTATTAAATGGATACATAAAATCTTGTAATTTTTTAATAATATTTGGATATCATCTTCTTCCTCCGGATTGACTTTGAAATTTCACATAATAGAGAAAAACCCACCCTTGTTAAATCTTAATAAAATGTTAGATAAACCATTAAAAATGAACGATTTTTATTAAAACACGAAATAGAGGAAATATTTTGATTTATTTATTAAAACAAATATGTGAATATAATTCAAATTTCTCAAGACAGTGTATTCACATACATGAAAAATCCTTCTAACTCTCAAATATCGGCATTATTTTGCGAGACTCAATTTTGAGAATATTGTAAATGATTTCGTTAAAATATACCTACTTCATTTGCCATGGAAGACTACAAAATGTATGGTTTAAAGGATTCATAGTAACTTTCATATACATTAGAAATAACCCCTTAAAATGAAAAGTTTTAAAACTTTGAAGTAAATCCGTAACAGAAATTGAAAATTTTTAAACACGACTTTTTGAACCCATTTGGCATCCTTTTTTTCGCTCTTAGAATTTAAAAAAATATATTTTATATATATATATATTTTTTTTTAAATGACCCACCTTATTGCCTAATCTGTTAACATTGATGCAACAGAACAATAACCATTATAAATTGCGAAAAAAATGGAACATCTCAAAATGTTACCGAGTGCCACATTGTTTAAGACACAGCGCGTGTTAAAAAAATGGCATAGACGTATTTATCATTTTATTTTCCCGGCCGAGAAAACATTTGTCATTTTATTTTGAAAGTTCTTCTGAGCACGTTGTAGGTAGGTACCTACTACGAAAGTTTTGTTTAGTTATTTTCCTCCGTTTAAGCACAACTTAGTTCAAGTTAAAAACATGTTTTGATGTGTTTCGGGAAAAGGTATAAATAATTCAACCAGTGCCACTCACAAAATTCTCATAAGGGAATTCGGTTAGAAAAGGAAACTATTCGTATCCACCCAGAAGCAAAACTTACCAGGTATTGGTTGTCCTTAATTAGTACAGCCTTCCAAATATTATAATCCTATGTATAAAGCAGAAAATTTATTAATTATTTCGAAAAATGTAAAATGTCACCCCGAATTCCAGCCTTTTTGCTTGGAATGTATTCTAACGGTTCCAAATTGATCGATGACTCCATGTCAAATTAACACACATTTGAAAACTGATATAAAGTCATTAAAAGCGATGAAAAAAACAAACCTATGGATCTATTATAATTTGAGGGAAGGGTCTGGATACCGCCGCCCCGGGAACCATTTATTGGGTAACCAAAACCTCTGCCGCAGGTCACCCCAAGTGGTTCGCTACGTTTAGTGACTTAGCAGGGGTGCCCGGGTTGATGGGTTGAAGTTAGTTTGGGTCTTGAGATCTTTTAAACTGACAGCCGGCGTAGTACAGCGGAAAGGCTCTTGACTCGCAATCCGAAGGTCACTGGATCGAATCCCAGCGTGGAAATTTTTTTATTATTTGAATAATTTGTGCTATTTCACAATTTATTCATTTATAATAATATCTATCTATATGTACATACATAAATAAAAATCAATTGGTATTCGTTTGTCTCGCTAAAACTCGAAAACGGCTGAGCCGATTTAGCTGATTTTGGTTTTGAAATAGTCGTAGTCCAGGGAAGCTTTAAAAGGTGAGAAAATATGGAAAAATTGCGAGGAAGATGGTAAAAACAACAATTTCATTTTCCCATATAAACTTTTCAGAATATTTCAAACGTCAGAAGAAAGCAAACAAATTGTTGCCTTGGTGTAGGAGGGGGGAGGGGTAGTGTTGGAGGAGGGGTGGGGGAGGGCGAGGGTCTGGTGAAGGGTAGGAGGGTAGGGTGGAGGGATTGCGGGATTGAGAGGGCGGAGGGAAGGAAGGGGGGGGGAAGGAAGGGGGGGGGGGTGTAGAAGGGGGGGGGGGGTGTAGAAGGGGGGAGGGGTATGGTTTAAGGAGGGGTGGGGAAAAGGGATGGCGGGAGGAGGGGGGGGGGGAGTGGTATGGGGAGAGGGAAGGCGGAAGGGAACTCGGGAGGGGGAAGTCGAATACGGGAGGGGGGAGGGAAACTCGGGAGGGGGTACGCAGGGCGGGGAAGGTGGGGGGAGCTGTTTTTAAAACGAATGTATCGGGAATAAATGTATGGAATGTAGAAGGGGGGAGGGGAGCCCGTGAGGGCGGAGGGGAACTCGGAAGGGGGAAGGGAAACTTGGGAGGGGAACTCGGGAGGGGAATCTCGGGACGGGGGAAGGTGGGGGAGTAGAGTGAGGAGAGGTAAGACGGAGGAAGAGGAGTCGGAACTCGAGAGGGGAAGGGGACGCGGAGGAGGAAGGGGAGGAGAAAGGTGAACGGGACGAATGGGAAAGCTACGAAGGGTACCAGCTAGTATAGTATATTTGCGGCACGTTCCAGAGCGGAAGATACTCTTGTATCGCCCTGGTGTAAGACCACCATTCAGAATTGAAACGTTGCCTGAAATGGCTTTGGCCGTGTTTGGTGACCAGATCTATATAGCCAGGTACTTCCCCACCTTCCTCTCCTATCTCTTTTCCTTTCCCACTACCTTCAGCCTCACAACATACCCCAATTGGGGATGCCATAGTTGGCATCGTTGACTTGATGTAGATAACTTGCCATAGATGCCATCACTGGATCCAGGCGGGAGCACTTAGGACTCTCGTGCGGTATTCATGTGAAAATAAAACTCTCCAGCCAGACTCTCTCGACCCATTGACCCACCCTACACTGCAGTGGGAGGGATGGATCAATACGACCGTCACTCCTGGACACGCTTACCCCTTAGCTTCCTACCCACCCCTCTCTCCTTCATTTCCTTAAAAAGACCCTTCATACAGTTCCACTCTCAGTATCACTCTAGTGTAAGACCACCGTCCAGAACTGCCTTCTTCTGCTCTATCTTCTTCCCATCCCCACTACCTTCAGCTTTACAAGATACCCCAATTGGGGTTATCATAATCTCACTTTTCATGACTTTACATCACTTTTCAAATGTGTGTTGATTTGTCACTGTATTGAGTCACCGGTTTCCATTTTACATGAGCGTTGCGTTACATCAATTTAATTCTGAGTAAGAAAGAAACCGATCTTCTATGTCAGTCTGTGGTTGAGTGGGCATACTTGGTCCCACCCGAGCATTACGTGTTCGAATCCTCGGCTGGCTAAGTGCTCCATCACAACCCAAGCAACATTTTTGGTTTTCTGTGGTGGTAGTAGGAGATTTTCAAACATTGTTGGATTATTCGTAACCCGGGAATGTTTGTGGATTGAAAAAAAAACCTCTGTCTTATTATTCAGAAAATTTATTTGAACAGGATAATAAAATATGATATAAAATACGTCTGTTTTAGTTAGAAAAGCAAGTGTGCCTGCATATTGTTCACTTGACTCTACTAATAATATCGGCAGCAGAAATTTTAAATGACGTAAAGGGACAATAAATCCAATCCAAATTAGTTAAATATTTATTTATGCCCTAGTGGGTTTTCATATGAAAATTTTACAAATTGATTACAGTAATTCATTATAAAAAGATAAACGCACTTGCAGTAATTCTAAGAAAACAATCAATATGTATATAATAAAATTTAGCGCAAATTTACAAAAAATACTAATACAACGATTTAGTATGAACAAATAATCTTGAAATAGTATGTAAAATAAAGTACAACATAAAAAAGTAAGCTTATTCTCGATATTAATATTAATAATGTGTGTTATAAAATCAATAAAACCGAATAAATAAGGATGTAATTAACTCGTCAGGTTGGTATAGAAAATTGAAAAAAATAAATAGCTTGAGTTGTACTTATAAAATTTATTAAAAAATATACATATATAATCAATAATAAAACCTGAAATTAAATAAAGTATAATGCATAAGACCTAGTTAGTAGGTGTAAGCATACAATTTTATATTATGTACCTACATGTATATATTACCTACTGCAAACCAAATAAAAGTCATTTTTATCAATTTTCATCTTTGAAATATTTCAAGCAAAATAAGTGTATTTAGGACGGCGTTTAAGAGTATTTTTTTCTAAAAAATTTAAATAAGTTAAATTTTGTTAAAATAATTTACAGAAAATGTTGTATTTTGAAAGATTGGTTCACAAAAACATAAGACATGATTTTTCGACAGAATTAAAAGGTTCAACCAACACATAACTTATAATTCATTTTAAAAATAAACTCCCACAATTCAAAGACAAGTTACACTACGGGAAAGGATTTTTCCGTTAATAAAACAAGATTAGGATTTCAGTATGAACAAGATTTATTAAAATTTAAAAAATATCAATATTTTAAACCAGTTGATTACATATTATTTCAGATTATTACGGCAGAGATGATATCGTGAATTACTTTTTCAAATATACCAACAAAATAATTCATGATGACCATTATGATATTTCATTAACAAAATTATGATCTACTTAATAGGCTTTCTGCATTTTGAAAAAGCGAGTACATATCCTTCCGGGCATGGAAATTTCGGAGCTCCAATGCCACTGAGTGGGGTACCACCGGAGTTAGAATCGCTGGTATCGTCGTTATGTGGATAACCGGAAGGGTATGAAGCGCCAACGTCGTCGGAGGGTTGAAAGTCATAACCATAATGGGGGTTTTGGTATTCTTGAACATCTTCTCTGCAACTCCAGTCTCCATATGGACACGCATATGGATAATCTGAATAGTCTGAAACACTAACGTCGTTGGATTCTTGACTGTCATAATCAAAAGGTTTATCTTGGTATTCTGGAATATCCTCTCTGCAACTCCAGTCTTCCATCAGAGTATATCCATATGGACACGGGTTCTGGCGTGGATAGGTAGCACTCAATCCCACAAAAAGAAACAGAAGAACTACACCACTGATGAAACGCATTGTAAATCGTTTAATGAACCTCTTATCACTGTTAAATATAGTTCAACTATTGTGATAACAATAATGAAATCATTTATCTTTTGTTGTATTTATATATGGTCCTTTCCCACGCATAACGCAATCACAGGATGTTCCTAAATTGCACAACTTTATCAGGACAACAACATGTACTTATTGGCTCGCCAACAGAATACATCACATAATTATTAACATTGTAAGTAACACAATGATTTCGAAGACACCTATATTGAGAAAAAGAATTTAAAAAAACCGTTTGGGGTAGATTTTTTGTGAAAACGTTCCTCTAAATATACAACTTTTTCCACATGTTGAAATGTTCAGTAAAATGTTAAGATTAACAATAAATAATAGAAAAAACATAAATTATGTAAATTTGATGTATCGACTTAATTTAATTACGCTGTCTGACAGAAGAACCATTTCTGATCTAATTTTATTATACAGAGTCATGAACAACCTTATTGACAGCCCTGCCGTTGCTGCTATTAAACTCTATGTACCGACAAGGAATACTAGACAAAGTACAACATTCTTTTGCGACACATACACAACCAACTATCAATCACACTCGCTTACCAATAGGATGCATAATTTGGGCAACAAGTTAGGTGGTATTATAGATATATTTTCTGATTCCCTTTATAATCTTAAATGCAAATTAAACCAACACTTTGTGAAATCCTACAAATTATTGTAACGGGTTTAATATATTTAACAATTTGATGTGTTATTTTAATGTTGTATATTATGTTATTGTCAAATATTATATTGTTTAAAATATTTCTTTACGCCATGATCTTCAAAAAACTACTTATATATTTCTTTTAATTTTTCACTTTTAAACATTTTGGTATAAATTCTAACTCGATATCTAAATATTATATTGTTTAAAATATTTCTTTACGCCATGTTCTTCAAAAACTACTTATATATTTTTTTTAATTTTTCACTTTTATAACTTTTGGTATCAATTCTAACTCGATAACTCAAATATTATATTGTTTAAAATATTTCTTTACGCCATATTCTTCATAAACTTCTTGTATATACTATTTTTTAATTTTTCACTTTTATAACTTTGGTATATATTCTAACTCGATAACTTTTGTAAAACTTATTTATAATCTATGTAAAAGCCCCTATGGGCGTATAACAATAATAAATAAATAAATAAATTTCACTACAGTGCCACAAGTATAAGTTTGCGAAAAAAGAAGGCACTGGATCTGGAAATATCGATTATAGGTGTAATACCAGATTAAAATATAAAGTTATATCATAAATTATATATATAGTTATATATAAAGTCACAGCCGGTCTTCATGAATGAGTTCATGTTAACTCTACTGCTAACTTTTATGTGCATTGCTGTAGTTAGCTTCGTTATTATTCGTTTATTAAAACATATATGGAAACAATTCTTCACATTAATAATCAACTTATTATATTAAAAAAAAAAAAAAAAAACTTATGATGATTTCTAAATTAGTTTTACGTTTAACATACTAGTATATTTATTTAAAAAATATGTATATACAGTTATGTGAATTTTATGCAGGTTGGTAGGAATTTTATTTTTTACTTTGATGTAATAAAACGTAAGTTAATTTATGTTTTTTTTTTTATTATTTATAATATTTTTTTTACATATACATATATTTATATTTAATGCGTGTTTAGTTTGCTTAAAAAATAAAACAAAATAAAAAAGGAATAATTAAAAAAAATATAAAATAAAATATTTTTAGATTAGGCCGTGATGCGCTACCTCCTTCTTTAGCCAACGTTTCGGACAGAGTTACAGTGTCTATCATCGAGGCAGATGTGTTCACTGTAACTTGATGATGGACACTGTAACGCTGTCCGAAAGGTTGGCTAAAGAAGGAGGTAGCGCAATACGGCCTAATCTAAAAATATTTTATTTTATTAATTTTTCAATTTTTCCTTTTTTTGTCTTTGTTTTATTTTTTAAGCCTACTAAACACACATAAAAAAGGGGGTAGCGCAACACTGTATAACACCCCAAAAAATTATGAAAAAAATGCTAGTTTTGAGGAACACACTGTATTCAGGTATATTATTCATATTTAATCGAATCATTGTTTTTTAAATGTCTGTGCTTTTTTTAACGTGGGACGAAATTATTGACGTATTATGTGTATTTATGCGGTTGATCACTTTCGCTTTTGCGTGGTTTTCTTTGGAAGTATTTTGTTGAAACTAATGAGAATGGAATTTGTTGTAATAATGGAAAACGATTAATTTTTTTTTCGAGGAAGGAACTCCCACTGGAGAAGATATGTACAATATTTGATAAACACATTAAACGCCAACATTTGTAAGCAGTTGACGTTTTTCACAAGACAAATAAAAAAAATTTGACAAATAAACAAAATTTCTATGACTCGTTCTTGAGTTCAACCGCACGGCTGTTTCAACAACGAGTTGCGAAAAATAAAGTAAAAAATAAAGTTACTAAAGTTATTAATATTAATTAAAAGAGTTAACTCTAAAGATATATTCAATCCCGCCTGTCCTCAAAGAAACCCTCCACACAGCATCCTCAAAGATGACATAAGAGTTCATGTAAAAAAATCCGTACTTAAAGCTATGTTTGGTTACCAAATCTGGAGAGATTGAACATATTAACATATTAACGGCAGATTATTTTTATAATGTTTTAGCAAGTGTTTTTGATTTATGTGTACCAATTAAGAAATCAACAAATGTGAGTGTAATCTACCCGATATGGTTCAAAAAATCAATTATTGACAAAATAAAAAGCAAGGAACCGCATCGCAGAAGGTATAGATTGCACAAGAAGCAGTCTGACTACTTGTTGTTTTCTGCGGTGCGATCCGAGCTCAAAAAAGATATTGCCGTAACTAAACAGCAATATGTAAAAAAGAATTCAGGACGGGATTAAAGACGATATCAAATGCATCTGGGATTTCATAAAATATACTAACTGATTTGGCCACGCGTTGCTGTGGCTAACGAAACACAACGCGATCTACTGGATGGTTACTCAACCTTTATAACCACCGCCATCTGTTAATTTGCATACAAAAATCCACCACGTACAGACATTCTCCTTTATATTTCAACCTTTTACCACAAGAACTTGACAAATTATAAACATAAATCTTCCTCACGAATCACTCTTATCTGTTGGTGAAAACTGCATGAAAATCCGTTCAGTAGATTTTGAGTTTATCGCCAACAGACAGACAGATGCGACTGAGGTCTTTAATTTATAATATGTAGAGATTAATATGAAAAGTACAATGTACGTCGAGGATAAGCTGTATTATGGCCTAGTCAACCTTAGCTTTTTTACTAGGCAGTGTCTGTAGAAACTAACTGACATCAATTTTTGTTTTTTTTTGTGAACGTAATATCAAATTGTAAAGATTTTTTATTTATTTATATTCTCACCATACATTTTGTTGTTGTTGTTTTTTTTTACATAAATTAACCTCACTAGGACTAATGTCTGTATTGAGGTTAACAATTATAATTTGAGGATGCATTTTACATACAAAACACAATATAAATATACATTAATTATAGGATGATTTAGTTATAGGATGCAATTATGTTTTACAACCAAAAAAAGAATATGAACTCTTAAAGTGTGGAGTGTTATACTTTGTTATAATAAAAGAAAACATTTTATTTAAGCAGAATAAAAATAAGTCAATAAAGGTGACTTATTGTTTTGGTAAAACACCAAATGCGAGGAGAAGGAAAAAAATGGAAAAGAATTTAAAGGAAAAAAAAATATAAGCGAAGATACAAGGAGGCACTTTTTTAATAATATTTCGGAATCTGTCCTATATAAATCTAATAACCATTTTTCCTATTTTTGGACTGAAATATATGACAAGTCTCATAATTTCTGTTGTGAAGGTATTTATTATAAATGTATGGTCAGAGGTACGAGAAAACCTTCTGATATGTCGTTGTGTTGCTTGTTGGAACAGAAAGTTAACGCTTCTTCTTGTGTGATACTTGGGTTCGACCGTTTTCATTTGGTTTTTGATTTTATGAACATATATTATTTGTTATTATTTCTTTTTATATAAATTGATCATCGCTCAAATATCCTCATAATAACACAAAACAAACATAGTTTTCTGCCCATGGTTCTTGAGTTAGATAAAACATAAGAAAGCACCACGTATTACGGTGTGAAGATAATTTTCCTAAAAATATGATGTGAATTTTACTCTTCCGCGAAGACTGCTGTGCGTACAGCTCATATTTAATAAAAAAAGTCTCTAAACAGAGCGTTACTATTCCCACTCCGAAACTTAGAAGTGTTGTCGTAAAATATTTTACAAGTATTTTTTCGCCATCCCCCCCCGCAAGGGAGTCAAGGGTGGCGGGCCAGGGACGGAGGGCTGTGGGCAGATTAGCGCCATTTAGGGACTCTGGGCACGTAGATGATCGGATAAAACTTTCCATCACACGCGAATCAGAAACAGAAAACCTTTTGTTTTTCTTTCGGGGTTTGCTTTCCACCGGTTGTATTGAATGGTATTATGCGTGGAATTGGAAATAAAATATGTGGGGAGATACGCAGTTACGAAAATACGCTGCAATACGTTTGCAAGCGTAGTTTATAGAATGACAGACAATTCTTTATATTTCTTTGTTTTGTTCTGTTTATTTTATTTCTAACTAGCTGACCCGAAGAACATTGTACCGCCTCAAAATCAATAACTGTTGTTTTAACTTAGCTGAATTAAATTCAGTTTTTTTTAGCAAGTTAAAAATTACACAATGAATCAGGTTTGTTTTTATCAGTATCAGAGATAGCGTTGTTTACGGATTTTCTTATTTTTCCACTTACTTACGGGAATTGCGTTTCAATTTCTTTATACGTGTGAGGGAGATTTATTATAATTATTGTATTTTTCCTTTGGAGGGGTGCAGACATACGTTAACCGTTTGTCTCATACTGTTGACATTTAGTGTGTAAGAAAGAGGGGCAGCATTATACGCTTTAGAACAAACGCAAAACAATCAGTGCATTGATATTTGACGTTTTAGAATTTTTGGAATTCACCCACTATTCAATATTATAGGTACCTACTTATTATATTGCTGCAGCTCTTTCAAAAGATGAGAATTCGTTCCGTACAAAATGTATGAGGAAAAGAGTTTTCTTCACGCCTTTTATTGTCGTGAATTTTTCCGCTATTTTAATAGCTATTCTACTATTTGGGGTGGAGACAAATCCATAAAATCAAAGACCTTAAAAATCAGACCAGTCGTTTTTGAGTTATAAATGGTATAACTAAAGATAATAGAACTTTATTCGTAATTTACATCACTATGGTGTTTGTATCAAATATTCTTTTGTGTATTTCTTAAGACTGTTATCATTCAAACTTCGACTAAATGGATTACTCCAAAGGGTGACCCGATAGTTGATCCACCAACGATTGTCCCCCAAAATGATATTTACTATAAAATTATTATTTTTTGTTGCTTTGTTTACCAATTTCAAAGTAAAATCGACAAAAATACCCTTAATAATAAGTTAATATGAGTAGCAAAGGAATTAATATATAGTGCTGATGTTTTGTACTTATACGCTAGTAAACACACTATTTAGACAAGTAGTTTAATCCTTGATGCATTTGAATAAAAATATGTTTTATAATATTGATATTCGGCGGTACATCCTATCTGCACACCCTTTCGGGGTCACTTAGTTATATTTTGTGTATTTAGATAAACCGTATCTTTCCTAAACTGACTGCATATCATGTATAAGTATACCTCAACTCTCAGCGGATCAACTGACATGGAACCACTGCAATAATTTGAGGAACGAATCCAAAACTTTTTTTTTACCACTCTGAAAAAAACAAGATAATTTGATGATTTTTTTAAAGAAAGACAAACATTCCCGGGTTACGAATAAACAAAAAATATTTGATAATCTCGAACTACCACCACAATATTCTGAAAATATTTCTTGTGTCGTGATGGAGAATTTCCACCGTTTTCTTCATTTTCTTGAGACATAATTTTGGTAGTTCTTCTAAGTCATCGGTCATGCGTTCCAGTCCCAGATGTAACGGTATCTCTTTCTGATTTTTCTGTTTCAGATTTTTGATTGGGTTTCGCTAGTATTGTCATTTTTAATTAAATATTACAATTTGAGGTTGTACTCATAAGTTAAAAATAAATATAAATAAATCTGGTGTATGTATATGTATCGTAACAATTACCACGGATTTATTGAAGTCGACAGTTTTTGGAAGCACCGTTCCTTCTTTAGGGCAAAATTACCAGTAGCAGTACCTGGGTAATAATTATATGTCATCAGGTGGTGATTCAGAAGCGTAACGAAGGGGGGGGGGGGGGGGGGGGGTTAGTAGTATGCTAATAAACATGGTTGCAAAGATGAAGTACTGGATACAATTATTTTGTTAACAATCATAGTTATTTATTAACAACGCAGAGTAACATTATGTTTCACAAAAATGTTCACATTTATCCTACAAGAAAACGCGGAGACTTTAGCTTCCCAAAAAAAAACTTTCGTGCACACAAAATAGCGCGTTTTATAAAGGGCAAAAACTTTATATCAGCCTGCCGAATGCCGTAAAGGAAGCCTCAAGTCTTAGCACTTTTCGTAGGATACGTGCATTATATGTGAAGAATGTTTTTTTTATTTGTAACAATCTTACCAATATTATACTCTAGTAATCTTTTTTTTCCTCTTAAAATGTATGTGTAAAAATGCAACTGTATCTCTAAAATATATTTGTATATATTTTCTTACTAGATGTATAAACATTTTTTTGCATGTATCTAAATAAATATTATAAAACAAACAAACAAATAGAACTAAACTCATTTTAATAAAACATCTATTAATTGTTACATACTAAATTCCAAAAATATGTTTTCTATTATTATATTTAAAACACTCCCAAAAGACCAACTACGTTAGCATCATGTACGTCTAGCGCCAGCTGTTCGGTCCTACGGAGAATGAAAATATGCTTAAGTCGCCCATGTGACCGTCAACCACTTGAAGTATAAAAACTTCGCACCCCCTCCCCACTGAAACGCCACTCTAAACAGCTGCTCCATATAAAATTGTGTAAATTGTACATTAAAATGCAAGCCATGTTCATACTTGGTGTTTCAGAATTGTAAAATATTAACTGAGAGCTTTAAAAGAAGTCCGCTGTGAAGGTTTTTCCAGCGTATTTTAGAAGTTTTTCCTCCTCACTAAAAGCTTTATTTGTCATTTTACGCCAATCCTATCGGCGGTTGGAAGACACTGTTTTTAACGTGATGCTGCTATTTTAAATAATTTAATAGTTCATAGTTTATCAACACCTGTTTTTAAAGGTTTCTAACAGATGGCGGTGTGAGTTAATTTATTGACACTACACTTAGTTAGTTGGGTAACCATCCATTTTTTTAAATATTAATACCGCACAAGAGTCCCAACTGCTCCCGTATGAAGCCAGTGAGACTATGGCATCCCCAATTGGGGTATGTTGTGAGGCTGAGGGTAGTGGGGAGGGGTAGGAGATAGGGAAGAGGAATGTGGGGAAGTACCTGGCTATTCAGATCTGGTCACCAAACACGGCTAATGCCATTTCAAGCAACGTTTCAATTCTGAATGGTGGTCTCACACCAGGGCGATACAGAGAGTATCTTCCACTCGGGAACGTGCCGCAAATATACTAAATATTATTTTAAATGAATAAATTGTGAAAATAACACAAACTAATCAAATAAAATTTATTTGCCAGGCCGGGATTCGATCCCGCGACCTTCGGTGTGCGAGTCAAGCGCCTTACCGCTGCGCTACGCCGGCCTTCAAAATCCATTAGATGGCATTGTGCTTCATTAACCACAGCAACGTTTGACCGGGTCAGCTAGTTGAGGTATATTTTTTTGGACGAAAGAGAGTTAATACAAAAAAGAAAGATGGTGCTTTAGAAACTACATAAACACGGCTAAAGCCATTTTAAGCAAGAACTTTTTAATTATGAATGGATGTCTTTTATCAGAGTGATATTTATTTATTTATTTATTACACGCCCTAGTTGGCTTTTCTTATAACATTTTTGCAAACTATTTGTATCAAAGTAAATACGTAAAAATTTAAACAATAAAGAAAAATATAAAGATAATGACAAAAAAGTTTAAACAATACATAGATAAAAATGTTAACAGAAACTAAGAATCCTCACAAATGAATTTAAAAGATTCTACAAAACAAAAACAAATATTTAAGAATACTCTTGCTAAGAATGTTTTATTTCTTTAAATTAATTATTATAAATAATATACAAATAATATAATGATTTAAATAAAATATTGTGGCGAACTATGGAGAAATCACCCCTACCACTGTAAAGTTGAGCTGATTTTTGTTATTTATTTTCTTTTTTATTAGCTCCTCGCAGAAGGCCCTAAAGAAAATAATTCCCTCAGGTATATGTCATATTTGGGGATAGTTTGTGGAGGATCTCTTTAGGAAAGGAAGGAGATGAAGTTCTAGGAAGGAAAAAGGTATGAGAAATGGGTAGTAATCAAGGGGGTCAGTGTATCCAGAAGTGATGGACGTATGAATCCATATAATATAATTCATATATAATCCAAGATATTTTCAATTTTAACAATACCCTCAATTCTAACTATTCTATTAATTCACCAATTCCTAGAATGCATAGCCTTGCAAATAAACGTGAATCTATAGATATATTTGGTGTTGACAGTTTTGCAATTTTCAAGAGGCAACTCATCTCTATTTTATCTGTTAATAATTAACTTTTCTTATTTTTGTTCTTTTCATAAAACCTCATCTCATTTAAAATCTTACCAGTAATTTATAACCTTATTTTATTTTATTTTGCTGTTCTATTTAGTCCTGTTTTATTATCGTACATTATTATACACATATAATTGTTTGTTTGTACCTACTAACTAGCTTTTACACATACTTTATTGTATTTCTGGTCTTATTACTGATTTTTTCTTATTACTCATAGTATTTCATTTCTTTTATGATGTTTAATCTTTTTTTATGTTTTTAATTTCTGTTATGATGTTCTATACCTTGTGATGATGATTGCTTTATTATTTATTCTGTTTTATAGGTTTAGAAACATATGATTATATAATTATTATTGTTATTATATTTTTGCTTCTATACTTGTAAAAGCCCACTAGGGCGTAAATAAATAAATAAATACCTCCCCCTGCGATGACAGGCAGTTGGATGATAAAGTACTGCTAGAGAGGTTCAAAGGTCTCCCTCAACTTGTATCGTCCGATGGTCTGCCCACCAGGCCTGCCACGCAGTTGGTAGGCAGATGCATCTGCCTCTAAGGCCCGGTCAAATCTCACCCATCGAACCCGGGCACCCCTGCGAAGTCATGAGACAGATCACATATAATAATAAAAAGGTTTATATTCCAGGATGATAAGAACTTCTCAGAGTTTTGGTTATCCAATAAATATATATACCCGCCCCCCAAATTGAAATGAATATTTTTGTAAATAAGGAAGCAAGTAAAACACTGGTTTTCCTGGACACAGTGGGTACTCACATAACTTTTGTAGTATGTAGTTATGTATGTATTGTACGGGACAGGCACTGTAGTCGCCAGCCGCACAAACGATGAAGTGGGAAGTTGCCAGCTGGCCGCTTCGACACCTAGGGAGAAAGTGAGGAAAAAATGTAGGGAGAGGGAAAAATGGGGAGATTTCAGGAAAATTGGGTAAATGTAGGGAGAAAGGTAGAAGGCAAGGGGGGCGGAAGGGGGGTAGAGGTAGAGGGGAAACCTTCGCCTTGAAAAAGGCGATCGACCAATTGTATTTTTCGAAGTCTTCAGGGAGGGCGGTTCGGCCAGGGCCAAGAAGAAAAGTCCAAGTTGTCCAGGGGTCGATTGGAGAAGGCAGAAGAGAAGGCGAGATGCTGTTGTGGTGATGAGATCTGGAGCTCTGCCGATCTGGCGGTCTAACAGCCGTATTTAAAGGGTCCAGAGACGGGAGTCTGCCCATCTCAGTCCTTTGTTCATCTCAATTCTACGAACTGAGATGAAATTCTTAGAATTTTGACTGTTAGAGTTGTAAAACGCCACCGCGTTCGTTTCGCTATTGCGCAACGAAGCTGAGAACGCCACAGAGTTTTATCTCGACCTACTCTCGATGCCTCTCCGATCATTCGTTTATTTTGTGAGTTTGCACATTTTACATTTATTTACATAGGGTATGAACAGTCTGCACAAATTGGAATTATTTTATATTTGTGCAAAACTGTTATACTGATACAAACACATAGGTTGCACAAATTCGAATTTGTGCAAGTGTTATACAGATACAAATACATAGGTTGCACAAATTTGAATTTGTGCAAGTGTAAATAATAGAGATTTGCACAAATTGGACCCGTGCGAAGGTTTGTATAGGAACAGCTTCGCACAGATCGAATTTGTGCAAAGGAAAAAGTCAATTTAAATAAGGTAGTGTGTAGGTATGTACACTGAGGGTTGGGGTCAAGCTTTATTTTTTGTCGTATAGGGACCGCTTGACCCCGCGAATTAATTTATTGTACATTAATTTTATTACATAAATTAAGCACAAAATTACGTCCGATACATGTATTGTTTCAAATTAAACACTCGACAAAATCAACATCTCGTACGTTTGTTTAAAAATTGAACTTTCCGAAGAAACCCAACTAAAGCTCTCTATGTTTATTCACTGAAATCAAATTTTTCTCCTCATACGGGGCAGGCAATATCGCTGACAGCTTCATCCCCTATTTGTTTAGCCACCCTCCCTGAAAAAATGGACAGAAGAAAATAAACAGAGCATAAAATGCACCCACGAGCTTTTGTGAGGGTAGTTACATAGAGGTACAGGATGGAACACTAAAAATAATTTAACTTTGATGACTATCCATATTAAAATTTTGTTGCGGTTTTTGACTTAAAAGTAGACAGTGGTATTTTTAACGAATGAATATATTTTTTATTTTGTGATTACACCATAAGAAATCTAAACGGTTTAGAGACAATGTACTACAACATATCTCAATAAAATGTGGGTAAGTTTTGAGGTAGAAGAAAGTAAGTAACTGAAGATAGTGGGAGTGAGAGGTCGTAGGAAAGAAAAAAGTTTTGGAATATCTAGCCAATGTTGAAATCTGGCCAACACAAACGGCTAACTCATTTTCAAGCAACGTTTTTGATTCTGAGAACTACTGTCTTTTATGAGGGCTATAAGCGCTGGTAATATCTACTACTCCGGAATGTGGAGAAAATATTATTAATAATATTATATTTTTTAATTTTGCACAACTGGTAAACCATTTACCATTAAAAAAAATGGATGTTTATCGGTTTTGTAAATTAAAAAAAAAATGTTTATTGGTAAGGAGGTATAGTTATATATTATTTCAATTTGGGAGGCGGGTATGAGTACCGCTGAACCGAGAACCATTTGCCATCTCTGCGGTAGGTTACCCCAAGTTGGTCGCTGCGTTTCGTCACTTAGCGGGGGTGCCCGGGTTCATGGGGTGAGGTTTATCCGGGTCTTGGTCTATGGCAGGCTGGATCGGGAGAGAATCGTTGAGGCAGTCCTTTGACTTTTCCAGCCGTACTCTCTCAAAACATCGCCAAGCACCGCAGCGGAAGGGATGGATTCATATGTCCGTCACACCTGGACACACTGACCCCCAGATTCCTTTTCCCTTCCCAGAACTTCCACTCTTTCACTTTCTAATAAGACCCTCCACACAGCATCCCCAAAGATGACATAGGCCCTGAGGAATATTATTTTCCTCAGGGCCTCCTGTATGGAGCTAACGTAAAAATATAAAGTATTAAATACTAAATGAGAGATTTGTGAAAATGTTACTCGTGGTTTGACGTGTTTTAATCCGAGGCAAAGAGCCCAGCGCTCTGATGCGGAGGCTATTATAAAATTTCAATAAATACCATATTTAGTGTGACTAGAATTCCAATTATTTTACTATTTAACCGTTCTTATCGTAAATCAGTCAGTAAATATGGTTTATTGCATACTTTTCATAATTTATAGTTGACATCCTGTATAACGCCTGTAATCGTTGTTATCCGATATCACATTCTGTTTTCAGTGGAGGCTTCGGGGAAATATTGTAGGTTGGCTTCCTGTTTGTTCATGGTTTAAAAAAGCTCCCTTTTTTGTTTTTGATATGCTCCAGAACAAAGCTCTTCAGTTTTGGATTGATTCATGTGCGACGGGTTTAGTGAGCTTGCATATTCGATGAATTATGAATCCAAATTTTTTGTGTTTAAGTATGTATCTTACTGAAAATGTTTTTTTAATGTCTAGCTGACCCCGCGAACTTCCTACCTTCCTACGTTAACTTATTAACTGAATTAAATTCAGTTTTTTTATTACACTAAAAATTTCGCAATGAAGCAATTTTATCGATGCACAACTAACTCTATTTTATATATCTATGTTTTATTTTTGTCAACTATCAGAGATGGCGTTGTGTGCGGATTTATAATTTCATTGATTTTCTTACTTCCCACTAACTTACGGTAGCGTTTCATTTTATTTACACGTGTTAGGGAGATTTATTATAATTATTGTATTTTTCCTGTGGAGGTGTGCAGACATATGTTCATCATTTATTCCATTTTCGACTGTCGAAATTTAGTGTGTAAGAAAGAGGAGCAGCATTACATGTTTAAGAACCAAAGCGAAACAATCAGCGCATTGACATTTGACGTCCTTAAATTTTGCATATGTCATACCCTTTTTCCATACCAGAACTTTCTATCCTTCCCGTCCTTAAAAAGACCCTCCACACAGCATCCTTGAGATGACATAGGCCCTGAAGGAAATTATTCTTCTCAGGATCTCCTGTGTGGAGCATAGGGAAGAAAGAAAATGTCCAAAGGATGCGATGAAAATATCGTCAATTGAAAATAAGATACTATAATAATCGTCTTACGATGTGTTAATCAAGTACTATTCAAAAATATATATTTTACCCAATTAGCAAAAGAACCTGAAAATGTAGGTACTTGAAAGGACTCTACGGTTCACGACTAAAAAACACAAAAAAACACGTTCCAGCAATTATAAACTTCGCGTTCCTTTTTAAATTCTCTCCGGCGCTCACTTAGGTTCTCGTTTTTTTATCAAGACAAGTAGATTCCAGTGTTATTCGTACATCCAGAAAATATTAAATCTTCATTTGCTCTCTCATTATTGTCTTATCTAATTTTATATATTTTTTCATTATATCCTACTATAATCATTTCAAACATTTACAAATGCCTTGAAAAAATATTTAAAAGAAGAAGGTTTTTTTATTTGCCTCGCTGATGCCCAAAGAGTACGGATGATTTGTATAGCTTTGTTTTTATGAAAAATCAAGTCAAGGGAGCAGTGTGCATATGTATTTTCCAAGGCTATATCCAACAACCAATAACAGACAATCTTATAACAACTTAAAAGTTGTTACTTTGGGCAAACCGTACGCTTGGATCGGATCCACCAGCTCATTACTCAATAACAGATGCAGTAGAAGTAAAATCTTCAGAAAACTTAAGTCGACAAGAGTGGTAGAAGATAAACATTCACAAAGAGAGTGGGGAGTAGACAAGAGTGGGGAGGCTACGAAACAACGCAAGAAGAGGAGCCCGATTATACTATCTCATTATATCGCTTGCTAAATCCTATAGATCAGTGATGGGCAAAGTACGGCCCGCGGGCCAGCTCCGGCCCGCAAAAGTATTTAATCCGGCCCGCCGACGATCTTTCAAAATTGTAAGTTTGCCTATTATATACTGTTAATTTGGAAGGATCGTCGGCATCAAAATATATTTTTCGCGGGCTATTATAGCCAGCTGAATAAAGTAAATTATTTGAATTTGAAAAAGAAGCCATTTCTAGATTTCAACTGTCTGAAATCATTTAAAACTCTTCTTTTGTTTTATAACTTCATTGAGAAGAATGATTTAACGCGCTTAGAATCAGTGGCAAAGCAAACTGAAAAAATTCAAAGTGAGGGAAAACAAACTAAAAAAATTCAGTCAGGCGTTGAAGAAACTTCACACAGAATTTGAAAGTAGATTTCAAGATTTTAAGAATATTCAGTCATCGCTTGATGTTTTTTCGATGCCGTTTAATATTAGCCCGGAGAATGTCCCTGCAGAATTACAGTTATAAATTGTTTTAATGCAGTGCAGCCCCCATTTAAAACAATTAAATTCCGAAAAATTAGATATTTATAGAACACTGCCAAAAACTGAATATCCAAGGATAATTGATCACGCCCAGAAAATAATAGCGATGTTTGGGTCGTCGTATGTCTGCGGATAGACTTTTTCGACCATGAAATTGCGGAAAAACTCAGTCAAAAAGCGATTAACTGATGTGCACCTTTTCTCGCTGCTAAAGATTACTTCATTGCAGCTCAAACCTACATTTGAAGACATCATGGTTAATCAAAGATAATTTCGAATGTCTTGCACACCTACCAAATCAGGGCCTTCGAATAAAAGTTTAATAATTGTAATCTGTAACTTATATTAGCGTTTGTGTGTAAAGTTTTATAATTAAAATATAGATTTCAAAATGCATTTTGGCTATACTCCTGGCCCTCCTCTGAAATTTCTTAAATTTTCTGGCCCCCCAAGAAGAAAGTTTGCCCACCACTGCTATAGATCTGAGGGAGCGGGCAGCGATCGGCAGAGACGGAGGACGATTGAATGAAAATGCGTCAGTCGATGTATGAGTCAGTCTTTATTGCTGCTACGTAGCGATGTTGAATTTAGTAAAGTAACAGTGTAGACAGGTCCGGCACGTCGCCGTGATGCTCGTAGGTGTTGCAGTGATGAAGGTCGGTGATGCAGTGGTGTAGCAGAACTCGTGTCTGCATGTCGCCAGCATGTAGTTGCGCACCGTGTTGGTGGAGATGACCTTGACGTCCAGGATGGATGATGCTCGACGCGGGGTCGCGGAGATGGCTGCGGTGAACCTGAGGAGGATGAAGTCTCAGTGGCTGAGAAGTTGCTGCCTGCGTGACAAGAAGGCCCGCCGTGGGACTTGTCGTGGGCAATTGTGTCGCTTGTTGCGTCCTCTAAGGTTGATAATGCACCGGCACAGTCGGCAGTGGGTCGCCGAGAGTCTGGCCGGTACCGCACTGGAATCGTTATCACTCGATGCACTGTCTATGTGTGTTAGTGATGTTACTTGCACTAATGACTGGAACTGACTGACTGACTAGCGCGGTGTCGCTGCGCTTTATATAGCCGACCGTTGAGTACCCGGAACGCCAAGTAATGTTGAGCCACCGCGCAAAGCGGAGAAGCCTCTGGAACATTCCGCGGCCGTAAGAATGTGACGGCTGTTAGATCGAGGCCTTTCGCTGCGCTTCCCGAAATATTTAGCCGTGTGCGGCGTGGAAACACTACAACTGTAGGTAATATGTACATTTCGAGAATGCGCTGGCTGTATCAGTGGCGGCGCAAGGATTGTGGCAAAAGGGGGCGACCGTTCTGGTCGCCACAGATCTATAGATGAAGGTTTTTGTGGCACTGTTTTTCGTTTCATCGAGTATCAAATCACAAGATAAAGAAGTTTTCACAAGTTTTCAAAAAGGATATATATGTGAATATTATTTTTACACTAGGTACTTGCAGAAGGCCCTGAAAAAATTAATTTCCTTCGGGGCTTAACTCATCTTAAGGGGTACTGTGAGGAGGGTCTTTGCAAGGAACGGAAGGAGAGAAAGTCCTGGAAAAGAAAAAGGCATTAGAGGTGGGTAAAAATCAGTGTGTTCAGGAGTGACAGACGTATGAATCGATCCCTCCAATTGTGGTGCAAAGCGACTGGTCGAGAGAGTCGGGCTGGAGAGGTCAAAAGGCCTCCCTCAACCTGTCTCTCTCGATTCGGACAGCCACGCAGTAGTTGGGCAGACGAATAAATAAATTCAGTTGCCAATATCTAGACAAACCTCCCCCCCATGAACCCTGTCACATCTGCTATATCACCAAACGTAGCGAAGCACTTGGGGTGACCTATCGCAGAGGTTTTTGTTATCCAATAAATGGTTCCCGGGGTAACGGGACCTTTATTCGCCTCCAAAATTGTAAATAATACTGAATACGCATTTGTTGGTCACCGTTATTCGATTATACTTTTCAGTAGAATTTCAAATATTCATGCAAACCCACGATTGATTTCTATTTAAAAAAATGCTGAAATTATTTGAGATTCACTATTGTAACTAGGGATGTAACGATACATGATTTTGCCGATACGATACCGATACCGATTCTTAACAAAAATAATCGGCGATACCGATAGTGATGCCAATTGCCATATATCGGTATCGGTATCGGTATCGTTACATCCCTAATTGTAATCAACATAAGTGTAATGCTCAGAACATGTGGTAATTCAAACGAATATTTTGTTGTTGTGTTCAACATGAAATAATGCGGGGGGAGTAATAAACGCGTAAGAAATATTCCCACGTCTTAAATATATAAAATGTGATAAAAATACTTATGGAACAAAATACAGTGTATTCTTCAGAAAATTTAATGACTTGTAAAATGGAACTCCAGAAAACTTATTCTTCTTTAATTAATTACTAGCGAGTTCCCGGCATGCGTTGCAATGCCACTTAATATAGAAATTGTTTCTCCCTGCTTGTCCTTTCCCATTCGACCCGTTCCCCTTCCACCTCCCCCTCCACTTCCCACTCTCCTGTTCCGCGAACCCCCAACTGGGTTCCCCTTCCCTCTCACGCGTTCCATATATTCAGTCCCGGTACATTCAGTTTCAAACAGCTTTCAAGATTTTTTGTGATGATTAAAAAACTTTTCAGATGTATTGTTGTGTGGTTGTAATAATCCAAAAACCTTCGTGAGGGTCGAAAGAAGATATTTTGAAAAAGGAACAGTTTTTTGTAACCCGTTCTTATTGGAGCACGCCTGATTATGGAGGCAATTGAAATCTACAACTATTTTTGCAATATACTGTAATACCAGCTAACAATAATGGAGTGGAGCTGACAACACGGTATCGCTTCCAGTAAGTACATAAGCATACATTTCACTACTAACAATTACACATCTGCCCTGATGATGGACACTGTAATGCTGTCCGAAACGTTGGCTAAAGAAGAAGGTAACAAATAACCAAAAAACATTTTATTGATTACATATCTTGATGGCAATCGTTGTGAGTTACAAAACTCATTTTAGGATGGGGTGAAACATACAATTCATAAGTGGGAAGAAATGGGTAGAATTTTAAAAACGTATTTTGATATCAAAAATATACATTTCACATACGGTACAGCGTAAAACTAAAAGATATGTTAAGTATAACAAACAAAAAGATAAAACAAGTAAAGAACAAAAATACAAGGACAAATAAATATGGATGATTTCAAATAAAATGAATGAAAAGGAGAGAAAATGAGACAAGACAAAACAAAACATGAAAATTTTTTTATATATTTTCATTAAATATACTAAAAAAATATATTTTTTTAAAGAATTCCTTTGAAGTTTTGATAATGCTGGACGTTTTGGTATATTTCTGGAAGCGAATTATGTAGTGTGTAGGCAATATTGTTCAGATCAAAAAAAAAATGTGTGTACTTTATGAGGATTTTATTGTGATTTCGAGTATTGTGGTTGTGAATGTATTGATTTTTTTACGTTAACCCCACACAGGAGGCCATGAGGAAAATAATTTCCCTGAGGGCCTACGTCATTCAAAATGCTGTGTGGAGGATATTTTTGACGAGAGGAAGAAAAAAATGAGACCCATGACGTAGGAAGGAGGAAATATAGAGGCTGGCAAATCGTTCGAGTCAAAGAAGCGACCCGTTCTTATGTGACAAACGTCAACCGTTTAAATATGTTGAGTGCACGTTTGGCATGTTTCCCGATTATGCACCGGTGCCAGAGGGATCAATAACGCTAGTCCCTTCGAGCATCTTCTATTGAAACACCAGTAGAAGAAGGATAGCATTCCCACTCGACGCCGACGCTTGTGCTCTAGACATTGCAATCCATTTGTTAAGGTGGGAGAAACTATCAAACCGACTGCCCGTTGATTGTAAACTGGCTTGATGTTAGTGTGGGTTCATGTTTGAGTAAATTGTAGGTAGGTGCTTGTGATTTCATTTCATTTGATGAAAGGATAGTGATTGAAAGGATGCCGAAAACTGACATGAGTGTCCCATTAAATATAAGACATAATCAACTTCTTCACCGCTTTTGTTTACATAACCAATTTGCATGAGCCAGATATTAAAAATAATGTGAAACCACAATGAAAATCATGCACGTAACATAAAAGTTATTTGGATGTGGTCAAACACCCACAAAACTGAGGAGAGATAAATTCAAGAATGCTATACTCATGAAACGTAAATACATCGTGTTTCCTTAAAAAAGCTTGTTTACGAGTATAATTAAGGACGAGGACATGTGTAGAAGGCGGTTAATGTAAAGTAGCTCTAATAATTTGAATTCCTCTTAAGCTCCCGCATTCAGAATTTCTACTGATTTATAACATTCCAGCTGGTTCCCGGTTCCCGGCATGCGTTGCAATGCCATGTTCAAAGAAATAAATCGTTTCTCCCTGCATGTCCTTTCCCGTGCGTCCCCGTTCCTTTCCCGCATCTCTTCCTAGCCTTCCTAACCTATTCAACCATTTTTTCATTACTTTTAATGTACTTTCAAAGGAGGTATTGAAGTTGCATGATTTTGAGTTGTCTGGTCACCACATCAAATAATATCTGTTGTAGAGTTTAAGGGTCAAAATTTTGAACACTATTGAAAAACCAGCATTATTATTTACAAAAAAAAAAAAATAAAAAAAACATCCGAACCACAAAAACGTTGGGAATTCTTGCATGAATAAATTAAGCATTTATGAAACACCTTGTACGCGTTTTAACGTGAGTTTTAATAACCATGTGCAATTTTATTATAAATAGTTGATGTAAACATGTACTAAATCAGATTTATAACAACTTTTGTAACAAGTGGTTCAATAAAAATAAAAACTATTTACAATGCGTTTCATCAGTAAAGTGTTTATTTTGTTTCTTTGTATCAGTTTTGGTGCCACCTTTAATGCTAACGGTCCTTTCGGTGTATCCCCATCATACAATGGTGGTTATTTGGGTAGAGGCCGAATTCAAATAAATCTTTGCCAAAAGGGATTGACTTTCTTCAAGAGGCGGTGTCGAAGGATTATTCCACCTCGTTTTTATACTTCGACGACTGCGGCATCAATAACAATAATGGCCTATGAAACTAACAGCAGCCCTTGAATAAATTTGGAGTTCATTTGAATATTTGTATTTATTTACGACGAGAATGCATTCCCTATTAGCGCCATCCTCGTGGGGCAAGAGGGTCGTACGAGGCAACGCACGCCTCGTACAATGAAAATGTGTTTCTGCAAACAGCGCTGTTTGGACTGCCTCGTATGTTCACGTCAGTCTATAATTTAAAACTTATGTGTCGTGTTAAACAATTCAAATCTTGAATTAAGAACTTTGCACAATAAAAGGAGATCAAATAATTTTCACCTTTCAGATAACTTCGATAAATTGAGTTTATTTGAAGCGTTAAAATGATTATTCGTTGGTTAAATTAAAGTAATGAACTGCATAAAATGTTTTGTATGGCCGAAGTAAGGTGAGTTTGATCTAACTCCGGATGAAACTGTTCAAACATCTAAAAATTATTCTAGTAAATTTTCCGTTTAGTAGTTATATTATTGTAAAAATGTTTATTTATTTACACGCCAAAGGGCTTTTACACACATTCTATTTTACAAGTTGTTTGAATGAATCACTGTTATTGTAAATACTTGAAAATTAAAATAATAAACAAAATATGATGCAATGGAAAAAATGTAACTACAAAGGAACAAATAAAATACATACCTATGTAGTTATGTAAAAATGTGAACAGAGACTAAATTAATAATAAATATAGCAAAAATTGTAGAAAGTCTGTAAGTCTAATTTTGTCCAGGTGGATAATAAATTGTTACTGAAAAATCTTGCGTTTTTCTTACTTATCTTTTTGTCATTATTTTTAATATTTTATTATTTACTCACAGTTCCGAATAGCCAGGTACTTCACCATCTCCTTCTTCCCCACCTCATTCCCCTTCCTCCTACCTGAAGGTAGGCTGAAGCCTCCCAACATACCCCAATCGGGGATGCTGAAGTCTCACTGGCTCCAGACAGTTGAGAGCAATCGGGATTATTCAGTCAAGTTTTTGAAACATTCTAAGTGTTAAAATTAGAAGAAACATTTTTCAATCGATAATTTTTTTTGGCTTTTTGGTAACGAAATTTGCACGTTTTTAAAAACTATCTGAATTGTCCAGCCATATGAACACATTTAATTTGAAGTCGAAATGTCATATTCATTGCGTGCTACAAGCGTTCTAGGACTTATATTTTTCGAATTTTAAGAAGCTATACTAATATTAAATACCATATTCCGAGAGTTTGTGTTCAATAGAAGAAAATAATTCCACCAAGCCAATTGATGCTCGGTCGAAATTTTGTTACAGCCAGTGGCGTGGATTGCTCTATTTTTTTGCATTAACTCCCCTCAGGAGGAACATCAGGAAAATAATTTCCTTCAAAACTTATGGGGAATTTGGGGATACCGAGCTGAGGATATTTTCAAAGAAAGAAAGGAGAAAGAAATGTATGAGAGGTGGGTGTCTGAGAGTCAGTGTGTCCAGGAGTGACGTACGCATGAATCCATTGCTCCTGCTGCGGTGTAAGACAATGCGTCGAGAGAGACCAGCTGTAGAGGTCAAAAGGTCTCCCCAAATCGACCTCTCCCGATCCGGCCCACCACGTAGCATATCCGCAAGCGTATCCACCGCCAAGACCTAAACACCTTTCCCAATTAATCCGGCTACCCCTGCTAAATCACCAAAGGTAGCGAACCACTCGGGATGACCTGTTATGGCAAAATGGTGGTTAAGAGGTGATTTTATAAAGGTAGCGGAATAAATGGTTCCCGGGGCGGCGGTATCCATAACCGACTCACAAATAGACCAAAGGTATGTTGTTTGAGTTTTTCAAGTTCGGTATGAATTTAGTGCATTGAATGATTTAGATTCGTCATTTTATTGTAAATTATTCCCCTGGTTTTATTGTTGGCAACTGAATAATATATATAATAATAAACAGCGTAAAACGGTTAATTTTTTTTTTCTATTCTCCATTATAAACATATTACGGTTTATTGAAGTATGTTTTGTAATTGTTTTAGGATAAAAGTATATGTTTAACTATACGTTACAAGTTTTTCAGTAATATTGCAATCTTTGTTTTTTAATCCATCGTTTAATTTTGAAACTGAAATGATTTTTCTAATTTTTGTAATCGAGTGAAAAAATTATGACTGCTTTTATTGTCTGAAATTTGTGGTGTCTTTGTCCAAAGTTTGTATTTACCGTAGGATTTTTTATGTTTTTTTATGCACGATTTTTTTGAGAATCTATTAATGATTGTTTTTGTGTAAAATCTTTATTAGATACTAATTAAAATTGTTTTTTTTGTTAAAAATTTAGTTTTGTAGTGTTTTATGTTTAATTGGCGTATATCTAGTATGTACATCTTTATTACTTGTCAAAATATAGAAAACAGGCGTTTTGAAACCTTTTTATTTTGATATTTAAATTTCTTTTAAAATATAAATAGCAGGTATAGTTTTTCATCGTGGACTGCACGCTTTTTTTTATTTTTTTTTTTTTTATTTATTTATATATATATATATTTTTTTTTTATCACACACAAGTCCTGCTAAGCCAATTCAATTGGCTTGTCAGCAGGTGCTTATAATTAAGTTACATATAAATTTTAAATGTTATAATTTTACATCTTATATCTACAAATTCAACATTATTCATACAAATCAATCAAGTATAAATATTTTTTCTTCCGATAGCCAATTTTTCAGCATATATTTAACCTTATTCATAGAATTACATTGCTTTATAGTATCAGGTAATCAATTAAATATTTTCGGTATGTTGTATTCAAACGTTCTCTGTCCGTACTTATTAATAAATTTCGGAACTATTAACCCGTCGTTGCGCGTGAATATAGTGCTGTATTTATGTTCTAATTTCTCTTTATGCTGCTGGGTAAATATATACTGAATTATAATTTTGTGCCATAGTATTGCCTTAGCAGATAAAATTTTAGCACTCTGAAACAGTAATGGTGTATCATGTCTCTGTTTGAAAATATTCGGAACAACTAATAATTTTACAATTGCGTTTTGTACAACTTGGACTTGTTTCAGATTTGTTACAGAAGTATTTCCCCATATTGTTAATCCATATCTTATAATGGATTCTGCCAGTGACATATAAATTATTTTTAGTGTTTCAATGGCTAAGAAAAATTTCAATGTGTACATTCTGCCAGCAATTGATCTGAGTCTTTTACAGGTTTTTTTGATATGTTTATCCCATTTAAAAAAACAATCTACGGTAACACCAAGATACACATATTCCGTAACTAATTCAAAACTTTCACATTTACGATTAGTTGGAATATTTTTATGGATGCAATTAAAATTATGAGAAATAATATTAGGATTAAATTGGAATTTGGCATTAGGTGATCTTATATGCATTACTTTGGTTTTTTTGGCATTAATTAATAATCCTGCATCATGAGACCATTTACAAAGTTGATTAAAGTCAATTTGCATGAGTTCAATTGCAGTTTTTAGATTTTTATGTGATATGACCAATGCTGTATCATCTGCGAATACAAAATGTTTAACAAAAGAGAAAAGTTTTTTCATTATAGTTACATAGATTATATACAGTGTAGGTCCCAATATGGAACCTTGTGGAACTCCTGCAGATACATTTTTTGTTTTACTAAAAGTATTATTTATTTTGGTACATATTTTTCTATTTCTAAGATAATCTTTAAATAAATTTAACACATTTCCTCTTATTCCAATTTTTTCTAGAGTTTTTAGCAGTTTTTTTGAGTTAATTGTGTCAAAAGCTTTAGAGTTATCGATAAATAAGACAATGACATGTAATTTATTATTTAATTGATTATTTATGTAATTGGAAAACTCTTGCAGTAGTTTTTCAGTATTTTTTTTTCTTTGGAAGCCATATTGATTTGGGTCTATGATAGCGAATTTTTCAATGTAATTATTTAATTTATTTGATTAAAAATTTTCGAGAATTTTTTCTAATGCTGGTAGTATACTAATAGGCCTATAATTTCCTAGTTCAATATGTTTTCCACCTTTAAATATTGGTCTAGTAATACTACATTTAAACTATTGTGGAATTTTTGCTTGCTTAATTATCATATTGGTTAAATAAGTAATTATTGGCCCAAGGGTTTTTATATTTCTTTTTAAATCAAACATTCTTATATTGTCAATACCTGTGCTTTTAGAGTTTTTCATTTTTTTAACAATGTTTTCAATATCAGTTATAGTAGCTATTGGTATATATAAACTGTGAGGTAGTTCTTCCAGTACTATATTAGTAGCTTTGTGATTGCATTTATGTAACATGTTGCTGATGCTATCCGAGAAGTAATTCACAAAATCATTTGACACAGAATCCTCAGTTCTATCTTTTAACATATATCGTGTTATAGTTTCATCACAATCGTTTTTGGGTTTACGTCCTAAGATATTATTTATCTCGTCCCAGGTTTTTTTAGTATCATTAAAACAGTTTTTAAATTTATTATTATAGTAGTTAGTTTTATCTTTATTTATAAGTTTATTGACAAGGTAACGAGTTTTTTTGTATTCTGTTTCATATGTTTTGTTTGTTGGTGTACTTTTCCATTTTTTATAAAGTTTATCCCTTTTATTTATATGACATAATAATTCACTGCTTATCCATTCATTTATTGCATAAGGTCGTGTTTTCGGTTTTTGCACTATCGTTTTAGAACTACTCTTGTAAAATTTGTTAAATAAAGTTTTTATTTTTTCATATAATGAAATACAATCCTTCTCTTCTATAAGTTTACTCCAGTTATAATCTCTGATATATCTATCAATTGCCTTTTGTGAGATGATTTGAATATACTTATTTGCAAGGTCTACCTGACGTTTATGAGATCTTATATTAATAGCAGTAATAAAATGATCGGCGATATTATTTTCACAGACGCAAGCAGTTATTTTCTTGCCTCTAAATTTGGCAAATATATGGTCAATACATGTACGAGTAATTTGTCCATTTAATACAGCTTCTCTGGTTACTAGATTGATGCATTTAGTTAAATAATGTTTAGTAAGTAAGTTTTCATATGAGCTTATGATATAATCTTGGTCATTAAGCAAATTCAGATTTATATCTCCAAGTAAGATAATATTTTCCTTACTATTAATTGTATCAAGATATGATGATAATTCCGTTAAAAATGAAGATTTACTGAAATTAGGGGGTCTATAGATAGCTATTATATTAATTTTAGTTTTGTCCTGGAGTATGAGCTTTCCTGTTATATTTTCAAAATGTAGTGATTGGAACGATTTTAGTCTAAACTCAAATTTATTTCTTATATACAATATAATACCCCCTCCTGACTTATCAGTCCTGCAGTAGTTATATGAATTATATCCGGGAATATTGTACATAGACGCACTTTCAGTATGAATAGAGGTTTCACATAGCATTAGAATGTCAATATGCTTCAAACAATTAAGTAAATATATATGCAATATATCCCAATATTTTTGTATAGATCTTATATTTAATTGAATACAAATAAGATTATCAGACGCATTTATGTTTTGTTTTTTTATCCAATGTTCTAAATTATTTACTGTACTACTTTCTATTTCATTATCATTATCTATATACGAAAAATTATTCTGTGCCATTTAATTCGTAGTTCAATTTGAAACAATTCAATAAGATTGTGGTACGAAGTTTGGTTAATTTTACAAATAGAAATATTTCTATAAGAAATATCTCTACAGAATGCAGTATAAGGTTCAATTTAATACTTGATATAATTACATAATTTTTTTTCTAACACCTGTTTTTATACTTAGCATAATACAGCAATGAACAGTTATTATACACGATAATATGATAAAGCATTCGTTTTTACCACAATTATTTTTCTTAAAGAAAAAGCAGGTGTAACATAATGATACAAAATGGTTTTCAATGCATTTAGCATTAAATAATATTACAAATATTTCATTTATAGATAAAACAATAAAATTTAATATTTTTGTTAGGTTGATTAAATTCCATACATAAATAGTATATTTAACACATATTCTTTTTATCTTTCTGGTAAACATGAACAGAGAGCAATATAAAATAACTCCATTTATGAAACCTATACAATAATTAATATCTTTTGTAGGTTTCAGCCCGTAAGAATGAATTCTTTTCTTGTTTTGTTTAAAAAGAGAAGTATTTTGAGTATAGATTGAAGGATTGAAGGACTTCTGCTTCAAATACCTGTTATATTATGTTAATTATAATTTGAACACTACACGAGGAGTACGTTATTGTACAGCGTGTGATACGTCCCACGAATTTTCTTGTAAAGCCCGTTGTAATGTAGGTATAATATACAATAAGGGTCTTCTCAGGAAAATCACAATGATTTTTCAGGGGGACGAAAAAGTCCCTAAAACATTTTCAGACGCGGCCTTTCATGGAAAGGTTCCGGAGGAGTACATTAGCTCCATCCATCAACCCGAAAGGAAAATCTGACGAGAAAAACACGACCCTCAACCCATATGTGAAATGAAAATTTTTCCCTTTCGTGAGCATTATCATGATTTTATAATTTCTGCTGGCGTGGAAATACATTAAAGAGGATATTCTTTCTCAAATACTGAAAATTTTATTTAAAAGAAAACTTAAAATTTATTTATTTTATAACTATAATCAAAAGACTATTCAGAACAATAGTTTTACCGATTTATTCCTCATTAACTAGTCATATTCCACATTAACTAGTGTAATCAGAATCATGAGCGAATTCGTCATTAAGTGAAAACCTGAAGGATTCTGACATATTTTTTGATACGTGAAGTACTTTGATCAGCAAATTAAAAGCTGTCTTCCTAAGAAAAAAACAACTTTTTCGATATACTTTTAAATTTTTTCACAGACATTTTTTTTTGTCGGATGTAACAGGAGATATTTGACAAACTCTTAGAGATTTTTGACAATATTTGGTGTAATTTTTTTTAAAAACTTTTTCCGCACGTGATCACCGGTAAAAAAGCCGAGTAACTGCCCATCCCTCACCCGATCCTTAAAGTCCAATATCTATTTATTTTTAATGTTTTAAGTTGAAATAAAATACTTCAAAAATGCCATCGGATACCAAAATTTCATTTACAATTTTGACTTCAAATACCTAATCAGAAATATAAGTGGGAATCACGTGTTAGTATAAACAAGTTCATTCTCTAATACCTTTAAGTACAATGTCGGTAAATTATTTCGAAACTTTATTTATCAACATTATTCTCTATATCTTATTTTTAATTTAATTTATTTTATTTTATTTAAAATTTATATGAATATAAAAAAAATATTTGTACAGGTTTAATTTATAGGCGGCTAAAGTTAATCTGTGAGAAATTGTTAAGGCGTAACTAAGCGGTATATTGTCTGTATATTTTATATTGCCTTGTTAATTTATTACTTTCTATATCTGTTTTCTGTTTAAATAATGAAAAATAAATACTAATTAACTTATTTATTATAATTTTAGATATCATACATGTTAAAGAATATTTTTTTTTCAAAATAATTGTGATGGTAATATATAAAATATCCTTGAATTTTTATTTCATTTCTGTTATCTTGTAACACGCATAACCTTTTTAGTTGACGCGTACAAAACAAACAACTTTTAATTGCGCAATAGAGATTAGTTTTAATTGCATTTGTGATGATAAATTCTTGATCATGACCTGCATATGTGTACACTGCGTATTCTCTACTCTTTTTCTTGAATCAAAATCCTTGATTTCATAAAACACACGAGAAGCAGTAAAATATCTACAAAGACAACCCGAAGAACTGACAATATGAAATACGCTATCGGATGAACCATGCATGAAGATATGCATGTTTTTGAGATAAAGTCCACAAAGTAGAAAGTCTTGAAGATCCAGTCTTATTTAAGCGGAGTAAATCTTTAATGAGATTCCACTTGAAAAAAATGCAGGGTTTCGTAAACCATGGGCAGGAAATGTCAAAGATATAAAGTACTATTATTCAACAAAAAAAGAGTTTTTGTCACACACAATAATAAAATACGATGGATGATCGATATATTTTTATAAGTTGATAATTTATGGGCATTCAAAAAAATATCTTGTTATGGTTAAAGATTGGTAAATTGTGAAATAACACAAATTAATGAATAAAATTTATTTGCGCTCGCCGGCGCCGGGATTAGACTCCGCGACCCTCGGATTATGAGTCTACTTACGCCTCGACTACGGAAGCCGTCATACCGATGACTATTATTATCATCTATGATAACTTATTATGTAATGGACGATGAAACAAAAATTAATAAGTTTTTCCGGCTAAGTTTATTGGTAAAATTGACTACTTTCAGCTCCTCAAGTCTATTATTACTACCTGTGATGCTTTGAAATATATATGCATTTCTCTAAAAGTATAACAATTTTTTTAGAGTCATAATTTTTTGAGACCCCAATGAAGCCAGGCTTTAATATAATAAGTATAAAAAATGTATCATGCATAACTGTACGTGAAGTATTTTTTTTAATGATATTTTATAATACATGACGGTAAACAGATCTTTTTTAGTATTCGTATGTAATCCTAAGTTCCTCTGAGTAACTGAATTGATAAAGCTTGTACGTAATACGGTTTAGCGAGTATCAAATTATAAAAAAGGTAATTTATAAGAAAGAAGCGAGTCAAAGAGTAAAAAAATACAAAAAGTGGGCCGTAGGAGTGGCAAAGACGCACAAAAAGTAAATTCAATTACTTTAAATTGTACAAAGAAAATATTCGCAATTGAAAATTTCCAAGACACGCGTGTTCTAATTTATATGCTGACTTAACAAGGATATTTCAAAGGAGAAAATGTTTGTTTTTTATAAGGAAACCTTCCTTTTACGCGCAGCCTGTTTGAAGATTAATTTATTTAAACAAATTACACACCAGAAATCGGCCTAAAATTTTTAAATTAAACTGTTGAAGGTTGCTAGGTACCTTCGAACACATTTTGGTTAAAATTGTTGTCTATTCAATATCATAAGCGATACATGTGCGTTAAATATATTATTGTTGCTTTGACCGGATAATTTGAGTAAAACAAGTTGGCAAAAGTACCGTATCATAATATTCGAACGGTCAGGGGCTGAGTTGGCATCGCGTTTGGTTCCACCCAGACGTCCCGTAATCGATTAGATTATTAGATTTGAAACCCACGCATCACGACACTAGCGATCTTTTCAGCTTACTGTGGTGGTAGTAGGAGATTTTCAAACATTGTCAGGTTATTAGTAACCGAAATTATTTTTTCTTTCCTTTCGAAAAAATAAATTAGATTAATATTAATAAACTGAAAAAAATCCGTCTAGCATCTACAATAAATAAACAATACAATACGTGTTTTACAATAAATAAAGGATGATGATAAACAAAACTAGCAAAACAAATAGGAACTGGTTTCAAAATTAGCTCGTTCCTCGCATCCACTGTCCACGTGTCAACCAGTGGTGGCTAGTCGCTAGTCACCGCGACAAAATAACCAGGTTGGGCGATGATGTTATATGTAATATACAGCCGCTTGATACAACTGAGCATTACCGTCAATCTTTCGAAATCCGGAAAATACTCCAGACTCCAGGTTAACAAATTCGTAGAACTTATACGTAGGAAGGACACGTCCCTTTACGTCTTGTGACGAATTCTTGAATTAGAAACCGAATTACAACGGTAGCTTTGTCTGAAAATCCGCGAACACAGATGTTATTTAATATAAGGCGTGGCGCCCGACATGCAACCGAAAGCGGGTTCTGAAATTCAACCACGCAGACGCTACAAACCTACGCTACCTATATCCAAAAATTAACGTTTTCGAAAATGTCTTGAATGCGCATTGGGAAAATACAGGGGATGATTGATGGAGAAGCTCAGTTGTTAGAGAAGACTCCACAAAAACATTTTCAGAAAGTAAACAAATCGAAGTAAACATACATCTAAACTTATTATTTTATGTTTTACCGAAAAGCAAGCTTGACTTTTCCTGACCTTAATAAACTACTCCCTCTGATTATCTTTTTAAAAAGAGGAAAAAACCGTCCCACTCATAATAAATGCCAAAATTATTCCGGGATCCATCGAATGTCTTTAATCTCCAATAGCTTCCATTCTTCGTCCAATGGCGTCGCATTTCCCGCCGATAATCTATTCCTTTAAGTGTCCACTTCTTCACACTTGATTCCATCTTGAACTTGCGAAAAAAATTGCACAATTTGGATTGTTCGTGAGCAATGGCAGGGAAAATGGAGCCATTAATTAAAACTCAACATTCAATGAAGTAAAATATTTCCGCCTACTTTTTCCCTGATTTCCTGGGAATTTTTCCGCATTTTCTCCTCCCAACTCTCCCGAAATACTTAATTGAACAGAGTTTAAAAGACTTGAATGTTTTTTTCCACGCTGCGAACATTAATTCGTTTATGGGGCATTAAAAAGCGCAAAAAGGGAAAAGTATTAAATAAAAGGAAAACGTTTTATAAATGAATGTCCCTTCGCAATAATTGTGGTACCAAACAGCTTCAATAAAGAAATTGCTTGATGGTGTAAAATGGTATTAATGTGATTATCTCCTTGTTTTTTTTTATGTTTCCGCAAGCATAAACAGAATCTCTTTGTTTATCATGTTGTCACTTACGTAATACAGTTGAGAGTGTGTTAATTTTTCATCTACTCAAAAGGCTTAACTTTTAGTCCTGCCGAGACTTCTGGAATATATACTTGCTTTAAAAAAATGCTCACATTGAATTTTTTGAGGGTTGAACTGTCTGTTTTACATCTTAATTTAAAATATTTAATACCATTGCTTAATTGGTGATATTTCAGAAGATATAAACAATGAAAGGAGAACAGAGAGAATACAAATATCTTTACAAATGAGGCTCTAAGTATCCAAAAAGTGCTCAAAATATTAATAAAATTATGAATCGTAAAACTATTTGCTGCGTACAAATTTTTTTCTTTAAACTTTAAAATGACATGCAAAGCGTTGTGATTTTTATTTTAAGCTCGATACAGGAGACCCCTCTTATAATATAGTATAAATATATATGTGCGGCGTGTGTGTATGTACATGTAAGCATATAATATGTGTATAGTGTCCACACGTATGTATATACATATGAATGTGTACAGTGTACATATATACGTAAATGTGTTTGTGTGTATTTACTAATAATTGTTTTGATCCTCCTAGTTTTATGTACCTAATTGTAATTTAATTTATTATTTTATTTATTTTATATTTTTTTATTTAGTCAAACAGTACATTATTTACATTGGTGAAAAAAGTTTACAGTTAATAAGTATATTTCAAGTTAGGTACCTATGATATGTTTCATTGAAGTATCTTGTTTATATTAAATTTTTACCGGGTGATGTGCGTTGTGGGAGGGTGTGTGTGTGTGTGTGTGTGTGTGTGTGTGTGTGTGTGTGTGTGTGTGTGTATGTATGTGTGTAAGTATGCGCATTAAACTATATGATTGACATAATGCTCTTTTTAAATTTGGGCAGAGAATCGGAGAAAATAATTAATATATATTACAAATAATAATAATAATTATATATTACAACTTATAGTCATACTAAGAATGTTGAGATGAATGATGTGCTCACTTATAATTGGAATCATTGCTGTAATCATATTGAAAACTGAAATTAATGTAATAATTATAAAGTGATGTATTCTGTCGACGAGCCAATAAATAAAAGATCTAATCTTCAAAAAATCAATTATTGTTTACAAAATTATTTCTTGTTCAATCTTCCGTCCACCAACAAAGGGCATCGAATAGATTTAACTCCGTAATATCCGTAATATATTTTACAAATAATAATAATTATTATATATTACAACTTATAGTCATACTAAGAATGTTGAGATGAATGATGTGCTCACTTATAATTGGAATCATTGCTGTAATCATATTGAAAACTGAAATTAATGTAATAATTATAAAGTGGTGTATTCTGTCGACGAGCCAATAAATAAAAGATCTAATCTTCAAAAAATCAATTGTTGTTTACAAAATTCTTTCTTGTTCAATCTTCCGTCCACCAACAAAGAGCATCGAATAGATTTAACTCCGTAATATCATATTAAGTTTTAGATAAATAATGATCTCCCTTGATTAGAGATGTGGTGGCCAGTACCAGTGCCAGTGGAACGGTTCCACTTAATCCGCTCTCCATGTAACAGTGACCTGGATAAGCCGGTTGGTCCGGTTCGGCCGGAGCACGTTCCTCCAATGTCTCGGATTAGTCCTGGCCAGAATCTACCCATATAAATAATAAGCCTGTATCAGTAATCATTGGTCGCTGAGCAGATTTAAATGAATAGTTTATAATACTATACAACATTAAAATAATTAAGAATTAATGAATTGATATTAAAATGTAAAAAAAAAAAACTATATTTATTGGATTCTGATAATCATATAAAAAACGTGTTATTTTATATTTTCATTCATAATTTTATTATTAATTTTAATAAGATCCTAATTCGAACAGTTCTGAACGATTCGAACTCGGAACGTCATTAGTCATTACCACTTAGAAAAACGCTACTGGCTGGTAAGACGGCTGAACACGACGCTGGCCGGTGTCGAACGATCAAAAATGTCGTTTTGGCGGCAAACCAAAAGTGACGCAATTTAAATCTTCATAGAATATTTATCGGTCAACGTATAAATGAAATAAAAATGCTTGCATAACATATGAGCATAAAAAATCAAAAAAGAAAATATATTGTTTTTTTTTGTTTTACATTAGCTCCTCACAGAAGACCCTGAGGAAAGTAATTCCCCTCAGGGTCTATGCCATCTTTGGGGATGCGGTGTGGAGGGTCTTTTGAGGAAAGTGAAGAGAGGACGTTCTGGAAAGGAAAAGAGTATCAAGGGTTTATTGGAATCTCAAGGTAAGTGTGCCCAGAAGTGACGGATGTATGAAACCATCCCTCTTACTGAGGTGCAAGGCGATGTTCTGGGAGAGTGCGTGGATGGACGCCGAGGGGCTCAAGAAGCTCAACAAGAACAAGAAGCTGGTGAAGAAACTGGCCAAGAAGTACGACGCCTTCCTGGCCTCCGAGTCCCTCATCAAGCAGATCCCCCGTCTGCTGGGCCCCGGGCTTAACAAGGCCGGCAAGTTCCCCGGTCTGCTCTCCCACCAGGAGTCCATGACCGCTAAGGTCGATGAGGTCAAAGCCACTATCAAGTTCCAGATGAAGAAGGTGCTGTGTCTTTCCGTGGCTGTTGGAAAAACGTAGCCATGACCCCCGATTAGCTGGCTCAGAACGTCCACTTGGCCATCAACTTCCTGGTCTCCCTGCTGAAGAAGCACTGGCAGAATGTTCGATCGCTGTACATAAAGTCCACAACGAGTCCACCCCAGAGATTGTACTGAGGTGTTTTACCATCTATGTACAGCTGGGAGTATCTCCTGTTTGTACATTTTAAAATAAACAATGGAAAAAATAAACAATGGAGAGTCAAAGGAACTTCCTCAACCACACTCTTCCAATCCGGCCTGCCATGCAACTTGTGGGCATACGCATCCGCCGCCAAGACCCGGACAAAGCTTACCCCATGAACCTGGGCACCCCTGCTCAGTCACCAAACGTAGCGAACCACTCGGGGTGACCTTTGGCAGAGGTGTTAGTTATCCAATAAATGGCTCCCGGGGCGGCGGTACCCATATCCACCTCCCAAATTGTAATCTGTTGGGAGCAGTTTGGACCTGTAAGCAGTATTTATTTTGAAAAAAAAAGACGTAACTATATGCAGCTTCATTAAACATATGTTTCTTCATCTCCCCACCACTCTATTACCTAATTACGTGTTGCATTCGGAAATTGTTGGAATACATACCTGAGGGAGCATGTAACAATTGTACCGGTCGGTCTATTATGGCAACTTGTGCAGTGATCAACCCAGTGATGCCTCAGTGCCAAAACATCGATTCTCACCATAAACTTGCAGCATAAAAATTAAATTGAGTTCGATTCCTTCACAATTTCTACTGTTCACCAAACTATGTCCATAGTTGTGCCACTTTTAAAAAAGTATTAGGTACATACACGTATATTGATAACGGTCCACTCTATATCATACAAATTAATACACTTCAAATAAACGATTTTTTTTACATACATAGGAACATTATAAATAATAACATATTAAATATTATCACATAATTTACCGTATAATATTGTTTTGAATCATCCTCATAAAAATAACACAGATGTTTCACTGTAGGTACGTGTACAAAATAACACTTTCATTTTGATGTGAAACGACATTTTCCACTAAACAAACCTCACCTCTTTAAGATTCAAGGAATGTATTTCGGGATCGCCCACCCCATTTCTCAACCCCTGCACACTTTTAATTAACCCCTTCAGATACTATTCCCTCAGTAAAGTGTTTTCACGTGTTAATAATACCTTCGCACTGTGGACACCCCCGTTCTCACATTAGACCTTTGTACCGTAATTAAAATTATCTTCCCTGCGTTAGTAAATACATTATTCCGAATTCGTTATCCAACGAACACTCGCCTGCCATTTGAATTAAATTTAAAATGTTCAATTATTGCAATGTTTTTCAATATAGAGGCAGATTTAAAGGAGGACAAAATTAGATTAATATAAAATCATCTGGAATCCGATGCTTAAAGTTGTGACGATTTTTTTTCTATCGTTATTATAATGTAAATCTTTTAGGTAATGGAATACTTTGGTAATAGAAGTGGTTAACTTTGTCTATATAGTTGACTGATTTGCGTTTAAGCAAGCCTTACTTTGATTTGGTGGCTAATTTTGACAGTTGGAAAACTATGACAGAGCTCTTCAATATAATGGAACCAACTTAACTGACTGAAGAAAATTTAAAAAAAAAACTTTGTCATTGAGATTGTGACGCAATTTTTTTAATGTTTTTTTATTATTAAAATTTTTGATACAATTCATTTTATAATAGATACATCAAAATAATGAAAAGTTTATAAAAAAGCTTAAAACTATAAATTTTTGAATAAAAAAAATCCCTCAAAGGCAAGGCCTGTGCGTGGGTGTAATATTGATTTTTATTTTTATGGTTAAGGTGAAGATTTTAAGTATATATAAATTTAAAAAATTAAGAACTAAGTATAATAAAGAGTAATTGAATAATTGCAATTAAAAACTACAGCAAAATAACAGTCTGCACTCTTTTTATCGCACTTGCGAAAGTTTTAAAAGAATGAATGTTACAAGTGTAAATAAAAGACAAAAAAAGCATACAAGATAATATATCTACTCTAAAAGTTGTCTAATGATTGATATTAACGGCTTTTTTAAAACTAATAAGAAAAAAATATCCGTTTCAGTGTTCTTTAGCCAAATTTTGGTATATTTTGTATAATATTGAAGATTTTGACATGTGGTCTCTTTAAAGGTTGTACATAGTAAATTATACATTTATGGAGCTATAAAACTAATACGCCTTTAAAACAACCTAGTTTTGCTGTGGACAAAATGAATAAATGAATCAAATTAATTTTTATTTTTCCTCTTTGTGGATGACATCTTTGATGATGTTTTTTTAGGGAAGAAAGATGAGGAACTTCTGGAAAGGAAAAAGGCAAGGGGGGAATTACCCCTTTCACTGCGGTGCAAGGCGATGTTCAGAAAAAACTTGCTGAAGAGGTAAAAATATCTTCCTTAATCAGTCTCTCGTGATATGACCTACCACGCAATTGGCGGACAGATACATCCGCTACCAAGACGGGGACAAACCTCACCACATGTACCTGGGAACTTTTGGTAAGTCACCAATCGTAGCAAACTACTAGGGGTGACCTATTGCAGAGATTTTTCTTATCCAATAAATGATAAGAACTCTACCATTTTACTAAGATTACAAAAAAGGGTAATCAAAAACTAATTTAATTTTTATGTTATCCGACATTCATAACAAAAAAAAATTAAAAAATTACGCCGTTCAAAAGAGATTGGGCATTATTTCATAGCCATTATTTTATATCCAAGATCCCTATCGCAAATTCTATCACTCTACCAACGAAAGAAAAACGACAAACTTTCTCCATTAATGCAAATTGATGGTGATACGTTTAGTGTAAACTTAATGCTCGAACGAACTAATTAGCTCTTGATCAAACTGTCTTTTGGTCAATATTGATTGCATTATTGACAGCGGAAAATTGAACGCGACCCTTGATCTCTGTCTCGGGAAACAACGATTACACTCATTTATCAAAAAACTTTTGATGCTGCTAAAAAGTATTTAACGGAAATAACACCCAAAATTATCCCACCCCACTGTATCTTAGGAAACGGCCCGCGATACAGGGAGATAACAAAGTTATAGTTGTTTTATTAGTACATTTTATTTCGTTGAAGAAGCGAACCTTGGTGTATCGAAGGGTGAAATTAAATTGCTTCAATCAAAACTTTTATATGGATAATAGTTTTGTTTAATAAATATGAAGAATACTTAACAATTTTATTTCTAAATTAATAAAATAACTAACTAACTAACTATCACGCCATTTTATCAGAGAGGATGGACCGCCAAACACTCATACATTGTCTCAAACGTAGTCTTCTATTATTTTGACTCTTGACATGGCCTGACTCAAGTATCTGATTCACGTGATCGTATCATGTCTTCCTCGGGCGTCCCCTACTTCTTCTATCATTCACATTTGCGTCACGCTTTCCTTACATTCTTTTCTGCGTTCATACTTAAAAACATACCTATTTAATTACAAACCATGTAATATTTTATGCACCTAAAATGAATAAAAAAACGATGAGTATATGCCAGGAATTTAGTGTGTCCAGGAAGGACGGGCATATTCACCCCTCCCGCTGCGATGTAATACGATGGGTTGAGAGAGACCAGCTGGGTAAGTCAAAGGGTCTCCTAATTCGGCCTCTCCCGATCTGGCTCGCCACGCAGCAGCTGGTGAGAAGATGCATCCGCTGCCAAGATCTGAACACACTTCACCTGACGGGCCCTCTGCTAAGTCACACAAACTTAGCGAACCACTTAAGTAACCTGTAGCAGGGGTGTCGGTTATCCAATCGGTCAATGAAAAAATTTGTTTGGTTTTCAATTTCAGTCGACTTTATGGTTCTGAATCTTGTGATGTTTTAATTATCACCCAGCAGAAAAACAACACAAATAACTCAGAAAATAGAAAAATGATTTTCCATTGTCAGTGTAATTCCATAAAATATGTAGAAATCTAAAATTGGAAGTTCAAGATTTCTGAGAACCTTTTAGAGCAGCAAACAACATCACAAATCCCCTGTACACCATTACAGCATAACCGAATTCTGACTAATGGATTAGAAAATTACCCGCGAAATGGGTTGTGGTCGGACGGACGAAAAAATAGCGAGATTTTTCCTGCTTCTCGCAAAGAAGCGAATATTTTGCCGATTTTTACAACGTGAACAATCATACACACTCCGGTCCATGATGAATGATGCTGTAGAGATGATTAATATCTCAAATTGATGGAACAGAATCACAAGTCTTGGAGATTATAATACATTATACAATATTCTGCCGGTCATCGTGAGGCTGCCGGTTTATTAAAAGTTCAGATTGAAAAATGCTTCACGGCAATTAACTGATAATTTAGACACGATTAATCAAATTGCTGGAGATGTGAAGGCCGTTTTACGTGTTGCTAAAAGCTTTTAGGGATTACTTTCTTGTTGATATTTTAATATAAGGAAATATTTGAAATGCTTAAACTACGATATTGATAGACTTTTAATTTCGATTGTAATATTGCATTGTAAACTTTGCTCTTAAAACGGAACTTCCTAGTGAGACAGGTATAGCCATAGGCACATAACCTTTGTAATAATGTATTGGAAAATTATGAATTAAAACGAACTTGAAAGAGGATCTTGTATCTTGTATTAATATTTTTTTAAATAAAAAGCAAAGCCCGGCAATGTGATTGCTGGTCTAATTTGCTTCTCATTTCTGAAAAGACAAATTTTCCGCATGAACAATGTGAAAATAATTTTTGTGCACGTCTTTCGTGCACGTGTGTCGAATTATTAAGAGGAAACTCCAAGCCATAAATGTGTGTACTTATAATGTGTCTTATGTCGCCATGAATAATGCTAATATGTATAAAAATCACATGGCATAAGTTTTTATTTATTTATTTTGTGAATAATTTTATAAGAAAGAAAAAAAATAAAAATCAAGAGAAACTCTCCAAAAAAATCTTAACCATAAAATTCTATTTTTTAATGTTATTTCTTAGATTCATTCAAAAATTTTAACTGAAGAAAAATATTTTTTTGCTGTTTACGCTTATATTTAAGAGAAATGAAAGAATAACATTTTAATAATGCAATGCATATTTTTTGGTATTCATAATTTTAACAAATTCGTTGTCAATTTTAATTTAAATAGTCATTTAGGTAAACTTAGACTGTGTCTAAGCTTACCTAAGTCTGAATTTGAATGTCTGTGTGCAGAGAAGTTGATATATTTTTTTTAATTCTGAAAATTCTCTGGTCCTTTTTTGATCCTATCTGAAGAGCTCTAGTTCTAGATCTACGTTAGTATGACATGAAACGAAATTCCATGAAAAGTGTAGGACCAATGTGAAATATTTTCGACAAACTTAAGTATTGGCGCGTTTTGAGTTAGGTACGTAATTTCATATTTTAAATATTTCAAAGCTACTTAAATACAAAAATATCCTAAATAGCGGCTACCATAAATAAATCTGAGAGAAATCGATACTAATTGCAGTGGCTTTAAACTTGCTGTGACTTTTGCTACTTACAATTTATAATTTACAACTGAAAAATGTCCTCTACAATACAGCAGAACTCCTAGTGTGGATGACAATATGCTTTACTTTTGTAATTTAAATAAACTAAGAATAAATAAATAAAATAATTTAAATGACAAGATAGAGCCTAAGAATAAAATCGATGAATCAGTGCAATGGTAAACTTATTTGAATCATCGAGAAAATTTGACACTTACTTTGGTTTACGATTTCAACTATCTAGATTTTTTGGTATCCCCTGAATGGTGAAATGATGTTACTAAAATGTTTATTACTAGTTTCTTTGGCATATTCTAATTTGTTAGTAATTTTCGTTACCTCATGAATACATCTCTTAGTCGACGCGCATCGAGCTTATTTCTATTATTCAGTGCGTTAATACTTCCAGATATTGAACATAGTTAAACAATTTCTTTCACGCATTAATACAATTACTATTAAAGGATTAAAAATGCTTGGATTCATTCTCCTTAACCCTTCTAATCACAGGAGACCCAAGTTGTCCCAAAACATCATATGCCGTTATAATAACAAGAGACCCAGATTGTCCCAGAGCGACCGTGCATTATTAAAAGTTATATATCTCTCTTCCTGTCATGCGAATATTTGTGATTTCTTTTATGTTAGAGAGCCAAAGAAATAATGCTTCTCATTGTATTAGGATTATATGAGCTATGTTGTTGAGATATTTTACAAACCCGATCATAAGTTACGGTTTTATTTCGAGCCAATTTTTGTCGTAACAAACATTTAATTTTAAAATAAAATTGTATGAAAGTGATAAAAAGTGAGGTGATAGTTTTATTACAAATTTTGTTAAAAAATGGAATCTGTATTTAAAATTTTAAGTTTATTCTATTTTATGTACTTTAATTCCAATATTCGCAGGTATGCATTTTTTAGCTAATTTACATTTCCAATATCAAAATTTTAATATTTAGAAAAAAAAAAGTTGATTTCTAATAAACACATCGGAAAGATTATTTTATCTAAATTTTAGAACAATTTTTGTTTTTGCAAAAGGGTTAAAAAATAACCCATAAATAGGAAAATTTAAGATGCATGGCAAGAACTACGAATTTTGCGTGCGAACCTTGACAGGCAAAAGGTTACAGCTATTATTTCCTTATTATTCGAAGGGGTAATGGCAGAGACTTTCAAAATATTTCAACAAGTCGAATATAATTCGTCTATTTGGTCCCCTCACTCTAAAATCCACATTTGATTGAAAAATTTCAGCATAAATTCTTAATATGAAGCCATACTAAATAATGCAAAATCATACAAAATCGTATGTTTTAGTTTTGAAAATTTGACCGCTTAGAAGTATTATAGATGCTTCAATTAAATACTGCGTGTAGAACATACTTTGGCCCTTAAAAATATCGGTCATTTTTTTAATAAGTCTTTTAATAAGCTTAGAAAAAAATAAAGTATTAGGTCTATAAAAAACATTTTTAACTGAAAACTCTCCTACTTATAAACACTTTTTCGGATATGGTTTTATTGCATAATGTGGCAAATTCAGTTTCTTATATAATTATCGCGAAAAAAAATGATATTTACGCCCGAACCTCACAAAATAAAATATAATATGCATTTTCGCGTTGGTATTTTTGACATCACGGCGACAATACGGCAGTCGACGAATTGGTTATATCAAAGTGAACCTTATACCGTCCACCGAAGAACGACTGGCAGCCGCCCCCCTGTCTTCCGTCATTACTCCTCCGAACGGAGCGGAGAGCGGTCGTGTTATGTTCCGCGCCGCTTATTTTCGTGAAATCAATTTAAAAATTCCGTTTTATTGCAATAAACAATGCATAAAAAAGGAATTAATGTTTTTTACAGGCCTTTACGAAATCAACATGTAAAAAAAAACTCAAATATCTTTTCCAACCTTTCCAAAAGCTTTTTCTCAAGTATTTTTAAACTCCTCCCATAAAAGGGCGTGAATTCCGATTTCGATTTTTTCCTGTACTAGTGGATCGCCTTAAGGCTCACTAACCAGCGGTCGAGAATTCAAATTTTGCTTCATCGTTTTGCAATCGTACCCTGGTAACTAAACAGGGTGGTTCCGATGAGAATGATTTGATAATATTTTACTTACTAGTAACTTAATACCGATTTTATTTCATTCAAAATTTGCTGTAGACTAAAGGTACATTCAAGTATGCAATAAAAATGCTCAAACGCGTGATGACAAAATTTAAAAAAAAGGGTCAAGGAATGCAAATAGAGAGATTGAGTTGGTGAATTTAGAAGTTATTCTTTGTTAGTAAAAAGGCTTGCGTTGTACTGGATATTGTTGGAAAACTTTAATTATTCAGATGAATAGCAATTTTACAGAGATTTTATTATTGTCCTGAGCTCTCTGAAATGGAGAATGATTTGCCAGAAAAAAAACACAGATTGTGATGACATGAGATAGGAAATGACAGAACAAACACTGATAAAAGAAAAAGGACAAAAACGCATAGAAATATTTAGAAGAAAGGTGACACAGACGTTGAAGTTAGGGGTAAAAGAGTCACTCATGGAAGTTAGGAAAAAATGATGAAATGTAGAATGCTAAGTATTAATGATTTTAAATATTAGATATAGCACAAAAAAACACTCAGCAAACATCAATTAATAAAAATATCAATGTTCGGCATACAAAACCTGTAAGCACCGTATATTTATGTACATTTATCAAAAGCTTTAACGTTTATAAACAGATTCATATGTAGGTCAAATCTAAGGATCATGGAATATATATAAAAGTTTGTCAAGTCAAACAAAAGTTATACAACGCTCACCAAGAATATTAATTTAAGCCATACACAATTCATGGAAATAACCCTTAGAGTCGTTGTACCCGGGTGGCAGCCCAGCTTGTCCAGTCGTTCTCCCGCCACTGCGCAATATGAAATTTGGCACAGGAATATTTCTCCTTATTTTATCACTGCACTGACCACGCCACAGGGTCACAGGCAAATAATTGGCACTGCCAATCCATTATTCAAACCACTGATAAATAATTCTACCGTACTCACCCGTATTGGAATCCCAGGCCATAAAATACCCTCGTAGTTGGAATTTAGTAGAAATCCACGCAGGGCTGGACTGTGGACTATGGAATGGCCGGGGGCTGGCGGCGGTGGAAATTTCCCGATGGGCTCGCGACGTCCAATTGATATGAATTATTTAATGGTTTTAGCACGTTTCAAAAATACCAATTTAATAAATCTTTAAATTATTAATTTTCGTCTCGTAGAGAAATATCTATTTCTAGAGCCACCGTTTTTTCAATAAATTACAGAATATCAAGAATTCGTTAAATGCTTCAATTGATTGTATTGTTTCTAAAAAAGTATTTTGACGGCCTCCGTAGTCGAAGGCAATCGAATAGCAATCCGAAGCCCGTGGTGAGTATCCCGGTGTGATATACATGTGATGGTTAATATTGATAGAAGGGCGATATTCACACTTGATAGAAAAGCAACGTTTGTTCAACCAAAATATTTTTATTTTTATTTTAAAAATAGACAATATTAGCGAAAATCAATCCAAAAACAGAAAAATTAGAAAAAGATACGGTCACATCTGGTACTCGAAATCAGGATCTTCGGCTTTCCAGGCCGCAAAATTTCAACTGAGTCAATGTGTTCTTATCCGATTCGGTCATTTTTAATTGTAACATACTTCGACTAAGAATTACCAATATTATATTCATTTTATTAACGCATAATTTATTGGCTGCTATCTTTATGTATGATTGCAAGATTCAAATTCGAACTAAATGCTGTGTCTTGGATAAAATGTAAATTTTAATTTTAATATGCGACATCTAATGACTTTTCTGCAAGTCTAGGATAAATGTTTATTTTTATTTTTAACTTAATGAGTGAAACCTTAAATTGTAAGGTTTTAATTAAATGAAGACAATATTACCGAAACTCCATAAAAAATTACAATTTGAGGTTTTGCGCATAAAAACTAGTGACGAATAATTTTTTTTTTATACTTTGTGGTTATCTGAAAACTCAATATTTAAGAGATAAAAGGAACAGCTTTTTAGTTGCACGCTGCAGAAATGGGAAAGAAAGCATAAGATGGTTAAGTAATACAGTTAAGTAGTAAAGTTGTCCAGACTATTTCAAATATTGACATTAATCATTTTAATTAGTCTTTCTGGGGCCCAGTAATCGAAAAGAATAGTTTTTTTGTATATGGCTGGTCCCCCCAGCCAGGAGGGATCCAGTTTTGCGATGGAATTAAATAGGAAAGTTGAGAAGTACCTGATTTTTAAGATCTGATCACCAAACATGGCTAAAGCTACTTAAAGCACTTTTTAAGTTTTTTTATGTGAATAACGCACAAGAGTCCCAACTGATATCTGCAGCCAGTGACACGATGGTTTCCTTAATAGGGGAATGATGTCAGGCTGAAGGTAGAGGAGAGAAAAAAGAGATGGGGAAAAGGAAGTACCTGACTAATCAGGTCTGATCACCAAACATGGCTAAAGCCATTTCGAACTTTTCAATACTATTTCAAGCAACGTTTCAATTCGGAATGGTGGTCTTACACCAGGGTGGCGATATACTGAGAGTGTCTTGTACTAGAACGTGCCACAAATATAAAATATATTATTAACTTATTATTTGTGAAATAACACAAATTAATCGAAAAAAATTATATATAATAATATTTGTACCTTCGGATAGCTAGTGTAGAGCCTCCCCTCTCGACCATTGAGGCCGTCATATGGACCTATTACTAAATTATTTCTTATTATCTGTCACACCACACCGAAACCACTGGACAGTGAATATTGTATAAGTGATATTTATTTTCAGGCCTCTCTTCTATTTCTGAATCCACCCTGTACATAGATTTTGTATTACGAAAACTGTACTTCGTATGCCGCGCGCATTGTCTTCAGTACAAACAAATCTATATACAGGGGGCACGGAATATTTGCGCCCGGTATAATGGGGGCATAAAATCCGAAAAGGTCAATCGTAAAAAGATCCCAGAAGGTCAGTTACGATTGGATTATTGCGGGAGTACGACTTTTGGGTCACACTCCGGTTGATTGGTTTGGGGACCGGTGCAGTACCACATTTACATTGCTTACTAAAGGGCGCAATAATCACGAAGGAAAGTGTATTATTAAGGGTTATTATTTAATTAATTTTGTAAGCTATTTTCAATCCATTACTGCACGAAGATCTCATTCGCTTCTGGCCTTATTAAATCTTTATTTACATTAGACGTTCTTAAATATTGTTGTTAGACGCCCATATGGGCTTTTACATAGATTATAAAATAATATTTAAGTTATCGAGGATTACACATACATAGAATTTATACAAAAAGTTAAAAAAGTGAATTTTTTAAAGATTATACAAGTAGTTTTTGAAGAATATAGCGGAAAACCGTGAAATATTTTAAACAATATAATATTTGACAATAACATAGAACAAAATATAATATAAAACATTACAATAACACATCAAATCGTTAAATATATTATTATAACCACTTTACAATAATTTGTAGGATTGCACAAAGTGTTGGTTTAAATTGGATTTTAGATTATAAAAGGAATCAGCGAATATATCTACAATACCACCAAACTTGTTGCCTAAATCACGTATCTTATTGGTAAGTGAATGTGATTGATAATTGGTTGTGTATGTGTTACAAAATAATGTTATATTTTGTCTAGTATTCCTTTTCGGCATGAGATCCCTGAGGCGAATGTGTGGTAAAACCATGTACGATCGTGAGAGAAACGTGGATATCCGCAAAGAATGCAAGGCTGATGTAAGCGTGATGTGTAAGATTAAGAAAGGGACTCTCCGATGGTTTGGGCATGTAGAGCGAATGAACGAGGAAAGTAGTGTAAGGAGAATATATGATGCAAATGTGAATGGTAGAAGAAGTCGGGGACGCCCGAGGAAGACATGGCACGACCAAGTGAATCAGTTATTTGAGTCGGGCCATGTGAAGAGTCGGAATAATAGAAGAGCATGTATGAGACGATGTATGAATGTGAACGAGGCAAAGAGTGTGTGCCAAGATCGAGTTGTGTGGCGGTCCGTCCTCTCTGCCTACCCCTGCGGGGAAACGGCGTGATGGTTAGTTAGTTAGTTAGTTAGAGTTTAATAGTAGCAACGATGGCAGGGCTGTCAATTAGGTTGTTGGGCTGTCAATAGAAGGAATTTTATAATTATATTTCTTATTCAATTACGCATGAACATTGTATATATATTTTGCAAAAAATATATGTTTAAGTTGCGAGAACCCGGTATGCGTTTTGATCTCACTGAAAAAAAATGAAATTGTTTTCTCTGTGTGTTTTTCCCCTCCGACGTTCTATTTCCATCTTCCTGCCATGCCTTTCCACCTTCCCAGCCCTCCCCAGTCCTTCGTCTACCCTCCCGCAAATGCCCCCTTCTTCGTTCCTCTTACCGAGAATTCATATGAACTACACACATTTTATACAAATTTCATAACGCCAGAGCTCACCGTTATATATAGAAACCTTTGCGGGCGTGCGTACAACAAATCACCAAAGTACAACATGACACATAAAAAAATCATAAAGTAGTGGTGGAATCTTCGAAACAAAGTGTGATTTATACCAACTTTAAATCAATCAAAAGTAACCATTTTAAATTCCTTTCGACTCCTAGATCCCAAATGGGTTCAATAAAGTTGATGGTCTGTTTGACTTTTAAAAATAGGCACACACTTCTCAATATTTTTTAACAAAACAAGATAATGTTAACATATTTTGAATTTGTCTTTAAAATGGTTTTTAAATAACGAGTACTAAATTACGATGATTACGCTGTTGAATTTTCAATTCTTCAACGTATTGTGAAAATAGCCTGATGATACAAAAACTCTATTTCCAAACACGGAATTGAAAAAGCAAACAATATTCCGGGAATTTCACCACGCATTGTTTTGTGGTTGAAAAAATAGCCAGAAAGTTTTTTGTGGTGTCCACTCCACAGTTTACCAAAATTCTATGGATTATTACTATTTGTTGCGTCGCAAAAACCTTTAGTTTGAATATTGCGTCAGATTTGATTTTGAATGATTTTGTCTGACGTATTCATGATTTTTTAATTTCCCCCAAAACATTTTTCCTTTAAATCAAATCGTTGGGACGTCGTACTAATTCAGAGTGAATTTTATTTTTTGATGTGACTGCATATTAAATTTTCCTACCCAGTGATCGCAATCAACCGTGCTACCAACCATACCAAATTGCGAGTTGGTAAGGCCTATATTTATTTCATATATTAAATGCTTTAACTTCTTAGCATTTCAGAACAATGCGTATGGTTGAGTGTACGTGTGTGTGTGTGTCATCGCCAACAAAAGTTGAAACAATTCGTTGTCATTGACATCGAGTCAATTTGCCGAACTTAGCTCAGAAAGTGAGTTAATTTCGACTTCCAAAATTCTTCTTCATTTATACTTCATTCAATAAATTTACAAAATTGAAATTCAATTAGATTTTTTTTTAATAATGTAGAATGGTGAATACAACAGCAGTAAAGTGCGAGCATAAAAACAAATCTTAAATATCATCCCTTCTCACGCAAAATTCCTACAGTTCAAAAGATATTCGCGTGTCTTCCAAATGACTAGTGAATTGTTCTATAAGAATAATGAAGCTACTTCTTCGAAACATATTCTTTGAAATACCTGTAGAACAATCACAGCATTCCCCACGCCATATATTTTCTTTACACTGCAATCCGTCCGAACTAGACAGATCTACATAAAAAGGGTCTATGATTTCATCAATAATTATTAGTATCGGTAAACAGGGTTGTAGTTATTTGCAGATGAACCGATCCTTATTCCAGTGAAAGGGTGGAGAGTTAGTTTGTGATAATAAACTACCTGATTTGAATAAGGGTTAGTTTGTAAGGAAGTGCGTGCTGGGATACGAGCTAATTAATATACCTTTGCGAAATGGATGGAAAAAATCTTCAACTTTTCTTTTTTGAAGGAGTTTGTTGGTTTTCTAGAAGATTTAAAAAAAATCATTCCAGTTAAGTCACAATGCACAATACCCTTCTCCTTAATTTGGATACACCGCTCTGTCGCATCTGTTTCAGCTTTCTATCAATAGCAATAAGTTGACAAGCTTAACAACATGATAGTAGTTCTAATCTAAAGCTGAAACGGACTTAGAATCGGCATTTAAAGGGGCATTTGAGGATTATGTTACTTTGATTTTCTGTGAAACAACAAAAATTGGGAGGCGAGTATGGGTACCGCCGCCTCAGGAACCATTTATTGGATAAACAACACCTCTGTGTCGGCCCAAGTAGTTCGCTACTTTTGGTGAATAGCAGGGGTGCCTGGTTCATGGGGTTAGGTTTGTCCTGGTCTTGGCGGCGGATGCGTTTGCCCACCAGCTGCATGGCAGGCCGATTCGGGAGAGAATGGTTGAAGGAGTCCCTTTGACTTCTCCGGCCGTACTATCTCGGAACATCGTCTTGCACCGCATTGGGGGGGATGGATTCATGCGTCTGTCACTCCTGGACACACTAACCTCAGATTCTAATACATTCCTAATAGAATTTTCTTTCACAGAACTTCCTCTGCTTCCTTTCCTAAAAATACTCCCACACAGCATCCTCAAAGATGAATAAAATATGAATAACGCACAAGAGTCCCAACGGCTCCCGTCTGGAGCCAGTGAGACTATGGCATCCCCAATTGGGGTATGTTGTGAGGCTGAAGCTCATGAGGAGGGGAAGAAGATAGGGGAGAGGAAGGTGGGGAAGTACCTGGCTATTCAGATCTGGTCACCAAACACGGCTAAAGCCATTTCAAGCAACGCTTAATTCTGAATAGTGGTCTTACACCAAGGCGATACTGAGAGTGAATAAATTGTGAAATAACACGAATTAATCAAATAAAAATTATTTGCGACGCCGGGATTCGATCCCGCCACCTTCGGAATGCGAGTCAAGAGCCTTACCGCTGGACTACGCCGGCCGTCAGCACTGTGTGGATCTATTGTAAAAAAAAAAATACAGGGTAGTAAGAAAATCGAATAAAATATGCACTTCCAACGAAAAGAATTCGGTTTTCTTCGTTCTAAAACATATCCGACAAGGCGTTAAGACATTTTACTGCCAATATAGACGGGATGACAAAAAACAGATTTCGCAGCAGCTTTTTGGCACGATTTATGTTTGTATCGGGGATTACCTCGCCTATATGGGGGTATAGTTGGCACTTTTATCCTTGATGTTTATTTGCCGGTCCGTGGAGGTTTTTACGATGGTAATACTCGGGTACTGGCTGCTAGGTACTGGGGTCTTGCGCCGGTTGTTGATGGGATCTATAAAAATAACGATCCTTCCGATTATTACTAGGTTTTATCATCCCTTAAGTAGGGGCATGCAGGTTGTTAAGGAGATGGTGTCTTGGCTTGAGTGTCTGCTGCCTGACCTCACGTCATAATAATATTTTACACACACATTCTTTTGAAAGCTGAAAGGATAGAAATAATATATCTTATTAACTACAGAAGTTGAGTGTATTTTTTTAATGTAATGCCTCACAAGAGCACCTCCCTCTTCACAGTAAATACACGGAAACTATATTGCCACCTAGTTGGATAGCGTTGTGAAGCTGATTAAAGGAGAAGCTGCAAGGAGGATTTATTAATGCGAGTCTTAAAGATACCGATATTGAGGAATGAAAAACAGATGCCCGATATGGTTAAAATTTTCCGCATTAGAGCGGTTTGTTTCTACATCTTGTTATTATTATTCCTGTTTTAATTCGATTGGTTGGATTTTCATCGGTTTGTAAATTTGTCTTAACGTTCCGTTTTCAGATTCTTAAATTTGCTGAATCCACTTTATTATTCACGCAAATCTTACCATGACTAGATGTTTAATTAAGACTAGGTGGATTACTTTGTCCCGGTGGCTAATTTTGACTAAGTTGCTAACTTTAGGTCGCTAACTTTGACAAGGTGGCTAAATTTGACTAGGTAACTAACTTTGACTAGATAGTTTACTTGACCAGGTGGCTAACTTTGACTAGATAGTTTAATTGACCAGGTGGCTAACTTTGATAAGTTAGCTAACTTTGACTAAATGGCTTACGTTGACTAGGTGGTTAACTTTGACTAGGCGACTAACTTTGACTAGGTGGCTAACTTTGACCAGGTGACTAACTTTGACTAGGTTGCTAACTTTGACTATGTGGGGGGTAAATAAATGCGCACACACATACGTACATACAGAAATAATACATAAATAATAAAAACAATTATTTTACAAACACTATTTGCCAAAAAAAAGAAAGGAAATATATGATGATGTTATAAATGCCAATTATATTACAAATAAAAATATGAAAAATAAATATATCTAATAATTAAGTATATGATTTTTTACTTTTAAAACAAAGTTACATAATATTTTATTAGTTTGAGATTAAGTAAGTGGAAAAAAAACTATCTAATGATTTCTGAGGAAATTTTGTTTTTGATTTATTTGTAAGAGGAAATATAAAACATACTTTTTTTACGACGCGAAGTCTACTGCTATTTACAGAACTAGTAGTTGTATTAAAGGTAAGAAAAATATTATTTGATTTTACGTAAAATTTCAACGACTTCGTTATGAGAGCAAAAAACGAAGACGTCGAACAATAAATTTTATTTTATGAATGCACGAATAAATTCGTGAAATTAATTTATTTATTCGTTTCTATGGACGAACGTGATTTATAGGGAGACATAAATCTCCCTCGGAGGAACGCCATCGACCCAACTTATTTTAATTTTGGTTCTACTTCTATTTGGTGGCCGCAGGTAATATTCGAATTTGATTTTAAATACGCAAGTAAAGTACAGGTTGTAAAAATATGAATGTCATCGATTATAATATTTTGTTTATTTGAAAGTAGGTTGAATAATAATAATTCTACAATATTACTGTTTTTTTTTAAATGTAAACAATACTTTAAGTTTACTTACAATTTGCCACTTTGGTTGGACAGAGTTCTAACTTCACTTTACCTTGTTCTGAAATATGAGGTGTCAAAGTGGAAGGTGTTAAAGTTGTGAACGTTTGAAAAAAACGATTTCTCATTGTCTATTTACCGATTTATGATTTTGAGGTTGAATCTTGTGTTAGTTTAAAACATTTAAATAAATCGTATATTTGACATTTTTAAGAACGAACTTAAACGTGCAGATAGAACCATATGCAACCAGGGGCGTGCACAGAAATTTTAGTGAGCTAGAGGGCTAAGACTGGAAAATACAACATTATTGATGTTCTTGTAGCTGAAAATGTTTTTTTTTTAGAATATTAAATTTTTTGTATGAAGATTTTTTATTCAGGGTAGGCATATTTATAGGTACGCCTACCCTGAACAAAAGCTAGATAAAAAATCTTCATACGAAAAATTGAAATTTCGAAAATGTAATGAGACTAAAAGAGTTGAATGAAAAGATTATAATGGCGGGCGATTTGAACGGGTGGGTCGGTATTAGACGTGACGGATTTGATTCGGCCTTAGGTATGTTTGGGGATAAAAGAACGAATGACAATGGGAATAGAATACTTGAAGTATGTTTGGAGTGGAACCTTTTTGTTTCGAATACTTTCTTCGATCATAGGGGTATCCATCAGTATACGTGGGAAAGAGGAATTGAAAGATCGATAATCGATTTTGTAGTAATTGACTCTAGGTTGAGAGCCGTTACCGAGGACACAAGAGTTTACAGAGGAGCTGAGGTTGAAACCGACCACTTTCTGGTGGTGTCAAAAGTAAACCTCTTTCGCGGCTGGCGCTCTAAGGTGAAAACGGTATCAGCTCCAACAAGAGTCAAAATAGAAAAACTACAAAACGATTATGTCAGAAGTGAATATGAGAATTGTGCAGAAATGAGATTGCATGAGAAGGAAATGGACGTTCTAAGCATAGAGGAAACATGGAACCACATTAAGGTGAGTCTATGCGAATCTGCTAGAGATGTGTGTGGAATAAGTAAGCAAGGTAGGAAAAAAGGTGATGCATGGTGGGATGATGAGATCAAAGCACTGGTCTCAGAGAAGAAGAAAGCATGGTTACGTCTGATAGCGATTGGCAGTGTTTCAAGCGAAGAGAGAGATCGAGCGAAAGAAGTGTATAAGATATGCAAGAAAAGAGTAAGTGTTGGGGTGAAAGAACGAAAGAAACGCCTGGAAGAAGAAGAGGGAATCAAAATGACAAACCACTTCCAAGAAAACATAAAACTGTTTTGGAAGGAGGTCAAAAGGTCCCGGAGTGGTCCAGAGAACGGAAGCATGAAAGTGATAAAAGCGAAAGATGGACAAATGTTGACGAATGAGAATGAAATCAAAGAGAGATGGATGAAATATTTCGAGGAAGTCTTCGAAAGTAACCCGAGTGGTTGTGATCCCAGCGGTGAATCGGTTATGAACGATGATGGAGTGAATGTTACCGAAATCAGTATGGATGAAATAAAAAGATCAATTAAATGCATGAAGAGTGGCAAGGCTGTGGGTTTCGACAATATTGCTGCCGAATACTTTAAAGGAGATAGTCGTATTATTCTAACATGGCTGTGCAGACTTTTTAACCAATGTTTAAAGGAGGGTTATACGCCATTAGATTGGAGAAGGGCTGTAATCATGCCATTATACAAAGGTAAAGGGTCACGTATGGAATGTGGGAATCATAGGGCTATTAACCTTCTAAGTTCAGTGGGCAAGCTGTATGGTAGAATATTGATTGAAAGGGTAAGAATGGAAACAAAAGATAAAATATGGGATGTGCAAGGTGCTTTTATGAGTGGAAGGGGGTGCATGGACCAGATTTTCTCATTGCGTATGCTCACTGAGAAGTTTCTTGCAAAAAACCAGAAACTCTTCTGTGCCTTTGTAGATCTACAAAAAGCGTACGACCGAGTTGACAGGAAAAAGCTATAGAAGGTGTTGTCCAAGTACGGAGTGAATACGAAGCTCATTCAGGCAATTGCGTCGCTATATAAGGGAAGCGTTGCATGTGTTAGGGTGAACGGCGATTTTACGGAGTGGTTTGACATCACAAAAGGTGTTAAACAAGGCTGCGTAATGTCACCGTGGTTATTCAATCTATACATGGATAATTGTATGCAAGAATTGAAAGAGATGGGATTGGGCGCAAAATTGAGTAATCTGGAAGTATGTTGCCTTTTGTATGCTGATGATGCGGTGCTAATTTCTAGCAGTATGGAAGATCTACAGCCTCTTGTGTCTAGGATGAACGAAGTATGTATGAAGAATGAGTTAATGATGAATGTAAGTAAGTCTAAAGTCATGGTGTTTGAAAGAGAGAGTACGAAAACAGTATGCAATATAGTTGTGAATGATGAATACTTGGAGCAGGTGGATGAGTTTGTGTATCTGGGTAGTATGTTTACGAAAGATGGGAAGGCTGATAGAGATATTGAAAGAAGGGTGAATGCCGGTAACTCCATTAATGGAGGACTGAATGCCGTTGGCGGTAATAAAAAACTGTCCAAAGACGCGAAACTAGCCGTCCATAATGGAGTGCTGGTACCTACCCTGATGTATGGCAGTGAGGCATGGAACTGGCAGAGGAAGGATGAAAGCAGACTGAATGCTGTAGAAATGAGATCCCTGAGGCGAATGTGTGGTAAAACCATGTACGATCGTGAGAGAAACGTGGATATCCGCAAAGAATGCAAGGCTGACGTAAGCGTGATGTGTAAGATTAAGAAAGGGACTCTCCGATGGTTTGGGCATGTAGAGCGAATGAACGAGGAAAGGAGTGTAAGGAGAATATATGATGCAAATGTGAATGGTAGAAGAAGTCGGGGACGCCCGAGGAAGACATGGCACGACCAAGTGAATCAGATACTTGAGTCGGGCCATGTGAAGAGTCGGAATAATAGAAGAGCATGTATGAGACGATGTATGAATGTGAACGAGGCAAAGAGTGTGTGCCAAGATCGAGTTGTGTGGCGGTCCGTCCTCTCTGCCTACCCCTGCGGGGAAACGGCGTGATGGTTAGTTAGTTAGTTAGTTAGACACCCGAAAACAAGGTAAGGCGAGGTTAGAATCCCATCCAACTAAAGTGACGAATTACACTGCGTCTCGGAAAACGATCGACTGTCAAATACAAATAAAATGGCAATTTCAAAGGGTTCAAAGTGATGTTAGAACCTTGTAAAATAAATGAAAGCTTTAAAAACTTGATGACAGAACTTCGTCACATAATTATCTATAGAAATACAAAAAAAGATGGTCCTGAAAATTATTTTGGTTTTAGAATTGAGCAAAAAAATGGTTTTGGATGCAAAGGTTATTTTTTTAAAATATGTCAGTTAGAACTTCATCCAACTAAGGTGAATAGGAAAAACCATTTAAAATTGTACCTAAAAACGTCAATGAAGTAGGGAAAAAAGAGTGCGTTTAAAACATTTGTATTAACAATTATCCCATATTAAAATGTGGCCTTGGATGACATAGCATATTTTATACCTACGTATTAGACTATAAGTCGAACGTTTGCTATTTAGATTCAGTGCGGTAAAAAAATGTATTTCTTAATAACGACGATTTAAAAAAAATGTAAATATGTGTTGCAGATTTTTGGGTTGAATTTCTTATTCAAAAATTCTCTCTTATTTCCAAATATCGATAATTCAAAAACTCAGCGATGTTTCAACAACATGAAGTACCACCAAAATGCAAGTAAAAATAAACAACTAAATAAAGTAACGATTTTACCATTACAACACCACAGAAATTGGATTTTTTTTTCGTTTTTAAGTTTTTTTCGGTTTCACTCTGCGTGAATAAAATTCACAAAGTATATCGCATTCTAGAAAATTTGTAAAATATTAAAGATATTTCAACGATTAGGTACCTAATTTTTTTTTAAATTTTCAACGCAGTCCAAATAAAATAACAGGTTGAGAAACATAACCGTTCTTCATATTACGGTGTCCTTTTCGATATGTTGCAATCACGAGAACAATTGAAACAGACGCAAAGAATAAAATAATATTTAACAATTTCACCGGAATCCCAAGAAAATAAAAAAAGAGTTCGTAACGACAGATTCACGTTTTGACGTTTTTTATTCACATAATTTGCGAGGCGGATGTACTGCTGCCCCCGGAACCATTTATTGGCTAACCAACATCTCTGCATAGGTTACCCCAAGCGGTTCTCTACGTTTGGTGACGATGCCCGGATTCATGGGTTGAGGTTTGTCTAGGTTTTGCCACGGGTTCGTCCGTCCACCTTCTTCTAGGCGGGCTGGATCGGGAGATTGGTAAAGTGAGGCCATTTGACCTCTCCAGCCAGATTCTCTTGACCCATCCCCTTGCGCCGCAGTTGGAGAGATTGATTCACAAGTGCGTCACTCCTGGATAGACTTACCCTCCGATTCCTACCCACCCCTAATAACTTTTCATTCTAAGAACATCCCCTACTCCCTTTCCTTAAAAAAACCCTACTCACAGCATCCCCTAAAATAACAGATAGTTTGAATGGCAACGCTGTGCAAATCTTGAAAATGGTAATGAAAATAATTTTCTGTTAAAATATTATATTATAAATGGGTGATCTACATCACTTTTCCAAATTCTTTCAACAAACGTATCCAATTTTGAAAACTGCACTTAAATTCAAACCAAAAGTTCAAAAATTCATCGTTCTGGTATTACAGACATACAATCACGACCAAAATTAGTTTGTTTATATCACCATCTACTAGACCTACAGCATAATTAAAGCAAAATTTATACAACTATAACTTTCTTTTGTTATTATTAAGTACTCGTATTTGCATCTAGCTAATTTCCTCAAACGAATTATCTCAGTAAAACAAAAATAAAATAGCAAAGGCTTCTTTCAGTTGCCTTTAACAGGGGTGGCTGGCTGGCTGGGGGGGTGAGGTAGGTGGGGTAGGTAGGGGGATGCGGTGAGTCGAGGCAGACGGAACGCCGCGACAAAAGTTAAATTATGATAATCGCCTGGGAAAGGTTCGGCATCTTAAGATGCCATTTATCTTGCATCTCTGGGATCCAGAACTCATCTGCATAATCACCGGCGCGCACCTTCGTTCCCTGCTTTCCCCTATTATTCTTATTCTACTTCTTCTCTCATTCTCTACTTTTACTCTCTCTCCTCTCTTACGTTTTATTCCCGTCTTCTTGAGGAGATTTTATTACCTCTTTTTTTATTTAAATCCAGTTTCAGCAGAAATAAAGAATTTTAATGATTCTTTGAAATGATTTATTATCTTAACTTATTTAACTTGAATAGGTATCTGGAAATCTTAACAAGTTGTGCAAGACATGCATTTGCTTGGAAACTAGTGAACTATATATAGGTATATATATATATATACTATTTTTTTTAGTTAAATTGTAGACAAGGGATACATTATCCGGAGCCAGTTTAACTATTGCACGACGGAAGAGAAGATGGAGAGGAAGGGGAGAGAAGACTGACAGTGATGTGAATGCCTCACAAGAGTCCTAACTGAAACCAATGAGACTAAGGCATCCCCAATTGGGGTAAGTTGTGAGACTAAAAGAAGTGAGGAGGGGCAGGGGATGGGGATGAGAGGTGTGGAAGTACCTGATTATTTTTAATGGTGGTCTTACACCAGGGTGATAATGAGAGTATCGTACGTGCCGCAAATGTACTATATAATATTTTAAATGAATTAATTGTGAAATAATAAAAATTAACCAAATTAAATTTATTTGCGCTTGCCAGGATTCGATCCCACTACCTTCGGATTGCGAGTCAAGAGCCTTACCCCTCGACCATGAAGGTCGTCTAATCATTTAATCTTCCTAGATAAGTACGAACAAGTTATCGTATTAAACATATATTATTTCGTGTTTTAAATCTATAGGTGTATATAAATATGAATCCCTGTTTCACTTGATCATGCCATAACTTCAGAACGATTTTACCTATTTCATTAATTTTTTTTTAAAGTTTTTTAATACCAATACTGTAGACACTATTTTTATTTTTAATACTGTAGAAGGTTTTTACGGAAAGAAAAATTTAGAAAATTGGATAATTTCAGAAAAACGATCATTTTAACTTGGCACGTTTGACAGTTCGCGCGTTTGACGAAATTGAATTTAGTAGGCAGCTGTTTTTTTTGTAACAAAAGAATTGCCTTTGGATTTATTATTAATTATAGATATTTCAAATAAGTTAGGTACCAAAATTGATTGATTATTCTTATAATATACAAAAATGAATATTAATAATATGTGAAAAATGAAAAGTTGAAAAAAAAAATTGTAATAGGTGGCTCGCGAGCTGCTTGAAAACTGAATGTACTGGGGCTGGATATATGGAACGCGGGAGGGGGTTGGCGGGACGGAGAAGCGGGAGAGAGGAGATTGTAGGCGGGAAGGTGGAAGGGGAAATCGGGGGGGGGGGGGGGGGGGGGTAATGCGGGAGGGGAATGGGGACGCACGGGAAAGGACATGCAGGGAAAAACAATTTATTTATTTGAATATGGCATTGCAACGCATGCTGGGAACCAGCTACTTCTTTGTATACATTTATAAAAATATTTTTTATCGTTTCGATTAATATGACCAAGTCATAATGAAGAACTCGATGGATTTTCAAAACCGTCTTTTTTAAAGACAAGTATAGCTAAACAGAATATTTATCGTGATGACAAATTGGAAAATTCGCCGACATTATTGAATTTTTATTTTGAATAAGAGCTTTTATGAAATTTGATGTTTGGCATATTGTCAAACATTGAATAGAGATATTGATGTAAATGTGAAAGGTTTGTAAAAATCAATCAAAGTAAGATTTTTGCTTACACGATTTAAGATTGAAAACCTGCGTTTTACTGTTGTAATATTATGTACCCACACAAAATTTGCTACATCGGCTTTTACATAAGCTCCCTCATAGGAGGCTTAGAGGAAAAAAATCCCTCAGGGCCAATATTATCTTTGGGGATGCTGTGTGGAGGTGCTTATAATGTAAAGGAAAGAGAGGAAGTTCTGGGAAGGAAAACGGTATGAGGGGTGGGTAAGAATCTGAGGTCAATGAGTCCAGGAGTGACGGAAGTACGAACCATCCCTCCCACTGCGGTACAATAAATTCATATTCTATGGGTCGATAGAATCTGGCTCAAGGTCTAGGTTAGGTCTCCGTCAACCAGTCTCTCCCGACCTGCCACGCGATGGTGGGCAAATGCATTTGCCACCAAGACCTAGAAAAATCCATGAATAAGTCACCAAACGTAGAAAACCACTTGGGGTGACCTATGGAAAGGGTTTCGTTATCCAATATATGGTTCCCGGGCGGCGATACCGACAAACGCCACCCATGTAGATGTAACAACTTAAAGCTATCAATAGGTACTTAGGTACACGCAGTACCTAATGTTTACAATTTTGCTACCTTTACCTGAAATACACTTTATGAAAAACTGTTGCTTAATTATTTAGTTATTTTATAGATTTTTCTCCAAAAAATTGGATAAAACTCTTCTATCTCTTCGACGTCAAAATCGCATCTCAGTATTTGCTGATTTTTTGCGAATAAATTATTGCATCTAAAGAGAGCGAAAGAATCGTAAAATGTGTTGTCTCTTCTGATGCGATGCCATTTCCACGATGATGTGAGTTTTTCAGGCAATAAAAGCTTGAAATATATCATACGTCGAGGGGCATGTGCACACTCATCTTCAGATTTAAAAAGACGTTGAAAACATGTTCAGTATGTAATTTAAAAAAAATACTTAGGATTCATAATACATAAGACGAGTGTTTAGAAACATAAGAAATGAAACATTTTGATTTTCTAAAGGTGTTAGTAACCGAGCAAAATACTTTGCTTATTATTGCCTATTGCCAAACAATTTGCCACTTGCATGGATTTCATAACGACTTGGAAAAAATCGTGTGGATGGATTTTTTTACTAAGATTACGAAAATGTTAGTAAAATTTTTTAGAAATGTATAGTTTTTATTTATTTTAAAATAAATAAATCCACTATTTGAGCTCGTGACGTCACTACATGAAAATGTCCCGTCTCCGATTATGTTACCTTAATTTTGTAAAATTTCACACTGATTATTTTTTTTTCATGGCAACACTTTGATTTCCGGCGAATTTTTGAATTTGCGTTTAATGTTCACTAGATTTATTGTTTGTTCTATGCGAACTTATCCTTTGGTTTGATTGTTCGATAAAGATGGCGGTGTTTTTACAGATGTTACGAAGAGAACCACACACAATTTATTGCTGTTCGTGGGGAAAACGATTTATTTTTTAAATGATTTTCGGCTATGTAATTATCGTTTTGTCGCACCCATAAAATTATGTCCCGTCTTTCCGGTTTATAAAAAATTGTCTGAGTTTTCGGATTGCAATTTTCAAACAATCGCCAGGGTTTCATAAATACGATTTAAAAAAAAATACACAATGTCTTAGGATATTTGCCTAAACCGAAAAAAAAAAATGTCAAGCAAGTGGCCTATTGTTATAAATAGTCTTTTAGGGTACCGAGTTGGTCTTTAATTTGATAATGTCCCATCAAAATTGCCGTAATGTACGAGACTAACTCACATAGCAAAAAATTAACTCCTGCAATATCTCCACCAAACTTGTTTACAATAATATTTATTCTTGCCGGGGTTCATGGGGTTAGGTTTGTCTAGGTCTTTGCGGCTGATTCGTCTGCCCACCTACTAGAGATTTGGGCCGGATCGAGAGAGAATGGTTGAGGGAGATTTTTGACCTCTCCAGCCAGAATCACTCGACCCTTCACCTTGATCCGCAGTTGGGGAGATGGATTCATATGTTCGCCACTCCTGGACACACTGACTGCCAGATTATGAGTAAAAAAAGTATAATGGGTAGGTAAGCCACCTGCATACATTTTCCTTCTCAGAACTTCCACTCCTTCCTTTATCCCCAAAGATGACACAGGTCTCGAGGGAAATTGTTTTCCTAGAGGCCTCTGTGTTCTGTCCTGTTTGTAAAAAAAAGTGAAATTATTTATCAAAATTATTCGTTTTAGAAATTAAGATAGCTTTGGTAGAGGGGGGGTGGCGAACAGCGATGAACATATATTTATAATATAGGGAGAAGAAAATTGATTAAGCTCAGCAATATAGTCGTAATGTTGGTAATGCCGGGTCTTGGCAGCGGGTGTGTCTGCTCACCAGCTGGATCGGGAGAGACTGGACCCACTGACCCACTGACCCCTGATTCCTACCCACCCTTCATACCTTATCCTTTCCAGAACTTCCCCTCCTTCCTTTCATTTAATGACCCAAAAGACTTTAAGCGCTCATTTTACTCTACAATATTTTTCCACATGGAAAAAAATATTTTGCCTTTAAAAAAATACGATAAAAAATATATTAATAGCTCTTCGGGTCTAAAAAAAACATAGTTATTAAAAAAACCTTATTAAATTTTCAAGTAAAATCACTTTATAACTAAAATTATGTAAGTCATATAATATGTATATATCGTCTTACTCTTTTCTCAAAAGTTTCTTTATATTTTCTAATGAAATCATTTTTATGGCTTACCTACGCTTTAAAAGGAAAATGGATGTGACTGTTCCAAAAGTCGCTAGAGCGTGTGTTGTTATTGATGTCAGATCTCCGCATGGCACTGAATGCATTTCTTCAACTTTATTGCGGTGAATGGGGAAAACAGTTAACATCAAACTTTGATGAGAAGGCGAAATAGTTGTCAAAATTGCTAATAATAAAAAAAGCTTTTATGGCAAAATAAACGAATTAAATTTTATTTATGGATAAAGTTTTTTTTTAAATAACTTCCTATAAAAACGAAATAAAATATCATATTAGTTATTTATCAATAAGCTTCAAGTTTTATATAATATAACATACCGGTTTCGATTATGCTTAATCATCCTGCGTAAAAATATTAATAATTATATTTGAATAACTTGTATAGTTATTATAGTTTTTGTGAAAAATCACCTCAAGGGCGCTTGTAGACTGCGAAGGTTCTTTAAGTTTGTAACAAATAACATGACAATTATATCATTAGGTTGAGCAATTATTGAGCGACCGTTGAGCGACCATTGATAGACAGTTGGGCGACAGTTGAGCGATAGTTGAGTAATAGTTGAGCGATAGTTGAGAGATAGAATAAGTTCTTGTTTTGTTTCAAACTTGTAAAGTGAAACCACGCAATGGTAAGTTTAAATGATATTTCTTTACTGAAGACAATATTAGCGACTCTCGAACGAAAAATTTTAACAGTTAAATCTAGAAACTCAGCCTCGTCGTTGCTTTGCTTTTCCTCCTTCCTATATGCGAGCTAATCTTTCTATGATTTTTCTGTTTCAAATTTTCATTTAAAAGCCGCTTATTTTGTCTTCAATGATTCAATTTGTCTATTATGCATATAAAGGGCTCATAGAAATTGTTTTTTTTTTTGTGAAAAAGTGATCAAGTCGTAAAAAAGTTAATACGAAATTTCCTTGTGGTGTTGTCAAAAACGGCCTAACAGGATTGATGCGTGTAACCTTAGTAAGGAAATAAAAGGTAAGTTTTCACACACTACTTTTTGTCGAACAAAAAAAAAATTCACTTTCGATGTTTTAAAAGAAAATTATAAATGAAAAAATAATACATAATTGTTAATTAAGCATCCTCATATATTTCGCCATAGAAGCAAATATGGTGTATATCTAAATCGAAGAATAACAATAAAATGTTGGGGGTAGGTAAAGTGTTCCGGGGGTATAAGTTGTGGAAGCTCTGTTTGCAGGCATTGTTTTCACCCCCCGCCCTTAAGCCTCTGAAGGGTGCGTGTGATTCATGGAGCCTAATCACGCGACCGTGGCGGCGTGAACTCCTCGTGGGTATGGGGCGTGGGACCCACTCTCTGGGGCGCGGCGTGTGGGGGTGTTGACTGGGGTATGGGAGAATCAGAATATATGGGATGTCCGGTATTAAACGCATCGGAAAAACGGTCTGCATTTGTCATTTGATAGGATTACTAGATGGCACAGGTACGATGCAATGGAATTGGATTACAGAACTAAAATTAATGACTGTAGTTAAAAACCAACAATATGCCATTGCGAAAAAGAGTATTTAAGATAAAACTACTTGTGTTTACCATAAACATATATATAATAATGATATGAAAAATAGCCCTAGTCTACCTTTTAAACATCCCGTACTAGAGGGGGGTAGTAAATATCCCCTAAACGAGAGTTTTATGAGATATCAAAGATATTTTTAATATCAAATAATCTATAATTTAAAATTTCCTAGAAAATTTATCTGCATTTAAAAAATATATCCCTCTCTATTTTTAAAGATATTAAATAGTACCTCTCCAATTCCAACAAATTACTATCCTCCGCCTTGGATATCAATGACTTTTTGAAATTCTTCGCCGCAAACTAGTCGTTTGTGGGAACGTAACAGCATTTTAATGGAAAGGGGTACAATTATAGATAATTTACTTTCAGGTAGGTTGAAATTTCGATACTATTACCACTTTAAAAACCAATGCACATCCAAGTATTTAAAATAAATCAAACTAACTCTGCATTTATCAGTTAATTCATTTACAAGAAGTGGAAAGACAGCAATCTATGGTTATCTATTCTGTTAGTGTATGTATTCTGATAGAAACTCAAAAGAAAACAATTTTCGTTTCAGGAAATTCAAGTTTTCAATAATCCCATATTACACGCTTATTATAAAAAAGCTTTCAATGTGTTACACATAGACATACAAATAACGTTACATAACGTTTAAAGTTTTAATATGATTTAAATACAAAATCAGTACTTTTAAACTTAAGAAAGGTGGTTAGCAGTTCTCCTCTTTGAACTCTCCAGCAGGACTAGCTCGACACATTTCTTGCACCTTAGTGGGAGGGATGGATACATACGTCCGTCATTCCCACAGAACCCCAGATTCCCACTTACTCCTCATACACTTTTCCTACCAGAAATTTTACCATCTTCCTGTTCTTCCACACATAAAAACAACCACATGTGTTAATAATTGCTGTGTAACTATTTTCGATTGAAAAAAATTACAGAACAGACAGAAATATGAGGGAAAGTGAAAAATAAAAATCTAAAATATTTTATTTTATGGAAATAAGTAAAAATTAAAATTATCGTTTCTTTGACGTCCAAATCGGCATAATTTTAAATCGAGATATAATTTGAAAATTTCAAACGATTTCACACGTCTCACAATTAAAACCTTTAACGCGTTTTTACTAAATCAATTAATTATTAAATAAAGGTTAGATTTCCACCTGAAAAACAGCCTTCTGTCCCTATAATTATTTCCAATTAAGTTTTAAAAGCAGTAATACGATAAAGTACCTCTCAATAAAATCGAATTTAAAACGTTAAAAACCTAAGCCACCCTTGTTACCTCGTATCATATCCCTTAGCACTTGTGGGCGTCGATAGAAAAGTTGCGTTTGTGGAGCCCTTGGGTGCGCAGGGCCGAGATAAGAGGCTTTACTGATGGGCTCCGAAGGCTTTGTGTAAGGTCCACAGAAACACGGGGAGGGACACGCCATTTATTTTGAACTTTTGTTGGATAATAATAACACTTGAAAAAATTGCGTGAGTTACTTTTTTATGTTTGCTTTTTATTTTTGATGGCTTCGTGTGGCAGATATGGAGAATCTTTGTTGTAAAAAAGTTTATTTATTACGGAGTTGATGAAAGCAAAATATAAAATGCTTTATTAAAAAAATGTCAAATGGTGCAAATTTTTTTTAATCCAAAAATTATCAATTTGGAGGGCGGATATTGGTACCATTTATTGGATAACCGTCACTCCTGTCACAGGTCATCAGATGTGGTTCGCTACGTTTGGTGGTTACCAGAAGTGCCCAGGTTCGTGGGGTGAGATTTTGCTCACCTACTGCGTAGCGGGCCGGATCTCTAACCGGACTCTCTCGGCCCATGGCCCATCACCGCAGTGGGAGGGATAGATTCATACGTTCGCACTCCTGGACACATTGACCCTAGATTTCTATCCACCCCACACATTTTTTCCTTCTAAGGACAATTTGGGTTACGGGAATGGGTACCGCGTAACCATTTATTGGATAACTAACACCTCTGCCATAGTTCAGTTGTTCGCTACGTTTGGTGAGTTAGCAGGGGCGCCCTGTTTCATGGGGTGAGGTTTATCCGGGTCTTGGCGGTGGATGTATCGACCCACCGGCTGCGTGGCAGACCTTATCAGGAGAGATTAGTTGAGGGAGACCTTGTGACCTCATAAGCAGAAACTTTTGGAACATCGCCTTGCACCGCAATGAGAGGGATGAATTCATACGTCCGTCACTCCTGAAACCCAAATATGACAAAGGCCCTAAAGGAAAATATTTTTCGCAGAGCCTCCTGTGTGGAGCTACTGTAAAAAAATAACGTCCTTTTCCAGAAAAGCCCCTCCACAGAGCATCCCATAATATGCATACATTTTGTCCTAGTGTTGTGTTTTAAAAAATGTTCCTATCCATTTTATAATGAAATCAATAAGTTGGTATTCGCTTTTTTTATAAAATCCGAGAGACGATAAAAGCCAATGATGAAAATAACGGTTTTAAAAAATATGATTGTCAAACTGCCGAAAAACCAAATGTTAAAATCACATCAAAAAGCGAATCGAGTGAATGTTTGACGTGTTTTATTTTAAACATGGCTATTTTTATAAATAATGCAATGTTAACACAATAATTTCGAAAAAAATAATGTTTGAAAGCATTGTTTTAATATTTGTTGTTATAAAGAGTTAATCAATTTGTCAGTAATTAAAATTTCAGTATTATTATTTAGAAAGAGATTTTTTTTTCACAAATATCTTTTAATCTTGCGTATGCTTATTACAAAAGATTTTCAACTCTCATTTGCATCATCAAATTGCATTTGCAATCATTTGCACTTCAAATTATTTTTTTGCAAAAGAAAAATTAGGTCAATTTAAAATTCATGGTGAATTCACAATTTTTCACGTGATACTGTATGCAATTAAGAATCAAGTCGTGTTTTCTATACAAGATCATTAATTAAATAAATTAAATTGTAAACAAATAATATCATTCTTAAGTAAGGTAATTTATCCTATTTTCATTTCATCATATTAAAATATTTTTTCTCAATCTCCACCATATTTCTCTGTGCATTTAATAGTGATCGTCGTTATCGATCGTCGTGATTGCATTTTATAATTATTTTACCGAAACCAAATTAATTGGTTTACAAAGGGGTGAGGTTTGTCCGGATCTTAGAGGCGGAAGCATCTGCCAACCAACTGCGTGGTAGGCCGGATCGAGAGACTGATTAAGGGAGACCTTATGAACTCTCCAGTAGGACTCTCTCGGAAACATCGCCTTGGACTAAAGTGGCACGGATATATTCATACGACAGTCACTCTTGGACACACTGACCCCCAGATGTCTATCCAACCCTGATACACTTTTCCTTCCAGAACTTCCTCCCCTTCCGTTCATGATAGACCCTCCGCGCAGCTTCCCCAAAGATGAAATAGGGAAACCTAATGTAAAGAAGCTTGATGGCATAACAATTATAATAAGTAATAATTATTAGCCTGAAACACTTACATTGAACAAATCTCCCGAGAAAAGATACAAGCCTATACAAAAGACATTACTTATGATAATTGTTACCCTTTGTGCTATGCATAAAAATCTTGTCTTAAAGATTAGTTTATCAATAAAAAAATAATAATTGATGGCATAAGCTTATTTAAAAAGAACTTATGTTTCCAGTACCTTCATCAAACAATCATTAAAGCCTGTTTAATTATAAAGCGCGAATTATTTACTGTGCAGTCAACTTGACTCACTACCGCGGAGATGACTTGATATAATTTAGCACCAACTGCGAAGGATGTTCATAAACATCAACCCAAATCTCAAAGCTCGGGAGCACAACACCTTTCACCCTGCCGAGATCCGGAACAGCCCTCGAAGCGAGTCGCTTGACTTACAGTCCTTACCCGTATTCCGGTAGTCTGGTAACCCGGCCGCGGCGGTTCCCACTCTGTTTATTATATCATAATATACTAACTTACCGTTACGGTAACCGACTGATATACAGTGGGACCAGGGCGTTTGGCGAGGCGGTAAGCTTATTATATATGAACTCACGGCTTAAATAACCCAGCCGTAGAGCGCATAACCCACCGGATTGTACTGTGTGGGGATAATAATGATCGTGTAGAACAATTTATATCTAATTCCATTTTTATTACAATATTTTTCAGTGAATAATGAGTCAAAACAAGTTATATTTAATGAGGTAGGTAATGTAAGGCATGCAATTTATTTATATACAAAATTAATTTGGGTAGGTGGAAATTAATCGTCGCCTTAGTTCTTAATTGTCCAAACGACCATTTTAGTTTTAGTTCAATCTCCACTTTAGAATAAAAAAATCATTACATCGTATAAAAAGAAGTCGCTCAAAATTTATGTGCGCTTAGATCTTTTAAACTACGTAACGGATTTTCATGCGGTTTTCAGCAATAGATGGAGATTCAAGAGGAAGGTTTATATATATTATATAAAACATGCTTATTATAGTAGAGAAAAGCCGAGAAATTTAAATATTCAATTCCGGCAGCGGGCAGCGGGCAGCGGGCAGCTGGCAAGCGGGTGGTGTGGATTTTATGAAGGTTGGTTAATAGCGTTGTGTTTCGTAAGCCACAGCAACGTGTGGCCGGTTCTGCTAGTAAAGTATAAAACATGATTGTTAACCACTTAATTAAAAATTATTTAAACTAATGAGACCTTTACCTTTACGGAAATAGCGTTATGTTAAACACCTATCATAATGTTTTATTGAAATTATGAAAGAAAACCTTCTCCTTCTGTAAAATTTTCTAATATTCGTTTGGACAACTAAAAACTAAGGATACGAAAACATCTTTAGCACCGTTGTGATTTGAAACTCAATGAAACGAAAAATTGCGACGCTAAAAAGAGAAAAACACGTGAATCCGTAGGGTTTAGCATGCGAGAGAATGAGATAAAATAATCGGTATCCTCTTTGTGGGATACTTTGTAGCCTCCCCACTCTTATCTACTTTAGTTTTCTGAAGGTTTTGCTTCTACCGCGTGTGAATTGCACACTCTGTTTTTTTAAATTGAAAACTTTTTTAGCACCGTTGTGATTTGAAACTCAGCGAAACGAAAAAGACACACTACATACATCTATACCATTCAGTCTGCGAGAGAATTAGATAGAATAATCGGTCTCCTCTTTGTGCAATGCTTCGTAGCCTCCCCACTCTTGTCTACTTTAGTTTTCAGAAGATTTCACTTCTACCGAGTATGCATTGCACGCTTTGTTTTTTTGCATCAGCCTCGAATAAAATAATTTCCATCATATCGGGCAATGCCGTGTGGAGGGTATTTTTAAGGAAAAGACGTGAGGAAGTTCTGGGAAGGAAAAAGGCATGTGAGGTGAGTAGGAATCCAGGGTTCAGTGAGTCTAGGATTGACGGGCATATGAATCCATCCCTCCAACTGCAGCAAGGCGATGGGTTGATAGAGTCTGGTTGGAGAGATCAAAAGGCCTTTCTCAACAAGCCCGATTTATCAGTGCTGAACTGAATATCTAACAACTTCGAAGAAGAAAACACAAATGCTAATAAGACGACAAAATATATAGAAAAAGGTGCACTGGAATTTGAGTGCAGTGCTTCGTAGCCTATCGGTATTTTCTCTGTGTGGTGCTTTGTAGCCCCCCCACACTTGTCTACTTTAGTTTTCTGAATGTTTCACTTCTACTGCCTGTGAATTGCAGATTCTGATATATTTTTTTATTTGATTTAGGTATAGAGTACTTTATTGATAAAATTTTATAAACTAACCATTCTTTTAATAGAATTGAAATTAAAAAAACTTTTTCACTTTGTTCCACTTATTTATTATTATCAGGACCGGTTTCATCCTACTACGGACATTTTCAGACTGGTAGTTGAAACTCTAATGCTATTGATTTTATACAAACTTAGGCAGGGGTACACAACATTGTCTATAAATAATGAATGATTTTTTTTGTTAATTTAAGGTATTATAAGTTATTTTGTTAATTTAGGGTACATTAGGTAATTATAAAGTGTATTTTTAAAAAGAGAGCAGTGGTATAATTTAAGTATGTACTTTAAAAATGTAATAACCCAAATATGTGGAGAACCCTAACAATAATAATTACTTTAGTGCTACCAATATTTGACAATAAGCCCTTAGCAACAAGGAGGGAATATCTTAACATTACAAAAATAAAATTTCAGAAATCACAAACCTTTTTAATTACATAAATTCTTTTTAATTACATAAATTCTTTTATATTCATATGAACTAAAAATATTCACTTACTATGTAACATTATTCATAATTTTTAAAAATGCACTTTATAATTACCTCATGTACCCTAAATTAACAAAATAACCTTAATACCTTAAATAAACAAAATAGAATCATTCATTATATATAGACAATGTTGTGTATCCCTGCCTAAGTTTGTATAAAATAAATAGCATAAGAGTTTCAACTACCAGTCTGAAAATGTCCGTAGTAGGATAAAACCGGTCCGGGTAATAATAAATAAGTGGAACAGAGTGAAAAAGTTTTTTAATTTCAATTCTATTACAATGGAATTCCACCACGAATTAATAGTGCAAAAACTAGACTCATTAAAACCATTCTTTGTTAAATTTGAATATATCCACACCGTATAGATGCATAATTCCAACACAGATCGCAAGAAAGACGTTTATGTGTTGAGCTAATATACTCGTAGCAGGAATGAGGTAGTTCAGGGGTGTTTGAGCGCCTGCTACGTCGAGTATAGGCAAACGCACAGCACCTCTGCTATGTAGATTGTAGACACAGCGCTCACACTAGCTTCGGGGTCCGTAAGGCTTTGATTAATTATTTAGCTGGTATGCAGTTAGGGCACGCGCGCCGTTTAAATAGCTCAATTATTATAAAAAAAGGTACAATGAATTTTAATTGAGTGCAAAGTAATGTGGAATATGGTGACTGGGTTACTTTATGTAAATGGACACGCTAAAATAGAATACTACCTTTTTAATTATGTATTTATTGTTGTTTTACGCCCATAGGGGTTTTTACATAGATTATAAAATAATGTTTAAGTTATCGAGGATTACACATAAATAGAATTTATACTAAAAGTAATAAAAGTGAAAATTTTTAAGAATATACCTACAAAGTTTTTGAAGAAAATAGCGTAAAACCGTGAAATATTTTAAACAATATAATATTAGTTTTTGAAGAATATAGCGTAAAACCGTGAAATATTTTAAACAATATAATATTTGACAATAACATAGAACAAAATATAATGTAAAACATAACAATAAAATATTAAATCGTTGAATTTATTATACCCACGTTACAATAATTTGTAGGATTCCACAAAGTGTTGGTTTAAATTGCATTTTAGATTATGAAGGAAATCAGCAAATACATCTATAATACCACCAAACTTGTTGCCAAAATCATGCACCCTATTGGTGAGTGAATGTGATTGATATTTTGTTATGAATGTTATAATATTGTTATATTGCTTTTAAAATCAAAATATCTGGATAAGGGATGTTTTGCAAGGTTAATCAAAGCTTTATATTAAATTGCGTTTAGCAAAGGATGATTTTTGTTATGTGCTCCCGTCTGGAGCCAGTGAGACTATGGCATCTCCGTTGAGATATGTTGCGAGGCTCAAGGTATTGGAGAGAGGAAGGAGATGGTGCAAAGGAAGTTGGAAAAGTAATTAGCTATTTAGATTCTGAACACTAAACATGGCTAAAGCCATTTCAAGCAACGTTTCAATTCTGAATGATTATCTTACACCAGGGCAATGCGAGAGTATATTTCACTCTGGAACGTGCTTCAAATGTACTACATATAATTTTAACAATTATTATAAGCAATAATTATCAGCCTGAAACACTCATCTACATTGAAAAAATCTTCCGCAAAAAGATACTGGCCGCCAACGGGACTCGAACCCGTGTCCCTCTGAGTGTTTCAGGATGATAATTATTGCTTATAATAATTGTTACCCTTTGTGCTACGCATAAAAATTTTGTCTTAAACGTTAGTTTATCAATTAAAAATAATAATTTAATTTTAAATTAATTATTTATAAAATTATTCCTTGACAATGGAGGCCATCAAAATTGATGCCATACTTTATAAATACGTGTTCATGAGAGTTTTCTTATTCGGAATAAAAATAACACGCCATGTATATACTTGTATCTGGAACAAGTACCCAATGAAATTTAATAAATGACGAATTTAATTAAGATCTGAGCAATGGCTACTATACAAAGCCTTATAATTTACTATCCACGTTTCAACTCTGAGAAGGGTTGTATCTCATTACAGTGTTCCGAAGATTTCCTTTGATTTTCATTGAATACAAATTTATAGAAATATTTATATCTGCATATTTCATCTAACAAGTTAACCGTAAACATCGTCGGCTCATACGAATGTTGCTATTGACTAATAAAATAGTATAATTAGCAATAGTTAAAATCATACCACATATATATGTTTTTTTTATCATTTGGAGTAAGGATCATGATCGTTAGCATTTAGACAACGACTGGCAAAGACGTTGAATAAAGTTATTCTGTCACCGAGATTTTAATAAATGAATCTTCTACAAATCGGGATATTGTTTATTCACAATCTTCAGGGCAATATTCCACAAAAAAAGAACCTGAAAATGTATAGCCCGTTATACACATAAATACTTACAAGCTACGTGACTGTAGCGCTACCACAAGTACTCTAATACTACTCTTTATTGCTGGTTTCCATACACGGCGCTACCCGCGTCATCGAAGCCAGAGTAAATTCAGCCTCTCAGAAACTGCGCGTATTGTATAGGACCAGCAGATACTTTAATAGTAGATGCTCACAACTGCTAATCCTGTACAAATCGTAAGTGCGCCCCATGGTTGAATTTGGCAGCCACCTCTGGTCTAGAGCCACAAAATACCTAATTCCGGTCCGTTTGATAGATTCTCCTAACTTAATAAACGGATTACAATCTTTAGAGCACAGGCGTCAGGTGGGAATGCTGTCCTTGTTCTACCGGTATTACAATGGAAGATTCTCCGAAGAACTAGCTTCATTGATCCCCTGCCTGGAAACATGCCAAAAACGCGCCCAACATTTTTACACGGTGGACATTAGTTTAACAATTTGCCGGCCTCTGTGTTTCCTCCCTCCTACAACATATGTCAAGTGATTCAAGCGATGAAGACAATGTTGTTCTTTTTATCTTTATCATAATCATAAAAAGCGACACTTTGACTTAAGTTTAAAATTACAAATGCGTTTAAAAAAATCTATTTTAAAAAACGTTTTTGTATTTGATTGTTTGAATGTTATTATTTACTGGACAGTCCCGTGAAAACTCACAGGATACATTTGTAGAATTTGTGAAGCTAAAAGCATTATACAAATAATTGCCTCGGGATTATCCCCTTTCATAATCAAATATTGTCAATTCTCTTTTAAATGAAATGATAATATTTGTTGACAAATTACATTGGTTTCAGAAATTTGCTTTTCGTATGAACATGGTTAGTAGGTACCTAAATTTAAAGAAAACCATTTGTCAAAAATTGAAACAAACGATTTTTTAAAATGCAAATACCGTAAAAGGGTCCCAGCTGCTCCCAACCGTTTGGAGTCAGTGATACTATGATATTTTCAATTGGGGTATGTTGCGAGGCTGAAGGTAGTGGGAGTATTGTAAATAGTGGGAGGTAGTGTAAATACTGAAAAAAAAGTCCTAGCTAGCGTAATATTGTGGGAGGTCGTGTAAATACCGTAAAAGAGTCCCAACTGCTCCTAACCGTTTGGAGTCAGTGATACTATGACATTTTCAATTGGGATATGTTGTGAGCAAAGATATTCAAATATAAAATAGATATGCTATGATGTCCGCGCGACTGTCGCCGAACTACGACCTAATCAGCGTAGTTTGCATACAAAAAGAATTTTTTTCATTTTCTTGATTTTTTGAGGGTGTTCATTAGTATTGGTTAACAATATAGTTTGAATACGGAAAGAATTCGTTCATTTAGTTTAGCGTTCGTTTAGTTTATTCGTTAATTATTCGTTCATTTAGTTTATTCGTTAATTGGTAAACAATACCTGCGACATCCGGAAGCGCAGTCTCACCTAATAAAAACGGCGGATAGCACATCTCGTTATATTTCAATATCTTTGGTTGTGAGGCTGAAGGTAGTGGGAGTAGTGTGAATAGTAGGAGGTAATGTAAATGTCGAAAAAAAGTCCTAGCTAGCGTAATATTGTGGGAGGTAGTGTAAATACCGTAAACGAGTCCCAGCTGCTCCCACCCGTTTGGAGTCAGTGATACTATGGCACTCCCAACTGGGGTTTGTTGTGAGGCTGAAGGTAGTGGAAAGGGGAAGGAGAAGAGCAAGATGAAGATGGGGAAGTAGCTGGCTATTCAGATCAGGTCACCAAAAATGACTAGCGCTTTTCCAAGCAGCGTATCAGTTATGAATTACGGTCTTCTACCAGGGCTATACTGAGAGTATCTTTCACCCCGGAACGTGCCGAAAATACACACTATAGTATTTTAAATGAAATATGAAAATGAAACTGTCAAATAACACAAGTTAATCAAATTACTACTTCCGGACTGTTAGTCGAAAGGCTTACTCCTCGACCACGGAGGCCATCAGTTCAAAAGATCATTCCGTATTTATTTATTTTATTTGTTATACAATACATTCAGCATAAGGAAGCTTTGACTGTCCAACTAGGAAGGTCCCTCGTTCTAGGACAGTCAAATTGACATATTCATATTATGTAGAAAGGTACTTGATGATTCATAAAGTATTAGAAAAGGTAAGCTTCAAAAATTGCATTAACACTAGAATACTAGGTTCTAGAATCAATTAATTAACAAGAAAAAGTGTATTCGAAGTGATTAAATAGGAAAAACAGTAAGTAAAAGAAAAATAAAATAAAATGAAAAATAAAATAAAAATATTGGAAATAAAAGAAATACATAAAAGAGTTCGTAATATTTGAAATACACATTTTTACGAATATTAATGAACTAATTAAAATAAAATATTTTTTCTACGTTTTTACTTTATCGCTTATCCGAATTATAATTAGTTTCAATTTTGATAATCAAACGTTCATTAACGTCAATAATTTCATGCATGAATATTTCACAACACACCGATAAAGATTTTTTAAAATTCACTCTAGTTAAACGCGTCCTGTAAATAAAGAGCATAAATGTTCCCATTACAATGGTACAATATGATAAGGTACTCTTATTTGAAGTACTGAATTCAAAGTTAGGTTCAATTAGAAGATCCAAGGTGACTTGGTCTAAGTCAGCCAGACGACAAGAAGGACTCTTGGCCGCCCCGAGTGGCTGGACGAGTAATGAAGGAAGTTTGGGGTGAGTTCGCCAGGGTTTAAGGGGGAGGTGGGGGTAGGGGGTAGGGCCCCGGGGCAGGCCAATAATTTCAGACGTCTTCGACGCGGCTGCGATATTCAAATTTCAGTGAATTATAAGATTGTAATAATGCGGAAGTTTGGAGTAAACAATGTTGTAAGATATTTAAATGGTGACCGGACAAATCAGAATGAAACTAACTCAAAATCACCTCAGAAAGGTCATTAAGAGAGATGATTAAACATAAAAAAAATTAAATAGTTTAAGTTAGGTTAGGGTTACAGACTTTATAAAAAATATTTTTTCATAGCTTTTAATGACCTTTCTAAGGTGTTTCTGAGTTGGTTTAATCCTGGGTTGGCATGGAACCGTTTAAATGTTATAAATTCATTGACCTGGGAAAAATATTTTCCTCTAAGGACTATGACGATGATCCAGTGGCATACGGAATGGAGAGTCTGTTTAAGAAAAGAAAAGAAGTTCTTGGAAGGAAAAGAGGTATGAGTGGCAGAACTCCATGCCTTCCACTGTGGTGCAAATCTTTGGGTGAAAAGAGCCTGGCTGGATAGGTCATGGAGACAACCACAATTAATCTCTCCTGATCCGGAAGGAAATGTCCATTCTTCAAAGCGCCCTTGAGGTGATTTACTCACGAAAACGAAATGATACTATAAACACAATTATTTCACCATTATTATTTACATCTATCTACATTTGAAGATATTTCAATAATTTTAAATTTAACCTAATTAATTATACAAGTAAAAGCGTTAAAATGTAGTAGGTCAATTATGGAGACGGGTAATAACCAATACCTCTGCCATAGGTCATCCCAAGTGGTTTGATTCGTTTGGTGATTTAGCAAGGGTTCCTGGGTACAAAGGGTTACCTTTTCCTTCCCAGAACTACCTCTCCTTCTTTTTCTAAAAAGACCCTTTACAAAGCATCCCGAAAGATGAAATAGATTTTTTTCCTCGTAGCCTCCTGTCTTAAACCAATGAAAAAAAACGTAACAATTATTATGAGCAATAATTATTAGAGTGAAACACTCATCTACATTGAAAAAATCTCTCGAGAAAAGATAAATGCCGTCAATGTAGATGAGTGTTTCAGTCTAATATTTATTGCTCATAATAATTGTTACCCTTTGTGCTATGCATAAAAATGTTGTCTTAAACATTAGTTTACCAATTAAAAATAATAAAAAAAAAATCGTTTTTGAAGAAAGTGGCAAAAATTGCAATTAAATTAAATTCCCGACATAAAATAAATTACAGTAAATTTACAAATGTGTTACAAAAAGAAAACTGAAATAACTTTAACTTTCGATATTTCCATAAAATGTTCGATGATAAACTTTAAAACTTCTTTCAATTTAATAGTAAAAGAAGCTTTAGATATTTAAAGAAGAATTTATTTTTCGTATTATTTTAAGAATTAAATTATTATCAGAGTTGTGCTAAACATTTTTAAATTAACCCATCAATACGATCGACTGTGCTATAATATTTATTCTCCAAATTAATATATGACGTTTTCCATGGTTCCTGTTTGTACTGGCCTCAAAAAAACTCTGGCGGAAGGGTTAGGGAAAGGATAAACCACTCCGGAAATGTCCTTATCATGGAATCTTGCCATAGTTCAGATTCCAACATCGAAACACACCGCAGAAAGGTATTTATACCATCCATTTCAAATATTACCGAATATTAACATCTATTTAATGGAACTAACTGTAATCAAGTATGTTCCACACTTAATCAAACTTCCAAAATTAAATATCTTGGTGAAACAAACACGTATATAACAATATTTTAAATAGTAAAACACATATTCGTGAACTTGTCAAACGAATTAGGAAATGTATTTATATATTTATACGATTTAGAAGTATTCTTAATCTATAAAACCTAAAAAGAGTGTATTATGCACTTCTCCAATCGATATTACAATGCGGTATTACAGACTGAGGAGGAACATAATATGATTTTATTTTACATCCTCTCAAAATAGTTCAAAGATTGATAACTTTTTTTTAAATGTAAAATCTTTTCAATATTCAATACACTCGTACCTTCAATAGAAGAAATATATAACAAAATTTTCAATTTTACAAACTTTCATAGAAATACAGCTAAAAAACTTGCATTTCAATAAATAAGCAAGATATACACAAGCAAATGCTTTAAATGGAAAAGTAGTAAAAAACCTAAGATGTAAAATTATCATTTAGCAACATGTAAAACTTATTAATGAAAATAAAAAAATAATTAAAAAAAAAAAAAAAAAAAAAAAAAATATCTTCTTAAAATATAAAAATCTCATGTCACGGTGTTTGTGGTCGCACTCTTTCGAAACGGCTAGACCGATTTTTATGAAATTTTTTTATGTGTATTTGGTAGGCATAAGAATAGATCGTTAAGTATATTTCATACCGTTAGGTGATAAGGGTGTCCCTATCCAGAACAGACGAGCGGGCTGGCAAGCGGGCTGTGTGGATTTGATTTATCGTGGTTTTAAAGGTTGGGTCACCATCCGGTAGATGGTCTTGTGTTTCGTTAGCCACAGCTACGCTTGGTCGGGTCAGCTAGTTATCAGTATAATATTAAAATCCAAAAAAATTAATACCAATCTCATTTAAAATTTATATCTCTATCTAGATATAACTTATTAATTTCAACAACCTCCCGTTTAATTTAAAAATTATCGGAAATAATCGTGAATTCAATTTTAACTTGAACATTTACCTAAAAGTATTGTAAAAGTTCATATCTTTTACAATAGATTTCAAGATTTAAAATTATTTATTTTAAATCTTGAAATCTATTGTAGATAAATCTTGAGTTTTCGTACTTATCTTTTTGTCATTATTTGCAGTATTTTATAATTAATTTACGTGATTTAATGTAATTGAGCATGAACTCCCTCACCAAACAAAAGAGCCTTGTCTCTTTATGATAAGGAAAGGCTATTTTTATATTCTTTTGTAACACTGTCTTATTATGCCTTAATTTGGAACGCGAATAATGTTACCTTCGCCCGGGGCACCATTGTTTGGGCAACCAACACCTATGCCGTACAGATCGTACTTAAGTGGTTAACTATGTTTGGTGACTTAACAGAGGTGCCCGGGTTCATGAAGTGAGGATTGTATACGTCTGGCGGCGGATGCCGGATGCAAATCTGCCCACCTACTGCGTGGTGGGCTGAATTTGGAGATACTGGTTGAGGGAGTCCTTTTTACCTCTCCAACAGGACACTCCCGATCCATCGCCTTGCACCGCAGTGAGAGGGATAGATTCAAACGTCCGTTACTCTTGGAAACACTGACTATTGAGATCTTACTCTTATTACTTTCCTTAAAAATCCCTTCCCATAGCTTAACAAAAGATGACATAGGCTGTGAGGGAAATTATATTCCTCAGTGCCAGTATGGAGCTATAGTAAAAAACCAAAAAAACGCCTCTATCCGGATGAAGATACTCTATGTTTCGAAACTTGTTGATTATTTAGATGAAATACTGATGTAAACAAAGTATTTTATTAAATGAAAAAGAATAACTTTGTAAGCCCCAAAAGTTATTTACATTATTGACATGTTTCTAATTTTTTAATTCTTTCCCAGAAAAAAATAGAAACATGAATAATAATATAAAAGAATTTAAAACTCACATAAAAAATTAAACTGAAAACTTGAACTGAATCATGTCAAATAAAACTAATATGCCTTGAACTGCATCGAACTGAATACAAACTGGAACTCAATCATGTCAAATAAAACCTATATAATAACACCCCACCGTACACACAAGCCCAGCTTATTTATGGGGGTAATAATAATTGGAAAATTTGAAGAGCCTCGAATACAAAGTACCTCAAATAAATCTACCATGTTATTAATTACTGTATAAAATGTATTTGTAATTGACGTATATTTTTGTGAAAAACAAAAATTTAAAATAAAATTATTAATAAAAAATTGACGACGAAAACATTGTTTTTGAAACATGTCGATGATGTCAATAATAAAGTGGTGCTTAAAAGTTATTTCTTTTCATTAAATCAATTTCATGACCCCACAAAGTATATTTGCGAAGTTTGAAGAAGAAATTATCTTATTTTCACGAAATTATAAACAATATAACAACATGGCGTGATATTATTTTTTCTGAACTTTTCACAGTACGTTTTTAAAACCGAGCATTAAAACATAATCGGATTAAATATCACAGCTAGTAAGTCCGTATTATCTCTCTATTATTCTTAAGTCTTAGCGCCTACAAAACGAAATAAAAGTAGGAACATGATATTGCTTTTACTTTCACTGTTCGACTCCCTTTTCTCCTTGAATTTTGAATGAGCCTGACCCATTTATATACTAAGGATTTTCTTTTGGCCTCCTGAGAAATCCGATCCTTGAGTAGGTACCTAGTTTAATCTTATATTAGCAACCACAGAGGACCCACGTAAACTATGCTATTTTATGAGTCTGTATTTTGGTGGAACTGTTGGGTCGAATAAAGTAAAATAGATGATTATTTTCCTCTTAGAATAAGGCACTAGAGATATTTAGGAGAATTTATAAATAAATACCTTTTCTGCCCGGATTTACAAGCCAAATGCCAAATCTTTTTTTTTTATCAATTGACCATGTTTTTGTGTTATTTTTATCTTCAAGCAACTAAGACAACAAGACTTTATACAAAACTCATTTTTTTCAAAATGTGTGTTGCGCGTTTCTTTAGCTCAAGTGCACAGTTTTTAATTTATATTATTTTTTCTATTTTTTCTGCACATGCCGATCATTGCACAAAAAATATTTGTCAATTATTAAAAGATAAATATGTTCTCGTATATAAAAATCTCGTGTAACCGTGTTTGTGGTCGCACTCCTCCGAATTTTATGAAATCTTTTATGTATATTTGATAGGTATGAGAATAGATCGTAAAGTATATTTCGTACCGCTAGGGGATTAGGTTGTCCCTCTCCAGAAAAAAAAATCTATTTTTTTGACAACTTTTTTTGTATTTTTCATTTGGCATCAAAAAATACCTATAACCCAAAATTTTCACCATCCGACCCCCACCCTCCCATGTTTTAATCGCGATTTTAGTATTTTTGTATGAGTATACGTTCATACGCATCATTCGTATTTCAAACAGAACGAAATTATTTATGTTGTTGAATGATAATTGTAATTGCTGATTTGACATTTATTCACAAAATTTTAAATAATAACATTGACTGTACCGAACTTCTTTCCCTAGTTAATTTTAACAATGCGCATACTTACACAGATACATACACCCTCTCACACACACACACACACACACACACACACTTTCCCACTACAAACATTACCCTATATGCACACCATAAATAAGACACTACATTGAAACACATAATAGGTACCCATAATGAAATGTTTATATTAATTGTAAATTTTCACCAATGGATAATATAATGTACTGTTTGTTTCTGTTTATAAATTAAAAAATTAAAAAATAAAAATAAAATGACAGATTCGCTACTTACGTCTCATCGAACTTTCGTCCACTCATAGAAATAATCAAATGGCAGAACAACGTTTTCCGAGTCAGCTAGTATTTTAATAACATCAATAGTTTTTACGAACCTTTTGACCATAAATTCCTAAACGATTCGAATTTAGCTATAACGTACGCAATGCTGCTGGCTTCTAAGACAGCTGTTACCGGGAGTCTAGACTGCCCGTACAAACTTTGGCAGATGTTACGTCACAAACGCCTTTCGCATGAAACATAAATAAACTATCGTTTTGACAGAAAACAAACCTGGCATATATTAAATCGCCAATATAAAAAATAAACCACAAATACTATTATTTTGAAGGGCAACTAAAAAAAACCGCGAAAATATCGTATTTACCAATGTTTTAAAAATAGTTTGTACCGGTGATGTAACTTAATAAAAAAATCAATAAATTTTGTACATGATTTATTTATTCATAGGTATATTGATTGAATTTGAGATATTATTTTTCAATTCATTTTTACGCGAATGACCGTACAGTTAATGATAGATTTTTTTTTGACAAGCCCCTTAAGAGCGTATAACCAGAGAAATCCAGAAATATGTCGTTTTTAAATCAGTGTTTAGACGTATTGACTCTTTTCCACAAAAAATTATAAATTGGTTTCGAAAGATTGTTCTTTTATCTATTAAACGTATGTTTTAAATTTTCAGAAAAAATGTTAATTTTTAGTATAATAAAGTTATACCGTAGGTCGTTGGCGGATTTGTTAAATTTTCAAAAAAGTACATGCATTATACAACACCCATTTCAAATCATATAATCATGCAGTAAAATAAATCAATACATTATCTGGTAAACCTATGTCACAGATTTTAATTTTAGTTTAAATAAAATCATTAAAAAATATATACGTACAGGTGTTTCTTGACGAAAATTGGTGCGTTTGTGTATTTATTTGTACACTTACATACTAATATATTTCAGATTTTTTAACATTATTATTTTGCTTAGACATTATCGAAAAATGATTAACACTTATGATCAAAAAATAAATACAAAAAGTACATAATTTTAACAGTTTTATCGTCACGCCTTTCGGCATTTTTGGATGCAGGTATAAATTGAAGCAACTTTGGAATTAAATAAAATCGATATTGAGTTATATTTTTAAAAAGCTGGTACGGAGAATAATTAATATTTCTCATTGGAACCGCCCTGTACGATCGTAAGAACATTTTTCGATAAAATGTGGATTTTCGGCCGCTGGCTGATTAAACGCCCTTAAAGTTCACACAAACCCCAACGGCTCTATGGGCTTTGAAGCGAATAATGGACTGTTCCCTCGAGAGTATTTGTTCTTGAGGAAATAATAACCTCGCCGAATTTAATATTTCAAAGATCCAATGTTGGATTACGTCTAAAATGGATCGAAATGCAAAACTAGTCTCCTTCAACGGAATCGATCTTCCCAACAGGCCTTCCATTGATTTGCTTGGTGTAAGTCAGTGACCAGCTCAGGTCATCGAGGCCAGAGTTAAGTTAGCCTCTCAGAAGCGCGCACTGTACAGGTCCCGCAGATACTTTAATAGCATACAACTGCCTATCTTGTACAAATCGCAAGCGCGCCCTATGATTGAATTTGCCTGTTACTTCTGGTCCAGAGCCCCCAAACAGCTGAAAAAACCGTCGACTCCATATAAAAACCGGCGGTCTGTTTGATAGATTATCCTATCTTAACAAACGGATTGCAATATTTAGAGCACAAGGTTCTGATGGGAAACTGTGCTCGTTATATCGACATTTCTATAGAAGATGCTAATGCTATGCAAATTTGTACATGGTTCACATTTCTCACAAGAGAACGGGTCGTTTCTACGACTCGTTCTTGAGTTAAGCTCGGTTGTGGAACGATTTACTTTGGATTCTCCCCACAAAAAGACGTTCAACACAGCATCCCCAAAGATGATATTTTCTTTAGGGCCTCCTGTATGGAGTGAATGTAAAAAATATAAGTAATTATATTAATACCATTAGAAAATTCTTTTTAATAAAAGTTTAAGCTGACATAACTTCTTTAATAATGCTTTCTTATAATAATTACAGAATTCTCTAACAAACAAAAATTGATGCCTGTTTAACAAGAGGACAGTGTTTAGGACAGAGTTAAGTGGTAACTAACGGTTTTACTTATTTTTAAGTGACCGGCAGCGGTGAACTGTTTGTAAACTGCGCGTTTAGTGTTGTTTAGTTACCACTGACCTCTTGTAAATAGGCCATTAGCTTCCTAGGATGCCATTTAAAACCACCGCGGTTTGTCAATATCCTTTTTTTATTTGTTAGAAAACAAATATGTTCACGTGTTGTAATGCCAAATCAATGTCTTTCGTGCAAAACATGTAGGGTCCGAGGGTCTGGTCTCCAGACAGTCTTTTGTCCGTCGTAAGGAGAGCAGGTGAAGTAGACTTCTTCGTTTTCCAAACCCAAGGAGTTCCGTACAGAGAGGTTATGATTTGGTTTGAGGTTTTTGTGTTTTTGTAAGTCAAAATACCTATGTTATGTACTGGATATTGTTGTAACTTTAAGTTTATTTATTTAAATATTAAATTAAGTTATTCAGGTGAATAGCAAGTTTTACAGAATTAAGATTCTAATCTGAACACTGGGGTTTCAATTTGTAGAATGAGTTAGCAAGAAATGAAATTGAGAATTTATAAACATTAAAAAGAGAAAGTGATGGACGACCACAGACAAAAGAGCGCGTAGATAAAAATGCATCGAAATATTTAGTAAACGGTGACACACACGTAAAAATCATGAATAAAAATTCTATTCATGGAAGTAAAGAAAAATGATGAAATGTTAAATGCTAAGTGCTAAAGGACTTTAAATATTGGATATAAGACAAAACAACATATCTAGATACTAAAAAACTCTTTTCAACACTGTTAAAACTCGTCAAAAATGCACAAAATGCAACCGTTCAAAGTAATATTTTCATCAGCTCCAAGGGAAGGCTTAATTGTCCAGAGTAACGGCGGGTCGTATCACTGGTATGCAGAAATGTAACGGGGACGGTGTGATGGGGCGGTGATGGGGGCGGTAAAGGGGGCGGTAGCTTGGGAGGGGGCGGGTCGGCGAAATGTTTGCACTGAGCACATTTAGGAATAGGCACACCGTTAATAGACTCCTGGCGGCAAGCTTTGCAGGCTGCACTATTTGCAATATTTCATAATTAAAATCTTTAAAATTAGTTTTCACAATTTCAAATATGTATAAGATGAAACTTTAGGATGCTTTTGAAAATGTCGAGGAATGAGCATTGAGCAAACCATATATTATATAATTCGAAATTCTTAAACATAATTTTGATTTTTTGTAATGAAAACATCTGTAGCACTGTCGTGTTTTGAAACTCGATGAAACGAAAAATAGGGTCACTAAAAGAGAAAAACACTTCATCTATAGGATTGACCTGCGAGAGAATGAGATAATATAATCGGTCTCTTCCTTGTGCGGTACTACGTAGCCTATCGGTCTCCTCTTTGTGCGGTGCTTCGTAGCTTGCCCACTCTTGTCCACTTTAGTTTTCTGAAGGTTTCACTTCTACAGCGTTTATATTATAATCGGTCTCCTCTTTATGCCCTGCTACGTAGCCTCCCTTTGTGCGGTGCGGTTTCCTCTTTGTGCGGTGCTTCGTAGCCTCCCCACTCTTGTCCACTTTAGTTTTCTGAAGGTTTCTCTTCTACAACGTTTAAATATTATCGGTCTCCTCTGTATGCGCTGCCACGTAGCCTATCGGTGTTCTCTTTGTGCGGTGCTTCGTAGCCTCCCCACTCTTGTCCACTTTTGTTTTCTGACAGTTTTACTTCTACCGCGTTGTGAATTGCACATTTTGTTTTTATTTTAATAAAATTCCATACAGTTGCTTACAGTGGAATTTATTTTTCTCAGTGTCCATATCATATTTGGGGAAGATGCGTGGAGGGTCTTTTTAAGGATATAATGCATAGAAAGTTCAGAGACGGTCGGTATCCACCATCCATCCCTCCCACTGCTTTGTAAGGCGATGGATTAAGACAGTCTGGCTGAAAATTTTAAAAGTCTCCCTCAACTGCCCCCTCTCGATCTGGTCCGCCACGCAGTTGGCGGCAGACACATCCACCATAACTTAATAAATCTCACCCCATGAGTCCGGGTACCCCTGCTAAGTCACCAAACGTAACGAACCACTTGTGGTAACCTATGGCAGAAGTACAGGTTATCCTATGAATGGTTGCCGGGAGGCAGTAGTTCCCAGTATTAAAATAGTCATTGATTGAATATTTGTGTATTTGACTCTACATGTGAAATTTCCGCTTGGAAAATTGTTAACGAAAATTCTAGTGCAGTTTACACGCAATAGAAGCGAAAATTTACTAAAACGATATCAACCAATGCTTGAAAAGTGAGGTCATAATCAAAGCGACCAATAAGCGCAGAACTAGTGTAATTTCCGTTTCATATCTCAACCAATAGGAGCCTTTAAAAGTGACATCATAATCAAAGCGGCCAGTGAGCGCAGTTGATGCGTTGCAGGTGTAGTAATCGTCATTTCCGTTTCATCTGAAATCTAAATCACAGCGGGGCTATAGTTCAAAAAACTTATTAGAAACATAATATTTAGAAAATTTGATTTTGTATAATGGGGGTAGATTATACAAAAAAATGACAAATATTTTTGTTTTTTTTTTTTTCATGGCAGAAACTTAAAAACCCTAATTAATTTAATTTAATATCATCAAAACTAATTCAATTTCGTATAAAATCTCCTACAAATTAAAACTGTTTTAAAATCATTTGACGGATAAATATGGTACTGCCCCGTCTGCCGGTATTTGTTCCTCTAAAGTGGTCGAATTCATACCCCGTATATTGCCTTTTAAATGAACACAACCACCTGAACAATTTAACCAAACGTACCAATTCCAGGTAAATTCATTGCAAAGTTACTGCTCGCAGCTTGAATGCAATCGCTGAGGTGTTTTCCACTGAATCCTGATTTATTTCATAAGGAAATTGGAATAAAATTTACGAAAACAAATACGGTTTCCGATACAGAAATTATATTATACTGGCAGATAACAAGTTTTGAACATTTTATTTTTTACATTTTCTCTACAGGGATGCTTTTTAAAAACATCAACAATTTTTTTCGGAAATAAAAGAAAATGCAGGTAACTCCATTAATGGAGAACTGAATGCCGTTGGCGCTATTAAAAAAACTGTCAAAAGAAGCAAAGTTAGCAGTCCACAATGGAGTCTTGGTACCTACCCTGATGTATGGCAGTGAGGCATGGAACTGGCAAAGGAAGGATGAAAGTAGACTGAATCGTGTAAAAAGTGTGGAGATCCGCAAAGAATGCAAGGCAGATGTAAACTTAATAAGTAAGATTAAGAAAGGTACCCTCAGATGGTTTGGACATGTAGAGCGAATGTACAAAGAAAGTAGTGTAAGAAGAATATACATAGGTATGACGCAAATGTGAATGGTCGAAGAAGTCGTTGACGCCCGAGGAAGCCACGGCACGATCAAGTGAATCAGATACTTGAGTTGGGCCTCGTCAAGAGTTAGAATTATAGAAGAGTGTGAATGAGACGGTGTATGAATGTGAATGAGGCAAAGAGTGATTGTTAGTTAGTTAGTTAGTTAAAAGAAAATCAAAATTGTGCAGTCATGAAGATAATAATACTATCAGTTGAATCATAAACGTGTATTATGTCAAAGGAATACGGTATGTTAATAATAATTACTAGCAGTTAGAAACCCGCTCCTCAGGTTTTTACTGCTAGGCCCTGCGGGCAGTTTTTGGTTTGACTTCACCCAGCTTGAGTTTTGGTGAACATTTTATAAATCCGATCGGAACTGGTTCCAAAAACAGCCAGTTCCTTGGATCCACTGGGATCCAGTGATGGCTAGTCACCGGGACAAAATAACCGTTACAGGCAATGACGTCATTTATAATATATAGACGCGGGGTATTATTATTCACAACTGCCAGTTACAATTAATAATCATATTATCGTCAATCTCTTTATACGCGGAGAAATTCACGAAATTACAAATCCAATAGTGCTTGCGCCTGCCGGGCGATGCTCCTCACGCTAGCTATTCAGTTAAGTGGCGCCATCTATATTAGTATTGATTTAATTTGGTTATATTACAAAAGTAGATTCCACGTACGAAAACGGTTTTGCGTAAGGCGCGGCATCAGAGTAGTATTCTTAGTCGGATTCTTAAAGTTCAATCGTATAAACACTCTTTTTTTCTCCACTCACTCCACACAGGTGTCATCTTTGGAATGCTGTGTGGAGGGTTTTTAAGGAAAAGTCGAGGAGAGTTTTGGGAAGGAAAAGGGTTTAAGGGGTGGGTAGGAACCTGGGGTTCAGTGTGTCCTGGTCATCAATAACTAGACAAACCTCACCCCATGAACCCCGTGCAGCCCTGCTAAGTCACCAAACGTAGCGAACTACTTGGGATTACCTATGGCAGAGATGTTGGTTGTCCAATAAAGGTTGCCGGGGCGGCGGCACCCATACCAGCCTTCTAAATTGAAGATGATAACTAAATCACGTTTGTTTACATATACCATAGATAAACTTTTCTTTTATAATAAAAAAAATGTTCAGTAATTTTTAAGCACATCAAATAAGTTTTGAATTTTTTTCAATTTTTAACTTTGTTTGCATTATAATAAAATCAACTCAATTTCTTAAAATTATTATAGAAGTCTCTTAAATTTTATTGAAGACATCTCTTTGCGACTGTCAAATACCAAATGAAAAAAATACAACAAACCAAAGTGGGGACCAATTAGATTAATAGGTGGTCAAGTTGTAGAATTCACCCAATTTTATCCTATTTTAGATAGTTTCCCTTTCAATCAAAATATTATAATGTATTGTTCTATTTATTATTGTTATTAATATTCTTACCTTCTTTGTTCTTCCCATGCCACATTTTACACCTTAATGGAAATGGTAAATATTTGCCATAAAAAAATAATAAAAGTCTAGGGTTATTTTTCACCTCTAGATCTGAGGCAAATATTTCAAACTATTTACATAGATTTTCATACGAAACGTATACGCAAGCACATCAAAGTGCCAACTTCTGCGTACCAGAAATCCGAGACCCGTTTATCCCAACTGGCTATCAAGAGACAGAAGTGCCTTTATTCTTTTCGATTCTTCTTCAATATCTTGAGTTAATCCCAGATTATAAACCTTCATCGAATCGACTACACCGTCTCATGATATTACCGTCAATTTTTATTAATGCGTTTTTAATTTTGGTTTTTTTCATTCGACATTTAGTATTCTAGAATAACGATTAAAGAGTGTTGTTGTTAATTAAGATTAATAAATTAAGAGTTGGCACGCGTGTCGTCGAATAGACGAAGGTTTGTTATTACCTCACTTTTCATATTTCTATCGAGTGCGATAATGAAATTTTATTTTTAAAAAATTCCAACAATAAGCTTTTTTCTATAGCCACTCGAGCGATATCTACCCAGATGTGTGATTTTCGTGAATTATAAAATGTAATGATTTTTTTGACCTAAAAATATGGGATAAAATTTGAAATTTAGATCGATTCGTTGGCTTTAAACCACAGTAAGCAGTTTAGACGTTTGGAAGTTAGATATTAATTAAATAACTAGCCGAATCGAAAACCGAACACCCGGTAATTTCCATCGCTAAAGTGATTGGCTAAAGATTAGTGCAAAATCATGAAAAACCACTGTTTAGCTACAACTTCGAAAACGACAATTAAAATACTTTTCTCTTAAAATATAATATATTAACTTGCCTGAATTTTTCACACCGTCAGTTTCAATTTGGTAAATGACACTTAAATTCAAAGCAAATCCCATTTCTAGAGATCAATGAACTAGAGTTACGCCGGGAACCATTTATTGGCTAACCAACATCTCTGCCACAGGTCACCCCAGGTGGTTCGCTACGTTTATTCTACTTAGCAGGGGTGCCCAAGTACATGGGGAAGAAGTATATCTAGGTCTTTGCAGCAGACGCGTCTCCCCATGTACTGCGTGGCGGGCCCGATCGGGAGAGACTGGTTGAGGGAGAGCTTTTGATCTCTCCTGCCGGACTCTATCGAACCATCGCCTTACACCGCAGTGGGAGAGATGGATTCACGCATCCATCTCTCATGGACACACCGACCCCCAAATTCCTACCCTTTTCTCATATCTTTTCCTTCCCAACCTTTTCTTTTGTATTGTTGATGATGTTTTATTTATCTTCTAATTAAAATATGATCTATTTGACTTCTTTAAATTTGGTATGGATTATTCATGTTTATTTGTATTTTAGGGGTTTTTTATTCCAAAGCCATTCATTGAGCCAAACCTCAAATTGTTATATTTAATTACTGATTACAATATACAGTAAAAATATATTTTTTTAACTGTTGTTATATGGGTTCATACATTTCTAATGAAAAAATAAATTAAAGTAGTGTACGCTTATATTTTTCATAATGTTATTGACAATTTTATTCTAATTGTACTTAAACGAAATGATAGAAAAACATTCAATTTTTCGAAATTTTGCATCAAGCTTCATTGATGACGGGTACTGTTTTTTTTCACTTTTAAAACGTCGTTAAATTTATTGGGTTATAATAAACATACTTATTATTTTTATGAAGGCACCTAAATTAAAAATCAAAGCAGTTAGTATATAAACACAATTTTCAGAAATAACCACTTCATATGTTCGTCTTTGTCATTGTTTTTTAACGCTTAGTCGAATCGACGAATGCTTGTAAAATGAGAGAGGCAAGCAGAGGTTAACGCAGATCTGATTAAAGCATTTTCGCCGAACATATAATTTTCATATTAATTTTCCAAACAACCGGATAATTTTGCATCACTCTCACAATGTAAAACAACCCGCCTTGGATACAATCTTAAATTGATTGTGCTAATTTATTAAGAGGGCTGGAAAATGGGGTATTATTTGAAAGTTGGCTTGGATGGCCGTAGCTGGCGGTGCGAAAGTTTGGGTTATTTTCCTCGCAAGTTTCATGGCCAACGACTTATCTTCCCTCGGTACCTTTGACGTGAAAAGTGAGGCTATTTAAAGACAAGAAAATATCAGATTCTTCGTAGATTTGAAATCTTAACCTTCCGATTTCCATTGGTTTTAAAGTTTACAAGTTTTGAAGTGTTATTTAGAAAACTGATTTTGTTGATGGAGTAAACAACGTATCTCGTACCGATCTATGGATGGAGATAGATATTTATTGCCCCCTTAAAATATAACAAATAGTTTGGAAATTCCAGTACACATTTAGTAGACATTTACAAAAATATTGAGATAACCGAAGCTTCATCCATATTTCCTTTAAGTGATATTTATTCGATGTATTTATATAATAATAGTACATACACGTCAAAAATCATGGGATATTAAAACTTTTGTAGACATAATAATTGTACGTTAACCCTTAAAAAAATTTCGCATGTTTTTCAGACGGTCAAAATATTTTCGCTTTACAATGCAAATATTTGGAATATTTATTTTTAAAAACTAAAAACTATTTTAGAAAGGTGATGAAATACGCTTTCATATTATATAATTCGAAATAAACATATATTTATTAAATTATAAAATTTTTGCATACAAACTTAAAAAAGTTTTAAAAATGGCTCACCTTACGTTTTTTTCTAACTGAAGTTACTGATAATAAAAAAATAATAAAAACACAAACATATTTTATTAGAAAAACTTATAACAAACACGTACTGTAATCTCACTTTTTTTTCGCTCTCCGGAAAAATAATTTATAAAAAAATCCCGAAATTCAATTTGCGATTCAAAACTTTGTATACATAAAAGTGTACATTTTACTTTTTTGGTGGCTATTTTTTAGATTGGAATTTAAAACGTGGTGTTTTCCCTTTCTAACACCGTTTAGAACACGTTTCTCACTATGATAGCAAGGGAGTAACGGTGTTTTATACGAGACCTATGTGCATTGGGACAAATATGGTCTCCTGCCATTCAAAGGGTTTTAAGTAAAATGCGCACATCTCGAAAAATCAGGATATCTGACTTTATTTACTTAAGAAATACCTTGAGAAATTTAAACAAGGAAATAAGCATTTCAAAAAAAGAATTAAAATAATTTTAAAGTTAAAAAATAATATGCTCTTGTTAGGTACTTTAAAGCTTGTTAGAATTTATTACAATCAGTGCCAATTTTGAAAATGACACGTAAATTTGAAATACATCCAAATTCATTGAAGTAGTTATGCTACGGCCAGACCCTTGCGACAAGCTGCTTGTCGCAAGCTCACGCAAACTCTGGCAAACGAATGGCTGGCGTCTCCACACTTGCAAGCGCGCCAGTACATTCGCTGCGCGTGCAGCGCCCAAAGATGGCAGACGTCGAAGCAGCTGCATCAGCTGTCATTTTTGAGAAATGCTATTTCTATTTTAAAGCGAAACAAAACGAAAGAAAGCGAAGAATTCGAAAGAGAAGATAGTGGATGATTAAAATCCATAGAAATCGTACCAGTTAATTCATTAAGTATTCTAATATTTTGTTTATTGTCCCTAAGTTGGACCAACGTGTGGATGCCACGCCAGCGTTTGCCGCAAGCGCTTGCCGCTTGTGGCCAAAATATCCGACCTCGATCGGATCGGTGGCAAGCTCTCGCAAGCTTACGCAAGCCAAGCCACACGCGCGCTCCAGACGCTGGGACTTGTGGACGCTTGCGGAGGCTTGCCATGTGTTTGGAGCCGGTATTACAATTACAGAAACACAACTGAAATTAGTGTTTTTGATATCTAAAGTTATCAACTACTGCATTTTCACAAAAAAAATTATTGAAAAATGTAGGATTAACGATTTTTAACTATTTTTTCGGTTTAATGTGATGAGAGAACTTTTGCATAAACCTATAAAAAATCAGTAATTCAAATCAGTGGTAATTTTAAGGGGTTAGAACCTTAATTTTTTGGGAGAAACCAATTTGGGAGGCGGGTATGGGCACCGCCGCCCCGGGAAGCATTTATTGGATAACCAACACCTCTGTCATAGGTCACCTCAATTGGTTCGCTACGTTTGGTGACTTAGCAGCTGTGTCAGCCGGACAGTGTGTCACAGCAGTGTCCGGGTCTTGGCAGCGGATGCATCTGCCCATCAACTGTGGGAATCTCGCCTTGCACCGCAGTGGGAGGGTTGGATGCACACGTCCATTATTCCTTAACACACTGAACCCCAGATTTCTACCGACCCCGCAAACCCATTTCCTTAAAATAACTTCTTCTTCTTCTTTTACTGAAAATATTCTCCACATAGCATCTCCAAAGACGACGTAGGCCCCGAGGGGAATTATTTTCCTCAGGGCCTTATGTGTGGAGCTAAAAAATAACGAATTTCACAGTTGCAAAAAAAGAGACAGTTCTGATGAATCCATTTGTCGAATCTCAGTAATGGTATTATATGCGATTTTGCATCCATCTTTCCCTCTCGGGGAGACTTCGTTTCACCGTACAATTTTGACTCCACTTAACCTCAAATAACCACCAAAAAGCAATTCTCAACAATCTACTTTGCACTATGAAGATAGGAATCGCATTAAAACCCCCCGTACAAACATAGGGGATGAAGACATATATACACATACACTCACATTCAAATATACACATACACTCACATACACACAAACATACAGATGTGGTACTCGCTTCACCTACACATTATCATACTCGTATTCATTCATGTACTAAAACAAGGTGTTTGGTAAATGCACCAAAAACTGATTTGATTAAAACCGAAAGAAATGTAATAAATAATTAGTAGTTCTGTGAACAGTAGATCTCACATCAAAAAAAAATATAAATATTTTAATTTTCTTATTTAATAAATCAAAAACCAATTTGAAAGTAGGTACTTAAGTAAATTTACCATAAACCATACATTTTATATAAATTTAAACAATTACACAGTTTGTTCGAAAACCGTCGCAATGAATGACCATATATTTTTTAAAACTTTCTTCAGGCATGTCCCGACGAAATAAGCACGACAATTTCTTTTTCTTTTTTTTTACTGAACCATTAAAATGATGAAAAATAAACGGTCGAGGTAGTCGAAGACTTCATCATGATCAGTTTATAAAAAAGACTAACTCCTGCTTTTATTAATAAAACTGAGCGAACGTTGAGTTATGTTTTTGTATAGATACAATATTTTCAGTGGTCCAAATTAGTACACCTACATCTTCTGACTGAACAATCTTTAAAGTCACAAAATCAGTTGGAATGGGAAGCTCGACATCGGAGTTGGCTTTGACATCAATTCTTTACTTCTCTTTATGTGGATGTTCTTATGATGTCAGATGAGCGACTTCCACGTAAAATACTGGAGAGTGGAAATTTGAAGGGAAGAGGTCGGGTTGACAGTCCCTTACTATGCTAGAAAAAGAAACTCCGGAGGCTGTACGTTGAGAGGCAACACCTACAATGGATATAGGCCATAGTAGTAAGGTAGGTCTTAGACTCTAGGAGGCGCATTATCGCAGCAATAGGTCCCAGACCCGAAAAGCAAAAAGGGGAGAAAACGATGATAAATCACACAAGAAAAATGCAATTACATTAAAACGCTTTCGGGAGAAAAAGTTCATCTCCATAAATTACTGTCTTAAATTACAGTAAGGTCAAATTACAGCAAAAGATCTACAAACTAGAAACTAAGCAAATAAAGACACCATAAATACCTTGCTATTAAAGCTTTCAACAGTCTTTCACTTGAAACAAAAATTGAAGAAAACAAAAATAAATTCAGACACAAAATAAAAAAATGGATTAAAGAACAAAAGAGACAACATTACCAAAAAATTTTAACATAAAAGAATAAAACATATGCACTCAACACACAAAATAAAAAAATGGATTAAAGAACAAAAAAGACAACATTACCAAAAAATTTTAACATAAAAGAATAAAACATATGCACTCAACACACAAAACCAATATAAAATACGCAACACTCACAAACACACAAATCATAATATATGCCGATTTTCATTTAATTTTATTTTTTTAGTTTGTTAATTTAATTTTAATTTTAAATCTTTATTTTAGTTTAAATTTATCTTTATTTTAAATGTTTTTACTGATTATGTATAAATTCTATATTGTAAAATGGGGGCCTCAGCACGGGTACACAACCCAGTGAGGCCAACATTACTGGACTATAATATTAAAAATTGTAAAATAATGTATCAACAATAAAAAATAAATAAAAAGTAATTTTAGTAGATGGCATTTAAAATAAATCTTTGTTTGAACCTCCACCCCGTCTAATCTAGTGGATAACTCACAAATCATAAGCCCGTCTGTCTAGACATGAATAAGATTTATGATTTTAATAAACGAATTAATGTAAAATACCCTGGGGCACATTTTTGCTAAAACGGCGCTACATTGTTCGCATTGCCAAGAAGAGCGATCCAGATTTAACACATTTCTAAATAATGGAGAAAAACAAGTCTAGATAAGTATTTACTTATTTAAGAGTTTTATTTAAGTTCTACATTTTTCTTAACTTAGAAAATATCATCCGTCCATAATTACGTACATCACCAATTCTTCTTCAATCATCTGTTGCGTGCATCAAAGTAACCCTTTGCTAATCTTTTTCATAACCTATATTGTCTCGGGTCTCCTCGTTCGACTCCATGTGGGTCAGATACAAAACTTGTTCAGTTCACATAAAAAAATAATTGAAATGAGAATTGTGAAACGTAGTTCATAGTAAAAAAAAAATAAGAGTATTGGAAGTTAGTAATAAAGTTAAACGTAAAATAAGTTAAGAGTGAAGTAAGTTGGATTGAATAATTTTGTGGCAGCTGTTTCGGCTTGTAAGGCCATTTTCAAACTGGGGAAAAATGTTTTGAGGAAGTTGAAAAATATCCAAGGAAAGTCCGGAAAGTTGCATTAAAGAAAATGTTTTATTACACAATGTAGTGCTGATACCAATACCTCGTAATAATGACTATAATGAGACATGGAGCTGACAGATGAAGGATAAAAGTAGACTTAATCCTCTAGAAATGAGAGCCTTGAGGCAAATGCGTCGTAAACCTTGTATGAATAAGTGAAAAATATAGAGAGTGGTTAATACAAAGTGGTAAAAAAGTGGTTTATACAAAGTTATCTCTTATTAATTAAATAATAAATAATGCCACAAAGTTATTTTTCAAAGATTGAAGAAGAAAAATATAGAGATTCGCAAATAATGCAAGACTGATGTAAATGATATGCGCAAGATTAAGAAAGGCACGCTTAGATGGTTTAAGCATAGAGGACGAATAAATAATAAAATAGTGTATGGAGAACATATTTATTATACCTGAGAAAGATATGGCCCGATCAAGTGAACCAAATACATGAGTCCAGTCATGCCAAGAGTCAGAATAACAGAAGGGTGTAAGACAATGTATGAATGTGCAAAGCCGTGATGGTTACTTCGTAAGTTTAATAGGTATTGCTTTTGCTGGGAGATAAGTTAAAATGGTTTTAACAAAATAATTTTATTCGTTTCTACATCGTAATCACACATTAAAAATCATATAACTAAATCACAGAATATTTTTGCAAAGTTTTTGTTTCGGAATAAAGTTTTTCTCTAGTGCTTTACTAAAGGTCCTGTTGTATAATAGCATCAAAGGACACGAGTGCCACTTCTAGAATGCAGCAGCCAATCAGGCCGGACCAGGATTGCACCATTACCCGGTGCAATCCGGTAGGTTTAGACCGCGGAGCAATCCAATTTCCTAGAGTCCTAGAGGCTGCTGAATTTTGGAAGATCGTTTCGACACCAGTTGATAATATGGTAACTACTTTGCTAATGATTTGAATTAAATGATTCGAAAATTGAAAATTTTATGTTATTTTGGTGCAGAAAACCGTAAAAATAAGATATAGGGTCGGTATATAATGTAATTGACGGATTTTTATTTGTAAGGGTCGATTAAAAAGGGGTTGAATTATTTGCAAGATTGAATATGGATCTTAAAATGCATGCTTTAACTTTATTAGTATTAATTATTTCAACATTTCGTTTTGTTAACTCGTTAATGAGATTTTTTTTATGTTGAATACCGTAGAAGAGTCCCAACTGTTCCGAACAGCCTGGAACTAATGAGACTATAGCATCACCAAATGGGATATGTTGTGAGGCTGAAGGTAGTGGGGAGGGGAAGGGGATGAGAAAGAGGAAGGTAGGAAAGCTCCTGGCTATTCAGATCTGGTCAGCAAACACGGTTAAAGCCATTTAAAGCTACGAGTCATCTCTGAATGGTGATCTTACACCAGGGCGTGGCTAATAGTATCATCCACTCTGGAATGTGCCGCATATATACCTTATATTATTTAAAATTATTAATTTCTAAAGTAACACAAATCAATCAAATAAAATTTACTTGCGCACGCCGGGAGTTGAACCCGCTACCTTCAGATCGCTAGTCAAGAGCCTTAACCCCCGATCATGGAGAAAGTGAGAACCAGAGTCCCTCCCAACTAGCTAATAAATAAATAAGTAGTCAAAAGACCAAAAGAAAGGGTTTGAAATCAGTTATGACTAAAATATTGGATTTGGGCCTTCCCATCAGCTCTCAAGTATTTATTTACTTACTTACTTGTTGAAAGTGGCTCAGTGGGTTATGCAATAATCGTGTAGAAGAAACCATTGAGTTATCATTAAATAAGAAAATAATACTAATAAATCCATACAAAAATATGAAAAATAACAAGACAAACTAAGAAAAAAGATAACGGCCATACTGGGACTCGAACCCAGGATATTTTGTTTTGATACCTATTAGGATATCTGAAAAATACCTAAACCAACTTGGCCATTGGGATCTCTGATATTTAAGTCGCTTTTCTCGATTATTTTCGTTTAGATTTATTAGTATTATCTTCATCTTCAATGATATTTCACATTGATAAATACAGCCTTTAAAAGTAACTATAAAAAAGTTATTCCTATAAAGAACGCAACCATAGAGTTTTATTTATTTAAGAAAGGCAAACTATTTTGGGTTGCCAAAAACCTATGAATATTAACAAGACTCCTACTATCATCATTAAAAGCCAAAAATATTGCTTGTAAAATTATGGAGAAATTTGAGAAACAGAAGAATTGAACCCTCATCGCCTGGATGGGAAACCTACAGATTTGTCAAATAAGTTCAGTTGAAAGACGAGTTTTATGAATTTCAAGGTAACTAACCTTCTGAAAATTGATAAAACCTTCCAAAAAAGGATAGACTACCTTTATGGATCAGCAGTTGTGTAGGTAGTCTAGTTTCTGACAATCCCACCTATACCAAAAAAACAAAAACCTTTGTATCAATATAAAATATTTATTTATGAATTATAGAATACAAGTAATTTAGGCTTGGATAAGCAATTATGCGTTGTAATGGTAAACACAATCCCCCAACAAGCTGTTGACCAGGGTTCAAGACCTAGCATACAAAAAAATCATTATCGACTAGAAACAAAATAATATTGTGCTACACCCTCCCAAGTTCAGAAGGTCAAAAAGTGGGTGAGTGTATATTATAGATTCGTGTAGTATATTCGCAGTCCGGTCTACGAAGAAATGTAAGAGTAATTTTGGTAGCTAATGAGTAATTATTTACCGTATTAAATTTGTTCATAGTTTATAAAACGTTGTTTGGGGTGTTGCATCCCTGATACTGATGATCAGATACCTTTACTCCCGATTCCGGGGCCCGGCGCAGGTTAATTGGTTAGTCAACTAGAATATATAGCCGAGAGCGGGAGCCAAATGGGTATGTCAGGAGCCATGAATAATTAGGGACGGATGGCCCATTCCGAGGTGATAGTCTGAATAAAGAAACGTCAAGATGGTAATGGGAATTTCACAATGACGACTTTCAACTGCGAAGAACAAACAATCAGGTTCTCTACCCTAATGAGAATACGCTAATGCTTGTTTTAGAAGTATCTGCTCTCAAATGCACAAGATTATAAAAATGGTGTTATTGAAGTTTTTTAAAGAAAATGAATTGAGGAGCGTTTTCACAAAGAGAAAATTCTACCATGATGGTTCTTTTTATTCTTATTATTTTTGTTGATGTCTACGAAGTGTCTAATTCAGATTTTTTTAAATCAATGTTTTTACTTGCTTTATTTGAAATAGAAAATGAAATTTTCACAAAGTGAAACATCTACGTACCTACATCTGTATAAAAGTGAATTAACTAGGTAACCATATAATGTAAAAATCTTTATATCTTATTTCAATATATTTAAATAGGCCCCCGGTCACTAAAAAATAAACTGCTTCTGATTCCGTATCACAATTTTTGCCTAGAAAATTTTCTGTATCGCAATTTTTTCACTTAAAAAAAGTTTTTTAACATATTTAACTCTTTGTGAAACATTCATCAAATCTGGTTATTTGAGAGATTGTTCTGATTGAGCTGAAGTGTTATTCTAACACAACATTTTCCTTGAGAGAAATAAAAGGATTGGTTTTATTTTTTTATTTTAGTAATTTGTACATTAAAGTTTACAAATTGCTAATTAATTATTAATTATATTTTTTGCAGTTTGATGTACCTCCAACAATACATTTTGAGACTTCCAATTGTTCTGGTAGCGTATTTTGAAATTTTATCCCTTTATACAGTAAACTATTCTGCGTATTCGCAATGTCCTTTTTTTGTAGCCTGATTTCCTTACACGTCTTGTGTCTGTGAATGTACTTGTTATATATAATTTTATTTGGAAAGTATTTTGGTAAGGTTGTTTACTATTTTATGGATCTTTGTGTTCAAGGACCTGTTTCACGGTTAGCCAATTTAGTTAAAGAAATCTGTTCCGCCGAAGTATTATCCTCATTGCCCTGTTTTGGAGACTTTGATGCTTATTTTGTTCTCGTTCGTAACACAGGAAAAGAATAGTTGAGCAGTAGTTAAAATATAGAGCAATAATTGAGTTGTAAAAGTTTTTGCCGAATTCTTCCCAAAAGAGATAACTTTTCCGAATTTTCTTTTGGGTATATTTAGCACGTTTGTTAAATGTTAGTTTAGATACTATATGAAATGAAGCAATTGAGACGAAAAGAGAATAAAACCAAACAAAAACTAAGATAATAATTAAGACAAGTATTTAAAATATTACTAAATATTACAATTCAATAATTTTACATAATTCATTCCATCTATTATTGTTTTACACCCTTTTAAGGGCTTATTATTGTTAAATTATAGATTATGTCTTATGCTTTATCAATTACTATGTTAAAGCCGAAAGGCGTCTATGATTAAGAAAAATAAATAATCAATATTTAATTATCACCTGTCTATATCGACAGGGTTTTTTAATGCCCAGTCTGTAGTCGAATTCCTGTCACGTACGTGCAATCATTTCAGGAGTAATAGCAAGATAGCGGCAGAATTTCGCTTCCGCAGTTGATCCAAATCCCGAATATTTTATGCGTACCCAATGTTTTTAATGTACCCCTAGAAAAAGAAATCCAAAAGGGTAAGGTCCGGACTTCTTCGAGGCCAGGAAATGGGTCTCCTCTACCAACGATTCTGACCGGCAGTCGTTGGTGCACCCACGGCCGACCTTGGCTACTGCGCATCTAGCGTGCGCATAGCAAGGTCAAGCTATCTCCAAAACAAAACTTACATTCATCAGCTAGCGTTCAGTGACAGAATTACACGTTTACCATAAAGGGCTTCGGTGCTATAATTTTTTTAAATGTTGGCATGCACGTTTTCCAAACGGCTGTATTGACGGCAAGAATTATACTACAGACTAGATATCTGCAGAGCGACGAACGGTGCACACATTGAAACATACTAAAGTACGAAAAAAATCATCTTTTTCCGCACATTTAAAGATCAAAACTATTGAACTACCTTTAATAGTTTTTTTTAATAGTTATTTTAAATGTTGTCATTATTTTTCGATGACCCTGTATTTATAGTATAAAACTAATTAAGAAACACAGTTAAAAAAATTGCTAATGCGTCTTTGAATAATTAACCAAGGAATTTTTATTTCACTACACTGACTACACTTAAAGTGCTCGGAAAGTTTTAACCGTCTCACCAAAATAGTAACGGCATTATTTTCTACGGGGCTATTGCAGTGACCCAGACGAAACAATGACTTTATGCATAGATTTAGGACCTCTGAAGAGTCTGATATTGTAAAGTAATCGATTTTATTAAGCTGGTAGAAGGGTTTTTGAAGTATGCTCAATTTTATCAACTGAAAATGTTAAAAATGTTGCTCTTCTAGAGCCTCAGAATCAAAAGTTCTTATGTAAATCTTATTTCCACACTTTCATTACATTGTCATGTCTTGTGATCAGGTGACCGTCTCCAACCCCGTATGTTAAATGTTTAAATTTTTAAATAATTCGACAGATATCTAAACAAAAACGACCTAGGTAATTTTAAGAAGCTATTCTCTTCCACTCGTGACAGAGATGGGGATCTAGCACGGCCAAATTGATAACTTTACAATATCGGAGAAGGTTAACTTCTAACGATTTTATATCGATCAACTGAGCAAGGCTGCATTGTCTAAGCCAAACCGATTTGGCATGATATAAATAAATCGTTTTACAATGACAAAACTGGCGGGTATTGTCAATAGTTCAACATTCCTAAACTTCAAACAGCTATGTAAAAATACAAATAAATTGACAACGAAGAATTGAAATACCAACTTTAATATGCATTAATCAGTTAATTACGTACATACGTTTTTTAGATTTTCACGGCCAAAAGCATTTTCGTTATTTGTTTTTGAGGTGTTATTCCGTGTTACGCTACGTCATTTTCTACCACATCTGTAGGATCTGCCCTGATGATGGACACTGCAACGCTGTCTGAAACGTCGGCTAAAGTGGGAGGTAGCGCAACACGGCATAAAACTCCAAAAACCAATAACAAAAAAGTTAAAAAGGTCTTTAGCCATGACTTCTTATATTTTAACAACTTTTGTTTCTCCAAGCTCGAACGGATTCAACTGATCGATTCAATTGTATATGACTTCTTTCAATTCTAAGAGCTTCGTTAGTTCACTAAAGCCAATATTTTTTGGAGGCTGCGCTAAAATCAAGCGGATTTTGTCTGCCGGCCATCGGAATAATTGTTGACTGTGCTCGCAAATTTCCCCAACTGATCAAAGATGATGGAATTCCTCAATACCTATAGAATTGATAGAGGGTTTGATCGATTCACCGTGTTTGGTTCCCTGGTTCGCTTGTCAATTGCCACTGATGAAAAATCCATACACAATAGGAAAAAACTACTCCATTTTATATGAGTATCGCAGAAGAGTTCCAACTTTTCCCAACTGTCCGGAGACGGTGAACTGTGGCATCCCTATACGTTATTAGACTTAATTAAGTGTAGAACTGAAGAGGGAGGTTAGAAAGTATCTGGATATTCAGATATAGTCACCAATCACGGCTAAAACCATTTCAAGGAACAGTTTGATACCAACTGGTGTTCTTTCACAAGAGCGATACTGAAAACACCACTCTTGAACAATCTGTAATAATATTTTGCGTCGATTCCCATGGAAATCCAATACGAATAATATTTTTTAAAACATACGAGATAATGTGTCAGTTTTTCGAATATACGCTGAATCTCTCTCCTATATCGGGACTGCCTATCCGTATTTTTACATATCCAATTTTTCCGGGCTATAAGGCCCTCAGATGTAGCGGAACAATGTGCTATTCGCTGTGTGAATCGAACACCTCGCTTCGGGGAACACTTCTGCTTTACAATGAGCGTGAAACATTGTTGACGCGATTGTTTGAACGTAATCAATATTGGTGGGGAACTTGTTAAAAGCTTTATTAATTACATTCTTTGAATTCGTGATTTTCATTTAAGCAACCTGCAATATATATTATTACTAAAGATAATTTACATTGACATTATTTTATTTCAATATGGTTTTTGCATTATTTTTTTACTGAAAAGGTTACAATAATTGCGAATTTTTGATTGTGGAAAAACACACAATAGTTTTGGTATCGGTACATGTATCTATTTTGGTCTACGAAATAATACTAATCCGAGTTTGCTAACCATTTAATAAAGACAGGCCATAGCTTCAAAAAAGAAAATACTAAGTTTAAAAATTGCAATTTAAATTCATATTTTACTTTGTGTGCTTTAGAAACTTTAGAAATTAGCAAAAAAATTAAACCTAAAATAAATTTTTATAATAAAATAATAGTACTATGTAAATCACATTTTCTTACGCTGTTTCAATGTAATGTTGACTCCTCACACCGTTCTCCCCCTCCCCCAAAATCCCCCCTTTCACTACCCCCACTTAATTATTTTTTTTACTTGTATAGAATGTTTAAGTCAGTTTTTAGTTCGCTCGTGAATGACACGGATGCGTTGCAACCGGTCGCAGCAAATTTAATATTAAAGTAACAAATGTACATTGAAAATTAAAACTCTTCAAAACAAAATGTCTAGAAATTGTTTCAAAGTTAATGCCCAAGAAATACAAAAAAAAGTTTACAATTTGTTTTAAGTACTATTACAACCCGAAAAATAAACTTTCATTATTCCACATATCTTTAGCCCCTCCGGCCTAGAAAAAAATGTCAACAAATCTAATACTCCAGCTTGACATTCTGTTCAAATGAATTTGCTGTTTTTAAAGTATTCCGAAATGAAATACTATTATTGAAAGCCAATAAAAAATTTGATTTTACAAACGGACATTTGCTGTAAAAAATATTAGGATTTTGAACACAAACGCAGCCAAAGTGGTTTTAATTGCTTAAGGATTTTATATGAAGTTTAAAAACTTGTTTAACTAGAAATAAGACAACCGAATTATTGAGGTATTGTCATTTGACTTTTGTTTGTTATAGATATTTAAAAATAATTATTTAAAAAATTGACAAACCTTGACCGGGTGGACTATTTTCCGTTAAAGATTTGTTTCTAAGGTAAACTTTAATATGTGTTTAATTTATATCTGACCATTGCAGAAAAGGAGATAGAATGAGTTTTAGTAGGATGTGTCATTTGGTGATAGATGGGGCACTACATGATCCGATTGGTTTTAATGGTATCCCACATTTTTGTGAAAATACCCCATTGATTGTATTCCTAGCAATACCTTTCAAACAATCTAACTTTTAGCATAGTGTGAATATAATGGTTGGAAGGAAGGAGAGCGTTTAAATGAAAGGAACAGAAAGGACCCTTCTTAAAAATATTGCCTTGGAGGTGATGTTTGAGAAGACAAATCTCTCTCCGTAGTCATGATACTGTTATTAGAAATGTGAATTTCCACATGGAAAGGCCTGCGTTGGTTGTGTGGTTACGATCATTGGCTACGTATCCGGAGGCAGGGGTTCAAATCAATTCAATTTATTTGTGTTATTTCACAATTAATTCAGTACAAACAACATATATTGCGAAGTTGTAGATTCTTTAAGTATCGCCTTGTTGAAAGTCCACCAGAATTGAATCGTTGCCTGAAATGGTTTTAACCGTGTTTGGTGACTATAAATGAATATTCAGGTATTTTATGACCTTCCTCATTCCTACCTCCTTGTAGTGATCTTAACGCCAATATGTGGTGTACCTGATACGCCCATGTGTGGAGATCTATCTTTTATAGATTACTACTTATGTGGATAATACGTAGGTTATCTCGTTTACGTTTTTTGCGAGAGCTGCACCATATCGTTCGACTAGGAAGCCTGTATGATAAAGAGGACGAATAGACAATGAACTCTTTTATGCATTACTCATACTGTCTCACTCATACATGAATGTCTCTTTCATATCTTAATACATACCTTCACCACACTCCTTTCCAGCACTCTCTATATCCAGTCTCAAAACATACTCCTTAGTCTCAATGGCTCCAGATGGTTTAAGGCTGTTTGTTATATTTTGTGCGGTACTCGTAATAAGAAAGTTCGGAAAAGTCAAAGGTTTTGTAATTGAAATTTAAGTAAAGAGAGATTTTTTTTAAATATTAACTCCATACAGGAGTCATCTTTGGAGATACTGCGTTACAAAGTATGGGTAGTTCAAAATTAACTTATAGATACATCCGTGAACAATTACAATGTTATTACTGAAGAATTGAATTGAATTCAACGAATTTACAAAGGTCAAACTAATACACGAATTCTGTAATCGTTCTAGCTTTTGTTAAAATAAGGTCACTGTTAACATTTAAATAACTCACATTGGCTTACAATAATTATTGATAAAAGGAGGATTTATTTAAGCGTTGGTTTAACAATGATGAACTGAAAATTTTTTGAAGGCTCTCAATTGTCTCCTAAAAAGGAAATATCTTACGTCGGGGGAAGATAGGAAGAATAAACGATTATTGCATTGAGAATCTATCCAAGAATAACAATATTTGAATAAGATTTTGTTATTTAATATTTATTTTTAAAATACATGTTTCATTTATTAGATATCTACATAGATAAGATTTATTAAATCACCACACTAGGCGGCTGCCTGTTTCATGGTGATTAATTAAGGATAGTTACTTTGAGTGTAGTCTAGTGTAAACACATGGTAAAATTGGTAAAGTTATAATAAAAAATAGAAAAGAGAAAAATAAACATGTAAATAAAATAAACATGTAAACAAACAAGTTGTAAACACTGTCAAAGTCACTCATCAGAAGGTCACTAAGCGCCTTTCTGAAAGTGAGATATTTGGCTTTAGACTTTATTTCAATAGATAAGTTATTAAAAATTTTAGGTGCAAGAAAGTTAAACTGAGACTATGCTGTTGAAGTTTTTGTTGTTGGAATAATATAATTTGAAATATGATTTGAAATTTTCACTGCCAAAAGTATTATCGTCATTGGGGTCTAGGACGTTTCTACGCCGCCGGTTCTTCGCCGCCAGTTCATCGCCGCCGTTTCTACGCCGAGACGGTTCTACACCGGCCGTTTCTACACCGGCCGTTTCTACGCCAGCCGATTCTACGCCGCATTCAAATTAAATTAACAATTACAATTAAACTTTATTGTTTTAACACATACATACAGTCATAGAAAATAAAATAGAAAATACAAAAACTATCGAATCATTTAAAAAGTAGCATTAACATTTATTTTAAATTAAAAGAATAAATAGGAAAAATAAGATTATTGCGTCATTTGGTAATTGTGTGCTAGGCCACGTAAATAATCACCTAACCTAACCTAACCTAACCTAACCTAACCTAACCTAACCTAACCTAACCTAACCTAACCTAACCTAACCTAACCTAACCTGGCTGGCGTAGAAACGGCCGGTGTAGAAACGGCCGGTGTAGAACCGTCCCGGCGTAGAAACGGCGGCGATGAACTGGCGGCGAAGAACCGGCGGCGTAGAAACGTCCCATTCTCTCGTCATTGAGAGTATTAAACTGTATTACACTTCCTCCTCCTTCAGCAAACTTTTCTCCAGGGACCTTTGTGATAAACCCCCCCCCCCCCCTACTAAGTAAAACCTAACTTTGTTTTCCAATTGCTGCTACATTGCTACAGCTACAGGCGCAACCCCGGCCGGCCTTTAAAAGCTCCTAGCTCGCCCGTTCTCGCGTCTCTCCCCTGCATTTCTTTTGCAGCGCCTTTTCAACCCCATCACGTAATACTTTTATGCAAACGTGACGAGATGCTCTCAATTAATCAATTGTAATTAACCCCACAACGTTGTGTACTTTTTTGTTTTAGTGGTTTGGTATAGTTAATCCAATTTAATTAATAATTTATTTGTGGTAAACCCTTGTTCTTTTAGATATGGCGTGTTACAATTTGCAAGGCTTCGAATAACAATGACTGAGTCTGACTAGCTTGAAAATTAACTAATTATCTATCTATATTCGTTCAGCTTCCTCCCCTAGCACCTGTTATACACCTACGCTCATCGACAACTATTTTTATTGAAGTAATCTGCATTTTCCCTCCTAGCATCTAATATATAAATTTACATTCAAACGGCGAATTGAGAAGATCCTACCTTTCGATGCGATGTCACGTACTCTCTGCAGCTCTATAAAATGCTATCATGAAAATAATTTGACATTTATGTACATTCTAACAAAAGATTTACACTCAAAGCAGTACGGAGTGCAATAATTCTACACTTACAGTTCTAGATGCAGTTTGTTAGTTAGCTAGCTTGTTTTATTTTGTTAATTTGATTCTACGGGTAGGTATTTTGGATTAACATGAGACAGAACATGTGCTGTTTAAATAATTGGACTCCTCCATAGCCCAACTGATAAGGTGATGGTCATAGACCGCCGAATCAGCTTCCAATTCCAACGCCTCCGGAGAATGTTAAGGTCGCAAGCGACGAATGAAAATCGACATGTTTTGCCTTCTGTCGGGAAAGGGTTTGATGTGTGTTTCTGGATCATAGAGTGGTAATGGGAATAATATCGACCAATACGCCGCCAAATTATAAATGTGTTGATGATGATGATGAGAGGTCATCTCATACCGTTTGATATGAGGGTCTGCTCCGATTAATGGTGTGATAGCCGATGTCAGGAACTGTTCAGGAGATGTGTGGGTGGCACGAGGTTTTGGAACGTGACATCCTACTCTGGATTGATGATGATGTTGAAGTTCTTCAGCATGCCGATGACTTGAGTTCCATTAACTCCTAAAGCATCGGCATAAACATTAAACTGAAGTTGATTAGACAATCGGCAATGTCAGGAGATCGGTGGGGCCGCTCTCTCCTCTGATCTGGCGATGTATGAATTTAATTAAGGAAGATTTTGATGTCACCGATCCTCGCCTTGGCAGTAACTCATGTCCTCAATAGTCCCGTTCTCCGTCCAGCACGCCGCCTCGAACCAGTAGAAATAATGATTACGTTTTTCCTAGGCACGCTACAAAACATGCGCCAGCCTGCAATCGCGATGATCATCGGTATTTGATTTGAATGAAAAATACGTCCTCTCGCATAACATACACAAGCGTAACTTGGGACCTTCCCCTATATGTGTTACGGGCATATGCTCTACGATAGGCGTACCCCAACCTCAAGCTCAAAAATCAGCTCAAAGAAGGAAGGTCAAGCTCGGCGTCCAGGGTGCTGGGTCCAAGAATGAAAGGCACCAGGTCGTGAATCTGGCTTCCCTCCCTTCTATTTCCCCGGCTGCCCTTTCGTCCAGAGTACATTCCCACCCTGATGCTGGATGATCCCTACTCCTATTGTGAGGGAGTTAAGAGAACTTTTGCTACTTATGTAGGTGGATATAACGCATTACGCTTAAAATATGAATACCTACTGACGGCTTCATTCAACCGACAATGTGAAAGTTTTTGCTAAATCGAATATCGAATGAAATATACCTACCTAAGCGTAAACCAAAAGTAGTTAAGAAAACTTATCCGGATTCCAACAAAGAACCGCCGATCGGTTGCCAAACGATTCCATATGTCATGTTCCCTTCGTTCCGCCGACAAGGCAGACCCCACACGAGCGTAACCTAAAAGGTAGTGAAGCCCACGCAAATTTCGTCACTTCGTTTCCCCCATGACGAAGGTAGTCCGGCCAGATCGTAATCTTCGTCCTGCATCAAACTGGCCTCCCGCGACGACAACTTTTATCCGCTGGTACCTCGGAGCGGCGGTAGAGGGAGGGGGAAATGGGTGCACGTCCTTTGTTCTCCTGAAGTCCCCCAATGCCTTAGTGACGTACATACGTCGACATCATGAAATGGCTCCGGCCACGCTTCCAATCCAGTCTAGAGCGGGTACGAGATCCACGTTACCGAGATGTGATCACAAGGGATTCCAATTTGCTCGGACCAGACACGACCATCGCTTACTTCGCCTCCACATTAGAAAAATAGTGTAAGCCCACCTGCATTTCGATCACATCGCCCCCGATAAAGTCGCGTGAGATACTTCCTCATGGTGAAATAGGAAAGCCGGACCCGTTAATCCATTCGACAACCGCCGTCCATTCTCGAGTCGTAACCCGCTCAATTAAGTTTGAAGAAAAAGAGTTTTTTAATTAAGTAGGTGGATATAGCGCATCACGCTAAAATGTGAATACCTACCGACGGCTTCATTCAACCGACAATATGAAAGTTTTTCGCTAAGTCGAAAGAAATATACCTAACCGTGAACCAAAGGCGATTATATGATAAGATATCGAACCAAGTTTATGCAAAGTCCTATGTAGTAGACTTGTTGTGATACCTAAAATTTGGAATAAGGTGTGGGAAATTTTTGGAATGGGAATTCAATTATGTCAGATTTTGTTAGTAATCAAAAATGCCCATGCTACGCACCATTTTATAAACTGTTAAATTACCCAATGCCTTTTTCAAAATAAACCTTCCTGAATATAGTCCCCTAGCTACGTTTATAAATATTATTGCGAGACTCGTAAATAATAATTATCACCTCAAAGGCGCTTTACACATTAATTTATACCTACATTCTATACCTATGTATTTTGTTACCCGTTATGTATTGGAGAATACCCAGTAACCTAGTTTTCTAGATCACCAACAAAGCACTTTTAAAGGATTTTATTATTGTTTTGTGGTTTCAAAATCCCGTCTTTTAAATGAAGTCTCTCGTCTAAGATTTATTGCCCGAAAGTGTCTTTTGTGCTTCAAATAGTATTTTAGTTCATTGAACCCCAAATTATTATCTTACAACGGTATTGTCTCAAGAATCGTCGCCGGTCAACATCAGGCAGCTCCGGATCGACTTACGGAGGGAACGCTCCTTTTTTTACGATTACCGATAATTACCCGATAGCTTTTTAAATGTTACCGTTATAATTTTCCGATTAAATCATCCGACTTAGATGACATGTTTCCTTATTAAAGGCCCCATTAAGGTAGCTATAATAATAATACTAATATTTGAACGAACCACATAGCACCGCTTTTATGGAAAATCACCTCAAGGGCGCTATATAAACTATAATTCATGTTTAGATCTAGAAAACTACAAGCTAGACGAACAATTATAAACAATTAAAATACTCGGGGAGTAATGATGATTCTATTGTTTTAACCCTGCTTTGTACGAAATCCAAACATTAATGTTGTTAATAATTAATTCAATTTTTCAAACTTACCAAAATCGCCATGTTGCACAAAATAATTTCACAAATCAATTCACTACTCTAATATTTAACTCAAACAAGCATTTCTAAACCACAACCCGTCATGCAGTTATTTATTCCAAGATGCAGCCGTCAAACACAATTCTCGCGTCGATTCGTTGTAAAATTTTTCCTGACCCTGATAAACGCCCCGAAAGCCCGTCCCGTATCGATAATTGACCGCCTCAATTTACAAATTATATTATTTAACTTCATGAACTCGCAAGCCGCAATCTCTGACTTCCTTATTCGCGTGGACTCTTTTTGTTTAATAAAGACGAACTATTCTTTGTTTAATTAAAATGAAATATCCCCGATTTAGAAGCACCGAGCTGGTCTCCTCGCGACTCTCAGAACTTGACGATCTTAATTCTCAACAGGATCTCCCCCTGACTGTCCTCTAACACTCCTGTACCCCGACTATCTGAATTATTCCCGGTTTACGCGCACCAAATTATTACTCTGCCGTTTATCAAAACTCGATGATTTTTATCCCGTCCGCGCGCCTCCAGGTTCCTTCCCTCACTGTCCTCTAACACTTCCCTGCCCCGACTCTCTATTATTATATATTACTATCTGAATTATTCCCGGTTTACGCGCACCAAATTATTACTCTGCCGTTTATCAAAACTCGATGATTTTTATCCCGTCCGCGCGCCTCCAGGTTCCTTCCCTCACTGTCCTCTAACACTTCCCTGCCCCGACTCTCTATTATTATATATTACTATCTGAATTATTCCCGGTTTACGCGCACCAAATTATTACTCTGCCGTTTATCAAAACTCGATGATTTTTATCCCGTCCGCGCGCCTCCAGGTTCCTTCCCTCACTCTCCTCTAACACTTCCCTGCCCCGACTCTCTATTATTATATATTACTATCTGAATTATTCCCGGTTTACGCGCACCAAATTATTACTCTGCCGTTTATCAAAACTCGATGATTTTTATCCCGTCCGCGCGCCTCCAGGTTCCTTCCCTCACTGTCCTCTAACACTTCCCTGCCCCGACTCTCTTGTGTGGTTTCAATAATTTATTCGTCCCTCTTTTTTTAAAACCTCAAGTGGGCACATCTCCCAATATGCATATTTCAATCGTTTTAATAGTGTTCTGTCACATTAGGTCCCAAATTTCAAGAATTCCGTGCAACTTTCATGTTTGCTATTTTTTTTGTGTGTAACCTTACATAACAAAATACAAACTAATTTTGTCTGCGCCGGAGTCATAAATTATCCCAATAACGCTTAAAAGAAGAGCTCAGTGGCGTACTTCAATCTAATACTCTTTCTCATTACTTGCGTCGACTTTATTGGTTATATAATAACATTATATAAGCATTGTCTGTACACGTTTTCGTTCTTACCGCGTGCGTCACTATTTAACGAATTCTGCAATCCTATTTCGACAAATATGTTAAATATCTTAACTCCTAATCGGCGCGTCGCTCTAGTATATTTAAATGCACCAACGATCAATCCTTATTGCCTAGTTTTCAATTTCCTACGGCCATAGAAAATTCACCATATAATTGTTTCGTAAATCCAATCTGCTCGCTTTAAGGTCAATCACCACACGGGCAAATATCCATCGGCCGCCCCTGACTTGATAATGAACCTGAAAAAATCCCTCTAAATGTTATTCTGGGTCCCTTCTTAGTTTTGTGAATAATGGCCTTTGCCGGGCTCGCATGCACTTGAGCTACGCAAACACATGTGGTTATTTAGTGGTAAGGACCCATAAATCACCCCCATGAATTGAAACAGAGAATCGTATGCTGAAACCATTCCATGTTACAAAAATTAAATATAATTCTAAATTGATCTCTCAATTTTAAAGGAATTATTTCGTAGGCCCAAAGGCGAGATCATCACACCTTGCAATGTCCATCCTCAGTGATTATAAATGATTTTTTAAGGGTTTTAATTTATGAAATAAAAAGTTATGTGATGTGTACAGATATATATTAAGTTTTCAGTATAATTTTCTAATTTTATTTTACTTCAGCGAAAAAAATCAGAAGACTATATTAACGTATTTGTCAGTAACTTATCTAAGGGAAGATTCTTTTGCTAAAATCCCCTTTACGCAGTAACCATTATTAGAATGTTGTTTTTTTAAATAGTTTTATGATAATTACTAAATCTGGAAGTATGTTGCCTTTTGTATGCTGATGATGCGGTGCTAATTTCTAGCAGTATGGAAGATCTACAGTCTCTCGTGTCTAGGATGAACGAAGTATGTATGAAGAATGAGTTAATGATGAATGTAAGTAAGTCTAAAGTCATGGTGTTTGAAAGAGAGAGTACGAAAACAGTATGCAATATAGTTGTGAATGATGAATACTTGGAGCAGGTGGATGAGTTTGTGTATCTGGGTAGTATGTTTACGAAAGATGGGAAGGCTGATAGAGATATTGAAAGAAGGGTGAATGCCGGTAACTCCATTAATGGAGGACTGAATGCCGTTGGCGGTACTAAAAAACTGTCCAAAGACGCGAAACTAGCCGTCCATAATGGAGTGCTGGTACCTACCCTGATGTATGGCAGTGAGGCATGGAACTGGCAGAGGAAGGATGAAAGCAGACTGAATGCTGTAGAAATGAGATCCCTGAGGCGAATGTGTGGTAAAACCATGTACGATCGTGAGAGAAACGTGGATATCCGCAAAAAATGCAAGGCTGACGTAAGCGTGATGTGTAAGATTAAGAAAGGGACTCTCCGATGGTTTGGGCATGTAGAGCGAATGAACGAGGAAAGGAGTGTAAGGAGAATATATGATGCAAATGTGAATGGTAGAAGAAGTCGGGGACGCCCGAGGAAGACATGGCACGACCAAGTGAATCAGATACTTGAGTCGGGCCATGTGAAGAGTCGGAATAATAGAAGAGCATGTATGAGACGATGTATGAATGTGAACGAGGCAAAGAGTGTGTGCCAAGATCGAGTTGTGTGGCGGTCCGTCCTCTCTGCCTACCCCTGCGGGGAAACGGCGTGATGGTTAGTTAGTTAGTTAGTTAGTTACTAACAGACCGGCCACACGTTGCTGTGGCTGACGAAACACAATGCCATCTACTGAAAACGCCATTACCCAACCTTTATGACCAACGCCATTTTTTAATTTGCATACATATCAAATCCTCACCACCGGCTTGCCAGCCCGCTTCCTTTATATATTATTTTTTTGAACCAATTTATACAAATCCTTGCAAATTATATACCTTAACCTTCCTCATGAATCACTCTATATATTGGTGAAAACCGCATGAAAATCCGTTACGTAGTTTAAAAGATCTAAGCGTTTAGACAGTGGGAGCGACTTTGCTTTATACTATGTAAATCACATGGATTTTTATGTTTTATTCGAGTAACTAAGTTTTTACCGTGAAATCATTTTTAAATTTACTAATGTAAACGATTTTTCAACTACCTAACTAACTAACCATCATACCGTTTCCTCGCCGGGGTAGGCAGAGAAGACGGACCACAATGGCTCTTGGTCCGCACTTCTTGCCTCATTCACATTCATTCATCGTCTCATACGTACCCTTCTATAATTTGACTCTTGACATAGCCCGACTCATGTAGCTGGTAGCTTGATCGTTCCATTTCTTTTTCGGGCGTCCACAACTTCTTCTAAAACTCACATTTGCTTTAGATATTCTGCTTACACTCCTGTCTTCATTTATTCGCTCTAAAACCATTAATCGTTCTCATGATACCTAATTTTTTTAAAATTTAACGTTAAAAGCCATACATATCAACAGTACACGAAGAAAACAGGTATTTTTTTTTATATGAATGCCTTACCGAGTCCCAGCTTTTTTTAATGAGTTCCAGCTCTGGGGAAAATAATTTCCCTCAGGGCCTATGTCATCTTTAGAGATGCTGTGTGGAGTGTTTTTTTTAAGGAAAGGAAGGAGAGGAGAGTTCTGGGAAGGAAAAGGGTTTAAGGGGTTGGTAGAAATCCGGGGTTCAGTGTGTCCTGGTCATCCGTTCCTAAGACCTAGAAAAAAACCTTACCCATTGAACCCGGGCACCCCTGCTAAATCACCAAACATAGCGAACCACTTGGGGTGACCTATGGCGGAGGTGTTGGTTATCCAATAAAGCTGCTCCCGTCTGGAGCCAGTGATTCTATTACATTCCCAATTGTATGTTGTGAGGCTGAAGGTAGTGGGGAAGGGAAAGAGATGGGAGAGAGGAAGGTTGGGAAGTACCTGGCTATTCAGATCTAGTCACCAAATACGGCTTAAGCCATTTCAAGCAACGTTTCAATTCTGAATAGTGGTCTTACACCAGGGCGATACTAAGAGTATCTTCCACTCTGGAACGTGGCGAAAATATACCTATTATATATTAAAAGTCATAAAATGCATAAAATAAACAAAGTCACCAAACAATTCAACAAATAAAAGTACACTGTGAAGTAATATAAAAAAAATAATGAAAGTATTTTATGAATAATTCTACGCTCAACATTGTTATAAATTCACACCGATTTTAATTTGTGAGATTTAAGTGTTCCGCTTATTTTTCCACCCCTAAAGTGTTTCCAATAATAAAATCGATTAAGGGAAATACCGTTCTAGTGCTTGGCAGGAAAGAACTAAGCAATTTATAGCCTTCAGCGAAGCCTCGGAGTTGTGTTTCTGCACGGACAACTTCCCAAATTGATTTTGCAAGGGGAATGTTGTTTTTCCTTTGTATATTTTGCGCATGATGGGGTACAAACCATCCCTCGATACCGCTACAAAGAGAATAACATATCATATCAAGCCACAGTCGGGGGTGGGTTGGAACAGGGGATCAACTGAAAAAAGGGTAGTTTTACTGTATGCTGGTAGCTGGTACGACCAATGTGGTTTCATGCGGGCAGACGCTCAACAAGCAGCATTTTATTTCATTTTAATTTTTCCTTTGTGGTGCATAAATAAATAAAAGATTATACTTGCACCTGACAATACGAGAAATGTATTTGTGTGAACTGTATTTGAATTGAAATATTTTGGCGAGAGGAATTTTTAATATCAAACTTTTCGTTGGGTGAATATTTCTCAGAATCAGTAAGACTACAGAAGCTCTTCTGCATGAGAAGAAGCTACGATTCTTGTGTGTTGTAATATTTTTTTTTGTATAAAATATTTACCATTAATATTAGTTCAAAATTAGTAAAAAACGATTCTTGTGTGTTGTAATATTTTTTTTTGTATAAAATATTTACCATTAATATTAGTTCAAAATTAGTAAAAAACGATTCTTGTGTGTTGTAATATTTTTTTTTGTATAAAATATTTACCATTAATATTAGTTCAAAATTAGTAAAAAACGATTCTTGTGTGTTGTAATATTTTTTTTTGTATAAAATATTTACCATTAATATTAGTTCAAAATTAGTAAAAAACGATTCTTGTGTGTTGTAATATTTTTTTTTGTATAAAATATTTACCATTAATATTAGTTCAATATTAGTAAAAAAATTGTTCAAAATGTATATTTGTTCTGATTGATTGATAACGCAATTATAGCGCAATTCAGAACCGAGGTTATTATAGTTTTTATATGGCTTGGTAAAAATGATGGTTTTGCATTTGAGTTGTTTTAAAATTAGGTGTAATTAATTTCTATTTATTATCAGTTTGTAAAATTCTTAATATTCTTTGTTACGTCTTTATTTACAATTTTTTATAATTGAAGCCTGCTTTTTATTACATTTGATACTAGAAATAAATTTGATAAGTCAAAGTAAATAAATTTAATTTTAAAAATTTTAAGCAACCCCCGACACAAAAAGAGCTGATGAGCTTGAAACGCCTGAACAGATTTTAAGCTAAGTAGCTAAGAACCATCTCGATCATGTCAGCTTTCAAACAAAAAAAAGGAACGTAATCGAACCATTCGTTTACGAGCTACGATGCCACAGACTAACACACACACAGACACACGGAAAGTCAAACTTATAACACCGCTCCTTACGTCGGGGATTAAAAAGAGATTCTGTTAAGAAAACAGATTTTTTTTTAGTATTACTTTTATAATGATTAATTAAAAAGTATAACATTCATAATTTATTTGAACGGTAAATATCTTATGATATTATTCAAATTATAATGAGATAAAATGCAAGGATCGAGCTATCTCTTACGTCTCAAATTGTCAAAGGTATTGTGGCTCGTATACTTTATAATATTGTTCTTTCTTTTCAATGCACGAAGAAGGATTTTCTAGGAAACACCCTAAGGGTTTCCAAGAGGCAGGCTCTGGCCAGGAAACCTGTCAGTGTCACTATTATTAAAACGTTAGGACCGTATTATTATAATACGTAATTTATTTAACATGAACATGAAAATGAAATTTAAAATATTAGGTATTATTAGGTTTTTTTGTAACTAAAATATCGTAAAATGTTCTTAATTAATTGCCCGGAATCAGTGAAATTTGGCTTCTTTTATATTTTAGTTTAGTATAATATGGGGCTGGAATATGGTAGCGTAATTGCTTGAATTGATAAGCTTCCGGATTCCACTACGTAATACTAGAAGTCAGGATTTATTTCTTAACTAACTTCCATATGTATTCCTCTTTACCCAGAATACATTGGAGGGAAATAAATATACATTTTCAATTTATCTTTAAACAAATTCAAAATACTGTTTCTGAGGCAGTTCAGTTATGTACAATAAATACTTAATATTTCTTTGTAAAAAAATATATATAATATTATATAAGATACAAATCAAATTGATGATTTATGTAGAAAATGCTTGGCTTTTCTGGAAACTATAAAACATATTATATCGGGATGTTCTGTATTAGCGCCGTCCGAGAATACATTTAGGCACAATCAAGTTTTAAAAATAATTCACCCAAGTTTGGTAATTAAATATAACTTGATTGACTGCCGTAATGTACCATATTATGAATATGAACCAAATTCATTTTTAGAAAATGAATTTTATAATTTTTTTATGATAAAACAGATAGAACAATTAGTCATAATAGACCCGAAATAGTTTTACATGACAAAATTAAAAAAATAACTTATATCATTGATGTCGCTATTCCAAATTCTTGTAATATTCAGAAAACTGTTTCTGAAAAAATAAGAAAATATACAGATTTAGAAAATGAGGTTAATAGAATTTGGCATTCTCATACTATAAAAATATTACCATTTGTTATTTCAGCTAAAAGAAATGTAAAGTATTTATATTTTATTTAATATGTAAATTTGTTAATTTCTTATGTAAAAGTCCTGAAAAAGAGCGTAAATAAATAAATGTAAGAGGAAGGGGTAGTGGAAGGTAAAATAATCTTAGGTAGAAAAGTTTTCAATTTCAATTTTTTTTAATTTTTAGCGATGAACAAGTTAATCAGATATTCGCACAAAGTGCAAGAAAATATTTCACTTCTCATCAATTTTACTTTTCTAATAGCTACGAGTCACAAGAAAAATGCGGGATTTATAATAGGCCACTTGCATCACATTTTAAAAAAAAAAATTCCGGTTAAGGCAAATATTCTCAGACATTCTGTATTTTTTAATTTTTTTAATCGTATTTTTGAAACCCTGGCGATTTTTTGAAAATTTCAATCCGAAAAATCAGACCATTTTTTATAAACCAGAAAGACGGGACATAATTTTATTGGTGCGAAAAAACAATAATTACATAGCCGAAAGTCATTTAAAAAAAAGAACGATTTCCACACGAATAGCAATACATTGTACGGGGTTCTCTTCATAACATCTGTAAAAACACCGCCATCTTTATTAAAAAAATCAAATCAAAGAATAAGTTCGCATAGAACAAACAACAAATCTAGTGAACGTTAAAGGCAAATTCAAAAATTCGCCGGAAATCAAAGTGTTGCCATATAAAAAAAAATAATCAGTGTGGAATTTTACAAAATAAAGGGAACATAATCGGAGACGGGACATTTTCATGTAGTGACGTCACAAGCTCAAATAATGGATTTATTTATTTAAAAATAAAAATAGATAACTAAACATTTCTAAAAAAATTACTAACATTTTCGTAATCTTAGTAAAAAAATCTATCCACACGATTTTTTCCAAGTCGTTATGAAATCTATGCAAGTGGCCTATTCCTGTTTTGAAAAAGACAACAAAAATTGTTTTATATTAAAATAATACAATAGAGAAAGTTATATTCACAACAACAGTTACCCACTTTATCGCTTATCGTTTTTTTATTTTTTATGTGAATACTGCACAAGAGTTCCAACTGATCCAGCATCCATTGATACTATGGCATCCCCAATTTTGGTATACTGTGAGGCTGAAAGTAAGTTGGGAGAGGAAGGAGACGGGGAAGAGGTAGGTGGGGAAGTACTTTTACATCTAGTTACCAAACGTGGCTAAAGCTAAAGTTCCAATTTTTAAAATGACAAAAAAACCCAAGTGTATTTAAGTTGTGTACGTGAATAATTATAAGCATATTCAGAAAACCGAAATTAGTATGTCTGATGGTATCTCAATCATTCAAAACCCGAAATTATGCTGGCAGATTAAAATGGCATACAAATTATGATGGTCCATGGTCAACTGTTGAAACACAACGTAGAAGAAGTCGAGAATTACACTTAAATAGACAAATAACAATGATTAAACAGAATTCTATTTAAATTCTCGTCATCGTATGATAATCTCCGTCGTCCTGAGATATTCAACGATTATAATGTGACTGAAAGTCTGCGTCTCCGAGTCTAGACGAATAAAAATCGTAATAAGTGAACAGATTTACAGTTGAGAGGTGTGCTTTTGATGGTGCCACTGAAGTAAAACTACCAGTCTCCAGCGGAGTTTGGTAATTCAGGAACGTATTCTAGTGTATCTATTTCTCGAGCTAAAATATTCCAATAAAATCACTTTTCTTCTTATTCTACCCCCCAACCTCTTCTACCCTACCTCCCACCTCCTGAGAATCACCACCTTCCCCCCTGGACTTACCTCCAATCTCTTAGACTCTCTTTTCTTCGTACGCCGCAGGAGTGGCCAACTAGGGATTAAAATAAAGTTCAGACTGCTAAAACTTTGCAGTCATAATAATTCTCAATTGAATTTTAATATATTGTAATACTTACCGTAACTTAACTATAAAGCCGATGAAATATCGTTTATTCTTCGCAGAAAAGTCACCAATTTGGGAGGCGGGTATGGGTCCTGCCGCCCCAGGAACCATTTATTGGACAACCAACACCTCTCCATAGATCACCCCAAGTAGTTCGCTACGTTTGATGACTAAGCAGGGGTACCCTGTTTCATGGGGAGAGGTTGGTCCAGGTCTTCGCGGCCGACGCATTGAACCATCGCCTTTCCACTAAAAGAATAGAAAGTACCCTATTGAGGGTGTGCGAGTTATTTAACCGCTTTATTTTACTGGCTTCGGAATAACAAACTCATAATCTGTTCTGTGAGGAGACTAAAAGGATATAAATGTTACGAATAGGTAGTTCTACACAGTGGACCTCGTGTTCAAACATGATGTAATAATCTAACATATTAAATAAAATCTAGATGTATCATTGAAGAAGAAGATAAAAATAATAATCTAAACGAAAATATGAAAAAAAACAAGACACAGAAAAATAAAAAGATAACGGTCGCAACTGGGACTCAAACTAGAGGTTCTGGGTTCGAGTCTGAGTTTCGAAAGTCATCTTTTTATTTATCTGTGTCTTATTCTCTTTCATATTTTCATTTAGATTGTTAGTGTTATCTTCTTCTTCAATGATATATTACATTTTTGGGAATAAATAACTTTTAAAAGCTATAAAAAGAGAGTTGTTCTAACGAAAATTGAAAAAGTAGATGCGTTCAACTGCACGGGATGTAGTTATAAGAAGACTATAACAATTTGGGAGGCGGGTATTTATTGGATAACCAACACCTGTGTCATACGTGATCCCAAGTTGTTCACTACGTTTGGTGAGTTAGCAGGGGTGCCCGGGTTAACGGGATGAGATTTGTCCGGATCTTGGCAGCGGACGCGTCTGCCACCAACTGCGTGGCAGAGAAACTGATTGAGGGAGACCTTTTCACCTCTCCAACAGACCGCAGTAAGAGGGAAAGATTCATATGTCCGTCACTCCTGGACAACATTGACTTTTTTCCTTCTCAGAACTTCCTCTCCTTCCTTTCTCTAAAAAGTCCCTCCACACATCACCTCCAATTTCCAAATGGATTTCGTAAACAAAAGGTTTACGATACCTCTCCTGGAATCACCACCTTTTCTGTTTTCTAGACGTGCCTTCTGCCTTCTGTCACGTGGTATCAATCCAGTATCATATTGGATTGTTCACATGTATCGCACAGATCCGAAGACCCATATATTGTTTCCAGAAAGGCGGCATTCAAGGACGGATGGCTCTTACGTATTTTTCTCATGAATGTGTTATTGAAACCATTCATTCTCATACTGACGAATGCTTGAAGACTTAACATTCTTGAATTAAAGTATACAAATAAAGCAAATTCTTAAAGAAACGATTTTGAAAATTTGTGATTTCGTATTGAGGCATTGACGAAGGTAAGAATGAAATGTCGATTTTATATGTAACCTGTAACCAGTGGCGTAGTTAGCATGGGTTGCACCCGGGGCGGAAAGAGGTTGGTGTCCCCCCCCCCCCCCCACCCCCCAAGATGTTGCGCGATAAATGTTTTTTATCATATGTATAAATATACAATATAATAATTTTTTTTTCTTGATTTTTCCAGACCTCGGGGACGTTGGTGCCAAATCTCACGATTTGAATATAATACATAAAATTAATCAAAGCAAAAATAAGAAATATTGTTAGATAATAAGAAATAAAAATAAATATAATAATCCAAAAAAAATAATTAAAACTCTTAGAAATGATATCAGGAATTAGCTCCATCGCTCGTAAATGGGACCATGCCGGAAGTGGAGTGCTGCCATCACAATACCGTATTCGCTCGTGGCTAGACGCGTTCTATAGCTGGTATTCAAACGTTTATACTACTGTAAATGGCTTTTATTAAAAAAAAAGGTTTTTTTTTTCCAAAAGAATAATACACGCACGTTCTTCTGAACCTGGGGTAATGATCCTCTGGGTAGTTGTTTTAGCTTTCTTCATAATTATAAAAACAAATTAAGACGTTATAAATTTATAATGTTTATATAACCGGTCAGTGGCTGAGATGATATCGCGTCTGGGTCCCGCCCGGGCGTCACGAGTTTAACTCCTCGGCTAAGTCCTCCATCATGATACAAGCAACATTTTTCGCTTACTGTGTTAGTAGTGGGAGATTATAAAAGTATTCTAAAGTTTTCGCATCTCGTGAACCTTTGCCTTTCTTTAAAAACAAAAACAAAAATAATACCAACACAACAACCGAGGAGGAACAGGGTTGAACTGTTATCTAGACCTAATAATGAAACACGTAATACGTGCTCCTTAAATGGTCATGAATAAAAGTACATATTATATCTATATTTTTATGTAGGTATGTAACTACCAGAGACCAGCTCGGTGAGCGTTCTTTTGGAGTATCAGGACTTGAAGATTGATCAGACTCGGCAGAATTTAAGGCTACATTTAAAACTCACCTCTTCAGACTGTAAACATAAAGTCAAAAACCTTTGACCTTCACTTTCATTGCCTTCTTTGCCTCAATAGCCCGTGACATTTTAAATAACTAATTGTGTAAAAATGTCAGCAAATAAGAACGTGTTAGCTTTTCAAGGTCATTTTATAAAAATTTTCCAGTTCTAAAGAGTTCTAAGTTCTACAGTCTTTCAAAATAAATTAATATAAACTCTACCATTGCCAATAATATTCTCATAAATGTAATGTCAAAAGTGGAGGGCAGCAAATATAAAATCATGAAATGTTCATTGTTTTAAATTGGCGTAACCCTGCAAAGTCGTGTTTCCTCCAAGGATAAACTTTCTAATAAAAGTATGTTTATCGGAAGTGACCTTCCAGGTAAGTACGTTTTTTTGTTTCTGTTTGTAAATAATAAAATAATATGGAACCTGAGAACTCACAATAAATTGTGCAGAACCCTTGTGGTGATTTTTCACAGAAAACGCTTCACAAGCAATCCTATTTTTAATATTCTAATACAATATTGTTACGTTTCATTGTTTAAAAAGCAAGAAATACGGAGAAAACATCAGGAAGACGACGTTGTCTGTGTATGTGTGTATGCTGCCTTCAAAAAATGGGTAGCAATCTTCGACCAAGTATACCCTAGACAAGCCCTCTCATAGTAACAATCAGAATAAAATAACACCAGTAACAGTAATTTCGCAACAAAACTCTCCTTCCAATTCCGCCGTCTTGCATACAGAGCTCCCGGCAATAACCAACTGACCGCCAAGTTATCCTATTGTGTAATTCTGTCAAACTAATACATCAATAGTTGTTCACGGATTGGCCGCATGAACAATATCCACAAGCCGTGCTGTATACAGTGGTTTTCAAAGTGGGGGTCACGAGACATTCATAAATTTAATTGGAAAAAATATTTCTTTACTTTATTTTGACAAGCGATTCAATTTCGGAGGCCAGTATGGGTACCGCCGCCTCGGGAACCATTTATTGGATAACCAACGCCTCTGCCATAGGTCACCCCAAGTGATTCGCTTCGTTTGGTAACTAAGCAGGGGTGCCCGGGTTAATGGAGTGATGTTTGTCCAGGTCTTGGCGGCAGATGCGTCTGCATTTTTTTTCTGTTGGTTCGTAAGCTTAATGAGTTTATTAAAAAAACCAATCATCATTTGCTTGAAAACATTTACGAAAAAATCATCTTTTTACCGCCCAAGTTGGCTACCCAAGTTGGTTGCTCATCATTAACACAGTGATATAAAATCTGTGTTTTATGTATTTTAAAGGTTTCCGTTTTACAAAATAACAAAAATTATCTTGACGAAATATTGTACTTATAAATATTGTAATTACAAACGAAAATAAACTAACACCATTTAATGGTTTGACCTTGAACGTAGTAAAAATTTTGTCTGGCAATTTTTGCCCTTTTTGAATCAACCGCCAAAATTTAACATTTCCAAATGAAAAAAATCGATATCATTCATTGTTTTGGCATTGCGGATATAAAATTTTCAGCTGCGGCTTTTTTTTTACCCTCTTTGATAGTTAAATTAAACAAATAATGTTTTATAATTATAATATTAATATTAATAATATTAATAATAAAACGGGTATCCTTCCCAGTTGGACAGACAAAGTATCACTTGTAATGTATTTAATATATATGTATATAAATAAATAAATAAATTTAAAAAAAATAAAAATAATATGTAAAGCAGGTTTGCGACTCCACCGACAAAAAAGTTAACCAGGTTATGTTGTACATACCCTCCCACCAAGGTCCGCATAAGTACATAATAATAATGAATACATTAATAATACTTTGACTAAAAAGGTTGATCATTCCTAAAAAAACAGCTGGTGGTGAATTTATGTAATTATAATTATAATTTATGGAAATAATATAATTTATTTTATTACTAAAAGCGGGTCGCGCTTTAAAAAAGTTTGAAAACTCTTCCAAATTGTGATACTAGCCCTCCTTGTATGTATTAGTAGTCGAACACAGGCAGTGCGGTGATTTGATGACGTAGGAAACTTTGATGGCAACAAAAGTAATTCTGTAACATTATTACGTTTATGAAAACGCTGTCTAAAAGACATATGTAAGGTCTATTTTTTTGTTGTAGTCAGATAGCTGACTACATTTTCAAAAATAAAGTCCGCGGTGTGTACTTTGTACAACATTCGGAAGTTAGATATTTTTGTGTTTGAAAAAATTAACTCCGGTGCGGACGGCTGGAACACAAATTGGTTTCGGTGTAGACCTTGTAGACCGATAAAAGGTACAACACAAAGCACTGCGATCTAAACGGTGCAAAACAATGCAGGCACTTTTTCATAAATGGGCCGTGAGCCTGCTTTTGCTGGCTTCTGGGGTCATTTTGCATTTCACAGGGCGCGTCTAGATATCATACGTCAATGGTAGCAATAGATTCTAGAAATCGTTATTATAGGTTGATAATGTTGATATGTTTAGCGTGTTTTTATCTATCGTTAGAAATCTTACAAAGAAGAGAGCCGATTTTTTTTTGTTTAAACTTTAGGCTATAAATTTTGGCTCATTTCAAGGATTAAAAAAAGTCGTGTTTATCAGTCTTCGACGGTCTTAAATATCCAATCGGTGTTTTTAAATCTAATGAAAGTTTTTTATGGTTCTTCTTGAATTGTTTTACAATGAGCAAAAAACAGATATTTTCAGGACGCAAAAAAGAATCCCCAAATCCTTTTATTGGAATTAAAATGTCCAAGGCTTCGATGGCGTAATGTACGGCCTTCCTAAGCAATTTATAAAGAGTATAAGAATATCCATTAAATAAATCAAGTTCAACAAATCCGGAATTCTCGAGCACACATAATATACGCGTATATCCAGATTAAGTTCCATTTTGGCATAAATTCCATTGAATTTAAAATGGGAAAATGAAATGGAATGTAAAAAAATATGCAAGGAATTTTAATTCGGTACGTAGGCACTAAAACAAAACATTCAAAGGAACGTGTGTATTTATAAATAATTGAATTATTAATCAAATGTTGAATGGGCTGGTATTACTCGTACAATTCCGTTATTGCTTTTCAAGTTTGATAAATTATGTTTCCTACTCGTGTATCTTATTATTTCCGTTGAATTCTTATTAGATTTTCATTTTGGGAGGTGGTTATGGGTACTGCCGTCCTAGGAACATATATTGGGATAACCAACACCTCTGACTTAGGTCACCCCGAGTGGTTCGCGACGTTTAGTGACTTAGCAGGGGTGCACGGGTTGAGGTTTGACCTAAGTGGCGGATGCGTTTGCTCACCTATGCATGAGGGGGGCCTGATCGAGAGCGACTGGTTGAGGGAGGCTTTTTGACCTCTCCAGCTGGACTCTCAGGACCCTCTCAGTCCACAATCAAAATCAATACCAATCATCATTTACTCTAAACATTTCCATATTCCTTTTCAAAGAACCAATTAACCTTCCCCCAACCTCTTGCGCGAATGTGTCAACTGTAACATCCACTACTGTCTCATGATTTCAGATAGATTAGGGTAGCCATAAAACTTTAAAAAAATCTTGAATCTCGTGTTTTAACTCGATTCAAATTTCATTTTCTGTTGTCTTTGTTGTTGTTGTTCTACCCAGAACCCTGTTTTATGTTTAACTAGCAGTCCCGGACACACGTTGCTGTGGCTAACGAAAAACAACGCCATGCCATTACCCAACCTTCATTACCAACGCCATCTGTTAAATCAAATCAGCCCTCCGCCCGCTGCCCGCCTGCCAGCCCGCTCCCTTTATTTGCGCATTTCAACCAATTTACGCTAAACCTTAACAAATTATATAGCTAAAAACCTTCCTAATGAATCACCCTATCTATTGGTGAAAACCGCATGAAAATCGGTTGCGTAGCTTAAAAGATCTAAACACACAGACAGCGGGAGGGAGTTCACTTTATACTTTTTTTAAATTCAATCCATAATATTAAATAATTATATAAGTATATAACATATAATGGTTATGTTAGTTGAAGATATTGTATTTCTTAGTCCTCCTCACTAGGGTTTCCCGTGCCGAGGTGGACTAAAACTGTTTAATTATAATTTATTTGTCTTCTATGTCGTTTTTAGTGTCTTCATTAGGGTGTTTTCGTTGACCTTTTTCAGCCATATTTTTATTCTTGATTTGTACATTATTTTTTTGTATTAGTTTTATGTCTTGGGAAAGAACGTTATGGAGTTTTGTTGCAAAATAAGTGTAGTTTCTTTGCTCGAGTGTGGTTTTATAACTTGGAATGTTTTTTATGTATTTTTATTCGATCTAGTGGAATGGATACTATGTAAAGATTATTTTTGTACACCGTAATTGGATAGTAAGCATTCATTATTTATATTATTTTTCTAAAACCTCTGTCTGCTGCGTAGATTAAGAAACTAAAATAACCCATTTAATAAATATAAAACACTTGTTTTGTGGAAAGCCACGAGTTTTTATTAATTTATTTACCAACGGGTTTCGCTTTGTTAAAGTATCACCAGGTTACAAATTAATGCTAAACAAAAAATTCATGGATTTATTATTATAAGCCATTGGTCTGCATAATTAATTGTCTGTCGGTTTTTCCATTTAACTTTGTACTGATTTAAATGTATCCTTACCGTTTATGATATTTGTATCTTGTTACAAAGTTGTCTCCGCCTGTTTATATATAAGCATACACTATGTATTTCTTGTTTAGTATTCATTTGTACCTCGATGATTCTTGAGAAAAGCGAAACCAGTCGGTAAATAAATTAATGAAAACTCGTGGTTTTACACAAAACAAGTGTTTTATTTATATGAAACTAGCAAACCCAGCCACACATTGCTGTGGCTAACCAAACACAAAGCCATCTACTGAAAACGCCATTACCCAACCTTTATAACTAACGACATCTGTTAATTTGCATACATATCAATTCCACACCACCCGCTTGCCAGTCTGCTCCCTTTATATATTATATATTTCAACTAATTTACATAAATTATATACATAAACCTTCCTCATGAATCACTCAATATATTGGTGAAAACCGCATAAAAATCCGTTACGTAGTTTAAAAGATCTAAGCGTACCGACAGCGGGAGTGACTTTGCTTTATACTATGTAAAGATATGTCAAACCACAAAGTTTGAGCTTTCTACAATAATATAAAATTAAAAAATAAAAACTTGTATATTAATAATATAGTTAGATCAAGTATTATATGTATGTAGACACGTCAATTTTAACGCAAGTCTTGTCCGACGGAATCAGTTCTATGTAGATATTGTAGATACATAGCAATGGGTCTGCTGAAATATCCTTCAACCCGCACTACCTTCTGACAGAGATATCACCCTGTCTGTCGAACCTTTGTGTACAGATTACATCCCCACCTGAGAGTTTCGTCTTGTATACGGCATATATTTCTTAGCTAGTTGAAGAAATAGATTTTACCCAATGGCTTTCGGGTCAATGAATTAATTGTGACAATATGGAATAATTTAATGAATACATTTTTCAAACTTGTTATTCAACATTAGAAGAGAAATTTCCACTGATTTTTTTTTTTTTAATAAATTATAATATTATTGAAGAAGAAGATACCACTAAATCATATACCACTTTTTAAAATATTTATATTGAGGGATCAGTAGGATTTATCGGACCAGTTAGGATTTCATCAGAACCGAACCCTCGGATATGAAAATATCTGGAGTCGGTGAAATATATTCCCATTATGTTTCTGGTGGATTGACGTATTTTTCTTGTATTGTTTTGTATTTATTTTACTTATATAGTGCAATAACATTGCGTGAATTTACTAGATAATCGTTTGTGGAAAAGTGTGTGGAAGGGTTAAGTCTTTCATTTGGGACAGATTTAACCCAGACATAAAATCTGGAGCACCGTAAAAATGTTTATTAATCTAAACGAAAATATGAAAGAGAAAAAGACACAGACAAATAAAAAGATAACGGTTGCAACTGGGATCCGAACTCAGAACCTCTCGTCTTACTTATTTGCCAATCTCATATTTCAAATTTTAGAAATAACAATAAAATTATCTTCGAATTTTTTTTCCATATTATAGGCAACTACCTATTTCATTGAAAACAATCGTTCTAAGAACTGGTTTGTATCCTAGATAGCGTCTCGGATGCATATATCCGAGACGAATAATATATAAATTGCTAGAGACGCCCGTCCCGGTAAGACGAGAGGTCCTGGGTTCGAGTCCCAGTTGAAACCGTTATCCTTTTATTTATCTTTGCCTTGTTCTTTTTCATATTTTCGTTTAGATTATAAGTGTTATCTTTTTCTTCAATGATATAACACTGATGGGAATAACCTTCAAAAGTTTTAAAAAGAGAGTGTTTGTTCTAATAAAAAAAAGTATATATAATAATTTTATTTGGACACTAATGAAAAAAAACGTCAACAATTCTCGCAAAGTTTTTCATGGGAGTTTCGCGGCGTAGTATGAGTGTGTAACACAATGTATAAATAGTATCAAACAAAATAGTTTGATCTGTACTTATACCCAAGGGTACTTCTTGTACCTATTTGACTTATGGAAAGTTCGAAGGATTTGACTGATGGGTGAAATTAGGGTGAAGGGTGCCCAGTCACCTTGTTGCTGTAGAAACTACCCCATCTTGAGGGTAAATTGAAGAAGGGTCGTGGAGGTTTGTAAGGGTTTCTTCAATGCATTGAGTAGAGTTCCTTGTTACAGGGAAAGTCATGGTAAAGGAAAAACAAAACAAACGATGATAATAATAAGAGGAGACTAACCTATATATTGGATAAAGAGAAATTAAAATCTGTCTATTATGCCTTAGTCCAATCTCGACTTTCTTACAATATCGTATGCTGGGGATCCTGTCTAAAGTCCAATGTAGAACCACTAAATATTGCTCACAAATTAATTCTTAAAGTCATGTACAAAAAAAAAATGTCGATATCCATCTAAACTACTTTACAAGGAATCTAATGTTATGTGTATAAAACAGCTGTAAATCATTAAAATAATTTGAAGATTTTATATCAATACTAAATCTGCAGAAAGAACCCAACAAATCCATACCACTAGAATTGGCTCAACAATGAACTTTGTGGCAATACATACTAAAACATTTTTTGGCCAAAGAAACTATATCAGTCTCCACTTATCTAATCTAACACACTATATAAAGAGGAAAGCTTTGTTTGTTTGTGTGTTTGTTTGCATCGAATAGGCTCCGAACCTACTGAACCGATTTAAAAAATTCTTTCACTGTTGGGAAGCTACACTATCCCGGGTGACATAGGCTATATTATATTTTCAAAAAAATTAGGGATCTTTACTAAAACTTCAATAATGTAACCCAGAGTGTAAAAAAATTACATAAAATATTCTTCAAATCGCGTGCGCTGCGAAAACTATTGATGATAGAATAAAATAATGTAGTACGACTTTATAGAACACATAATTATTTACAAAAAAGGTCGCGACAGCATATGTCTAACTGTTATGGTTATGCCACAATAAGTATTCTTTTATTTTAAAAATTTAATTTAAATGTTGCCGATTGAAAAGGCTCTTTATTTGTATCTTGGTTTTAATCCTTATCAAAATAAAGTACTTCATATTCAAGACAGCTTCAATACCTTTATTTAACTTTTTAAATTTTTCAATTTGGATATTTAATTAGAAAGATATCACGAGTTTAAAATTGTTAGTATTAGAAAAAAGTTTCGGCTACGGGCCAGGCGGGAGAGGAGTCAAGAAATGCAGTGCCAGGGGGGTTGGCGGGACCGGAGAGCGGTGGTGGGGAAGGTGGAAGTGGAACGCTGGAGGGGAACGCACGGGAAAGGACATGTGAGGAGTAACATTTTATTTATTTAAATATGGCATATATTATAAAAGAAAGTCCAAAAAACGTGCAGCTCGCAAAAACTCAGACCTAGTGACCAGATGGGTAATTAGTATGTAATATTAGTTTTTTGAAAGTAGTGTATTTATATTGTGTTTTGTATGTAAAATGCATCCTCAAATTATAATTGTTAATCTCAATACAGGCATTAGTCCTAGTGAGGTTAATTTATGTAAAAAAAAAAAACAACAACAAAATGTATGGTGAGAATATAAATAAATAAAAAATAACGCCTACGTTACTAGCAAGAAGAATTTCAACATCAAATGCAACATGTGTTGATCCACAATATCGACAATCAGTAGACACTTACTAGTACGACCGCAAGTAACCAATGACATTATTTGATAGTTAATACCGACTAAATATCGTAGATTTATCGAGCCCATTCACTACTGTATTTTTTTACATTATCTCCACACAAGAGGCCCTAAGATAATAAATAAATAAATAAGACAATAATTTCCCTCAGGGCCTATGCCATCTGCTGTGTGGAGGGTCTTTTCATCTACTATAGGCAGACTAATAAAACCCAAACGAAAGCCAAATACTAAGTTCGGAGATCGTGCTTTCGGAGTATCTGGGCCTAAGGCTTGGAATAGACTCCATACGGAATTAAGATGCATAAAAAGTCCAACAGAGTTTAGGTCCAAACTAAAAACCTACCTTTTCGGGCTCTCATACCCTTAACATAATTTAAATATACCTATCTAAGAGTATCATACTAGTATTGCCTATGATATGTCTTAATCACACTTTTCTTACTGAATTAAAATTACTCGAATCCTTCACATCAATTTGTCTCTCGGAAGATCAAATCCTTGTACTACTGCACCGCCCACCATTAAATGTTGCTTTTACTTTCCAAAATACACTCATTAAAGAATATATTGCATATTAATATTAACATATTTTCAGGATTAAACAACATGTGTTTACAATTATGTCCTCTGCGTGCCAACTCTATCTAAATTTCTTTAAATAGACAATAAACAGAGTTAATTTCAAGTGACCTCCCAGGTAAGTATGGTCCTGTATTAATTCATTTTTAGGCAGCATCGCGTTTATTGGTCATAATATTGTACATATATTTTCGTATCGGTGATCAATGAACCGGTGTATGCAATTTTTAGCCATAAGTTGTTTTTAATTGTTTGTCTAGCTTGTAGTCTTTCTAGATTTTAGGCATGTATGGTAAGTTTGTACAGCGCCCTTGAGGTGATTTTTCACAAAAACGGCGCTATATAAATCGTCCAAATATTATTATTAAAGGAAGGATTGAATTCTGTGAAGGAAAGGTGGGTAGGAATCTTGGGGTCAATGTGTCCAGGAGTGACGAATATATGAATCCATTGCTCCAACTGCGGTGCAAGTCGAAGGGTCAACAGAGACCAGCTGGAGAGGTATAGGTTAGGTTTCCCTTAATGAATATCTCTAGCCATGCAAACGCATTGGCCACCAACATCTACAGTATTAGACAAACCTCACTCCATGAACTCGGGCACCCTTGCTAAATCACCAAACTTAGCGAACCACTTTGGGTGACCTTGAGGGATGTTGGTTATCCAATAAATGGGTCCCGGGGTGGCGGTACCCATATCCGTGTCGATAAACATCGCTAACAAAAATATCTCCTGGAAATTTATATAAATTACTAGTTGACCTCCGTAGTCCAGTGGGTAAGAGTCTTGACTCACAATCCGGAGGTCGCGGGTTCGAACCCGGCGTGCGCAAATAAATTTTATTTGATTAATTTGTGTTATTTCACAATTAATTCATTTAAAATAATATATAGTATATTTGCGGCACGTTCCAGAGTGGAAGATACTATCAGTATCGCCCTGGTGTAAGACCACCATTCAGAAGTGAAACGTTGCTTGAAAATGGCTTTAGCCGTATTTGGTGACCAGATCTGAATAGCCAGGTACTTCCCAACCTTCCTCTTCCCCACCTCCTTCCCCTCCCCACTACCTTCAGCCTCACAACATACCCCAGTTGGGGATGCCATAGTCTCACTGGCTCCAGAAGGGAGCAGTTAAGATTCTTGTGCGGTATTCACTGTAAAAAAAAAAAAAAACGTTGTTCTGCCATATAAATGAAAGTTCGATGAGGCGGACATAGCGCCATCTGTCATTCAACAAAATAAATAATTACGTTCTGTTTGAAATACGAACGACGCGCAACGGTTAAATTTGTTCATACAAAAATACTAAAATCGCGATAAAAAAATGGCAGGGACGCGATTAAAAAATAGAAGAGTGGGGGTAGGTGGGTGAAAATTTGGGGTTATAGGTATTTTTTGATGCCAAATTAAAAGAAATACAACCACAAAAATTTTTTTTTCTGGATAAGGGACACCTAGTGGTATGAAATATACTTTACGACCTATTCTCTCGTACCTACCAAACATACGAAAAAAAATCATAAAAATCGGTTGAGTCGTTTCGGAGGAGTGCGACCACAAACACTGTGATACCAGATTTTTACATATAATAGCTTGGCCTTTTTGACGAACGGAGATTAATTTAAACTTTTGGAAACAAAGTTTCGGCTACAAACCAATTATATCACCAGATATTAATAAATTTCACAATGACATGGGTCCAGAACATAAATGGTTCAATAATAAATACAAATAATGCAAATTATTTTGCGTTATAAATTCAATTAATATTCTTAGCAAATGTTATGTGAAAGCTTGTTTATTATTCCAAAACTATTTGGAATTCCCTAAAAAATAACAAGTTGCTTGAGTTTTTTTTATCATTTAAATTAACATCAGATGGAGTTCTTCGAAGTACTTCTCATGAACATGTAAACATATTTTTGTTTTATTTTTATAGGCTTCACTGGAACTCTGCTATTACGATTCCTACATTTTTAACAAACATTCAATAGATCCGAACACCTAAAAGACTTTTTTTTATTTTATTATTTTCATTAGTGTTATGACGGTAATAACATTTTTTTCTTATCACAAGAGACTCTGGAAAAATGGATTTCCTACAGGGCTTATGTCATCCTTGAGGATAACTTGTGAATGATATTTTTTAAAAGGAAGGAGAGGTAGTTCTAAGAAGTAAAATGGTACGAGGGTAGAAATCTGGGAGTCAGTGTGTCCAGGAATAACGGACGTATATGACGCGATGGGTCAAGAGTTTGGCTGGAGAGATTTTTCCCGATCCCGATCCGGCCTGTCAGGTAGTTGATGGGCAGACGCATTCGCTGCCAAGACTAGATAACTCACTCCATAACGCACTCCTGCTAAGTCGCCTAACTCAGCGAACCCCACATGAAGTGAACTATGAATAATTGAGGTGTAGGTTATCCAAAAAATTGTTCCAAGACGGTGGTTATTATTGCCACCTCCAAATATAAAAAGACGCTGGGAACTGGAAACATCTAAATTGATTTAGAAACTTCAGACAACAAATTATTGAGCTAATTTCACGACACCACCAGAGCTCACCATCAGAGAAAATTTGCTCCAACTGATTTATTGTATCTTCGAAAAAAAAACATTTAATCCTTCCCTTTGTAATACCACAATGAATATCTGTTTATTGATATACTTCCGACTTAATAAATAATTATATTATTTTGGGGGCTTCAGCATGGGTGAGCCACCCAGTAGGCAAACATTATTCAATTATACCATAAAATATAAACTGATGAAACAAATTAAACAAAAAAATGAAGTAGTAAATTTTGATATCTTTTAATTTGAAAAACATTTTATTACCAAAGCGTTGGGCTTTAAAAGCACCACAAAGTTTTCAATTAACATAATTAGATATTCTCATGTGAAAATATAACGAAGAGAATAAGCGTAATTGCATAAAAAAGAACCTCTGCGGTGTCTAATGTCCTAACGAACATGTTTGCGAGAAATAAAGTTAATTTCATGCACCCAAGTTAAATATAATAATAATGTACAATTATTTTTTCAGGTGGCTTCAAAAAATTTTATCTGGCATCCGAATTCCATTCTTAGCTTGTATTTTACCCCAAAAACAGTATATGTAGAATGAAATGATATTTGGTTTTACGGATGTAAACATTTATAAATTCACAACAAACCAATGTAGGTACAAATAATACTATTAGTATCGCCCTGGTGTAAGACCACCATTCAGAATTGAAACGTTGCTTGAAAATGGCTTTAGCCGTGTTTGGTGACCAGATCTGAATAGCCAGGTACTTCCCAACCTTACTCTTCCCCACCTCCTTCCCCTCTCCACTACCTTCAGCCTCACAACATACCTCAATTGGGGATGCCATAGTCTCACTGGCTCCAGACGGGAGCAGTGGACATTCTTGTGCGGTATTCACTGTAAAAAAAAAAATGTGTTGAGTATTCCTCTTTACTGTACCTACTTGAGAGTGCTGCTGTCTGTTTTTAGAGCCAATTAGGATATGTTGTGACGCTGAAGGGAAAAAAAAGATGAAGGAAATGGGATACAGCATGGTAGGGTACGAATTCGGAGGTCACGGGCTCAAATTCCGGCATGCGCGAGAAAATTTAATTTGTGTTACTTTACAATTTATTCTTTAGAAATAATGTACCAACAGTAGGTTTATTTGGGATACGTTTCTTAGTGGTAGATACTTTTAATATCATCGTGGTGAAATACCACAATTTAAAATCCAATTATGGCTTAAAATGGCTTTAACCGTATTTGGTGAGTAGATCTGAATAGTTAGGTATTTCCCTACCTTCCTTTTTCCAATCTCCTTCCACAATCCCACTACCTCACAATATACCCCAATTGAGGATACAATAGTTTTACTGACTCTAGAAGGTTGAGGGCAATTGGGACTCTTGTGCAGTAAAAGAAACAAAGTTAACACAATTTTTCCATTCTCAATGGTAGTTTTTCACCTGAGCTCGCTTGCTAAGTCTTCCCAAAAACACAAAACGGCTCCATGACAACTCAGAATCGAGTCAACCTAACAGCTCTTTGAAGTCATTAAAAGCTATGAAAAAAATTTAAAAATAGCTCATGACCTAATCTAACGTAACTTATTTAACTACTTTGATAAGATATATAGATTTTCATCACTTTTATGAAAATGAATGACTTTTCAAAAACAGAAACAAACAGTACAATAGTCACAGTAGTGAAAACAATTTACAATTATTATTAAGGTTATTTCATGGTGGGTATCTATTATGTGTTTCTTTGTAGTGTCATATTTATGGATGTATATTAAGTAATTACCGGGTGATGTGCGTAGTAGGTAGGAGTGTATGTATGTATGTATGTATGCGCATTGAACAATTTATATTATTGACATGATTCTCTTTTTGTATTTAGGCAGTGAATCGGAGAAAATGTCGATGTTAGAATTTAGTAAATTTATTATTGAACATAATATGAAGAGCATGATTGATTGGCGAATTAGTTGCTGCATTTGTCTTGTAATTAAACGTGTGGAATATTTTTGTATGGCATGTAAGTCTCAAGGGTATGTTCAAATTAACTAGAGAAATAAGATAGGTACAGTCAATGTTATTATTTGAAGTATAAAGATCTCATGAATCAATTAGAATTAGCACATATCACTTCATACTGTCACCATCTACTGAATATATGAATTTCTGCGTGAAATAAATGAAAATAAAACACCCAGCAAAATAATAAAAAAGTTTTATCAGTTTCCGACATTGTTGTTCTAAAAAGAAACACAACCAGCGCCGTTTACAGTATACGGTATACTGTGTACAGTTGTACAGCCTACTTCCGAGCTACGTCAGATAAGGGCTTTTGTTTAATGTAAAAAGTTTACCCGTACGCTGCCGGAGAAGGGTCACTTGGAACAACAACTGGTGTCAGAAGTAGGATCACTTCACTTCATTAGCGGTACAAGATGGTCTCATGGATGTTACTGACAAGGAAACTTTACGCGAATATGAAGCGGAGACGGTAATCTAATAATGATGTCAGAAAACGCCACTTTATTAGGTTGGTACCTATTTACGTTGTAAAATTGCGATTTTTTTAATTTGTGATTGTAAACTGCATAAAGTGACTGGTTGTCTTTGTGATGGGGAAGTTTAGATAATATCATGATTTTTTTTTGGTTATTATGCCGAGATACGCAACGCCCTCTTTAGCCAACAGTGGACAGCGTTACGAGTCCATCATGAAAGGGCTGATGTGATGATGGATAATCAAAAAATTCGATAACACTCTATAAATAACTTATTACAATCATTACATCTCTTATTATTAGATATATATGATACAGCTCAATTACAATATTAGATATCCCTTTTTTATTTTTTTCTCTCTTCTTTATCTCCTCTTCTTCTATCTGTTATATTTCTTATTATATTATTTGTTTTATATATAAAAAATAAATTATAATAATAATAATCTTTTTCTTGTTTATCGTTAATTATTTATCATTTGTTCTATAAATAAATAAAAAAACAACATAAGGAATTAATAAATGCATGTTTAATTGAAAATTTTGCTTGATGTTATGACAGGTAATTAATTGTTTCATTGTATTTAATAAAAAAAAATTAAATACGCGTAATGCTGTTTAAAGCTTTAACTAAAGAGAGAGGTAGTGCAACACGGCATAATACCCCAAATATAAATCACGATAAATCTTTTAGCCGTTAAAATCTAAAATGATAATCTAGAGAATTGTAAATGTTTTGCAATAAATATGTAATTCCTTTTTACTTTTGTTTTAATTAGTCTTAAAGTAAATCTATTACATTTCATACTACTAAATGCGATTTTTACAATTTATTTTTAATTTCTCTGACGCGATGCCAACTCAGCCACTGACTTCTTTCTTTCAGGTCATTTTGCTGACGCGACAGTCAGAGGTTAAAGTCAGAAAGGATTCCCCGTCTTTTTAAAAAGTTGACTCCATGCTGAACATAGTATCCTACGCGGCTTACATCGCATTTAAGAATCCAATGTGGAGGGTGTGTCAATGGAAGGGAAGAGAGAAAATCATGGAAACAAATTAAATGGTGCTCCATAAAAAATAAGATTTTTTAAAAATAATTTCGAAGCACCATAATGTATATCTTATAGACATATAGGCCCGGTATATCAGTTATATCAGTCAGTCTATATCCTTGCTATGTAAGACGTTCCTCTCTCCATTTTATGCGTGCTAAATCTACCGCTCAAGTTTTGCTAAGCAGCAGAAGAGTTCCTATTTTAGACGCTGAAGCGCTAGCCCTCATATGATGTTATGAAAAAATACTGAGCGGTAGGTAGGAATTTGGGTGTCTGTAAATCTGTGTGGAGGAGGAGTGAGGGAATTGTGAATCCATCCACCCCACTGCGGTGAAAGATGGCGGCAACGCAATTAGTGGAGAGACTCATCCGCTGCTAAAACTTGGGCAAACCTCACTCCATGAACCCTGGTACATGTACTAAGTCTCCAAACGTGGCAAACTACTTGGGGTGATCTACATCATAGATATTGGGTATCTGATTAATGCTTCCTTTTATATTATAATCTGTTCTAACTCCTGTTGAGACATCATATTAGGAACTACTAAAGTACATACGTTACATCAAATTTAGATTCAAGCAATGCACAAATTATGTTTTGATTGGGTGAAACCAACTTCACTTCAAATGATTTGTATTCTAATGAAACTCTAATAACAGCTCTTGAAGTGTCCAAACTGGACCAGATAACCGCAATAGTTTGCAAGTTGGTTCCCTAATGCCCATATGAACACTTCAATAGTTGCTCATTGTTCAATTATTGTTTTAACATAGCAGCCCACAACACGTATCAATATTTTTCAAAGGAGCTGTGTATAGTGAATATATTGTGTTACATTGCGCACTAAACTTAAAAGATGTAAAAAGAAAGTAAAAAAAAAACTCGTCCACCATAGAATTAGAGCTCGGATTGCTCTTTCACGGAAATTTGTTATAGTATTTATAATGTGTTATTGAATTTTTAATAAATAAAATAAAATCACGACTTTCACATACGACATAGAAAGAGACCATTTATATAACTGGTGATGTGCAAGACATGATAATAGTGATGTGAAAAATGGAAATGGCGTACACTCGTGATCACGGAATATTATAATTGTAGGATATGTGATGCTGAAAGTATTTACTGTCACTACAAGTGGTTCGCTACGTTTAGTAACTTAATAGGGGTACTCGGGTTCAAGGGTGAGGTTTGTCCGGGTCTTGGCGGCGGATGCGTCTGCCCACCAGCTGCATGTCAGGCCGAATCGAGAGAGAATGGTTGGGAGGGTCCCTTTGCTACAGTTCTACTCTCTCGGAACATCGCCTTGCACCACAGTGGGAGGGATGGATTCATACGACCGTCATTCCTGGAACACTGCCCCCAGATTCCTACCTACCACTAATACCCTTCTCCTTCCCAGAAATCCCTCTCTTTCCTTTCCTAAAAAGACCCTCCACACAGCATCGAAGAGAGGAATTATTTTCCTCGGGGCTTCCTGTGTGGAGCTAATGTTAAAAAATTGATTGTGCAAGTTACACGCGATAGAAGTGAAATTTTCATATAATTAAAGTAGAATAGAGTGGTAGGTTACGAAGCACAAAAGTTATTTGCACAAACAACCAAAATTAACATATTTAATGATTATTTTTTATGATCCACTGTAAAACGACCCATGATCTGCAGATATAAATTCAAAGCCATTGCCGTTACACCGCCGATAACATGGCAGAGATAAATAAGGATTACCAAATATTCAAAATTATCCTCCAACTAACAATCCATTAAGCCCCGACATTGATCAGGATTAATGCCAATTAAACAGTAGATTTAAAAACAAGCACGGATTTACCTCCGGAGTCCAAACAATGGACATAGCCTAACCCTTGTCCGACCATAGGTAATAATGTAGCCCATCTAACAAGCCGTTCGGAGCCATCACTCGGCTACCGCTGCATTGTTTACAAAACCCAAATCAGCCGCCAGTAAATCACGGGGTCTGTGAGACCGATAGCCGACCCCAAAATGACCGGGGGTTGCGGCCCTCTGAGGCTTGCGGGGTACAGACCGCCCCCAACCCGCACCCCTGGCCCGCGGCCTAAGCCCAGGAGAAGCAAGCACTCTCCTACCCCTTTTGATATATCTGAATAGTGCTTCGGGCTATGAGCTAATCCGTATCTAGTTGAGTGTTGAACGGAACCAAGGAGATCAAGAAGTTTCGCTTTGTATTAAAGCTATTGAATAAAGAGACAGATTAATACATAGTATTATGACTACTCCGCAATCAAGAAAAGCTAACAACAACCTCATTTTATTATTTTGTATTATGAAAAAATACGCTTTATTTTTTTTTTAATTCAGCCGCACACAGGAGGTCCTGAGGAAAATACTTAAATTCATGGTTTATTTCATCTTTGGGGATGCTGAATGTTTTTTTATGAAAGGAAAGAAAGTAAGTTCAGGGAAGGAAAAAAGTATGAGGGGTTTGTAGAAATCCGGGGTTCAGTGTGTCCAGGTGATCAGCCGCCCACATCACCCCATGAACCCGGGCACTCCCTTTTAAGTCACTAAACGTAGCGAAAAACTTAAGGTGACCTATGGCAGAGGTGTTCGTTATCCAATAAATGGTTCTCGTGGTGGCGGTACCCATTCCCGCCTCCAAAAAAAAAATTGTTTGTCTTTCATTATTGAAATGGTTGATTTTTTCCAACATTATCGTTACAAATATTAATAGCGATGTATACAGGGTATTAAAGGATATACTAATCTTACTTGTAGTGATTCCTGGCATTATTTGAAGTTATAAATGTAAATGAATTATCGGTGTACGGTGACATTATTAATAATTTATTTTTTTCTACAAGAAACATTAAAAACATGTTGGAAAGATAGAGAAAGGTTTTGGAGTTGGTGGGTTACCCGGCTGAGTGACCAGTAACGATATGTAAAAGTTTTTTTTATTTTAAAAAAATAAATTGAAATAAAAAAGACTTCTGTAACGTCACCGGAGATCAAAATTTCAATCGATTTTTTACTCCAAATGATGACATGAATAACTAATTAAAAAAGTACGTACATACGTCCCTTAACATCCTGTAAAGAGTTTTCAGTTTATTTCTTAAGTACTCATAAATTATTATTTAATTCTTTAAAAAAAGTTTTTGTTAACCTCATTGTTGTGATATCATTTAAACATAATTTTTTTTAAATACGTATTTTCAAGGTATAGCCAATAAATTATTAAAATTAATTATATTAAATTATTCAAGATAAACCAATAATATGATATTATATTTATTTATTTATTTATTGAATGAATAAATTATATAAAGATACATAACAGTGAGGAAAATTTAATGTATTGGACGGTTACGTTATATTGAAATATGATTTTGCTATTAATTATATGGTACGGTACGTTTTCACTTGTAAAACTAGGAAAAAATTGTTTACTCTAATAAAAGTAGACCAACAGTAAATTAATTTCTTTAAAATATTCACCATCCCTGGGATTCCTCGAATATGGCACAAACATTTTGAAAAATTCTGACACGAAGGGTATGCGATGGCGGTTGATCTCTTGGTGAATTTTCGATTTGGAGTACCTCACAAGGGTCCCAACTGCTCACATTTTGGCGCCAATGATACCTGCTATGACATCCCCAATTGGGTAATATCGTGAGGCTGAAGTATTGGGGACGGAAATGGGATGTGGTCACCAAACAAGGCTAAAGATATTTCAAGCAACTTTTTGATTCTGAACGGTGGCATTTTAGCAGGGTGATTCTGAAAGTAAGTATTTATCATTTTTATTTTAATGAATGAATAATTTGAACGAAAAAAAGTTATAAAATTTAATATACCTTCGTATTTGCAGTCGAGAGCCGTACTCCTCGATAACGGAGGGCGTCACGTAGACCAATACCGCATCCTCAAAGCATAATATGGAAACGCACATGCAGTAGAAAATCTACTAGAATTTCTACTGAGGCAGTTTTCAACGGTGACCGGACGACTCAGAAACTCCTTTGAATACACATTAAAAAAATATTTAAAAATTGTTAAATTGGTTAGGTTAGGTTTATCGGCTATTTAAAAAAATCAGATCTTTTAAGAACTTTTCAATAAGGTTTCAATTGAATTGATTTGATTCTGAGTTACCATGGAACCGTTTCAACGTGTGTAAAATACGTTTCAAATGTTGTAAATGTCGACCTCCGTGGTCGAGGAGTAATTAATTAAAAAATATCATATAAGTAGTGTACTTGCGGCACGTTTCAAAGTGAAAGATACTCTCATTATCGCCCTGGCGTAAGACCACCATTCAGAATTGAAACACTGATTTAAATGACTTTGGTGACCCGATATGAATAGCCAGGTACTTCTCCACCTTCCTCTTCCCCATCTCCTTCCCCTCCCCACGACCTACAGCCTTACAAAATAACTGAATGGCATAGACTCACTTTACATGTATATATATATATATTTTTTTTATAAAATTATAAACTTCAAATCTTCTTAATATACAAAACAAAGTCGGGTTAGTTACACCATTTATAACTCAAGAACGGTTGGACCAATTTTTATGATATTTGATTGTTGTATTTATGTCTGCCCCGAATAGCAGAATAGCTATTAAAACATTGGAAAAATTCACGGAAAAAAATACGAAGTAAATTCTTTTTCTCAAACATTTTGTATGGAACGAATAATCAATCTTTGGAAGAGCAGAAGCAATATTGAGATAAATATAATATTGAATAGTGAGTGAATTCCAAAAATTCAAAAACGTCAAATGTCAATGCGCTGTTTATTTTGCTTTTGTTCTGAAACATAAAATGCTGCCTCTCTTTATTATATACTAAAGGTCGACGGTCGAAAATGAGACAAACGGTGAACGTATGTCTGCACCCCTCCAAAGGAAAAATACAATAATTATCATACATTTTCATCAAACGTTTATAGAAAATGAAATGCAATTCCCGTAAGTAAGTGGAAAAGAAAGAAAACCACAAAAAATATAAATACGTACACAACGCCATCTCTGATACTGACAAAAAATAAACACGGACAGTTGCGTATCGATAATTGCTTCATTGGGTAATTTTTAATTTAATAGAAAAACTGAATTTAGTTCAGCTAATAAGTTTCACAAAAGTTATTGATTCTGAGGCAGTACGAAGTACGCTGGGTCAGCTAGTATAATATAAATAAAGAAATATATTAGATAAACTTAAATTTTCCGTTCGCAAAAGTTACAACTCCCAATCACTAAAAGAATAACGTTGAAGTTGAAATCAGACCACTTTGCACACACCACATATTTAATCAAAATTATGAACCTGTTCCGAAACCAATGGTTTCTTCGTCAAGATAAAATTAACAATAACAAAAAAAACAAAAGACAAACAAGAACCTACAGAGACAAATAAGTACCAGACAAAAACAATACAAAGAGATGTTATCAATTAGATAAGAGTTATCAAAACAATTATCAATTATGAATTATTTATAAAATAACACATAATAATCAAGTTGTCTAAATAACAAAAATAAGTACCAACATGAAAATAAATTTAACTGAAGTAGGTATACGAAGTGATTTGTTTAAAATGACGGCACAAATTGAACTTGCTAATATTGAAGAAGTAACTTTGAGTTCAATTTCAGAAAACCATTTCTTCCTATGATACGAGAAGAAGATGGCAACTAATTGGACCATTTGACCTCTGAAACTGTGATCGGTTAATATATAACTTATTCAAAAGCTATAATATAGGAATTGGAACCTGGAAAGCGCAAATTTGCTTAATTTCCAAGCAAGTCTTTTGGAAATATCAACCTCTTTACCTTATGGAGTATTTTACTCTGTTTGTCGCCTTTTGAAGATTTCTGTTGACTGAATAAATATTAAGCGAAGTTTAAGTTATTCAGCGTCTAGTTGACTTTTCACTCCAAGTAAATTGAATTATCGCGAAAAGCTCTGCAGCAGGTAATAAGTTAAAATAAATCAAAGTTCGTTATATAAGATGCATTTCACCGGCGTGACGAGCGAAACCTAAAATGAACTATTTTACCCATAAATTGCTTTTACGGCGTTGCAGTCCACAAATTGATTTAGTCGGGAGGTTGCCGGTTTGCTTCCCACCCAAATAAAAATAGTTTATTTATTGTTTTACACATAGCTTTGTAGAACACCATTTTAATATATAATTAAGTAAAATGTCGGAAAATATACTTTATTACTATTACTTTCTAAAATGATATTATTACCACCAATATGCTTCAAAAATGCTTTGTTTAATTTTGACTAAAGGTCGTTAAGCAAGGGTGGCCAACCCGCGGATGCTGCCCGCCGAGTGTCTACTGGTGGCCCTCGGGGCATGTGCACACATATGTGTACATAAAACCGGATTTCTCAAAAATAAGCCTGTCTCGACAAACTATTGCTAGGCGTGTTGACGACATTGGAAAACATATTGAAGATAATTTGAAAAATCGAGCATCTAAGTTCATATTTTATGAAAGACAGATGCCGCCTAAATGGCGATCAGGGGTGCTGATGTCCATTTTAACAAAATAGAAGAATTACGCGGCACTGTATCTACTTAAGGACACCACTTTCTCACGATATTTATTAGGAGCTGTTATATCAACGTTGAATCGTTTTTAGTTACAACTCCACAACCTATCGGGCTTAACAACAGATGGTGCTCCAACAATGGTTGGGAATCACGAGGGTTTAATATAATTAATTGAAAATGAGGCCTGCAAAGTTGGTAATACTTCGCTGCTAAATTTTCCTTGTATTGAATTTAAAGAATTTTAGTCCCTTAAAATGAATCATGTCATGAAGGTGGTCATCAAAACAGTGAAATTTATTAAGTCGAAGGGGTTGAAACACCGTCAGTTCCAAGAGTTTCTCAAGTCTTTGGATTCACAGTATAAGTTCTTCCCGGAACTCCTGCAACTACCCCCACCCCTTTGCTTACCTCCCACTCAAACACTTAAAATTTGTATATCTGTCAATATTCTGTATCATAGGTTAGTTATAACATTCTCCTGACGAAGGAAGAGTGCTTCCGAAACCAGTAGATTGTGTATTAAATAAAAGTGGTCTACAAACAATTTATAGGTATGTGTTTTTATTGTAAAAGAAATTATTTTGTGCGGCCCGATAGGAAATCTCATTTCTTAAATCTGGCCCGGCTGCTAAAAAGGTTAGCCACCCATGTCGTTAAGTGAGTTATTCCCGAATGGTGGATATCTCAGGGGTTTCTTTTTCCAGTATAATTATTAATTTAACTATTTTTATGGTTTCTCACATTTGAACTAAGCGTAATTCTTAGGCGGCCCCTAGACGATCAATTATATTGAGCAATATTACGAAAAATGCAATATTATTGAATGTTTGGGTTAATATTGAAGATTGCGCAATGATTGAACAAAAGTTTGAGCGAGTTTAATTTAATTGCACCATATTTTTCCATTGCACTGTGTAGGTTCAGTATTGCGCAACATTTACTCTAAAATACTAAAATAAAAATACTCTACAACATTGCGCAATATAATTGCTCTATATTTTTGTTTTGTTTATTGTGCAATATAATTGATCGTTGGAATTCTAAGTGCCTTTCAATCTTATTGAACAATAAAATATATTGTACAATGTTATTATAGCACCTAGGGGCCGCCTTAGACATGTTTAAACCTAGTTCAAATATTAGAGACCATAAAAATTCTCAATTTTGCTGGAAAAACAAAAGCGAAATATATCTAAGAGTCTCTCTTAAGTTTCAATATTAGAGTAGCAGAACTTATTTGTAAATATTTTTTTTATAAATTTATTAATAATATTATTATTGAATATATAAAATAATAATCACAATACCTTAATACATTTTTTTGTTGTTTAAGGCAATTCACCCTAAAAAGAGTGCTATGTGATATATTATTTTCTTATACAGTCAAGTCTGTGCACTTGGTGGTGTCAGTTGTAATTTTTGGTGAACAATAAAGATATATTTTACATCTGTAGGGAGGTTTCATAAACGACTACCGTCTTTAATATTATACAGATAACAGCTGCAAATATAGAAACTTCACCATTTTTTAATATGCCTTTCAGAATATGTTGTTTGCTTCATGAAAATTTTCTATTAAAGGTACTGTTATAACATGTTATGTGCTCACTTCACCGACTGTCTTTAGACTCTTATTTTTACATATTTAATATTGGTTTTATATAGTTCCAAAGGCGAAAAAACATTTTGAAATTCAAGAAGACTTCCAGGAATAAAAAGTGTCCACTTATTGCCTCGGAAACTTGATAATTTTGTTCGGAAGTTAATTTACTTAGAGCGATGAGTAAAAGCATTTTCTATCTTCTAAATAGTTTTGAATCTTTTTTCTGAGAAGTTGGTAGGAACTCCCTTCAGTGTAATAAAGTACGTGGTAATCGGATACCCACTAAGAAATAATTCACATAATATTATACTGAAGTAATTTACCATAATAAAAACGAAATTGTGTTAAAAATGGCAAATATCTGCCGACTGTTCATTTCACCAAAATCGTGATAGATCACAAAATTTTCCAACAATTTTTATAGTACATTTTTGAGAAAAAAACGCACGAAACTTTCAATTTTAGCACAAAAACTACTCTAATTACTTATAAAGCTAAAATATACTTCAAGGAAAAAAAGAAAATTATTGTTTTATTACTAATTGTACCGATATGTCAAGGAAACTCGGGTGCACAAAACAAAATAACTTTACTGACAAGAGCTAATGCAATTTGAGTTATTTAGAATTCAGAGATAAATCGAAGAAGTTCAAGAAGTTCTTATTTTCAAATTGGTCCGTTTGTGTATTTATTTGTGCACTTTCAAACTAATGTATTTCAGATTTTTTTACATCCTTATTTTTCTTAAACATTATTGAAAAATGATATATACTTACGATAAAAAAATAATTACAAAGAGTACATTATTTTTAATAGTTTTATCATCACGCCTTTCAGCATTTTTGGATGTAGGTATAAATTAAAGCAGATTTTGAATGAAATAAAATTGGTGTTAAGTTATAATTTTAAAAAGCTGGTACGGAAAATAATTAATCTTTCTCATTGGAACCGCCCTGTATGATCGTTAGACCATCTTTCGACGAAATGTGGATTATTGACAGCTTGCTGGTTAAACGACCTTAAATATAATTGTTTTCAAGACGTTATAAATTAAGCATTAATTTTCAAATGTCTGATCATTTTCATTTGTTTCGCCAACACTTATATAAAACATAATATGGTGCATTATATTTCCTTACCATCCGAATCGGAAGTCCATTGTACGCTCTGGCGATTGTCTCATGAATTACTGATTATCCTCAGGCCATATCCGGGCCTGGTGGTATTATGTGTCGCACAGCAGGTTGTGTGGGGTTGTGAGGGGGGTGATACAGGAACTGAAGGGGCTCCAAAGCAGGGTTAGAAGGGGTGGTGTTGCATATACCATGACAAGTGAGTCTCCTTTGAAAGTGATCTCAGAATGCAACAAAGTATAAAGCGTAATTACGTCTTTTGTTTTGCATCTGTAGGAAGATGATTAGAAAATGTGATGAAAGATGTTTTTTAAATGAATGAAGAAAAAATCTCTTTCTGTAAATTGAATCGATTTGAAAGAAATTTACACTAAACAATTATTACAAAAGAACATTTAATTACTTCACTTTAGTCACACAGACCTGCCACAGGTCACCCCAAGTGGTTTGCTATGCTTGGTGACTTAGCAGGGGTGCCCGAGTCCATGGGGTTATGTTTGTCTATGTTTTGGTGGTGGATGCTTTTGCCCACCTCCTGGCGTGGCGTATCGGGAGAGCTTTTTTGAGAGAGACCCTTTGACCTCTCCAGCCGGTCTCCTCAACCCACCACCTTGTACCACAATGGGAGGAATGGATTCATACGTCCATCACCCTTGGAAAGACTGACCCCCAGATCCCTACCCACCTCTCACACCTTTTTCATTCTCAGATCTTTCTCTCCTTCCTTTCCTTAAAAAAATCCTTTACTTAAATAAATTTACAAATAAATAAAGTCTGTGAACGACTCAGATCTATTGTTAGCAGATTGTATAAACTAAAATTATATGTTCCAATATGCACACTTCGAATAATTTATTTATCATTAGCTGAATCTATTACATCTAGGACTAATTGTACCTAAGCACTTAAACAAATATGGGCACTACAAGATACTAAATTGCTGAAATATGTTACCTGTTGAAATTAAAACATTTACAAATGGTAAAACGTATATTATGTTGAAGAATTGGATCGCTCCAAAAAAAGTTTAACTGAAAAATAAAGTAAAATAAGTTTTTTTATATCTTCAAAGTTAAATCATCCATTGACAAACAAATAAAAAGTTGTTTACTGCGAATTTTCAGTAAATATTATATTGTATTACTTTGTCTTTAAAATATATACATAAAAAAAAAACAAAAAAAAAAACTAAACCCGTAAAATAAATATTAGGTTATTCTGTTTTACTTAGACAGAGTGATTAATTGTACCTAGTTGACCAACATTGAATTATCTTAACATTTTCTCGAAAAACCCTACTGTTTCCATATCATGCGCCTTGTATTTTTTACGTTAATGCTGCACAACTGCCCGGAGACAATGAGACTATGGCATCCCAAATGCGTGGGACAGTGTGAGGCTGAAGGAATCGGGGAGAGAAGGGAAGAGGGATTTGGGGAGAAATCTGGCTGTTCAGATCTGATTAACCGATATTTAAATAAAGTATGGTGGCCTTTGAATAAATAATATAATAGTCAGAGAATCAGCAAATAGCCATTGTCTTTACGGGATGTATGTATTATTTTAGTCCAATTATTTGTTAGATTGGGTTAGGTTAGTTTAAGTTTTAGTAGATATTTTGTCGGGGATATTTTGTCACGGGATGAAAACGCGAGGAACCAATACAATAATATATATTTCGCACTCGAACGCTAAATGACTCTGTACTTGTATTAAAGATTTATTTCCCTATTTTTGTTCATAAAAAGCATCAAGTTCTTGGAATATTGATAAATAGTTCATATAAATACACTTTGTTGGTAAAAGTGTAGGAATGGGTAATTTAAGAAAAATAAAATCCATTTACAAAGTTTGCCGTCTTAATCAGACACGAAAATCCTTCCATAAACTGCTTATCCCAATGAAAAGCAAATTCCCCTAAAAACTAAAACAGAAAAATCCAAACTGGGCATTATCTACTCAAACGCCATCTCTGAAATTAATTTACCTAAATAAAGTTTTTTAAATTTCTTAAATATGTTAATCCATTCAATTTGTCAGGATATCTACCCTGAAAAATCGCTCATTTGAGCAGTTCGGGTTTCCAGAACTAATAGAACAGACGCAACTCTTTTTAATAACGCACATTATCCCTAAATACCTGGAGTTAGAGGAACTGTGTATTTTTGTAAAAAATCATGTTTTTTTTTATTTTTTTTTTTTTTATTGTTTTCAAGATACAATCCCGTTAAACCGCAATAAAGCAGTTTGTCAACAGGATGTTTGTCAACAATTTAAAACATACATACATATTATTATTACTATATAAATAACTAAACAAATTGTCACAATTAACAAACATTAATTAATATAAACAATCTCTATTTAGTAACCATTGTTTCAGCATATATCTTAATCTATTTGTAGAGTCGCAATTTTTTATATTATTTGGTAACATGTTAAATATTTTTGGCACGTTAAATTCCCGGGTTCGCCGTCCGTAGTTATTATTATATTTTGGAACAAGCATTCCTTCATTCTTTGTGAACCTCGTATTTTTTTTTTTTTTTTTATTTATTTATTTTTTTTTTATCCTTTATTCCAGATCTCGGGGAGGGTGGTGCAGTCCCACGAGTTCCATATAATACATATACAATATATCAAGTAAAATAAAAATATTGCAAGATGAGAGAAAAAAAAAATTACATGGTAAAAGAAAATAATAGATAATAATACAAAACAAAATAAGAAAATTTGAATTAAGTTAACTTTTTGTTATAAATCTATGTCATTAGGAAGTGGCTCCACCGCTTGTAGATGGGACCCTGCCAGAAGTGGAATGCTGCCATCACAAGACTGTTTTTGCTCGAGGCTAGTCGCGTTCTGAAGTTAGTGATCCGTTTCTTCATGAGTGCTCGGAATCCGGGAACTCGCCCTTCTTCAAACATCTCGGAGGCACTGCAGTACCAGGACAACCCAAAAAGCGTTCGATACGAGTTGTTGTACTGTACTTCCATTCTTTTTAGTGATGCTTTCTTGAAGTTGGTCCATAGCTCCGAGGTATATAGGCTCGTGCAGTACGTGTTAAAAAGTTGCCTTTTTGCAGCTGGGCTGCACTTGTTAAATCTTCGAGAAATCATATTTGCCCTTATGCACAGTGATCTTCTCTGTCGCTCAATATCCGAGTCATCGCCGAGGTCCGCTGTTATGATGTGTCCCAAGTATTTGACCTCGATTTTTTCTGTTATTTTTGTGTCGTTTAGACTGACGAATACAATTTATTATGCTCATGTTCCACTTTCTTCTTATAATCAGACTCAGATACATGCTGAATCAATATTTTATACCATAATAAGGCCTGCACCGGTAATATTGTTAAATTCCGATACAAAAATGAAATGTTTCGTCTCTGTGAAAAAATATTTTTTTGAACTAATAACTTAATCATAGAATTTTGTACTGATTGTAGGCGGTTTAAATTAGTTTTGCAAGAGTGTCCCCAAGTAGTTAATCCGTATCGTAAAGTTGATTCTGCGAGTGGTAAATAAGTAAATAATTTTTAAAATATTCACCGGAACGAAACATTTCAGTTTGTACAGCCTACCCACTATCGCCCTCACGCGTTTACAAATTTTGTTTATTTGTATATCCCATTTGAAATTACAATCAACAGTCACTCCCAAATAAACATATTCATTTACAAGTTCAATACTATCGCAAATTCAGGGCTGCAAAATGTTTTGATGAATACGTATAAAGTCATGAGATATTATTTTAGGCGTTTTCTGAAATAAAGCATGTGGAGGTCGTATGTGCATCAATTTAGTTTTTTTTTGTATTAATGATTAGACCTGCGTCATGTGACCATTTTATCAGAGACGTAAAGTCATGTTGCAAACATTTAATCGTAATGGATAATTGTTCATCAGATATGACAAGAGCAGTGTCGTCAGCATATACAAAGTATTTTACATATTTAAATAGTTTTTAGTTTTTTTCATAAAATAATAAAAGAATTGATACCAAAATACATATCAATAAAATTATATACAACGAGGACATTCACGAACATAACAGAAGGACGTGCAATAAAATCAGACTACCAAAAGAGGATAAAACTAAAAAATAAAATTGCTTTCTCTACAAAGAGGAATGAGTATTATAATGTGATGTGATTTTTAAAGTCTGCACCAATTAGTAGATTCAGGTATTTGTATAAATTACTAAAATAAATTGAATAAATACATTAAAAAAATAAAACCCATCCATAGTGTACTAGCGCTGTATAGTTCCAGAAGAACCTATTAAAAAATAAACTCTTTATAATGTGTCATCATATAAACTCAGCGTTTTAACACTATACCCATGTTTTCAAAGCGGGTCGTTATCATTTTCAGAGTTGTAATGGGTGATTTGGCGTTTTGAATCACCTTACACAGTTACTTGATTCGCGCCAAGTAAAACGATCAGCTGCTCACATCTTTACTTCACATTTTTGACAGTCAAGGAAGAGGTGGGTCGTGCTGCTCAGACAGGGAGGACGTACGTGCGGCTCTCAAGGGAACCAAACATTGCGGTAACTTCGTGACCGTAAACTAAAACAAATTATATTTATAGATATTTAATAATGGTTTACCGTTAACTTTATTTCAGTATATACTTGGTTGTGACGTTTAAACGGCCTGGCGCCCTAAATAAATTCTTTATCCAAATTAAAAAAACATTAACACAATGTGACATTGAAAAATTTAACTAACGAATACTTCTTCGAGATACAATTATTTTCAATAGTCTTAGTTAATACTTAACTAATAACATTTTAACTTGATTAACCTCAAATATCACTTAATATTTTTATATTATACATACATAACATACCTTTTATTAATGTGAATTTTAATTACAACATTAATATGTTCATGCTATCTTTTAATAAATTCTTCACATAACATTAACTGTTACATTTGACGCCTTATCGTGGTTTCTTTATTTTTAATTGCTATAAGTTATGAGATACACTATGTTCGAATGATAGATTCTTTGTACAGCAAAACAAACAAATAATGCTATCTGAGATACTAACCGAAAAACTGGCATATGCAGAATAAGGATAAATGTTGTTAAAAAATAGATGATTGTTCTTAATAAGAAAAAAAGGAATAGCAACGACGACCCAGAAACTAATCGCATGGACACACAACGTGCGTCACGATATTCGTGTATATGAATTAATAGTCCGCAATAATAGTGGTTTAGTATACTTTAGGGATAAACTCTAGGATTACGTTTTTAGAAAATATATCCCGCTATTACGAACACAGAAAGTAACCACAAGCTGCGTTAACACAAGTGTGTGCCAAGACCTAGTTGCTAGACAGTCCGTACTACCTACATGACTGTGTTCATGCGGAAAATCTGCATGATTGTTAGTTGGTTAGTTGACCGCAAGTGTGGAAAGGCGAAGCTATCAGTGAGATGACTATTTTTATCTAATCTTTACCTACTACAGATCGGTTTATATTATGGAAATTAAAAAAAAATGCGTTTGGATAAATTGAAGCTTTTCCTTTCGTTTGGATTTAATAATTAATTTAAATTTATTGTTATTATAATTTTGAATATACCTATAATTTTGTGGTTATCCGTTATAAATAAATCAAACAACGTTACTTTGTTTGAGCCACCTTTTTTTTATATGCGCCAACCGATTTGAGAATAATCGTTCCTTTCTCAGGACAAAATATACCAACTTGCATTACGTAACAATGGGTGAACACAATTTAATGTTTTTTTATATGCGCTGATCGATTTCACAACAACACTTCAAGACTCAGTACTGTGTTATGATCAAATATTGTTTTGTAATCATCACCTCATTTGGACAAAGTTCTAACTGACTTTTTTTTTAAAACGATCACAGTGCAAAACCATTTATTTTGCTTATTTCTATAACCAAAATAATTTTCAGAGCCGTCTGTACTATATTTCCGTAGATATTTATTTGAAGAAATCATACATTTATTACAGGGTTCTAACATCACTTTGAACCTTTTGCAATTACCATTTTGTTTTTATCTGGCAGACTATCGTGCTTATTAGGCGCAGTATAGTTCGTCACTTTAGTTGGATATGGTTCTAACTTAGTCTCAGCACTTTCTGAGGTATCAGAGTTTGCAAAAACGAATTTTCATAATCTTTTAATTTTTGATTCTGAGGATTAATCATGTATAAAGTATTCGAGTTCAACATATTTAAAAGAAAATTATTTATTTAGAACGTGTCGCTAACGTGAAATTGCATTAGGGAAATATAGTTATAACCTTATGCAATGAATTATTATGCCCTTGCTGGTTGGATGTTCTAAAATATCCTTTAGCCGAGTAACGAACAACCATAAAAATACTATTCAAATCCGATTTTATACAATGGTATCATCGGCCACCGCTCTCTGGCCGAGTGCATGATAATGCAAATTTATTCCGGTTTTAGCGTTCGTTCCCTCCGCCTGCTTTTCCTCTAAGCGAGATAATTATTAAATCTGTGCCAAATTATTGTAACACAAAAGTTCAATGTAAATATATTTGACTGGAAATATATAGATGTGGCAAGACTTGTAAACTGTCAAACCCTTTGGATAAAATTTCTAAACATAACCCATATTGCCAAAATCCTATAAAAAAAATTTATTTACATCTTTTACTCCAAATAATGTCATGAATCACTGGTTAAAATAAACTAAGTACCTACATCACTTATCAATTTATCAACTTGTGTATTAAAGAAGTCATCGCCTTCATAGATTTAATTTGAATGTAATTCACGGCGTCGCATCGTAGACATTACTATAATTCACGTCGAACCAATATTCCAGTTCGTTTCTCCATACCTGCGCCACTTATCAAGAAAAAAATCACTTAAATATATTACTGGCCTTTTTCAGCGTATAAATCATGAATTCTCATGATAAATTTGCCATAAAGGCCGTTTCCTCCAATAATCGTGCATCTGTTAGCCACCCTGTATCTGGTTTCCGTCTTCCTACCCGCCCCCACCCCGCACTTGCCTTTTATCATACTAATGTAATTGAGACAGCATTCTGGATATTTTATTCGGGGCACAGGTGAACAGAAGTGGTAGAAGGGGATGGGCACAGAAGGCGCTAGATATAAAGGAACGGAGAAGATTAATGGAATATCTGAATTAATGTTATTTTTTTTATAATATTATATAATTTTGCGCCGAAAGAACCACATTTCGTTTAGTATCAGGGTTTGTCGAGTAGAAAAAAGTTATACATTTAATTTATCGTTTGAATGCTAGTTGACGACCAATTTATTGGTTGAGTGGTTACGATACTTGGCTACGTTTCGAAGGTGGTGGGTTTAAATTTTGACGTGCGCAAGAAAATTTTATATGATTAATTTACGTTATTTCGTAATTAATTTGTTTAGAATAATTAATGGTGTGTTTGCGGCAGGTTACAGAGAGGTTACCCATTAGCCGGGGTGCCCGGGTTCATGGGGTAAGGTTTAAATAAAATGGGGTAAGGTTTATAAAAAAGAGTCACGTACTTATAATTTTTTTATTTTTTATTTATTATCTTATACATGGCACAACATGTGCAATTAACATGATAAAATGAACATATTTTAAATAGCACAACAGTGCGGTACTGCGTCTTATCACAATTATTCAATAGTCACCTAATATATATTTAAATATTTACATACCTTTATAAGTATACAAAGTTATATTTTATCCAACAGTTTGTTGACAATTACGTCACCAAACAGTGACACTAAACAAATTATATTTATTTGGACTTTTATAAAAAAATGTTAAATATTAAAAATAATGGTTGTAACACAATTGCTGGTAAAATGTTATTTATTGAAGGTAAGTTCACAGATCACATACAGTAAAAATAGTCACAATGTATCAAATCACAATAATAATTAACTGAGCAAGGGATCGGAGGGAACCTTGTTGATTAGTCTTTGGGAACAACAAAAACTGACTCGTGCCGTTATGGTAACGGGCGGCGGCGACTGTGTTCTGCTTAGAGGGTCGTACCATAGGACGAAGCGAAACTAAGGCAACATCGGGGTCAGGTTGGTGCTTTGCTTATGGAAGTAGAATACGCCTTGGAGGGTCGTGCCAAAGGACGAGGCGCAACAAAGAGAGTGTACTAGCCAAGAGCGAGCTGCAGACGAACTGGTTGAATTATACTATATATTGGTTCTAAGCAAGTTACAGGAAGAAATTAACCCCTTTGTCTTGCAAACTGTAGTAATGTCACCTGATAGATTTTTTTTTTAACCGGTGTTCGGGCTGCCTTGGGCAAGATGAAGGGCATTCATATATTTTTATTGCTTGTTTTAAATCTGCGAGTGGTACACATTTTGCATAGATATATGCACACATACAGACATTTTTACATACACCCATGCATGTATGTATTCATATACAACAAATAGGTAGGTATACCATAATAAATATATACAAGTATTTAATTTTGTATATAAGAATATAAAGGTAAATTTTGTTATAGCCCGCGCATCAAGGTGGATGAAGGATGGATATGGGCAGGCGGTGGAGGGGATTGTCATCGGGACTTGAATGCCCGAGACATGAAATGCTTGGGTTCGGATTTTAAGAAAGTTTTGGGAAAAATGTTTTGGCCAGGTCTATTATGTGTTTTTTAAGTGGAGGGATTTTGTGCCTGAATTAATAATGCTATTTCAGACGAACCAAAGGCTTTTGGTGAATCTTCTAAGCAAGACATTTTGGAAGGTTTCTAGACTCTTAGTATTACTTGTGGCCCAAATTGGAGCGGCGTAGGTCATGATGGGTCTTTATTTTGATTTGTAAATGAGAAGTTTGTTCTGAGGCGATGTTTGACTGTTATAATGTAAAAGCGGGTAAAGTGATGAAGCAGCGTTTTTGGTTTTTTTAATTGTATGTTTGATGTGTGCGTGCCATGTGAGTTTTTTGTCGAGTGTGACTCCAAGATATTTAACGTTGTTTTGCCGGGGTATTGCTTGGCCGTACATATAAACTTGACCCTTAGGAGTGCTGCGAGCCTTTCTTCGTGAGAAGAAAATAGCAGCGCTCTTGGAAGGGTTCACATCTATACGCCATTTGTTATAAAAGTATTGGAGTATGTTTATGTTATGTTGTAAGCGAAGTGTGATCATCCTGGGAGAACTGTATCGAACCATAATGGCGGTGTCGTCAGCGTACAAGGCTTTATATGAATGTTGGTTCTCCGTGAGTGGAATATCGTGTATGTAGATATTGAAGAGGGTAGGGGAAAGCAGGGATCCTTGCGGGACGCCTGCTGTCATGAATCTGGGCGTTGAGAGTGCACCTCGAATATTTACTTGAAAAATCCGGTGCTGAAGAAATGATTTTAAGATACTGAGGAGTTGGGGGTCGATGTCCGTATTGTGCAATTTGAGGAGCAGGCCGTTTGACCATACTTTGTCGAAGGCTTTGGCTATGTCCAGGAAAATGGCGCCAGTGGACCGTTGGGAGTTGAAGCCGCCGAGGATTAGTTCGGAAACTCTGAACAGTTGATGAAGGGTTGAGTGTTGAGATCTGAAGCCATGTTGTTCATCAGGAAGGGTTTTCACCTCGTGAATGTGCTTTAAGAGCCGGGTGAGGAGAATTTGTTCGAATATTTTACCAACATTTGAGAGAAGGCTGATTGGACGATGATTCTCACAGAATTTTGGGTCCTTCCCAGGTTTTGGGATGAGAATGACGTGCGCGTATTTCCAACTTTTGGGGAAATAACGCAGTCTGAGAGCGGAATTTATGAGGCTCACAATGGCGAGAATGCTTTTAGGAGGGAGGGCTTTAAGGGCAAAGTTTGTAATCCCATCTGGACCGCAAGCTTTTTTGTTGCTGCGGTGTTTAATGGACCTTCGAACTTCTTATGGGGTGGTGAAATGTACATTTGTTCCGGGAAGGGAGTCGAAAATTATGTCTATTTGGTGGTTGACATTTGCTATATGGATTGGGTTGGCGTGCTTGGAGCTGGGGCTAAATTGAAATTCAAGATTATCGGCAAACGCCTCCGATTTATCTTGATCGTCAAATATGAGGCCATTTTCGGTATGAATGGGCTGGCTTGGGGATGGGGTAGTTTGGAGAGATTTGCATAACGTCCATAGGGAGCCGTCCTGTAGATTTATATCTTGAATTTTTTTGTTCCAGGTGGAATGTGAAAGCTCGGAAAGTTTTTTTCTAATAAGTTCTTGAATTCTATTGATTGTTTTTTTAACCGAGGGATTTAAGTTTCTATGCCAGTGTCGGCGAAGATTGTTTTTTGTAGAGATCAAATCCTGGATGTCGGTTGGGAGGTCTCTTTTGAGATTAAGGGGGGAATGTTCAGGAAGAGTTTTAGAGGCATCGGTGATGGAAGATATAATTATCTCGGCAAAGTTGTCAACTGCCTTGTCTAATTCAGGGCCGTCGGAAATATTTTGAGGGATGATTGTTTTTTCCCCAACTCTGTGAGTGAAATACGTCCAATCAGTTTTTATAGATTTGCGGGGTGCCATTGGAGTGGAAAGTTGATTAAGAGTAAACAAAACAGGATTATGATCTGAACTTAGGTCATTTATGGTTTCGATATCGTAGACCCAGGGTAATTTGTGGAGAAGTGCAATATCCAGAACATCGGGTCTAGCCCCGCTGTTTGGGAAATGTGTGGGTTCAATTGGGCCCGCGATGGAGAGTTCAGGATGAGTGCTAGCGTACCTGCGTAAGATACGTCCATTTGTGTTAGTAATCCTACTATTCCAATTGGGGTGCTTTGAATTAAAGTCCCCAGCGAGGATAGTAGGAGTGTGGCTATCGAGGAGAGTATCAAGGTCATTTGGATCAAGCTTATCTTGCGGACGGTGGTAGATAGAGTTTATTCTCAATGGGCCTGAATGTTTTGTATAAATTGTGATTGAGGTTGACTCGATTGACGACAATGCAGTGCCACCGCCTCAAGTGTGTTGTCGGTCATTTCTATATAATGTATAGTTCGAAATTTTTGGCGTTTGTGATGGGTTGAGGTGAGTTTCATTGATGAGTAAAACGTCGAGAGCGGGTGTATTTGCAAAAATACGTAATTCATGTAAATTTTTTAAGAGACCATTAGCATTCCAAAATGCCATGCAAAGCGCGGAGGGCATGGTAGTAGAGCTAGCCATTTACACTGAAAAGAGTGAAAAAATCTGAGGGGCAGCGGAGAAAATAATCGATATGTAGTCTGCCGGTGAGGTGGCAGACTGAAATTTGGGGATGAGGTCGGAAAGGAAATCGCCAACCTTGGAGAAATTGAAATTTTTGAAACATTCAAAAATATTGAAGGGGGTGGAAGGAGGTGTATGGGAGGTTGAGGTTGTGGGAGTTGAGGAGGGGGGTGTGGACGTTAGTGGGGTTTGGGCATTGGCCCGCGCGTATGATAAAGAGGGATTTGTAGTATGTGAGGTGTAAGTGAGATTACGTACTGTTTGCAAGATGGGTTGTGGAGATGGTCGTTTCGGACATTCCTTGTAATTTGCCGATGGGCTCCAGAACAGTTTGCGCAGGTGGCGGGTCCATCTTCTCTCTGCTTGGTCACCCGCAAACTTCACGCAGCGGGCGGGCAGGTGGCACATCATTGATGAGTGTCCAAAATCTGGCAACGGTGACACTGAGAGGGGGCTGTCTTCTTATTTAGATACTCCACTCTTATCATTAGGTAAAAGAGGGAAGTGAGGGAGAAGATTTTTTGTCCCGCCTCACCATGATCCAGTTGTACGAGGACCAGTGGAATATTTTTACTGTCTGGCCCGGATCTAATTCGAGTTACTGAATTAACAGGGAAGTTGAGATCTAATAGTTCCAGGCGGACCTCTTCTTCGCTAATTGTTTCGCGTATTCCTCGCAGAACCGCCTTTATAGATTTATCTTCTGCGAGTTGGAATGTGTGGAAGGGAGTTGTGTCCTCTTGCAGATTTTTTGTTGCCAGCTGGAAGCTGACGGAGTCACCGGTATTGAGGACCACACCTGTTGGGATGGCCTTTGCGTTAATTATAGTAACCCCAGCGTTCAAGAGGCGCTTTTCCAGGAGGCTCTAATTTTTTTCCGATTTTGTAAAAATTGGAGGGATCTTAGCAGGTCTAGTTCTTGTGATATCAGTGATGTCATTTGCAGTGGAGTCAGACACGGTATTTGTAACTGGCAGTAGTGCGATTTCATCGTCTGTAGCGAGGGCGGAGAAACGGTTTGAAGTTTTTATTACTTCGGTGGAAGGAGGAGGAGAAGCGCACGCTCTTTGTTTTTTGTGAGCTGGAGTCACCCATAGTGGGGGGAATGAGTTAACGGAAGAGGATAGAGCGGTTGATGTTGAGCTGGAGGTGGTTGTCGAAGTGGTGGAAGCTGTTGAAAAAGTAGCAGAGGTCAAGCTGGAAGTAGAGAAGGAGGTCAAAGATGTAGTGAGGGTGGGAGTTGTTGTAGGTTTTGAGGAGTAGTTGGAGACATCTTCTTCACTTCCGAAATGCTTTAAATATATAGCAGTTGAGCGTCTGAACCTCGTTACTTTTGATTTTTTTGCCAAAAATTCTTATAGTTGTGCTTCTGTCGCACCCACAGCGGCAGGTTGTTGGCGGAGTGTAGACATCGAATCCAGGATCTTGTGCGTAGGTCAATAGTGAGGAAGGTAAACTGTGGAAGGTCAATGTGTAAGTGGGGTCTGCAGGCTTAGATTTGGTTAAAAATGAAAAACACAACACTGCTTTGAAAGCTGACAGCTCAATATTTTGTAACCATGAAAATTTTTTTTTGTTTGGAAACTTATTGAACGAAATAACTATGAGAATGGAAGGAAACAAAATAACCAGATGACGCGAACATTGATTAGAAAATAAAGTGTTCGGAACGCGATGCACTATTCGGAGCTCGATTTTTGAACTGTTGCTTCCTTGAGTAACAAAAGCGGACTCTGGTTGAATTAGGGCGCGAAGCTCTTTATATAGGCCATTCCTCATGGCGGGGCGTGGTTTATGGGGCGACTCGAGGGTAGGAAATGCGCAGAAGGCGTCTGCGCAGCCTGGTTCGCCTAGGTTTGGGTGAGCAGGATGGCGCGGTACGGGGGAAAGAGATGGTGTAGTGGCAAGCGTAAAAACGGTGCGCTACATGGTTTATTTACTTTTATTTATTTATTTATTACTAACTAACTAACTAACTAACCATCACGCCGTTTCCCCTCAGGGGTCGGCAGAGAGAACGGACCGCCAAACAACTCGGTCTTGGCACACACTCTTTGCCTCACTCACATTCTTAATTCGTCTCATACATTCTCTTCTATTATTCTGACATTTGACATTTATTTATTAATATCTATATATAGTAAGTATTTATGTGTTGTAGTAGAAAGTTTTAATTTATTTTTGTTTATTTTTTATAATTTTTTTAAATGGTTATTGTACATTGATTATTTAGAAAAAAAATATATATATAAAAAAATAAATAAAATATATAAACATACACACACAGTTTTAAATACCTTTTATTCAAATGCTACAATTTTGCTTAATTAGACTTTCTGAGTGTTATTCATATTCTGTTCGAGACTTAATAAAGATATATAAGGTGAAGAAAAAAAAACATTCTCGCTACACAGATATTAAAAACCTCTCTCGGATACGGTAGTGAAAAGGTTAATGCTGTAATTTCAACTTCCTTTAATACATTTCGATATCATAGTTAGTACTACTAAGTTTTGCTATATCCCAACAGATGGCAATTAAGTATGATATCAGAAGACTACCATCAATCGTCGTTCGTATCTGAGATTGGAACAGTTACGATGATTACCGAAGGCATCGGAGAGTTGGGCAAGCACCTTAAGACTGCCAGCGGTGAGCGGCAGAAAACTCTTAGAGCCTAGTCTAGTAAGAGTCCAGTTTAATATTAATTGTAATATTTACGATAACTCAATAAATCTACTGGTAATCACACGAATCTACAACTTATTTAGAAGACACCGAACACATCTAAAATTATATTAATCATATGAAATTAACAGATTCATTGGTAAGTTTATATGTCTTCTGATAATTACAACGCCCGTGTTTTTATAAATCTCTCTATTACAACACGAATAGCCGTACACAGACTGTACCGATAAATTGATAGGGGTGTTTGAACCTCTTGAACCTAGATTTCTAAACCAAAACAGGTAGTTCTGTGTTGGCTTGGGATGGGTGTGGGGAGAGGAGTAAGGGGATGGTGGGTGCTCGGTCTGGGGGAGGTGCGGGAGGTGAACGGATGGGCAGACCCAGATGAGGAATTGGGACGCCATTTGCCTAATGGTGGCCATTAATACTATCACTTGACTACCTGGCTGTGAGAAAGTTTAAAGTTGTGTATATAAGCTCCGTAGAGACGATTTCCATTGAGGTGGCATTTTTTCAATACATTAGTAGGAGAAGATTTAAATAAAATTAATTGAGTTTTTTTGTTTGTTTTTGTCTTTGACTAGAATTGACTACCCGGCGTTGATAGAGTTTTGGAAACTATTTTCTTGTTGAAAAAATAAATAAACAAAGTAACAATATTGCCATTGGTCGTATTTTGGTACGTTGATAGATATTTTAATGACGGTCTGCGTGGTCGAGGAGTAAGGCTCTCGACTAGCAATACGAAGGTCGCAGGTTCAAATACCGGGATGCGCAAATAAATCGCGGAAGATATTTTTACTATCGCCCACCCCGATATTTTTACGTAAGACCACCATTCAGAATTAAAACGTTGCTTGAAATGGCTTTAGCTGTGTTAAGTGACCAAATCTGAATAGTCAGGTACTTCTCCATATTCCTCTTCCCTATTTCCTTCTCTCTCAACCACGTTCAGCCTCATAACATATCCAATATATGGATGTCATGGTCTCACCAGCTCCAGACGACAGCAGTTGTATTGCAGACTCTTCTGTGGTAATCACATGAAAAAGTTAAAGAGTACATTTTCCTCTCTAAACAATCAGATTTTAATGGCGTTATATTTGTGTTTATTTTTGTAAAAATATTTATATTTTTCTATATTATGTTATTTTTTATTGTTATATTACGGATAAATAATAATGAATATTATTAATTTAATCATTGTGAATAAATAAATATCAAAGGGCTACAAATATAAGAGGTTTTCCTGACTGATAAATCACTGGAACTTTCACAGTAGACAAAGTAGAGACAGAGTAGTAGTGGATCGCTACGTTTGGTGACTTAGCAGGGGTGATCGGGTTCATAAGGCGGTGAATGCATTTGCCTATCTATTGCATCGGGAGAGAGAGGGAGACCTAACCTGGTCCTCTCCAGCCGGACTCTCTCTACACATCGGCTTGCGGTGGGAGGGATGGATTCATACATTCGTACCTTTTTCCTTCTCAGAACTTCCCCTACTTCACCTCCCTAAAAAGTCCCCCACCCGGCATCCCCAAAGATGAAGTATACCCTAGGGGGATTTTTTCCCAGAAGAAGCTTTCTCTGTGAAGCTAAAGTAAATGTCCTTGACAAGTTTAGCTGGTCTGAGTGTTGTTCCGGGCTGCAGTCTGCAGGGTAGATATTGCTCTACTTCCGATAATAGTGCAAACGAATGAAAAAAAGTAAATATCTTGGGAATCGCGACCAAATCGGTGCATTTTTGTGGGAGATGTACGAAACGTTTTTGTTCCATTAGAAAACATTGAATATATTTTGAACGCAATCTACACTACTTGTTCCGTGTTTTTGAGACACGTGTGAAATTTGACGTGAATATTTGTCAAAATAAACGTTGAGGAGAAAAACACAGGTTAGTCGTGTAATAAATCACCATCAAAGTCAAAACTAATTAAAGGTTAACTTTACCTGCCAAACATAAACGTCAATCATGCTGAGAAGGCACGTGGAATCTATATTTAAGGAATGAACTTGTTAAGAGAATCGATTTAAGGGTAAATCGAAAGGTCGAGAAAAATTGAATTAAAAATCAAGGTCATCTTTTCCAACGAATTCCAATTTCAATAAAAAACCTTTTCAACATTTTAATGGTCACATGACACATTCAAAACACGCTTTTTAGTTTTGGCACTATTTTAATTAAAATAAATATTTCAAACTACACATGTGAACCTATATTACAAAACAATGAAACTGAAAAATGATTTGTTTGAAAAGAAAAAGATTTTTTAATGTTTTTTGTGGATCTACTTTTCGTATATACTTCATATCGTCATTGATTTGCAATAGGACATGTGTATTGTGTATGTCAACAAAATGCATTTTGTTTTTTTTTTTATGGTAACTTTTGTGTATTTCTGGTCTTTTATAATAAAATGTTTTTTTAACAAAAACCTTAAGTCATTGATTTTTCTTCTGTTTTCTAGGGAATGCATCATAAGCGTAATTAGTAAGGATATATTCTTTACGTGTTGAATAGATATGTGTGGATTTTAAGTTAATGTGCCTAGCATGGTGGTTGAAAAATCCGCAATTCATGTAACCAACAATTTAATGAATAAAGAAAACTTAAAAAAATAAAGCGAAAAAATATGTGAGGCATATTTTTACGCTTTATTTTTTATGTGAATTTTATAATATGGGAACCACATTATAGAATTGTGTTCTAACCGTCTGCGAATAATAAGATAAAACGTTTATAATTTACGCACTATGTTCTCAGAATTTTTATGTTTTTCACGATTGAACGTGAGTAACATTTTACGTAGCGGAGAATTTACTAAGAATTCACATATTTCGCGGTCTTACTATACTTGTCAACTTTTTCACATCATTATTTCTGCCTCGCAACGTACCAAATCAGAAGACGACCAATATGTAACTGGCTTTGAACCGTTGTGTAATATTTATATAAAAAACGTTCCTACTTAAATATACACTAAAAATCGCTGAAAGTACTTAAACTAGAACAGAATAGAATATGTATCACGGAAGTAAATGGAAAAATAAGTCTGGGGCACCCGAGGAAGACATGACACGACCGAGTGATCCAAATACTTAAGTCGGGCCATATATAGAATCAGAGTAGCAGAAGTGCATATACGAGACGATGTGTTACTGTGAATGACGCAAGGAATGTGTCCATAATTTGTAACTGTGTAGGTGCGTTCCTGCCGTGAAATCTCTGTTGTAATCTCCACTTCTGTTACATTGGTCGTTAATTAGAAAGAGGGAGAAGTAGCAACAGAGCTATCAACATACTGTACTTAACTCTGCAACCAAATTTAAAACATTATTCACTTCCTACCAAATGATTTGTTCATCACTTTGAAAGCATTATATCACATCCTCTCCTCGTCTATTTAGGGTAGAATCTGCACATATTTCATGGGCTGATTTTATAGCCCAAAGCATTCGCAATTGGACCATTACAGTCATCCCAGAAACCGAAGAGCCTTAGACATGGAAATTTATTCCGCCAATATTTTTTGGCAATAATTTGGATCTTTTTCGTTAGATATTGAATTTACGATTTTTATGAATAACGATTGCACTTCGTAAGATAAAGGGAACCATTGTCATATATTTCATACAAAACGTGATATTCGCGTAGATCTATGGTATTCATTGTCCGAGTATGGGTACCGCTGCTTCACCATTTATTGGTTAACGAATACCTCTGCCATTGGTCACCCCAAATGGTTCGCCACATCTGGTGACTTAGCAGGGGTGTCTGGGAACTTGGTTCCAGATCTTGGCGACGTACGTATCTGTCAACCAACTGCGTGGCAGGCCAGATCGGGGCCACACTGGTCAAGAGACACCCTTTGACCTTTTCAGCAGGACTCTCCCAGAACATCGCCATGCACCGCAGTTGGTGAATATTATTCGTTTTCTCCGTCTTTTTGTTACGAGCTTTGCTCCTAAAAAAGGTGTAAACGTAAAGAATAATGTATATTTTGAAATAAAAAACTTTATAGAATCTACATAACCATTTTATATTTAAAAAAAAAAAAAAAAGATTTATACGCCCGTCACTCCCAAAAACACTGACCCCCAGATTCCTAGCCACCCCTCATACTCTTTTTGTTCCCAGTATGGAGCTAATGTGTTAAAAAAAATACAAAATGTTTTTTAATCACTTAAGTCTCTAGATTACTGACCATTGGAGTCATGAAATTTGCATAAGTTATGATTTAAGTTACCGCCACTGTTTTGAGAGGGAATAACCAGACAAAAACGGAAATATGCCGTTTTTAAATAAAATTTTAGCCGTGTTGACTCTTTTCCATAAAAAAGTATTAATTTACTTCGAAAGATTGTTATTTTATTTGGTAAAGTTATGAGAAAGTATGTATTTTTAGCATAATAAGGTTACACCGTAGGTTGTTGGCAGATTTGTTACATTTTTTAATAAAATTTTGTATTATGCAACACATATGTTCGATTCCTCTGCTGGCTAAGTCCTCCATCACAACACAACCAACATTTTCGGCTTTCTATAATAATAATAATAATAATAATAATAACTTTATTTCACATAAAATTGAACAATAAAACATATGTGGAAACTTTGACTAGCCAACTAGGAATGGATCCTGTTTTAGGCCAGTCAAATTGACAAATTTAAATTCATATTACATTGTTTACTAACATAACATGTTATTTATAGCAGGAAAAGGTGTTAATTATGTATTCCTAACAGTATATAATTTTGTACTCATAAGAAAAAGAAGACAAATAATGATATCTTAAAATCAAATTCAGATATTTTCCCCTAGAGCGCTTAAAAACAAAAACAAAAACAAATAAAAGATAAAAGATAAAAGATAAAAGATAAAAGATAAAAGATAAAAGATAAAAGATAAAAGATAAAAGATAAAAGATAAAAGATAAAAGTTAAAAGATAAAAGATAAAAGATAAAAGATAAAAGATAAAAGATAAAAGATAAAAGATAAAAGATAAAAGATAAAAGATAAAAGATAAAAGATAAAAGATAAAAGATAAAAGATAAAAGATAAAAGATAAAAGATAAAAGATAAAAGATAAAAGATAAAAGATAAAAGATAAAAGATAAAAGATAAAAGATAAAAGATAAAAGATAAAAGATAAAATATAAAAGATAAAAGATAAAAGATAAAAGATAAAAGATAAAAGATAAAACCGGTAAAGTAAACAAAATCGGTAAAGTAAATAAAACCGGTAAAGTAAATAAAGCAAATACAAGCCAGATGGTAATAATAAGAAGCCTATCTCTTGGTCAACATATCTTCGCTTTTGACCCTCCCTAAATCAAGGAGCCAGTCGTTGATTAATTTGCGCAAAACATTGGTACTTTTCGTTTTCCAAGCATTAGGAATGATATTAAATAATTTAGGTCCTAAGTACGAAAATTGACGTTGTCCAAGGGACGTCGTGGTTTTTATTGGGACTATTGGATTGTTCCTTGAATGTCGGGTGTCGTGAAGGTGGTCAATGGAAGGGTAGTGCTGGCGTCGTTTTTGAGCATGTAATACAATCTTTCTAATATATAATTGTCTAACATCGAGAACTTTAAATTCCGTGAATAATGCATCACTGGGGTACCTGAATGGTTTTTTAAGGATGACTCTTAGTAAAGATTTCTGTGCTTTAGCCAGGGAGTCCAATATTGTTTTGGCACATCCACCCCATCCTAGGGATGCATATTCAAGTAAAGAATTACACATGGCATAGTATATTGATTTCATGTCTTTTACAGAGAGAATATTTCTGATGGTAATAAAAAGGTGAGTAAGTTTTCTGACTTTTGAGGAAGTTGAGTTAATGTGTTCTTCCCATCTCAGATATTTATCTATGATGATTCCTAAATATTTTAAACTATCAACGCATTCTAGTTTATTGCAAGTACAAGTGTTCGGTTCATTGCAAATGTGAATAGTAATATTAATAATTACCTTGGGTTGTCCCGCTTGTGTTGCACTAAAACGTATAAATTTGGTCTTATCCGTGTTAAGAGTAAGGAGATTATTGTCTAGCCATTGTTTGACGTTGTTTATTCCAATTTCGGCTTTTCTATGCGCTTCGTACCAGTTTTTGCCCTCAAATATTAAGACCGTATCGTCAGCAAAAGTGATGATATGATCGGCAAGGTTACTGTTGCAAAGTTCATTGATATAGATATTAAACAATATCGGTCCTAAAGTACTTCCTTGTGGTACACCAAATTCGATATTTGCTGTATCGCTTAGAGTATCATTAATATTAACTCTTTGGCTCCGATTTTCTAAATAGCTTCGTAACCATTTAAGTAACTGCCCCTGTATACCGATTAGCTGTAATTTTTTCAAAAGGATTTTGTGCGAGATGGTATTGAAAGCTTTAGCCAGATCCAGAAAGAGCGCGATGCTTTTGATTCCTCGATCGATGTTATTAGAAACAACTTTAGTCAGATTGCCAATGGCATTTTCTGTACCTAAACCCGGTCGGAAGCCATATTGTCTCTCAGAAAGAATGTTATTATCTTCAAGGTAAAAGCTGAGACGGTTTTTAACAATTTTCTCGATAATTTTTGACACCGAATTGACCAAAGATATCGGCCTGTAATTTTGAATCGCAGATTTATCTCCATTTTTGTGCAGTAATACAACAATTGAATGTTTTAGATGGTTAGGGAATATTCCTGATTTGAGACTTAGATTGGAAATGAACGCTATCGGAGATGCTATGAATGATTTGATTACTTTAAGCAGATTTGTCGAGATTTTGTCTGGTCCACAAGCGTTAGATGGCTTTAGGTCGTCAATTATTTTCAGGACTTCGTTCGTCGATGTTTGTATATTGTCTATTTTATGGACGAGGTTAGAGGTGACCAAGTTGGCAAGATCGTTTTCAGTTTTATTACATTTGTCGAGAATTTTTTTGGCAAGTGTGGATCCCACCGATGTGAAATAGTTATTAGCGAAATTCGCCATATTTTTAGAAATAGAAGAGTTTATGTTACCGATATCTAATGATTTGATTTCGGAAGACCTGTTGATTTTTGTTCTACTAATATTACGAAACGCTTCCCACATACGTTTTGGAGAATAAGAATTTTCGTAAATGAACGATTTATAATAATTTTCCTTCGTATATTTAATAATCTTTTTGCATAAGTTTCTATATTTCTTGTAGTGAATTTGTACTAAAATATCATCTGGAAACTTTTGCGCCCTTTTGTGGAGTTGGTTTCTTTTGTGAATCGATTTGACAAGGCCGGGAGAGATCCAGGGCGTAAGTTTAAACTGGCTGTTCGATATGCGTTTGTTACTACTGTGTTTAGAAATATACATATGTAAAATACAAATGAATTCCTTCATCGCAATGTCAGTATCAGTTTGATTAAATACTTTTTGCCAGTTTTCTAAATGCAAGTCCTCAATTAAATTATTAAAGTTTAATCGAGGGACATACTTTATTTTGGCAGGTGGGGGCGGTTTATCTTTAAAGCACAGTGCTGTCGCATAGTGGTCGGAAATTGATGAGTGGATAACGAATGAGTCAGTGAAGTTAATATTTTTTACGTTGATGTGATCCAAACAGGATTTTTTCGTGCCCTGTTCACGAGTAGGTGTGTTGATTGTCGCTATGAATCCATTTTCTGTGAGCAGGCATAAGTAGTCGTTGAGTTGGTGGTGAAATGGTGGTGAAATTCTGTGGTGGTAGTAGGAGATTTTCAAACATTGTTGGGTTATTCGTAACCCGGAAATTTTTGTCTTTCTTTTTCAACCAAAAAAAATAGAAATCATATAATGTAATGCAGTAAAATAAATCAATAAACTATCTGGAAAGCTATGTTCCAGAATCTAATTTTTAGTTTAATGTATAGTAAATAGGTATTTAATATGGAAATAATACGATAGATGGCGGTAAGCATTTAGCTTGCGCCATAGCTCGCCAGATGGCATTAGTGTACAAGAAGTGGTACTAGAGATAGATTTTACCAGCTCCCGAGGTGGGAGCGCAGAGATATACCTACCCCCGAATAGTAAACAGTCGTATCTATCCAGCTAGGTTATTAGAAAAGTAATAAACACCATTATATTAAAGAACCTTGTAATAATTAATATCTGCCGTAGGAAAGGGCAGATATAACAACTGGCGCAGCCGTTAAAGTATAATTGTGTGGAAAGTTACGCGTGCGAATAATAATTTGTGCTGGGCACGGAGGACTAAGTCACTGCGGAAGTGACTTGCAGTTTGGCAAAGGAATCGGAAGAGATTCTGCTCGGGATTAAGGAGCATTTGTTTCCGTGGCTACAGGCTGGAAGAAGTTTTTTTTTGTTCTAGGAACAAGAAGAAGAATACCGCAAGGAGGCGATCTGGTTGTGGATCATTGGATTAATCGTGTCAAGTACTAATCATTGGATTAATCGTTTCAAGGACTAATCATTGGATTAATCAGAGGACAAGGATACAACCCAGAGGAAGGGAAGGAGAGGACCAGACCAGAAGAGTTCCTGAGTTAAGTTCTTTTGTTTCTTTGAGAGGGATTATTTGTTATTGTTGTTTTTTTTTGCCGATCCATCTGTTGGGAGTTATGGAATCGGGTAGAATACCTCCGTTTTGCCATCTCTCTGGAGACTGGGAATTGTTTCGACTTCGGATAGAGCAATTTTTCGTGATTCATGATGACAAAGCGTCTGGTGAGAAAAAACGGGCTTTTTTATTGAATCTCCTAGAATCAGAAACGTTAACCTTACTAATTAATCTGTGTTTTCCAAGTAAAGTAACGGACTTATCCTTTGATAAACTTTTAGCGCTTCTCGAGAAACATTGTAACAAAAATCGTTTAGTTTTTAAAGAACGGGAGAATTTTTTTTTAGCGAGACAACAAGAAGGCGAGACGGTAAGAGATTTCGCGGTAAGACTTCGTTCTTTAGCAACGTATTGTCAATTTGAAACGAGGCTTGAAAAAAATCTTATAGACATGTTTGCAATCGGGTTGTTACCGGGTCGCGCGAAAGAGAAAATTTTTGTGGAAGGCCAAAAGTTATCGTTTAATGAAATAGAAGGACTTGAAGTTAATATGTCAACTTTGGATAGTGCTAATACGGTTAAATCAGAAGTAAATCTGGTAAAAAAGCGAGTTACTAGCGATGGGTTCAGGCGAGATCAGCGTAGGGAACGATCGACGAGCCCCAATGGTAGTTTTAACAGGAAACCAGCATATAGGTTAGGATCAAATTCAGGTACGAATTTTAGATCACCCTCTGGTAATGTTAAAAAACAGTGTTTTATTTGCACAAGGAATGATCATCTATCGTTTGATTGTAAATTTCGTAATGCGAAATGTTTTAAATGTAAGGGCGTTGGGCATTTACAGAAATTTTGCAAGAATAATCCTATAAATCCCATATTTGAAAATCACAGGGATAGTAAAGTTTTAGTTGCGTCAATTAGTCCTATCACTGCTGAAATTGAAATTAATAACAAGAAGTTTACGGCAATGATTGATTCAGGTTCATCTTTATGTGTGATGCCAGAGTGTATTTTTAAAAGACATTTTAGCTCAATCATTTTGTCACAAGACAAGCGAATTCTTTCAGGTTATGGAAATAATCGTTTAAAAATCGTAGGAAAGGCGATTTTTGATGTGAAATTCAAGGGTAGGAACAAAAATATTAATATGGAAATAATACGATAGATGGCGGTAAGCATTTAGCTTGCGCCATAGCTCGCCAGATGGCATTAGTGTACAAGAAGTGGTACTAGAGATAGACTTTACCAGCTCCCGAGGTGGGAGCGCAGAGATATACCTACCCCCGAATAGTAAACAGTCGTAGCTATCCAGCTAGGTTATTAGAAAAGTAATAAACACCATTATATTAAAGAACCTTGTAATAATTAATATCTGCCGAGGAAAGGGCAGATATAACATAGTTTAAATAAAATCGTTAAAAAAATCTAATCTTCCGTTTGTTTATTTATTTACGACCTTACAAATTAACATTTAGTTTTTTTTACATTCTTATTTTGCTTAGACATTAATGAAAAATTATAAATACTTGTGATCAAAAAAATAATTACAAAAAGTACATCATTTTAATAGTTTGAGCATCACGCCTTTCAGCATTTTGGAATGTACATATAAATAAAATACATTTCGAATGAAATAAAATAGATTACTTAGTAATAATTTTAAAAAGCTGGTACGGAGAATAATTTAACTTTCTCGTTGGAACCGCGCTGTACAGTTCCAAGAGTACAATCGTAAGAACATCTTTCGACGAAATTTGAATTCTCGGCCGCTGGTTAATGGCCCTTAAATGTAAAGGTAAATTTTTTTGCATACTACCTTCCTTGATTACCTACCTTATAATCCAACGTAATAAAAAACCTCAAATCCCCGTAAATGTGTACAGTACAATACAGGATTTCACAATGTGAAATAATTATGACCTTATTGCAGAGGTTTTGGTTATGCAATAAATTTTTCCTTGGGCGGCGGTACCCATACTAGCTTCCCAAATTGAAATATATTTTTGGTTGTATAATGAAAAGATGTTAAGAGTAATATTTACTAATAATAAATATGATTTTCTTAATTGTCCTTTTTCTCATTGCATTATTTCGATCTTGTTTGTTCCCATTGTTCACAAAAGGGTCATAACTTTCAATTATTTCGATATCCCATAACAATGTCAACCCTAAAACAGAACCTTTTTTCTCCGCCGCACAGTGGTGGGCAAAACCCCAGGAGTTAACTAAACTAGTTTTTATGGTTGTTATGTTTTCAATGGCGGTCGCACAGTGGGTCGGCTGTGTAGAGTGGGAACCACAAAAAGTAGGGTCTGGACGCTTTTACCGGCCATAATCAAGACCTTGGGGCTTTAATAGTCACACTTTTACCACATTAGGACAGTTTTTACACCGGAACATAATTGATTACAGGAGTTGTGTAATTAAGATGCGTTTAAAGTCAACTATTCATTAAAATATATATGTTTTAAGTTAATTAAAATCAAATTAAATTATTAAATATAATTAAATTGATTTCCTTTAAATTATAAAAAAAATCACTGTACTTTTACTTATTAAAGATAAAAATAATTAATATATTAAAATTATATTTCATCAAATACCTAAGTATCTTGTCAGCAGAGGAAAAAAATTGAAGAATGATACAAAAAAGAATACTCGTATACATTCATTTGACAGTTCAATTAAGTACGGTTTTGTTAATTTTTCTAAAAAATTAATAACGAAATAGTATAATAAAGTGCATAGCTTGGTAAGAAAACGTTTATAGACTTTCTGAATCAACTCTATGTTGAAAATTCTAGTTGAAAAATTAATACTAATCTCTGTGCAATTATTACGGATTGGTTATGACTAACGGTTACGAATTCTGACGCCGCAGATTCAATCGCAAAAGAAAAAAATTAATCATGCTTGCGACATGTTCCAGAGTGGTAGACACTTTTAGCGTAGACCTGGTGAAAGACAACCATTCAGAATCGAAGCGGAACTTAAAATGGCTATCGCCAGGAACTTTCCCAATTTCCTATCCAATCCCCTCCCTTTCCCAACTGCCTTCAGACTCGTTGCTAGCTTTGCAGAACTTTCGTCACAAATGTAAAAGAATTAAAAATAACCTAAGAATATTTGCATTCTCCCTGCTCCCATAAAACCTGTATTGTACCTTCAATGGAAGCAATTTTCCATAATTACCTTCCATCGAAATGCCGTGCAACTAAAATGTGACCAGCTGCGTAAATGTGCAGTGGCTCCATCGAAACCAGAGTCAAATTAGGGCTTTGCTATCAAAAACTCTGCGTACCGCACAGAGCCCGCAGATACTGGTACACAACTGCAAATCCTTTACAAATCGCAAGTGCTTTCCACTGTTGAATTTGGCAGCCACATCTGGTCTGGGGCCCCAAGATACTTGAAAATAACTCTTGACTGTATAAAAAAACTGGAGGTCCATTTAATAGCTTGACTATCTTAACACACAGACTGCAATCTTTAGAACACCGATGTCAGATGGCAATGCTGTTTTTGTCCTGTCTGTATTTCAATGAAAGATAGTCCGAGGAATAATCATCATTGATCCCTTCGGCAGAGGTGCATAGTCGGGAAACACACTCTAGCCGAGCAATGAACAACCATAAAAATACTATTCAAATCCGATTTTATACAATAGTGTCACCGGCCACCGCTCTCTGGCCGAGTGCATGATAATTCAAATTCATTCCGGTTTTAGCGTTCGTTCCCTCTGCCTGCTTTTCCTCTAAGAGAGATAATGATTAAATCTGTGCTAACTATTGTAACACAAAGTATCATTGTAAATATATTTGACTCGCTTTAAATCATGAGTTATTAAACCTTCACAGCACACGCACCCAGTTTACACAAGTGGCAAGGTTTGTAAACTGTCAAACCGTCTGGATAAAATATCAAAATATAACTGTATAGCCAAAACGCCAAACGCGTGCCCAACATTTTTACACATACACATTTATCACATAATAACGGGTCGTTTCTACGATCAACCGTTCGGCTGTGGAACGATTTGCCAGATTCTGTATTTCCTCCTTCCTATGGGTATCTTCCTTCCTTTCCTCAAAAAGACCCTCCACATAGCATCGCCAAAGGTATCGTAGGCCCCGTGGAAATTTTATTTTTCTCAAGATCTCCCTAGTGGAGTTAATCATAATAAAAAAAAATTAAGATGGAAGGCTTATCTTACAGTGGATTGAATTCACAACGTCTTACTGAGAACCCAAGGCGTTGAATCACTTATAAGATAGTTAAATATTTAATTCTATTATTAATAAAAAGCATGACTTTATCCACAAAATCAAAAAGAAAACAATTGATTTAGTTTTGAAAAAGAATCGAACAGATAACCGCAAAAAATATCGAACGTGGCAAGGATTTCCCTATAATCAGTTTAGCAGGTTTCGAAGGCTCTCGGGATGGCTGCGAGGGTATGAGGTAGGGTGTAGGGGATGTTGCGGGATAGTGGGCAGGATGTGTGTTATCCCCTCTATAAGGTTTATGGGAGGGAAGCGGATATTCAATTTGTTAAGCGGGTTAAACCGAACAGGAAAGACGCTACAAGTGTTTGGACATGGGCCACCAGAGACTCTCATGGGGGTTAGGAAATAAATGCCACTCAAATTTGTTTTTATTTTTTGTATTTAATTTTATTTAGAAAACACAACAGTTGTAAGTGTATAAAAACATTGTACATTAAATAGTGAAGATTATATAAACCCATTAAGTTGAATTTATAATATTTTGTTATGGTTACAGATTAGAAATCAAGTAGTTAATAAAAGTTATAATAGTACATAGTGTTACTATAAAATTATTAAAAAACAATACAGAAAAAAACAGTTTTGATTTAAGTGTATTGAAAGATTAGTTTGATATTTAACGATTTAAGGGTACAGTGGAAAATGTCAATATCCCTTAGGGTATTTTAAGATTTCCAAATACGCCAGAGCAAAGTGTTTGTTGCGTATTCGATTAGAAATGATATATTTGAAAAAGGTATTCGATCTGGTTTTGCATTCAGGGCAACGGAATGCAATCCTTCCCAATAGAGCTGGGGAGTTAATAATGTCGTTCAAAATTTTATAAGAAACGGTAAGTCAACATTTTTTTCTCTGTTTCTGAAGAGTAGAAACAGTTCCTACTGATAATTTTCAAAACGATACAACGGGTGTTTTAAACATTTTGTTTGAATTTTTTCAATACGGTTAATCTAAGTTTGGTATTGAGGAGACCAAATGACATAGGCAATTTTGAGATGAGATTTTATAAATGCCATATATAGTAATTAAAGTGTAAAGAGTTTATTTAATGGTTTTGTGATACGTAGAATGAAGGCCATTATGTTATATACCGATTATACTTAAAAAATACAAAATAGATATCAAAAATGTCCCCTTTTAAGACAAGCCCATGGTTTTCGCCTGTGTTATTTTCTGAATTGCAAATAGACTTGCAATAAACACGGGAATACAAAATAGACACTATAGACAGTAAGAATTTCAAATTGTTCTGAAAGGGTATTTAAAATCATGAACTATAACTGCATTAACTTCGCTTTTAAAATAATCTAAATAATCGAGTTAGTCATGCCCAGTGTCTGTCATTCCATCCAATCAATTAAGATTCAGTCCAGAATAAAAAAGTTAGTAGGTATATACATTATTTTATATATAAATTTATCGTGCGCCAGAGATTTCATCACATTTTAGAAATTTATTCGGAAGGCGGAACAGATTTCAGCGATACAAGGTAAAAATACTAGAGTTCTTCTTGTAGTCAAAAAAATCCCCGTGTAGGTAATACAAAGCATATTTATAAGAATAAGACGGTCTGTGGCTGTCATCGGACGGACACCGTGCGGGCGGCGTAGATTTGATTAGTACCTATACAAGTCCACATTTCCGACTTTAAAAATAAAATTACTGTTTACATCTGATTTCCAAAAAATGCTGCTTTATGCCCAGGCAACGCCGGGGACTTCAGCTTGTCTTAAATGAATTAAAATTCAAGATTCATCACTTTCACTAGATTCAGCTTAAACTAGACAAGGCGTGTGAATTTAAAAAATCACACCAGAACCAAAAATATTGGTTTACGAAAACATGTGTCAAAAAGAAAGTGCATTATCCAGTGAAAAAACAACATTGAGGCAGTTAGAATTATAGGACTTTATTAATAACAAGTTAATCAGTTATATATTATGAATACTTAAAAATAAACACGTTACCTATAGATTTTGAGGCAGCATATCGAGAAAAGAAACATTTTTTTTTTTTTAATTTTCCTAGCAAAACAAGTATTGACTAGACGACATCACTTTGTTATTTTGTTAGGAATTATTTTTTTTAATCAAATGTTACTTTTCTCGACACCCTGCCTCAATTCATATTTATAACTGATTTAATTGTGATAACAAAGGAATTCGATGGGTAGTTGTATAGTGAAATTACTTTTAGGCGGTTTTGTTTAAGTTTGAATTTATGTATGGGAGGGCTGATCTATAGTTATTATATCAATGAACTAAACAATAAATGTAATGCATCACAACACACCACTTAACATCCATATTTATATTTATTTATTATATTATTAATCAGATTCCTTTTCCTAATTTGCAATATATTTTCATATTCCCTAATTACATAAAAATCATCCATATACTCCTATAAGATCATAAGCTTACCCTTTATTGTGTTTTTCTATATTTTATCATGCATTATTTAAGTATTTAGCTTCTCCTTACTATTTTTTTTTCTTAGTTTTTCTTTATGTTTAATTTAGCTTCTCTTAACTATTTTTTTCTTAGTTTTTCTTTATGTTTTTCTTGTCAGCGAAAAAAAAAACAAATTTTATCAGCGAAAACATGTTTTTAGGCTTACTGTTTTATTTTAGCACTCTTATTTTTATGTATCTTTGTAAAGCTGTTTGTTTTCCAAATAAAGATTATTATTATTATTATTTTTTTTTTTTTAAACAGATAAATTGGAACCGAAAAAAAATGGTTGGTTCTTTTCAGAGAAACCAGATAAAACATTGAATTGCACTGATTAACAATGACGATCATTATCAGCGCCAATTACCGCACAGCTGCATTTGTTCGACAATACGCCATATTGAATACTGATAGTTTTAGATAAAACTGAAAGAAAATCACGATAGAACAAGAGGCAACTAAGAATTAACCAAACCCTTTTACGGTAAATCGCCTCAGGAACTCTACAGTGGCATTTGTATTATACGAAACAAACTAACCGACGAGCCATTCATTCCGAACTAGAAGGCTTTTATTCTTGTTGGAGGAAATAGATGCCTTTGTGAATGCGGAAGCTATCGCTTGGTTAATTTAAAATTCAGTTCTTATAATTTGTTTTACTAGAGAAGACAACTAATTTGTCTAAAAACTCTTTCGTTCGCGAACAAAAAAATTGTTTATACAGGATATTTTATGGGAATAAGAAAATAGTTAAATTATCATAAATTTGGTTCCGAAATTTATCAAAAAATACTGTAAAGTAATCCTCAACTATATTGTACCTTCTTAAAATGTTGTATAATCTAAAAAAGAAAATAAAAAATTATACAATTTTGAAAAAAACACATTTCAAAAAGAAAAGTGGAACGTGCTCGTAAAAGACTTGGATTTGAACCACGAAACGATAGATTTGTAATTTTACAGATGTATAGAAATATACGGCCAAAGAACTTTAGAATATATAATTTCTCCAAAATTTAGAACATGTTATGAAACTCGATAAAAAATTATCAAACAATTTTCAAAAATTATCAAACAATTCTAGAAAAAATGTTTTTCAAAAAAAAAATTATGCACTTTTTTTCTGATTTTGTTTTCATTTTTTTGTTTCTTTCTTTTACTATCTTATATCTGTGATTAATAATAATGTAATAATATGAAAAGTACTGTTCATTGGTACCTACTTATCTACTACACTATATAAAGAGGTAAGATTTGTTTGTTTGTTTGTTTGCATCGAATAGGCTCCGAAACTACTGAACCGATTTGAAAAATTCTTTCGCTGTTGAGAAGCTACACTATCCCCGAGTGACATAGGCTATATTATATTTTCAAAAAAATTAGGGATCCTTACTAAAACTTCAATAATGCAACCCAAGGTGTAAAAAAATTACCTAAAATATTCTTTACATCGCGTGCGCTGCGAAAACTATTGATGATAGAATAAAATAATGTACTACGACTTTGTAGAACACATCATTATTTACAAAAAAGGTCGCGACAGCATATGTTTAACTATAATGGTTATGCCACAATAAGTAATCTTTTATTTAAAAAATTTAATTAATATGTCGCCGCTTGTAAAGGCTCTTTATTTGTATCTTGGTGTTAATCCTTATCAAAATAAATTACTTCATATTCAAGACAGCTTCAATACCTTTATTTAACTATTTGAATTTTTCAATTCGGATATTTAATTAGAAAGATATCACGAGTTTAATAATGTTAGTATCAGAAAAAAGTTTCGGCTACGGGCCGCGCGGGAGAGGAGTCAAGAAATGAAGTGCCAGGGGGGGTTGGCGGGACGGCGGGCGGGAGAGCGGTGGCGGGGAAGGTGGAAGTGGAACGCTGGAGGGGAACGCACGGGAAAGGACATGCAAGGAGTAGCTTTTTATTTATTTGAATATGGCCTTGCGACGCATGCCGGGAAACAGCTATATATTATAAAAGAAAATCCAAAAAAACGCGCGGACCGCAAAAACTCAGAAACGAGTCCCGGTACGATCAGGTGTGGTAGATCTCTGTCCCCCCTCTCGGGAAAAAAGGTACCCGTTTTTACCTAAAGGGCGTGTTTTTGAAGATATAAGGGCTAAAAGTTTCGTCCTCTTGAAATTTTGGAAAGTTCAAGAAGGTTCTATAGAACTCTATAAAGTTCTGGAAGTGGTGGCGGTGTATGTCGTGGAATGTTCGTGAATAGGGAATCGGGATCATCATTGTGAAACATTCCATAACACTCTCAAATGTTTTCCTGAGCGAAGCCGGGTAACCCAGCTAGTTCTTTATAAAATTATATTATTTATATATATCTCAGTTTGACAATGCCTTCAGTCACCTTCAGAAGATGACCGAAGGCATTAGGCATTAGCTGAAGGCTTCACCTTAATTACCTTCAGAAGGCGAAACTGCGGTCAAGAATAATGATTATAATTACAAAACATAAGTTTTTTACAAATTAACTATTTTTTAATAAAAATACTTTGAATCACTTCTTTGGAATTTTTCACCAAAAAAGTTTTAAAATTAATAGAATACGTAGTTTTAGCCACGTTTATTGTTTAAAAACCGACACGTTTCATTAGCAACGCTTACTTCATCAGAGTTTACTTAAAACTAATTACAAAAATAGACATAGACCTTAAGGTGTCAATGGAAAGGTGGGAGTGGGAAGGGGGAGGGGGTAATAGGGCATAATTTACAAAGGGAACAAGTTTAATAGCGGGTCATTTAAAAATGTTTTTTGATTATTTATAATTCATCATTGCTGTGTTCGAAGAAGTTTTTTTAAGGCTGTGATGGAAATGATTTAATAAAATGGTAACATGAAGAATAAACAATATTATGTTGTTGTTCAAAGTGTACTAAGAAACCTTGGTATATAAATAAACTAGTTAAAGCTTTTGAAAAATGATCTAGAGTTACTCCTACTACGAGAGTTCGACTTTGCATCTTGTATTTCCTTATTATCTCACTGAATAGGTACCGCATATATGCAATGTTCGCCAATATGCGGTAATACAGGTTCGCCTAGTGAGGCAGGCTATGCACAACTTAAAATATATATTATGTTACTTCTATATAACAGTTCTTACCTCCATATCTTTTTTCCTATTTCGATACTGTTTTAATGGCATCAATTATTATTATAACATTTTTCTTATAACAATGTTATTAACTTATAGATATTAACTTACTAATGCATCATTTATTACCTTATGTTTTTAACTTTGTAAGTAACATGTTATTGTCATTAAAATTATGTTATTATTACTACTGTGTAAAAGAAAAGGAAGAAAATAAAATGGGAAAATGTTCTTAAAATGTAACCAATACACGACTGTAATATGATATTCTATTATGTATTCATATATTTTTTGGATCAAATAAATAATAAAAATTTAAAAAAAAATGTAATTTAATGTAATCACCCCAGAAGATAGGTGGAAGCTTGAGTGGCAATCGGCCAACGTCAAAAATGCCCATCTCGTTAAAGACTCCACTGAGAGGCAGCCTGGGTTCTCATTGCCTCTCAAACTCTGGACCGCCATCAATAGAATGAGGAGCTCCCATAGCCATTGTGCTCACATGATGCATAGATGGGGCCTTAGAGAGTCAGCGATGTGTGGATGCGATGCGATGCAGACCACCAAACATGTGGTCAACGAATGCCCGCTTCATTCATTCCCCGGCGGGATTGATGAGGTCCACAGGGTAAAGCCTGAGGCCCTAGACTAGCTCGCAGACCTAGATGTCCCCCTCTGACCCCCCACCATATGAAAGAATAATGCCATAAAAATATTTAAGCACCTCTAAGAGTCATTATTAGTCTTTTTTATACAAAATTCCCCGTAGGATGCAAAGTAGTCCCGATTTACAGTATTCTTTACGGTTACCATGTTATGCCTTTTCATCAATACGATCACACTACAGTCAGATCTTTTTTCAATGTAGATGAGTGTTTCAGGCTGATAATTATTGATTATAATATTTGTTATCTACCCTTTGTGCTATGCATAAAAATCTTGTTTAAACGTTAGTTTATCAATTAAAAAATAATAATTAATATTTGACAAGTTAAAGTATTTCAGCAATAAATGCAGACATAATTAGTCTCGACGCCACCTAGCGGGAGATTTAGTATTAACAATACCTCTCTCACAAAAATAAAGTTGGTTGTTTTCAGTTGGAAAAATGTAATAATAAGTAATTGTCGAATGAAACACTAGTATATATTGAATTATTTGGCGGGTATTAGATAAGCCGCCATAGCTCAGTGGTCAAGAGCACCTGACCGGCAATCAGAAGGTCACGGGTTCAATTCCCGTTGGCGGCCAGTATCTTTTCTCGGAAGATTTTTTCAATGTAGATGAGTGTTTCAGGCTGATAATTATTGATTATAATATTTGTTATCTACCCTTTGTGCTATGCATAAAAATCTTGTTTAAACGTTAGTTTATCAATTAAAAAATAATAATTAATATTTGACAAGTTAAAGTATTTCAGCAATAAATGCAGACATAATTAGTCTCGACGCCACCTAGCGGGAGATTTAGTATTAACAATACCTCTCTCACAAAAATAAAGTTGGTTGTTTTCAGTTGGAAAAATGTAATAATAAGTAATTGTCGAATGAAACACTAGTATATATTGAATTATTTGGCGGATATTAGATAAGCCGCCATAGCTCAGTGGTCAAGAGCACCTGACCGGCAATCAGAAGGTCACGGGTTCAATTCCCGTTGGCGGCCAGTATCTTTTCTCGGAAGATTTTTTCAATGTAGATGAGTGTTTCAGGCTGATAATTATTGATTATAATATTTGTTATCTACCCTTTGTGCTATGCATAAAAATCTTGTTTAAACGTTAGTTTATCAATTAAAAAATAATAATTAATATTTGACAAGTTAAAGTATTTCAGCAATAAATGCAGACATAATTAGTCTCGACGCCACCTAGCGGGAGATTTAGTATTAACAATACCTCTCTCACAAAAATAAAGTTGGTTGTTTTCAGTTGGAAAAATGTAATAATAAGTAATTGTCGAATGAAACACTAGTATATATTGAATTATTTGGCGGGTATTAGATAAGCCGCCATAGCTCAGTGGTCAAGAGCACCTGACCGGCAATCAGAAGATCACGGGTTCAATTCCCGTTGGCGGCCAGTATCTTTTCTCGGAAGATTTTTTCAATGTAGATGAGTGTTTCAGGCTGATAATTATTGATTATAATATTTGTTATCTACCCTTTGTGCTATGCATAAAAATCTTGTTTAAACGTTAGTTTATCAATTAAAAAATAATAATTAATATTTGACAAGTTTAAGTATTTCAGCAATAAATGCAGACATAATTAGTCTCGACGCCACCTAGCGGGAGATTTAGTATTAACAATACCTCTCTCACAAAAATAAAGTTGGTTGTTTTCAGTTGGAAAAATGTAATAATAAGTAATTGTCGAATGAAACACTAGTATATATTGAATTATTTGGCGGGTATTAGATAAGCCGCCATAGCTCAGTGGTCAAGAGCACCTGACCGGCAATCAGAAGGTCACGGGTTCAATTCCCGTTGGCGGCCAGTATCTTTTCTCGGAAGATTTTTTCAATGTAGATGAGTGTTTCAGGCTGATAATTATTGATTATAATATTTGTTATCTACCCTTTGTGCTATGCATAAAAATCTTGTTTAAACGTTAGTTTATCAATTAAAAAATAATAATTAATATTTGACAAGTTAAAGTATTTCAGCAATAAATGCAGACATAATTAGTCTCGACGCCACCTAGCGGGAGATTTAGTATTAACAATACCTCTCTCACAAAAATAAAGTTGGTTGTTTTCAGTTGGAAAAATGTAATAATAAGTAATTGTCGAATGAAACACTAGTATATATTGAATTATTTGGCGGGTATTAGATAAGCCGCCATAGCTCAGTGGTCAAGAGCACCTGACCGGCAATCAGAAGGTCACGGGTTCAATTCCCGTTGGCGGCCAGTATCTTTTCTCGGAAGATTTTTTCAATGTAGATGAGTGTTTCAGGCTGATAATTATTGATTATAATATTTGTTATCTACCCTTTGTGCTATGCATAAAAATCTTGTTTAAACGTTAGTTTATCAATTAAAAAATAATAATTAATATTTGACAAGTTAAAGTATTTCAGCAATAAATGCAGACATAATTAGTCTCGACGCCACCTAGCGGGAGATTTAGTATTAACAATACCTCTCTCACAAAAATAAAGTTGGTTGTTTTCAGTTGGAAAAATGTAATAATAAGTAATTGTCGAATGAAACACTAGTATATATTGAATCATTTGGCGGGTATTAGATAAGCCGCCATAGCTCAGTGGTCAAGAGCACCTGACCGGCAATCAGAAGGTCACGGGTTCAATTCCCGTTGGCGGCCAGTATCTTTTCTCGGAAGATTTTTTCAATGTAGATGAGTGTTTCAGGCTGATAATTATTGATTATAATATTTGTTATCTACCCTTTGTGCTATGCATAAAAATCTTGTTTAAACGTTAGTTTATCAATTAAAAAATAATAATTAATATTTGACAAGTTAAAGTATTTCAGCAATAAATGCAGACATAATTAGTCTCGACGCCACCTAGCGGGAGATTTAGTATTAACAATACCTCTCTCACAAAAATAAAGTTGGTTGTTTTCAGTTGGAAAAATGTAATAATAAGTAATTGTCGAATGAAACACTAGTATATATTGAATTATTTGGCGGGTATTAGATAAGCCGCCATAGCTCAGTGGTCAAGAGCACCTGACCGGCAATCAGAAGGTCACGGGTTCAATTCCCGTTGGCGGCCAGTATCTTTTCTCGGAAGATTTTTTCAATGTAGATGAGTGTTTCAGGCTGATAATTATTGATTATAATATTTGAGATCTTTTCGTATTCGAATTATGTATTAATTTCGTATTCGAATTAGGTAGATTCATTAACAAGAAATAACTTTATCTGTAATTAGTTTTTAAGAACCAAATATTTTCTTTCTGTAAATCTATTATATATATGTATATTTCTTATAAAAATTAAAAATGTACCTATTATAACTAATTATTATCATGATGATACGATAGTGATGTGATAGTAGTAACTTGCATACTATTATTCTGAACCCAGTATGACAACTCTGGCACTGTTGGCTTCATTATTATGCTGAACGATTCTCAATAGAGTACACTGCAACCAAGCACATTTTGAAGACATGAAAGTATATGGGTGGGTGTTTTAATTAAAAATATATGTTAAAGGTGTAATGATTTGTACACCGTATACTATATACCTGATCTAGTCTGTGTATCCCGGGTCTGAGTGCTGATGGTATAGTATTATTTTCATTTTGATGACAGCCGGTAAGCTAATAATTTTTTTTTTATGTATTTTAAAGATATTACTTTGATTTCGACTGACACAGTTTGGCAATTAAGTGTAGAAAATAAATGATGGCACTGCGATCGTTTTCTAGGTTTTAAATGGCAACACCAAGATGGCTCATAAGATAATGGATGTACATATGTTTTAAAAACACTTCGGCCAAAACGCATATTTCATAACGTATTCATATTTTCAAAAATTTTGCAATAAAAACTGGAATTTAATGGAAATTAAATAAAACAACACAAGTTTTAAGTGGGCGTTTATTTCGATATAAAAACGTAGGTACTTAAAATTTCGAGTCTATTAATTCAACACACGACATTATTGTCTTCGTCCTCATGTAATTCTTCTTCTTCCGTATCTTCATCTTAACGTATTATCAGTATATAGTAATGCCTCGTGCATAATTTTCTGCCTCAATTTTCATCACGTGTTTGCAACAATTTTTCCAATCATCAGCACTTATGCAATTACAGATTATTATTACTATGCCTAGTTTTCATTTTCCCGGTGTTTCAAATTATCCATCTGTCTTTTCCCCTTCCTTAACGATTCGTCTTACCGTTGATTCAGATTTACCTGTGTGTAACAAACATCATTAAAGTTATTATTATAGAAGGTAGTTTAAAAAAACACACTAGATAATATTCATTTAGAAAGAAAGAAAGAGAAAATTAAGAAAAAAATAACCTTTCTAGAAGTTTAATGAAGTTGCATTTTAATTTTTTTTTTGTTAATTGAGTTATTCCCTTTTATTTGTGACCTCGTATGAACTGTCAAATGGAAGTGTCAAATTCGAATTTTTAAGCATAACCTCAAATCAGGTTGTAATGGTTACAATCACTCGAAAATTGGCAAAAATCTTGCAAAACGAATGAAATTCATTAAAAAGCTGTACTACATACCAGTCATTTCTGTAGTTCGTTTGTAAACATCTTCCAAATTACATAGGAGCTTCTTTGCGCGATAATCGGCAAGGCAACGTTGAAAAACGCAGTATACAATTTCTCTTGCACCACTACGTATCGGTTTGTTCATTTTTATTTAATTCAAACAATGCACAGACAAACAATGAAAAAAAAAAAAATTAAATGAGCGATCTTCAGTGTGTTCTACACGATTTAAAACATTAAATAATAGGATGACAGCCAACGGCCATACGAAACGTCATTGACAAAGCGAGTAATTCGGTGTTGCCATAGTAATGAAAAAAATGAGTTCCAATTTAATAAATTTTTAGACTTAATTGAATGAAGAAATGAAGAATTTTTTTCTCCCTGCTTGTTCTTTCCCGTTCGTCCCGTTCCCCTTCCGCCTCTCCTTCCTCTCCCGCGTCCCTTTCCCCTCGTGCGTTCCCACTTCGCCTCCTCTACCTTCCCTCTCCCCACTTCCCTCTCCCGCTTTCACCGTCCTGCGAACCCCCCTCCCACGTTCCCCTCCTCCCTCCGACATTCCATACATTCAGTCCCGGTACATTCAGTTTTTAAACAGCTCGCGTGCAACCTTTTGTACCTTTTTTTTGTATAAATTTCATAATTCCAGAGTTCACCAGTGCATCTCTATATAAACCTTCGCGGGGTTGATCAAAATAACTCACTAAAGTTTCATCGCAATCGGATGAATGGTGTAGGAAATGATTTCATGACACCAAACCTCACTATTACATACAGAAACATTCGCGGGCATGCCCATACCAAATCCCCAAAGCTTCATCATAATGGGATGAATGGTTAAGCAACGCATAATTTCATGACGCCAGAGCTCACTAAATAGAAACCATCGAAAAGAGTCGTAAGAACGACCCATTCTCATGTGAAAAATAATGTCAAACGTGCAAAAATTTTTGGAGTATTTCTTGACTACGCACCGATTTCGAAAGGATCTATGACGCTAGTTGTGTGCATTTTTAGCCTTATGTGAAATAATATGGCTTATTATATAAAATAGTCGTTAGTTATACGAAGTTTTATGGAATCTTAAAGATTTCAGTTAAATTTTAAAACAGTATCATCTATTGTAACTTAGCGCTTTTCAGAGTAAGGACGTCTGGTCCGGATAAATATTAATTGCACACTTTTCGATAAATGTAAATATTTATTTCTTATTTACCTACTGGGATTAACAGATATCCAATTGATTTATTCGTTTTTTATTAAGATAGGTAGGTACTTATTACGTTTATAATATTCACGGTAGTAGTGATTTGTATACTATTATCCTGAACCTTGGCTTACTCAGATGACTAACATTGTGGCGTTATTGTTATTCGGGGCGATTTTCGTTAACTTGGCCTAGCTTTGTGGGATAACATTGTATTGGCAAACATCAGGTAAGGTCTCAAACGTAGGACAATGAATATTGAATTAATGCTAATGCTGGACGTAACAATGGCTCTGAAAGCAGATTTAAGCAGTGTTTGTTAGGCTAAAATTGTTCCTTCTCTTAGAACATGGTTACAATTTGGGAGGCGGGTATAGGTACTGACGCCCCGGGAACCATTTATTGGATAACCAACACCTCTGTAGGTCACCCCAAGTGTTTGCTACGTTTGGTGAATTTGGTGTCGTGGTTCATAAGGTGAGATTTGTCTAGGTCTTGGCGGCAGATGCTTTTGCCTAAATACTGCGTGGCGGGCCGGATCGGGAACTATCGGGAACGAGCACTTGGCCGCTCCGGCAGAACTCTCTCGACCCATGTAAAAAAAAGTTATTTATTTTCAATCAATTAAAATCACTTCGCAAAGTAAAATTGCGATTTTTGAAGAATTTGAAGAAAATTTTCGTGCCAATTGAGTTTTTTTTTATGGCACATTGGGCAAGTTTTTTCTATTTTGTTTTCATTGGATCAACGGTTTCAAAGAGCGGAAAAGAGCTTTCAACAAAAGTGTCATAGAAGATTAATTTATATTTTTTATTACCGAACTAATATCGTCCAAGTTAGTTCTTTTGAGATGTCTATGCAATTTGTATTTTGCTATTTAAACATTAATAAAAATTATTTCGCCAATGTTATTTCAAAAGGAGGTAATAAATTTTATCAAGTTTTGCTTATGCTTAGTTCACACGAGTATCTATGGGACAATAATGAATTGTCCCAGCTTTGTACTCATTGTCCTAGTGTGAACAGAAGTTTGGACGACATGACAATGAACTAGGTCTAGAAACGGGCAGGCTACCTCCGCAGGACAATGTATACCCCAACCGTGGGACAAAAACTAGTAGCTCCACGCGTTCTCGACGTTTTTGGCCCTCGGAACTCGTATTTCGGCCAAAAAATGTTGCAAAAATGGAAAGCGGAAGAAAAAAACTAAATTGATAACCATATATTATAGTGAAAAAGATTATTTATGGCGTATTGGATTCCCATATTATAGGAACAAGCCGCGCAAGGAAAACGCGCCGGAGGTAATTGTTTCAGCTATGCAAATGCCGGGCTTACTGAATTTTACCGCTGAATTTTTGGCGAAACGAAGCTAAGTAGCGATTCAAAGTGCTCTGAATTTTTTTTACATTAGCTCTACACAGGAGGCAGTAAGTAAAATAATTCCTCTCAGGGCCTATGTCATATTTGGGGATGCTCTGTGGAGGGTCTTTTTAGGAAATGAAGAAGAGGAAGTTCTGGGAAGGAAAAGGGTATTGGGGATGGGTAGGAATCTGGAGTTCAGTGTGTCCAGGAATGACGGACGTATAAATCCATCCCTCCCACTGCGGTGCAATGCGATGTTCCGGGAGAGTATGGCTGGATAAGTCAACGGGACTCCCTCAACCGCTCTCTCCCGATCTGGCCTGCCATGCATCTGGTTGGCAGCCGCATCCGCTGTCAAGACCCGGAAAAACTTCACCTCATGAATTCGGGCACCCCTGTTAAGTCACCAAACGTAACGAACCACCTGGGGTGACCTACGGCAGAGGTATTAGTTATCGCCTCCCGAATTGGAAAGTGAAATTCCCATGCACATTTTATACTCATGATTTTCTGGTGATAGTTTTTTTACATAACATTTTTCTTCATTTTATCATTTAGTTCGTAATTCCAACACATCTTGGTATAAAAGACCCAATATTCGTGGCGTATTCGCTCCTAACGAGCGTCGTCATTTATCCATTTTCGCAGCGGTCCGCGTTTGAATTGTAGATCGTATTATTGAATTGTAAATCGTATTATTGTATTGTCCCATTGTTCTGTCCTACGAGGTCGAGGCTATTCACGGAGCTAGGACAGGGCAACATTGTATTGTATTGTCGTCGTGTGATCTTGGCTTAAAAATGAAACAGGTTAATATTTGCACACCTTTTTTGTTATATCTGATTGCAGGTTATATGATAAAATTAAGTGCCCGCTGTGTTGTTTTAGCGCCATATTAAACGTGAAAACAAAGCTTTACTACAACAGTCTGTGTTACAAGAATGTGCACCGGGCTTTATCTGAAATAAGGTACTGACATATTTCAGTGCTGAAATCACAGATTTTAGAAATTGAGTGGATGCCCTGAAATCTATTAAATAATCTGTATTAATAATATTTATTGGTGAGCTTCTTACAATCGTGAATAATGAATACAGAAATCAGTAGCTAATATTATTTACATAAATTTAAAAAAATTAAGGCTCAAAGAAGGTTAGGATATTATAATTGCAAGTAGTTGACATTATGTATAAATTATAAAAAAGTGGTTTTTTTTCTTTTCTCTTTCTCTGAAAGACAAAACATTCCCGGTTTGCAAATAACTTGACAGTATAACTACCTTGACTACTCTGACAGTTGGCTGAAAATTTTGCTTGTGTTGTAATGAAGGACTTGACCAGCCGAGGATTTTTTTATGTTACGCCTCGTAAGAGAGTCCCTGTCTATATGGGCGGGTTAAGATATAAGCTGTAAAAATTAGTTTATTAAAGTGGGGGACGACTACACCAAAACTAAACGCAGAAAACTATTTTAAAATACTCTGCAATTCCAGCTCTTAGAGGGTTGGAGACGGAGACATCTACTACACAAGCACACACTTCACGTCTTCTAACGCACATCTGCCATGATGGCCGTGTCTATAATTCTGTCCAAAAACATAAAGCCCAAATAAATAAATAATTTAAAAAAACGAGTGTGCTTTAGTTTAGACTACACGACTGAAGTAAAACTTCACTAACTTTTTCCGGGTACCCGCTGTATATCATTTTTTATAGAGCAGGCGCTTACATTATAATGTAGTTTCCCGGGACTTGGGATGGAACCATTACAGTTTAGTTGAGCCCGAGGTTACAGTGGCATTGCAACGCATACCGGGTACGCGCTGTATTTAATGTTATATAGTGCAGGCGCTTGCATTATAATTTAATTTTCCGGGACTTGGGATGAAATCTTTACAGTTTAATTGACCCCGAGGTTAAAGTGCCTTCCAGTGCATGCCAGGTACCCGCTGTACATAATGTTATATAGTGCAGGCGCTTGCATTATAATGCAGTTTCCCGGGACTTGAGATTGAACCATTACAGTTTAATTGACCCTGAGGTTAAAGTGCCTTGCAACGCATGCCGGGTACCCGCTGTACATAATGCTATATAGTGCATGCGCTTGCATTATAATGTAGTTTCCCGGAACTTGAGATAGAACCATAACAGTTTAATTGACCCCGAGGTTAAAGTGCCTTGCAACGCATGCCGGGTACCCGCTGTATATAACGTTATACAGTGCAGGCACATGCATTATAATGTAGTTTCCCGGGACTTGGGATGGAACCATTACGGTTTAATTGACCCCAAGGTTAAAATGCCTTGCAACGTATGCCGGGTACCCGCTGTATATAATTTATTTATTGATTTATTTATTTACGGACAAACAGTCCGTTAACAATAACACTAATAAAATAAAGGCCCGACCGTTCGCCTCACCCGATCACCGTTCGCATCGATCACCGTTCACATCGATGAGCGTTCGCATTTATATTGTTTTTCGTAACGCATTCACCAGTTTACCCCCAAGTGTCGAGCGTGCGTAAAGAAATTTTACTTAAAAAAAACGCTGTAAGGAAGTAATCGATTAAGTCTCGGCTCGATTATTGCAAGTGTTTCGGTAAACGATTATTTTCAGTATTTATGTAAGTAATTAAATGAAGACAATTTTAGCAAAACTCAATCGAAAATCTGAAAAAAGTACGGTCACATCTAGGACTCGAACCCAGGACCTTCGCCTTGCCGGGGCATAACTTTACCAACTGCACTAATGTGTCCCTATCCAATCCGGTCATATTTAACTGCATTATACTTCGACTAGAAACTACCGAAATTTTCTTCATTTTCTTAAAGCATATTTTTATTGGCTGCTATATTTATGTATGATTTCCAGATTCAAATCCGAACTAAATGCTATCTACGTAGTGTCTTGGATAAAATCTATTTACTTTTCTGCAAGTCTAGGATGAATAGTATTTTTGGAAGAGTTACGCCCCGTCAAGACGAAGTTCAGGAAAACAAAGTTCCAGGGTTCGAGTCCCAGAAGTGACCGTATCTTTTTCTGATTTTTCTGTTTTCACAATTTCAATTGAATTTCGCTAATGTTTTCTTCATTTAATTATATATTAAAATATGAGGTTTTACTCATTTAGTTAAAAATGAAAATAAAAGATTACAGAGATTATATTTCGATTATAGAGCCCAGCAATGCATCACTCCTCCCAACGTGAAATGCTAATTTACCAGTAAACCTTGCTACGTTTGAATAACAAATGAAGCATTTACGAATAATAATATCTTTCACGTCAAAATACTACTACGCCATGCGACCTTAATTACTTGATGAACTTTTAACTCGACTCGTAAACAGATTATAAAATAAACTTTTTAATAGCAATACCTATGCAAAAAGATTAAAACTTCGACAATTATTACAACTTGGGCTGCAGATTTTACAATACTGAAATTTGTTTATGGAAAGATGAATTAGGTGTACAAAACGTGGTATTTTAACTATCATTTGCAATAATATTTTAAAAGATATTTTATTTGAAAAATTCGTTTGCTTTTACATTAGCTCCTCACAGGAGGCCCTGAGGAAAATAATTCCACTCAAGGCCTATGCCATCTTTGGGAATTCTTTTTGAAGGGTCTTTTGAGGAAAAGAAGGAGTTAAAGTTCTGAGAAGGAAGAAAGAAGGTACGAGGGTCGGATAAGAATCTGGGAGTCAGTGTCTCCAGGAGTGACGAACGTATGAATCCATCCCATCCACGGCGGTGCAAGGCGACCTTCTGAGAGAGTCCTGCTGGAGAGACCAAAAGGTTTCCCTCAACCATCTCTTCCTATCCGGCCTGCCACGCAGCCGGTGTGCAGAAGTGCTTTTATTATTTGGATAATAATGGAACATAAATAGAACTTTCTCAGAATTTAAACTTTGAAATTGGATGAATTGTTCCAATTTTTGTGAAAAAACCTGTCCTAACACAATCACGGAGTTGATCAGTAATTTTCTTTTCCTATAGATGCTACACGCCATTACTAAAAGTTAAACTCAATATTGGTTTAATTTTAGGCGAGATCTAAATAAAATATTTTATATTTTATTTAGGATTTGTTCGGCTAAAAGTAGGTATTATTGTGATTTATTTTTGGAGTACTATGCTGTATTTTGCTTCCTCCTTCTGTAACCAAATTTTTGCACATCTGTCCTGAAAATGCACACTGTAACGCTGTCTGAAACTTAGTATTTTCTGTATAGAGTTTAATTTTTTTATCGTTCGATGCTGATGGTATTGTATTTGTTCATACAACTACGATATATTTTTTTAAGCATAAAATGGATCAAATTTTTTTATGTTATTATTACAAGTATTTTTGTTTTTACTCAACTGTTTTGGCGTTCAAGGATTGTAAAACTTGTAGAAATTAATATTACAAAGTATGACAGTTGTAGGAACTACTTGTAATTTGATTTTAAATTCTGGCAATATTCATTTAGTTACCAATTTTAAATAATTAGCGACAAGCAGAATACGTTAACGTTTCTTTCGTGTTACATTTAAAAAAATATATATATTGTTAATTAAGGTTAGTTGGTTGATGCATAAGTTTTTAGTTTTTAAAACTCTGTTGATCATACTTTTAAGTTATGGATGCTTATTAGATCTGGAAATCAAGTAAGTAAAATGATTGCGTTGGGTAATATAAAGATCGGAAAAACAGAAAAATATATAAATACGTTGTATAAAAGTACATAAAGCAATGAGGTTTGCCACAACAGAGTTGAGTTCCATCGAATCTCATTACCATTGTCGAAAAGTCAAAATATGTTCGCTTTGCATTAAAATTCAAATAAATGGAATATTCTGAATGCATCTAAAAATTATAAACTATGTTTGAAAGTTAATATATATAAATATATCAATTTTTTTAATGCTGGCAACCCGGGCGTTTATTATGTTAAATTATCATATACAAATAAGTAAGTAATTCGCCTCACTAGACTATATCTGTTCCGAGACGGGTAGGTACATGTACATATATTTACAGATGCATACATTTACACACATATACATGTATACATATACACATATACATATGTACACATATATTTATACGTACTCATACATGCACATGCATTCACATATACATACGTATTCGCATAATGCACATAATCATACACATACAAATAAAAACATAAGTATGTATAATCAAAAAAGAACTAATGGAATTTAATAGTCTCATATAACCGAAATTTCTTTAGATATAAAGCAAGCATCTAAAACTAAAACTATTTAAATTACAACGAAATAATATAATCAAAGAAGAATTGTTGGAATTTGCAAAGTTTCATATAACGAAAAATTCATTAGATATTTAAGAATCTAAAACTAAAACTTTTTAAAATTTCATTACAATAATATATATAAACTTAGGCAGTAATAATAATAAAAGCACTAGTAATAACTAAGAAAAAAATCTCTATACATGTAAATAACACATATTATATTTTATTTTTAAAAAAAATAACATATAGAATGAGAGTAAAGACTAAGATGAGATTCCTAATAACTTGGTAATGGATGCCCTTTTTTTGTATAGTAACCACGTAGTGAACTGTTTAAATAACCATTTTCGGTTTTTTGTCGTGATGCAATAAGTGGTTTCTTTTAGGAAGGTGTTGAAAATGAGAGGTACGAGGTAGGATTCGTGCTTTTGGGCAAAAGTTGATTTAATTAATGGCACTAAAAGTTGATTGTGTGAGTCTGCTCTTGTGTTTTGTGGGTGAGTTATGTGGCATGGTGAGGATTTAATGCAGTTTATTTGAATGATCTTCTTAATGAATAGTTTCCTGATGTCTAATATGCTATTAGTTATTAGAATGTTTTCCGTTGGATGAAGATAAGGTTTTTTGAACATGATCCTAATTAATATTTTATGAGTAGCGTTAAGCGTCTTAATATACTTATCAGCAGCTCCCCCCCAGGCCAAAATACCATAAGTTAAAAGGCTTTGACATAGAGCGTAGTAAACATTTTTTTGTCGTTTTAGTGAGATGATATTTCTTATTGATTTAAAATAGCATTTATTTAATTCCACTATTTGTTATTTATTTTTGGTATAGCTAACAAACCAGTCGAGCGGCGGTCCGATGATACCATTAATTTTAAGTTTCTCGTACAGAATGTCATGAAAGATATTATCAAAAGCCTTGGCTAGATCAAGAAAGACTCCGATTACTTTGGAATGAAATAAGGTTTCTTATTTTATAAGTCTATATAAACTTATATATTTTATTACTATATATTACGGTGCTCCAGATTTTATGTCCGGGTTGAATCTTTCCCAAATGAAAGACTAAACCCTTCCACACACTTTTCCACAAATGAATATCTAGTAAATGAACGCAATGTTAGTGCACTATATAAGAATAAAACAATACAAGAACAATACGTCAATCCACCAGAAACATAATGGGAAAATATTTCACCGACTCCAGATATTTTCATATCAGAGGGTTCGGCTCTGATGAAATCCTAACTGGTCCGATAAATCCTACTGATCCCTCAATATAAATATTTAAAAAATCTTTCGTAATCCTACATGTATTTAAAATGACCGACTTTTGCATTTTTATGTACAAATTTTTTGACAAATCTAATACGCCTAAATTTTGAATGAGAGAGCTAGGTATAATGCCAGTAGCCGAAATAACAAATGGTAATATTTTTATAGTCTGAGAATGCCAAATTCTTTTAATTTCATTTCCTAAATCTGTTTATTTTCTTATTTTTTCAGAAACAATTTTCTGAATATTACAAGAATTTGGAATAGCGACATCAATGATATACGCTATATAAACATATGATATACGCTATATAAACATATATTATTATTATTCTTACCTTAAGTTTTTTTTTACTCAAATTACTGATAACGAAAACAAATGACACATACGAGTACATATTTTACTAGGCAAATTTATTATAAACGTTATCGTCATTTTCCTTTTTATCATTTCGTGTAAAAATAATTAATAAAAAAGGTTAATTTTTTTTTTCAAATTATACGGTCCGAAAATTTGGTTTCATACAGGTGTACATTTTTATTATTTTGCAAAGACAAAATACCACGCTCTTCATTAAAATCAAAATTTTAACAAAGAGCGTGGTATTTTGTCTTTCCAACACCGTTTACATTATATTTCTAACCATGATAGTAACGGAGACACAACGATTTCTATAAGATCTATCGGTTGTTCCGAAAACCGAACAAATTAACCATTTGCAAGCTAGTAGTTAAGCCATGGCGCGTGCCTAATACCGACGTGTATTTGTTCAAAAGAAAAGAAAGCAAAAAGGCCAACATAATTTAAAACATCCTCGCAATATTAACCCCGTCATTTTGTTATTAAATTACGGGGTATTCACCGGGAAAATAGCATGAAAACCAGAACGAAGTACCTTCTAATTATATTACAAAAGCACTGAGCATGTTTGTTTTACGACAAAGCCAGTATTCCAGTCTCGCATAAGACTGCACGAAGATATTAATCTTTCTAAATTTCGTAGCGTAAACCGACAAAACTAGTTAAAGTTTCAAAGCCACAAGGAAAGAAAAAAAACCCTCACATCTTATGTCAAACTAGTTCCAGAGGTATAAAGTTAAACAGAAAGCTTGCGGGGAACGAAGTTTTAGTACGAAATTACACAAACGTAACATCGCGTTTAATATAAAAACAACAAGACGGCCTCTGAACTTTGGCTCCATAAATATATTTCACAACTTGCCGAAGGTAGGTTTATGATTGATGAAATGAAGTGTGCGTGGGTGCTGTTTTTGCGGGGTTGTTAGTTGTAGAACCTTTATTTATGTTGATTTTTTGTTAAACAACTATGACGACCCCATAGAGAACCGTAAGACACAAGCACCGGGGTATAGTACAGTATATTTAGAATTATCTTTGCACCTCATTTAAGATATAAAGCTCTATCTAAATTATTAATGGTTTTTGTATTCAATTCTAAGAACTCCATTTATTTTTTTTAAATTTAATTAATAATATTATTATCGAGTTCTGCAAGAATTTTAGCATGTATTTTTGTTACAGCTGTTTCAGTTTAAAGTATCATTTTCAAACTGTGGTTAATCCACATTGAGACATCCTATTTATACGATTTTAAAGTTTTAAAGTGTCTAAATTGATTTATTACTGGTTAAACCAATTTGCTTGACACTAATTGAGAGAGCATTATATGGGTTTCGGAATCTTTTTCCCTTACTAAGTGTTAGAGTTTTTTAATTGTTTCATAATAACGTTATTGATATGACTCATTTAAGTACGTTATATTTTTTAGGTTTGGTAAATATACTAAATAGTAGGGAATAAATAATTTTCCTTACTTCATTAATTGGGGTTATTCGTTCGTTTATTGATTTCTTTTTTTTTATGTATATGTAATGGTTTTGGCTTGTTGTTTTTAAGTGGGACGTGATTATTCACTAATACATGTTCTGCGAATTTTGAAGAAGTATTTTTATTATTAAAGCATCGTATATTTATACCAAATTTTCGATTTGTGATGGGAGTCAAGTCTGTAATATTATGACTAAATGTCAAATACTCGAACGTAGTCCATTCTGCTACTGAGAAGTGTAATTCAGTCTCGTGAGAATTGACTATCAACATCTGATAATATGAACTTTTTCCTCAAACAACTTTTTTTGACGATATTCATTATGTTTTGTTATGTTCAACGCGGGCTTTTACTAAACAGCATATCATAAATATATTTCACAAGTTGTTAAGTGCAGAGGGTGTTATAATAAGGCTAGATGAGGGATGATAACAAACAGCCCCGCCAAGGAATAGGAGTAGCCTCCCCGCCATTGTTCTTTGCAGGCACCGGAAAGATCTTATCCGCCGGAAGAAGCGGTGCGGGGGTTCGACTCCTAATCCGGCGTTTTAACTTGTCGTCGCGCTGGGAAGAGATGAACAACTTTCAAAAAGAAACTAACACCTTAAACAAAGAAGATCGCGCGATCAGATGACGTTTTTTCTTTTTGTTTTTTATGTTAGTTGTTCGGTGCAGTTGAAGCGACGTTCAGAGTGGGGAAATACTCTTAGTTTGACAAGTTTACTCATAGAGTTGAGCCTTTGTTATGCATTTCTCTGGTGGTCATACGATATTGTAAGGCCATATATGTATTTCTCCAGTTATCCTGAACGGTGTGATAATTAAAATGACTTAAGGAAATAAGTACCCAAGTTACACAATCAACTGCCAACTTTGAGCAATCGGCAAAAAGAGTAGAATAGAAAGACTTCGTGTCCAATATAATATAGCCATTGCAATTTAGGAGGCGAAAATGGTTACCGCTGCACAGGGAAGCATTTATTGGATATCCAACACCTTTGCCATAGGTCACCCCAAGTATTAGCTACGTTTGGTAACTTTTTTTTACATTAGCTACAAACGAATGCTTTGTAAAGGGTTTTTAAGGAAAGTAAGAACAGGAGTTTTGGTAAGGAAATAGCTATGAGCGGTGAGCAGGAATCTGGAGGTCAGTGTGTCCAGGTGTGATGGACGTGACGGACATGATGAATCCACCCCTTCAATTTGTTTGAATTCTGTCAAAAGACCTCCTCAATGAGTCTCCTTCGGTCCGGCCCGCCACGCAGCAAGTGGGCAGACACAACGGCCTCCAAGACCTTCACAAAATACACCCAGGTACCCCTGCTAAGTCACCAAACGTAGCGAACCACTTGGGGTGACCTATGGCAGAGGTATTGGTTTCCAATAAATTGGGGGGCGGTACCCCTACCCGCCTTCCAAAACTTTGCAGGAGTGCCAAAGCCCATGAGGTGAGGTTGGCCCGGGTCTTGACGGAGGATACATTTGCCCACCTTTTGAGTGGCAGATTGGATCGAGAGAGACCGGTAAAGGGTGACCTTTTGACATCTACAGATTCTCTGGGAACATCGTCATGCACTTCAGTGGGAGGGATGCATTCATACATCCGTCAATCTTGGACACAACGACTCCCATATTCTTACCCACTTCTCATACCACTTCTTCCCAAAACTTCCTATCTTTCCTTTCCTTAAAAAGACCCTCCACACAGATTCCCCAAAGATCATATTATGGAAATTATTTTCCTCGAGGTCTCCTGTGTGAAACTAATGTAAAAAAGCTACTGTCTAATTTTGGCCTCCCAGATATTGCAGCGCTTCCAGTATGTTCACAGACGGGCGAGTTTTCAGTTGTTCAGCCCTTATAATATCCAGAGTACCATGAACGAAGAAACATTGAAAAGTAATTTTTTTATAATATAATGAAGCAGGGTAGTTCACCAAATAATAATTTCCTACGTGTAACTTTAAACAAGGGCGATGATTAATGAGTAGGCAATTCCATAATAATTAAAAGTCTGCTACAATTATTCGCGTATTACTTAGTCTAATTAATTTGCTCAGCTTTGAGCAAAAAATTGTAATTAATCATTTCTGAAAGTATAAAATTTCTAAAACAACTTTCTGTAAAAAAATGTTATATTTTTATATGGGCTTTGCAAGCATATTATAAATAGAGCTAGAATTTCGAAGAAGCATAAAAATATATTCGAGCTAGCTTTTGATGAAACAATATATGACAGAGTGCTTAGATTATTATGCGGACATTTTTTTATATATCTACGTGGGTACTATTACTAGGTAACTATTAACAGGTATTAATTAATAGGGCAAACTTTCCAATACACATGTTCGAAAGTATTCCAACGAATCAATTAAAAAAAAAACAGATTCATTTGTGAATTCAAAAAATGCAATTCACACGCAGTAGAAGTGAAACCTTTATTAAACTATATTGGGAAGGCTACGAAACACCGCACAAAGAGGAGACCGATTATTCTCTCGCAAGCTAAAATGTGTACCATGTTAGTATAAATATGTGCAGTATGTGTCTATTTTTAGTGTCGCTATTTTTCTGTTCATCGAGTTTCAAATCACAACGGTGTTAAAGAAGTTTTCACTTTTAAAAAAATGAGTGTGAGTAATTCACACGCGGTAGAAGTGAAACTAGAAAGTCGCTAGATGTCGCTTTCTTTTCCTTTGCTTGTTTTTGTACGATTGTAGAAGATTGTATATTAATTTCACAAAATAAAAATGTTTTTTTTGGATTTCATAGGATTCGAACCCCCGCCCCGTTTGCTTGTCTGTCTCTTTGGCCGCTGAAACTTGTCAGGCACCTTCCCAACTACTCTATGGTTGGCATGAGGTGCGAAATTACCGTATTATATTAGAACCTTTATTTGTGTTTAACCGAGTTATGACGCATTTCCTTTTTTCCGAATTTCAAGTCACTAACGGCGATAATGAATTTTTCACTTTAAAAATACATATTTTAAATTAATGCAATGAAAATTCATTTCAAAATCGCAAATGAAACAACGGGTCATGTATTATTTAAACCAGTCATCCGTGGACAGATAGTGAATTCGTATTATATATAACTACCTATTGTGATTTATAATCTTCTATTCATTCAGGGGTATGAAACTATTGTAGCATTTCGCAAACAAAGCGATGGATGGTATAACAGATGATCGGGTGTTTGAATGATTATTGTGACAATGCAAAAAGGAAGCGTGAGGCACAGCGGTGATGCGATGTCCACCGATTATTTTTTCCCAGCTATGCAACCCAGGAAATTCTTCAGAAATTCCCCAAATTTAAAGTTTAGCGTTGAGGGCGGATGAGGGTAAGATGAACTGATTTTTCACCCTTGTGAAATACATATTAATTAAGATGAAGCTATACTTGAAAACACTATTTAGTTTAATCTTTACCACGAATCGGTTTACATCATGAACATGAAAAAATGTGGTACGGATAAATTGAAGCTTTTACTACCTTTTGAATGGATTGAAATTATAATAAAATATAAGCGTAAACTATAAAATATAAGAAACCATTTTTTTAAAAATACTTTGTTATGGCTGAGACTATTTTTTGACAATCTTCATGGACTGATTTTTTTTCATTTTTATAAAATTGTGCATAAAATAAATAAAAACCACTTTGGCGCTTTCTTGCCGCGTACAAATAAGAGGCTAGATCATTGACCTACTTGGTCGAAGCGCTAGATTTTAGCAATTTAAAAATGATGAGGAAGCCTCCCAAATTTAGTCGATTTTTATTAAAAAATAATTACAATGGCAATGAATCGCGTCGTGTAAAATTCGGGATCAGGCCGCTAACAATAACACTACTTTTGTAGATGGTGATAAGGTTTAAATTTCTGTTTGAAAGCAGTGTCCTGTTTCGATTTATTCAAGAAAAAACATCGCTGAAAAGCTGTTTTATTTTATTTTGAGAAAACAAATGTTTGAATGATTTACAATCAACCGAAAAGAGGTTTGTTAGGAAATTTTGAATCCATTTATGTAGGACTGATTCTTTATTTTTTTCTGGCTAAAAAACACAATTTAGAAAGATACTCGATTGTTTCAAAGGCATGTGTTTTACTCGCAGTATTTCATTGATGCATCTAAAATATTGGTATTCTAATTTTCAAAGCGAAAACACACGATTTTGCATTGCTTAGCAGTGCATCTTCTCAAACTGCATTATTACAATCGCAGAAATAATACTGTCTGAAATAATAATAATTTTTTTTTAACAATGGTTCCACACAGAAGGCCTCTAGGAAAAAAATCCCTCAGAGCCTATGTTATATTTAGGAATGCTGTGTGGAGGGAGTTTTAAGCTAATGTAGGAGTGGAAGTTCTAGGAAGGAAAAGGTATTAGGAGTGGGTAGGATTCTGGGAGTCAATGTGTCCAGAAGTGAAGGACATATAAATCCATCCTTCCTACTGCAGTGCAAGGCGATGGGTCGAGAGAGTCCGGCTGGAGAAGTCAAAAGTTTATCCTTTACCGGTCTCTCCCGATCCGGCTCGCCACATGGTAGGTGGGCAAACGCATCCGCCGCCAAGACCTGGACCAACCTCATGCCATGAAGATGTATGTAAATTAAAATTATTTTGCAAAAAAAATTACAGCGTTTGTATATCGACCAAAGACACGAAAGAAAATTAAAAAAAACAGTTTTTTTTAATTGAATGAAGACAATATTGCAATTTGAGGTTTTACTCTTAAAGTTAAAAAAAAGAAGTTTTTTGTTTGCTTTCATAAATTACCAAATGTGTTTACATCAAAATAACATGTTTTGATATGATTGGCATTGTATTTTACGTGGGGAGGGGAGGAAATAAATTTTACCATTACTTTTTAGTTGTCTGTGGTCTAAAATTCACCTTTTTCCATTCCTAAAAATAATAATAAAATAGAAACATGATTTTTTTCAAAAAGAATCCAACTTTTTTGTTTTTCTTCTCCGCAGATACTTGTACCTAAATTACATATCTTGTGGTATAAAAAAATATTGTAGGATATGATAAAAATGCCTCAGAATTCACAACCCTATTGCACCGATGAATGCACTGGTCCGTAATACCCGTACAATGGAGGCGGCCGCGGGATGAATCTGTTAGTTGCGCTATCGCCCGACAGCCTCCAGCCGGCGCCACCTGACCGGAAGTAACAGCCGATAGCGGAAGTTTGGCAGGACTGGCTTATTTTAATAACGACCCTTCAATATTATGAATTTGAATGCGTTGGGTGTAAGGATATGAGGATGTGATCCCATCAGGCGGGTTGAATTGAATAACTATCGCATATTGTGGTGATTTGTAACGTTTTAGTCTGGCGTTGCGCGGGATTTCGCTGTTCAGAATTTACGGATAGCTTCCCGGAAGTTTACAAATAAGCTGAACTACTCTAAAGTTGTACATATAAACAACTAACTGTATTTATATGACAGCCTCATCGAATAATTCAAAATTTTAGAAACAGTAGGTACCTACGTACGAGTAAAAAATATTTTTTCTGAAATTCCACTATTTATACTAAAAGTTATTACGTCACCTTGTTTGGACGAGGCTGACTGACAACTGACATTTTTTCCAAAAAACAAAATAGTTTTCAGAGTCTTTGTTTTGACTTTCTGTAGGTGTACCGACTGTTGATCCGCCGAGAATTGGCCTTCGAGATGGTATCTTAATATATAAAACAAAGTCGGTATAGTTACACCATTTATAACACAAGAACGGATGAACCAATTATTATGATCTTTGATTTCTTGGATATGTCTCCGCTTCGAATAGCAGAATAGCTATTAAAACATCGGTTAAAAGTTATGAATAAAATTCTTTTCATAAAATACATTTCGTATGGAACAAATTCCCATATTTTGAAACAGCTGCAGCAATATTGTGATAAATATAATATTGAATAATGAGTGAATTCCAAAAATTCGACCGGCAAATCCGACACATCTGTCGGATCTGCCCTGATGATGGACTCTGCAATGCTGTCCGAAACGTTGGCTAAAGAAGTAGGTAGCGCAGCACGGCTTAACACCACAAAAACAAATAACGAAAATACTGATAAATCACATTAAGCAATGAAAAATTACGAAATTAAAATATAATTATTTAAAAATAGCCAAATTTATAAAAAATTCAAATACGTTACCGTAATATTAACTCTCTACATCAGGTTAATTCCGTGGATTTTTTTTTTTACCTTTCCTCTTTGCTGTGTTGCGTTTTTTTTTATTGTTTTGGTTATATTAATAAATAATATCACATTGCATTCATTATACATCACATTATTTTATGCGAAAACTTCTGTGGTTTTATGGTTGCATGACCTGCATTTTTTCGGCGTAAAAATTGTATAAATTTTCCGCGTAAAATAATGTAACACAACAAACAGGAAAATTTAAACAAAAGTTATTTTTAGTTAGTTATACTTTCATCAGTGGGAGCTCCTTCGTAGAAAAACAAAGCATTTCACTTTCCTCAATTATCACAAATTCTATTGTATTAGGTTCAGCTGATATTTCCAAGTTAAACCACACAAAAGTGGCGGTTATTGGATGTGGTCAATAACACGCACAAATAATACGTCAATAATGCAAAGATAACTAAAAAACAATGATACGACTATTTATGTATCTAAATACAGTGTGTTTCTTCAGAATTATAGTAATTTTTATCTATATCAATTCCGATCAAGAGTTCTAACTTCTCCCATCCGTCACGTCGGGAGTCAGTGCCACTATGGCTTCCCCAATTAATGTATTGAGGATGCATAGCGCCATAGCCATGGGGTGATTAAATTTGGAATGATGGTCTTTCACGAGGACGAAACTGGGAGTATCTTCCATTGTGGATTAGCTTTTGTCGCTCTCCATAGAGAGAAAAAAAGCCCTATTTTAAATGCCTGGGGTCTCAAAAGTTGCGTATGATCTGTAGATATTCGAAACCGTAAAAATAAATTAAATTGGTGTTCACTATTAGCTCTCTAAAAGAGCCGAAAGTTTTGAAAAAAATATATAATTCGTGATTTAGGAACAAAATAAAACAAAGGGTTATTTTTTTATATTTTGTAGCAAACTTAATTTTTATTACATAACTGCAATACAAAGAATGTAAAAAAATATTTTTGATACATTTGTGCTGTGTTTGTTAAAAATATAAAAGGGGAAAATAACACTTTTTCTGGATAAAATCAGTATTCTTGTAGACTTTCTTATATTCATAAACTTGATTTTTTTTCATTTTTGTCAGCTATACGCAGTTTTTAATAACAAACCAACATTAAAATGTAAATTATTGTGAAAAATATATTAATTACCATAATTTAATAATACAAGTTTTATAATTTTTTTCTAATTTTCGATGCACTTTAGCGAGCTAATAATCATTTAAAAAATAAATTTAAATGCAGTTTTCATTTTCTTTGTAATATGCAACATTTGAGATATCAGGCGTTTCTGAATTCAAAAGTTGAAATAATTGACAAACCGTATTCTGGATGCACATATTTAATATAACATTCATATACAATCCCCAAAGATGACATTGGCCCTGAGGGAAATTATTTTCCATAAGGCCTGCTGTGTGGAGCTATTGTGAAAAAAAATAAGCATAGACAAATATCACAAAAATTGAACAGAGAGTGGTGGCAGAAGGTAATTAATTAAATATTATTGAAAAATGTATTTGAAATATTTATTTATTGCATGTAATTAAATAATTTTAAATTGTTATTACATGATTGCAATTATTCACATTGCTTGAGTAAGGTGAGCAAATAAGGAACACCCTCTCATTATATGGCAAGTGGGAAGAAAGGACATATATAAAAAAGATAACTAAATTCATCATCATGTTATAATAAAAGTCTGAGTTACCGTTACATACATAACTGTGGCAAGAGGTTCAGATATTAAACGATTCACGATGCGTTCCATCAGATTGTTGGTTATTCTGTTACTTTTCGTCGGATTTGGTGCTACATTTCCTCGCCATACTACTCTTGCTCCGTTCCTGTGTCCAGATGGATATACTCGCGAACACTGGATTTGCAGAAAGGATGTTCGAAAAGGCCAAGACTTGAGTAGCAACCTCATTTTTGATTATGACCTTCAAATAAACAACGACGTTGGTGCTCCAAAACATCCAGATTTTCAATTTAACGATATTGGTGTTCCTGGCAGTGTTTCTGATTACTTTGTTGATGTTTCTCTACGACGAAGCATCGTTGGTCGCCAATTTAAATTGGATTGCCCAGAAGGATATAAACGGGTTATAAAATTGTGCAGAAAGATTATTCCCAACTCTAATAAAAATGTTTTATAAATTTTGAAATAAATTAATATTCATCCTGAAAACTTCTTTTATTTTCTGAAAAGTGTGATTTGTCCTCAAAATGTAGGTGTTTTGGAAGTGAAATTTTTTTTAGCGCCGTTGTGATTTTAAACTTATTTATTTATTTATTTACACATACACGGCGCAAAGTGCCATTAACATAACTGACATACTTATAAATGGTACAACAACATGAAGAATGTAAGTGAAATTTAAGAAAAAAGAAAAAAATTAAGGTAATAAGCAGTGACTAAAATGTAAAATGTATAAAAGTAAATTATAAAGTGTTAAGTATAAAATATAAAGTACAAACTATAAATAATTAGGTAAAAAGTAAAAATAAAAATTTAAAGTGAGAAATAAAACGATAAAAAGTAAAATGTAGAAATAAAAGATATCTCTAAAAGGTACCTATAAAGATTTAGATATAAAACATAAGAAGTAGAAACTCGATGAAACGGAAACGAGCGACACTAAAAAGAGACAAAAACATACACCTATAGGATTTTCCTTGCTAGAGAATGAGATAGATTAATTGATGTCCTCTTTGTGCGGTGTTTCGTAGCCTATCGGAATTTTATTTATGAGGTGCTATAAAGAATAAAATGTAATTTTTGAAAACTTGGTAGCGATATTATAATAAATAAACTCTACAATTATCCTACTCCTGACACTCTGCATTCATCTTATTCTCTCGAAATTTAGTTTTCTGAAGGTTTCACCTCCACCACGTGTAAACTGCACACACGTTTTTTTTTTTCATTTTAAGAATAAAGCAATTTCAAGGTAAAATCACCAAACACAAGAGCTGTGTCCCTTTATGGTCAAGACAGGCTATTATTATTTTCTTTTATAACACTGTACAGGGTGTCCGAGGGCATAGTGAACCAACTTCGGGAGGAACTCCTACATTATAGTATATGTAAAAAAGATAATTAACTTTCTTCTAAATGTGCAAAATGAGGTTAGTTGATGGCTGAAAAAATCATGCCTTTTATTTTTCTTTCCCGTAAATGTTTTGTTTAAAATATACAAATATGTATGAAAAAAATCAAAGGAAGAATATGGATGAATTGATAAAATTATACGCTTGTGATTTCCTTTTTGCAAATTTCTTAAATATTTTTTTTTTGCAGTGAATACCGCACAATAATCTCAACTGCTCCCGTCTGGAGCCAGTGAGACTATGGCATCCCCAATTGGGGTATGCTGTGAGGCTGAAAGGTAATTGGGGAGGGGAAGGAGGTGGTGAAGAGGAAGGTTGGGAAGTATCTGGCTATTCAGATCTGGTCACCAAACACGGCTAAAGCCATTTTCAAGTAACGTTTCAATTATGAATGGTGGTCTTACACCAGGGCGATACTGATAGTATCTTCCACTCTGGAACGTGCCGCAAATATACTATATATTATTTTAAATGAATTAATTGTGAAATAACACAAATTCATCAAATATCAGATAATGTAACGACAAAGTAATATTAAAACCAAATTTATCTGCAAGTACCAGTAACCGTAATGTATCATGTAACTATGATATACCGTCCTTCGTCCACCCTTAGATCAACCTGTGAGAGTACGAAATAATTTGGTTCGCATTGCGTATACCTTACCACCTTCTTCGGTCCCTTCACCAGCGCTGTTTTACTTCGGCCATGATGATCTTAAGTTACACGGAGTAATAGCATACAAGTTCTTGCACAATGTAAAATTTATCATATCTAACTATCGTAATCCACTTTTCCTACCGATGATATACGAATATCTCGGTAGCTTCCCTAAATCATTTCTACGTTTTGTCTCCTACGAAGGGCATTACTTAATTTTTACTCTTTTTTTAAATATTTAATCCTTGTTGTGTTTTTTTATCTCTTTTTAGATACTTCAGATAATTTATTTCTTACAATTTTTATTTTATATTTATATTTTTTTCTTAACCCTCCGATGGGCAGAGTGGCCTGACCACTCATATATATATATATATATATCCGCCTTAAGTTTTAAAGGAACGAAAGTGTTTGATGATAAGAAAGCAATTCTGAAAATTTGCTAAACTATTACTTAGGAACTATAGGTATATCTTCATGTTTGCATATAATTTACTAATTCGAAACATCGAACAGTTAGTAGCTAAGTAGACAAACGCGTTTCTACCTAGGCGACTTGAGTCCAATTCTTTTGCTAACGAAGTTCTCCATTATTATGCAAGAAATCACACTAATAATAGTGGTAGTACATACTGGGAGGTCTTCAATTATTATGTTCGGGTCAGTTTTCGTGGAATTATTGCCATTCTTAAAAACAAAAATTTAAAAAAAAATTATATAAAGTCGTTGGGAGATTACTTGCGCGATAAATATATTAAAATGTTCTCAACCAAATCACTTTTTAACCAATTAATTTGAGTGTTAATTTATCTAAATTGTTCCAACATGGTTCAAACAGGGATAACCTTTATTCAGTTCCGCGATATTTCGTGAGTAGGTTTGTCCAATACGCAAAAACCACAAAGAAACCGAACGCGTGCCTTTCAATCATCCAGTTGATTCGTCAGACATCTATTTCTAAATACTAAGTTTTGAGATAATTAAGGAAAGCAATATTCGAATGCCCACCGTAAATCAAATATTATTTAGACGTATCTGTGCTTTAAGTATTAACGTAGCTACAAAATACACCGGTAAGCATAACGGTCCGATACATTTTAGTATCTTCCTATAACATTTTGAAATATTCTACTGAACCTGAAAAACGTCAAAATTTTGTTTTTTGAGTTTTGTTCAAGATAGAGGGTACACTTTAACAAGTAACTGCATACCTACTTAGTGTTGGTAGGTACACACAACTTTGTATTAATAATAAAGGTACAAATATAGTTACAAATAATGAAAAAAATTTAAACAACATCACGGAACACTGATAATAATAATTGTGTTTATGGATTATTATTATACTAGCTGGGGTACCCGGCTTCGCTCAGGTAGTTGAAATGAGATTGAACTGACGATCGAACCTACGACGGATCTTGCTTTATATACTCCTACCAATGGGTAGCCCCACCCATATAAAAAAGTTTCGAATGATCCACAATGTTGCAGAACATTCCACAATATGTGAGAGTGTTTTGGAATGTTCCACAATGATTTGGGATGTTCCGGGATGTTCCAGACAATTCCCGAACATTCCACAACATTCCAGAATGTTCCGAAATGTTCTGGAATGTTGGGGAATGCTCTCGAATTCGAATGGATTGTTCTAGAAATTTCAAGAGGACGAACCTTCCAGCCTTTATATCTTCAAAAGCATGCCCTTCAGGCGAAAACAGGAACCTTCCTCATAGATGTGGGGTAGAGGGCTACCACACCATTTAATTCCCTTGATCGTACGGGGACTCGTTTCTGAGTTTTAGCGGGACGCACACATTCATACACATTATTTTATAATTTATATTGATTGTACAATAAGGTGGGTTATTTAATTATTTAAATTCTAAGAGCGATAAAAGGATGCCAAATGGGTTCAAAATGACGTGTTTAAAATTTTTCAAATTTCTGATACGATCTTCTTCCTCCGGATTCACTTAAAAGTTTTGAAAATGTTCATATTCTAATGTATATAAAAGTAACTATGAATCCTTTTTACCTTTAATCTTCCATAGTTAAGGGAGTTATATATTTACGAAATCATTTACAAAAAGTCCCAAGATTGAGTTTCGCCAAATAATGCCGAAATTTGAGAGAAAGAAGGATTTAGCTGGCATTTGAATACACTGCGTTGAGATAATTTGAATTATATTCAATGTTTTTCAAAAAAAAAAATCAAAACTATTTTCTCTATTTTGTGTTTTTATACAAAATAGTTCATTTTTAATGGTTTATCTAATATTTTTTAAAGATTTAACAAGGGTGGGTTTCTATCTATTACGTGAAATTTCAAGTCAATCCGGAGAAAGAAGCTGATATCCAAATATTATTAAAAAATTTACTTTTTATTTTATTTTATTTATTAACCAATACATATAATATACAATTAAACAAAATATATTTAATATATAATATTGATGGTAACAATACCTCGCTAATTGAGAAATTCTCGTGTTTAGAGAGGGAGCACTCTCAGATTGACAGTACTATACATACTTAACAGTTGTGATATATACTTGATTATATATCTTCATTTAACACCCTTTTTTCATTATTAGACAAATCCAAACAAGATTTTTTCCCCTACAGTCGTGACCCACCTTATTATACAAGCTCAGATCGGTGGAAAAGCACAGGATATTATAGATGTATGGTTTGTGATTCAAAATACAGAAGTCGTGGGAGACTGTATTCGAAAAAGCTGAAAAAGGGATAAATCGGGTAAAACAATGGCTTGATTCAAATTCACTAACATTAAATGATACAAACCAAATATATTAAATTCAAAATACACAACAAACAGACAAATAACCTCAATACAAACCTAAACATGAAAATTCATAAAGACTGTATAAACGTGAACCGAGAAATTCCATGCAACTGCCCAAAATTGAATGAAATACAAACAATAAAATAACTTGGAATAATATAGTTCAAAACTTATAGATCAAAACTTTAATTGGAACTCCCAAGTGGAAAATGTTAGCAAGAAATTAAAAAAAAAACTCACCAATTTTTTCAAAACAATAAGAAACATTTTAGATAAATAACAGCTAATTAAAATCTATTACGCATTAGCCCAATCTCATATACAATATGGTCTAATCGCTTGGGGAAGTTCGTGCGATTCCACAATAAAACCAGTCCTCATTGCACAAAGGGCAATTTTGAAAATTATACTTACAGTCCCCATCAGAACCCCTACAGACTATGTTTTTAAAGCTCTGAATATAATGTCACTGAAACGATTATACACAAAAGATATTCTAATGTACGCATTTAAAAACCAGACGCATTTACACAGACAAACTCGAGCCGATTCACCAGATCTACACTACAACATACCTTTTACCAACCTACAACTAAAACGACATTTGGACAAAGAAATATGCAGTACTTGTCTGTAAAATTATTTAATTTACTCCCTCTTACAATAAAAATAACTAAAAAAATAACCTACTTCAAAAGAAACATAAAAATATGGATTATGGATATGGGAAGGAAGAAGATAGATGCAATTTTGCAACCGAACAAATATTAATGTATTGTCCTGTCTTTTAGATTCAACTTATAATTTTCGTCTGTAATATTTTCAACATAGATAGGTATATACTTGTATTCAAACAAAAAAACTTGTACCATGTGTCCTTAGAACGGGGTACCCCAGTAAAGACACATTTTTCTCTGAAAAAATGTAAAACAAAGAAAAAATAAAATAAAATACATAAATAAAGTAAAGAAATCCTTTATAATATAGTTATCTTGTTGTAGACGAAAGAGAGATCTAATTAATTTAAAAATATCACTTCTTCAAACAGAGCAAATTTATTTTGTGGCACCGTTTTAATTCAAAATTAATAGAATACTATTAAATACGTTTATTGTTTGAAAAACCGACATGTTTCGTAAGCAATGCTCACTTAAAACTTCAGTAAACCCTGATGAAGTAATCATTGCTAACGAAATATGTCAGTTTTTAAACAAAAAATGTGGTTAAAAGTAAAATGTTTCATTCATTTTGAATAAAAATATTATTAAGGATAAAATAAAAACAAAATGTAAATCAAACCTTCAATATATAAATATAGTTTTTTTTAAATATATCGGTGTCCTCTGGATTCGCATCTTCTTCAAGCTTAACTTATTAAAAATAAAAGTTTGGTTATTATTAGTAACTATGATACAGTTAAAAATGACAAAATCGGATAGGGACACCTTTACTCAGTGGGATGTCAAGGTCATGGGCTTGCAATTTGAGGTTTTACTCATAAGTTAAAAAAAAAAAAAATTATAATTGCTATGTGTTACAGTACCTACCTATGGATACTTACAGTATCGACTTGGTGAAAGACCACCATTTAGAACAGAAACGTTCCCTCTACCTTGAGCCTCACAATGAACCCCAATTGGGAACGCCATTGTCTCACTTACTGCAAACGGTACGGAGCAGTTGGTACTCTTGTGAGGAACTCACATAATTTTTTTTTAATTTAAAATTATTCATAAATTACTGGATGTGGTCAAGTAACCACACATCCTGCGAAAGGCCATTATATGATTTTAATTTAAGGTAACCACATAAAATAAACTATGATTTAAATGTTTATGTTAAGTAAATACAGCATGTATAATATGAATTCTTAAAATATCATCGTTTTTTAAGTTTGGGGTATTATTCCGTGTTGCGCTACCTTCTAATTCGGCCATCGTTTCGAACAGTGTTACATTGTCTGCCATCATCATCAGGGCAGATTTGTAATCGAAGATTATGAAGTCTGTGTTTTTTATCGATATTCCAGTTTATTAGTTTAATAGTTTTGTAGATAATCGAGAAAGCAGTATTCATCATAAATCAAATATTGTGTTTACGTGTCTGTTAATTAAATTTTGTTATAAAATAACACCGGGAGGCATAACGGTCCCGTTTACATTAATATGATATTTTTAAATATCCTTCAGTGATCCAGAAAACATCAACCTTTAATTCATTAGAAGTTTTTGGCATTACAGTTGTTTCGGTTTACAAGACCATTTTCAAACTATAGTTGAACCACATTGAAAAAATAAAGGGAGTTGTACGAATTAAACACAAAAACAATAAATGATTTGGTGTTGTTTAGATATAAAATTACATATTTCACTGAGTATTGTCATGAAACTTTCTAGAGGCACATTTGTCAAAACCAATTTCTAGTTGGACTATCCATTTAGAAATTTCTCATTTGAATTTTAAAATATTTTTTTAATGAACCCAGACAGCCCTGAAACCTTTTTTTATGTTTTTTTTTTTTAATATAAATTTTAGTTTTTTCTTCTTTAAAAAAACATAAGGTACCATAAAAATATTCATCCGACATTGTGGTAGTGCTAAAATTTTGGTACGGTAGGGTTATTGACGTGTAATGTGTTTTCCTTAAATTATTTTTCAGTTGTCAGTGCACCAAAAACTGACATTTCTGGAAGAATTTGATGAGGAATGTGGCCTGTGAAGATGTTTGTTATAATCTATAAAAACGCAGTGTTTACAATGTGTTGACATAATTTTTCTTTCATATACCTAAGGGTTGTAAGTAATACATTCTCGTATAATATTACAAATTTATAAAGATAATAATATTCAAAATAAAGTTGCACCCTTTAAAAATAACAGAAATTTTAGACAAATATCAATAATTCCTACTCCAAAATGTAAAAAAAAAACAATAGGACAGTTAAATTATAAATATCTCGAAGTTAATTTTTTTAATTCATTAGCTGAAAAATTCAGAAACATGAACAGTAACATAAAAATTTTTAAAACTCAGCTTAAAAATTATACCGAAAATTTGAACTGAATAAAAAAAAATTAAACCAATATAATAACACCCCCATACACAAAAGCCCTGCTTACTCATGGGGATAAATCAAATATGTAATTAATTATCGTATAAAATTTACTGTATTTTATGTATCTTTTCAGAATAAAAAAAAATATATATTTACGTTCTAAAAGGCATGTTTTTCTTTCGATTAATTTTTTTAATCAAATAACGACCACAAGAATGATGTTGGATGTTAAAACTCACAAACTTTCTCTAACTGCAAACAGTGACTTAATATTTTATAATGAGAGTATTTGATGTTCGACAGATATATGTATGTAAAAACTATTCTCATGCATCTCTTTAAAAACAAACAAGATTTACACGTAATTCTAACAAAGACACATTGCAAGTTCCAGCACTCTCTACCACATTTGGACAACGTATTTCTAGATACTTTGCCATAAAAATATTCAACATGCTTCCTGATAATATCAAGCTGAGTCAAACACTGAAAGAATTTAAAAAAAATGTTAAAATTTGGATATGTTCTAATGATCGATCCTTTACTGGTGCCCTCACCCAAACGCCTTGTCATTGATGATTATTGTAGTAATAAAATTGCTGTTTTTGTATTGTATATCAGCAAGCAATAATGTAAATAGAAACAAAGTATTTCTGTATAAGAACATATATTATACATTCATAAGTAAACCATAGACAAAATTTCGAGAAACAATTTGACTAAAAATTCTGACTCAATACAGGTTCGCCTAGTGAGGCAGACTATGCATAACCTAAAATATATACTATGTTACTTCTATATAACAGTTCTTACCTCTATATCTTTTTTCCTATTTTGATACTGCTTTAATTGCATCAATTATTATTATAACATTACTCTTATAACAATGTTATTAACTCATAGATATTAACTTACTAACGCATCATTTATTACCTTATGTTTTTAACTTTGTAAGTAACATGTTATTGTCATTAAAATTATGTTATTATTACCACTGTGTAAAAGAAAAGGAAGAAAATAAAAGGGAAAATGTACTTAAAATGAAACCAATACCGACTGTAATATGATATTATATTATGTATTCATATATTTTTTGGATGAAATAAATAAATTTTAAAAAAAGCATAAAGGCTAGTGTATATACGGTAAAAAAGCCATAGACAATGTTATTTTTTAAGACTTAATGCCCACTTAAGATTTTTTTTCGTTCGGAACCAAAATTGTTACGTTAGGGCTATGTGGGTAAATTCCTTTTTTTCATGTGAATACCGCACAAGAGTCCCAGCTGCTCTTAGGTGGAGCCAGGGAAACTATGCCTTCCATGGCATTCCATATACGGAGGAAAAGGAGATGATGAAGACGAAAGTAGAAAAGTATCTGGCTATTCAGATCTGGTCACCAAATACAGCTAAAGCTATTTCAAGCAACATTTTAATTCTGAATGGTGGTGTTAATTTACTATATATTGTTTAAAATGAATCAATTGTGAAACAACACAAATTAATAAAATAAAATTTGAACGCCGGTATTCGATTCCGCGAACCTAGGATTGCCTTACCCCCCGACTACTGAGGCCGTCAAAAACCGTTACTAAATATAATAAATAAACTGTATTTCAATGGTTTTTTGAAAAAATCATAAACATGCGAGACATTTTTTGTTCGGCCAACATTCTTAACCATTTCGGCTTTTCACCAATTAATGAATAAATCATCATTTTTAAAGCATCCTGTAGTGTTTAAGTTGTGCGTATGAAAGCCTATATATAAATTGTTCAGTAAAATCAAGAGCATGAAAATATTCAGATTTCATACATAGACGTTGACGTCAGTGATACTTGTATTATTTTGCTAAAAACATAATAGTTATCAACAATGCGTTTTAACAGTGCAGTGTTCCTTTTATTACTAATTATTGCAGTTTTGGCCAGTTTTGGCGAGGCTCATACAATCGATCGAGGCGGCGTCAGATTTGGGAAATGCCCAAGGGGATATATTCTAAAAGGAAGATTGTGCAGGAGGGTCATTATATAATGTGCGGCTTGTGGACAATGTCAAACTCATCTCATCTAATCCTCTCCCTCTCCTCTCCCTCCAGATGTCCCTGCTCTGCGCTACTTCGGCGGCCTACAAGCATTTCAGGCTCTACCTCTCCTCGGACAGCCTCTGGAGTTGCTTCTCCCGATTTTGCCCGCGGCTGCCCCCTGGACTTCTTCCCTCTGGAATCGCAACACTCAGTGGAATTCTGTCTTCTGGCATTCTTCATGTACGACAATACGCTATATCGATGGAGGCTCAAATAATAAAACCATTTCATCCAGACGCAAACCTTACACAGCAATAATATCGTTGCATTATTAATATATTTCTGATTTTGTCATGTTTCACGGGAATATTTTGCATTTTTTCAGTTTAAAAAAAAATGTTCGTCCGTTAATTTAACCACTCCGGTCTTTGTGCTGCTTTGTGCACGTTTTTTGTCAAACGAACTTGTTGATTTATAATAATTTTGTGTTAGTTACGCTTCGAAATTAAAGCTCAATAAATTAATCATTTCTGTACGTAGCCGAAAACTAATAACTGTTTTCAAAAGGTTATGAAATATGCTTTAAATTGTGTTATTACATATAAATATTATCATTCATAAATATTAAAATTTAGAATACAAACATAAAAAAAATGTAAAAATGACTCACGTGATGTTTTTATGTGAATACGTTACTAAAATCACGTATTATTTTTAAAAAACACTTAATTTGTCATAAAGATTAATAATAAATATTTATTTCACCTAATTTTTTACCATTTAATACAAAACATACTTAATAAAAAATAACACTGTCTAATAGCGCATATATGCGATTAAGCGGGTGAAAACTGTTTCTTCAAAATAAAATAAGTATTTTTTACCTGTATCTATGGACGACGTTGAATAGAAATGTGGAGCTTTTTTATTATGGAATATCTCATTTTTGTTTTAGGGTTGTAACTAGAACAAAAACGGAGTTATAATGACTTCTGTGGGAACACTCGCGTTAGCTTGAAAATAAGCTTATTGGACTTGACTGCTGTTGTTATATTATCGTGTAAATAAGCTTATAGGTCGGAGTGGTAAAGGTTTTTGAAAATTTTATGCATTTACTTTATTCTTCAAGCAAGCCTTACTTTGAGTAGACGGTCAACTTTGACTAGATAACTTATTTCGACTAGCACGCTTACTTATGTATGGTATGGTTCAAGAGTATGGTTCAAAAAAGATTGTTTTTCTCATGTGACATCGTTGTAATTATTTGGACATTCTTTAACGCATTTGTTTCTTATATCATACTTACCTGCCTGAAGAAAATTTTTAAAAATAATTATCATTGAGATGACATTCATTTGTATAAATTGCATAATTCCTTAAGTAAAAGAAAATAAAATGTTTCACAAAATATGCGTTATATTATTAAGAGGATGAGTAAGTTTAAGTACGTTGGTACCTAAAAATATTATAATTTCTGAGAAATTTGTTATTCTGAATTAATAAAAAAGATAAATTTTGAAACTCACTTTTATGGACGCGAGATCTACTGTATATAGAACTACTACGTAATCCTAGTTATTTAATTGTTGTTTTTTTTCAAGAAATAAATTAGATGATACAGGGTTGACAATAATGTTTTGGTAACAGTTTATTCATATAAAATTAGTTTTGTACCTTAGAAAGTTTTTTTAGATTAGCTCAACACATGCCTATGTCATATTTAGGAATACAATGTGGAATGTATTATAAGAAAATATGGAGAAACGATACTAGGCAGAAAAAGGAATAAGATATGGGGAGGAATCTGGAGGGAGGAGACATTGTGTCCAGAGGTGACAGACGTATGAATTCATAAGTCCCACTGCGGTGCAAAGCGATAGTTCGAGAGAGTACGTGAAAACGCCTCCCTCAATCGAACTTCCCTAATCCAAACTGCCACACAATTAATAGGCAGAGCATTCACCACTATAAGCTAGCAAGGAAAGGGGCGAAAGCACCACTTGCGGGATCCGAGCCGGCCGTAGGAGTAGCAGCTTGCCACACGAAATTTCATATTGAGAGGTGGGTCAAATCCCAGCACTGGAAGGAATGGGAGAGGGCACCCGGAATGAGGCAATCCAAAGTACTCATAAACGGACCGGACCCCAGACGGACCAGGAAACTACTCGATATGGACAGAAACTCGCTGAGGGAACTAGTAGGACTACTAACGGGACACTGCCATCTCAGGCGACACATGCAGCTATTGGGAGTGGAAAGCACCAATAGATGTAGAAAATGTGAAGAGGATGAAGATACTCCAATTCACTTGTGGTGCCAATGTCCTTCCCTGGTGGGAACTAGGCTCAGATACCTGGGGAGACACATCGTGGAACCAGAAGACTTAGCCACATATCCAATGACAACTCTGGTGAACTTCATTAAAGGGACTGGGTTATTGTTAAAGGATTGAGGTAAAATGGGAGATAGTACAATGGGCCTATGGCCTAAGTACTCACGGGAACTAACTGTAAACCGTCTCCGCAAGTTAAAAAAAAAAAAAAAAATCCACCACTATACCTCGACCAAACTCACCACATGATCCCGAAATAAGTCACCAATTTTATCACTTTGGTGTGACCTATATCTATATTTTAAATAACAGTAGTAACCCATTAAAAACTTTGCTTGTGTGTGGAATTTTGTTATTCATTTGGTTATCTAGATGTATTTTACTATTGCTGTAATATATTATTATTTTTGTTTTTAACTTATTTTTTTTTAGGCTTTGAAGTCTTCAATTTATTAAACTAATTTTAGATTTTTATTATGATTATTTTAATGATTGATTAATGATGAATGACTTTGTGCAAGGTAAGGGGATTGTGTATGGGTTTTGATGTATGAAAATGTTCATAAAAATATAAATGAATATGTTTATAAAAATAAGCATAGTGAGTTTTCTATATAAATAATATGAACATGTTCATAAAAATAAATATAGGAAAGTATTTATGAAAATTATATTATTTACTTTAAAATACACTGAATACAGATTATTTTATTTATTTTCATATCTAAAAATTTAACATCTTATTGCTTTTCAGCGAATTTTACCGCATTCAAGATAAAACCTTCAAATATTAAATTATTTATTAATTATAGGTAAACGTTTGATGATAAACTACATAATTCAGAAATATCGAGGGTTTTTAATGTTTTGATATCAAAAAACACCGCAGTGGGAGGGATGAATTCGTTGAGAATTGAATTCGAAAGTGAGAGGGGGAAACTTTTTTGGGTGGGTAGAAATCAGGTGTATCCAAGAGTCACGAACGTATGAATCCACCCATCTCACTGTTGTGCAAGGCGATGCGATGGGTCGAGAGAGTTCTGCTGGAGAGGTACATCCCTTAACCAGTCACTTTAAATGTGTTGAAAATGAGGGATATTTGTTTAAGGATGTGGAACTAAACAACACAACATAGATTTAGATATTTCACATTTATTCGAGGTGCAGACAAATGAAAACATACATACATAATACATAGATAATAATAGGTAAATATTATGAAATACTTTAGAAACACTATGATGATATGTTTCAACCTACATGTAACTTATAATTTATTTTAAATATATTAAATTTCTTCTTTGTGTAAATAAACTCCCACAATTTGAGGACAAATCACTGATTTATTCAGTTATTAAAAGAAGATTAATATTTCAGTATGAACAAATTTTTATAAAAATTTGAAAAATATTATTATAATATAACCATTACCACGCTAACGTAATATTTGAGATTTTCACGGTAAATGTGTTAAAGTGATTACTTCAATGCACAATATCCCAAAAAAATAATTCATGATAACGAAAAGGATATTTCATTAAAAAAATTGTCAGTCAATAACCTTTCTGCATCTTCGGAAAATATATGTATATCCTTCTGGGCAGCTGGGTGAAAATTTCCGACCTCTGATGTCATTCATTGGAAGAGCATAGTAGTCAGGTACGCTGGTAACGTCGTCATATTGATCATTGTAATAGTCTGAACCACTAACGTCGTCGGGTTCTGGAACATCATAATCATAGTCTTCTGGAATATCTTCTATGCAGCTCCAGTTTTCCCTAGTATAGCCATATGGACACAGGTACTGATACAGAACATGGCGTGGATAGGCAGCACCAAATCCCACAAAAAGAAACAGAAGAACCACACCACTGATGAAACGCATTGTAAATCGTTTTAAATAATGAACCTCGTACCGCCGTTATATATAGTTCAAAGCTCACGATAAAAATAATGTGGTCATTTATTTTTTATATATATGGGCCTTTCCCATTTTTATAGCATTTGCAGGATATTCCTAAATTATTGCTCACTGTACTGGTTGCTTGGGACATTTCTTAATTTTATTTACTAGCTCGCCAGCAGAATAAATCATATAGTTTACAGTAACTAACATTTTCAAAATGATAATAGAGTTGATTCCATTAGCAATTACAGGTGAGAACACCACTTTAATTTTAATAATTTAGTTTTTCAACTAGTGAATGAATGAGGAGAATTTTAACAAAGAGAAATATCTAAAAATCCCCCTTTCTATCTTATGACAGTTTTAGGTGCCAATTTTTACAAAAGAGAAATTTCCATAATAAAAAAATAGCAAAGTAAAATGCAGTTCAGTTCAAAAGTATTGTTTCATTAAAAATTAGAATAGATATTTTTTATCTAACATTATAAAAAAATAGCAAAGTAAAATGCAGTTCAGTTCAAAAGTATTGTTTCATTAAAAATTAGAATAGATATTTTTTATCTAACGTTTCTATCTAACACCTACCACACCTATAAAATATTGTAAATATTCGCAAATAAAAATGTTAAACATAACACTGACTTTTTGTTTTGCAGAGTTTTAATTTTAAATGCACATATGTTACTTTAAAATTTAAATTTTGTGCTACCGGTTTCGACATATTCGTGTCATTCACTAGCAAACTTAATACCTAGTTAATTAGTTTAACCTTAGTTTTAAGTTTGCTGGTGAATGACACGAATGTGTCGAAACCGGTTGCAGAAAATTATAAAACTCACCTTAAAAATTATACTGAAAACTTAATAACATACATACATAATTAATGCCCAAGAAACACACAAAAATAAAACTGAGCATTGAGCAGTTAGGACTCTAGCTCGGAATTGAATATAAACTACATAAAAAAACATTAGTTCCTAAGAAACACACTGCATTCAAGTTCTTAATAAATATTACCTGTGCTACTTTCACGCTTTTTTATAAGAGTATTTTTGTTTCCATGCGGTTGACTTACATAGGTTGACCACATTTGCTGAAGAGCTTTATTTTTCGAGGAAGAAACTCCCACTGAAAAAGTGACGAGCAATAACTATGAGCAATGTTTTATTATCTTTCACGTGATGACTTGTGGTGAAAGAACATCCGTGATTCGTGCAGAAATTGGTGGTGTAGTCTAAGATCCGAACTAGAAACGACCTTCACCCATCTGTTTAATGGATGAAAAGTATTTTATATCAAATTGAATATATTATAAAATATATCTTTAATGGGTTGTCTAAAAAATCCTGTCAAGACTATGATTAATTTAAAAAATATTAATCGAAATACTTTTCATCCATTAAACAGATGGGTGAAGGTCGTTTCTAGTACGGATCCTCTACTAATGGTATGTTTGATAGATTCCCTCAGCTTATCAAATGGATTGCAATATTTAAAGCACAGGTGTCAGATGCAAATGCTGTCCTTATTCTACCGGCATTTCAATCCATGTTTCGCCGAGGAATTAGCGTAATTGATACCTTCGTCACTGTTATACTTGTGTGTAGTCGGGTAACATGTCAAACGCGCGCCCAACATTTGTACACGGTTCATATGAGAACGAGTCTTTTCTACGGCTGGTTCTTGAGTTTAACAGCTCGGTTGTGTCAACAACGATTTGCCGGCCTCTGTATTTCCTCCATCTTATCACATAGGTCTCTTCAAGATCGGTTCACTCCTGCCTCTTCTCGAAGAAGATTGACAACCCCTTATTTATGTTTACAATATGTTTTTCGTACAAGTTTAGTATTTTATTGAAGCCGTAATGAAATATTGCTGAAATCCCGCGGTATTACGGGATGCGGGATTGCAAACCCTAATATCGTCGCACTGTGAATATCCTCTCTTATCTTGTGAAAGATTTCAATAGCCGTTCGTATGTAGTTTTGCCAAGTCATTCTCAACATTCTCGAGGATGAATTTCGCCCTGATGATATCCATCTTCTGATAAGATAAAATTCCAGAAAAAAAACTTCTCTCTGGGACTACTACAACGCATTATTCAACGCACTATTACATTGTTAGTTTGTATTTCAAATTGATGGCCAATTTATTAAAATTCAGAGGTGATTTTCAATAACACGGCGCTATACAAGTACAAGTTACACAAATATTATGATTAAATCATCATTCAGTTGTGTAAATGCGCCGTACAGTACTTTTTTTTTTAATTTTTTCTAAAAAGAAAGACAAACATTCCCGGTTTACATCCCAACAATGTTTGAAAATCTCCTACTACCACCACAGAAAGCCGAAAATGTTGCTTGATTGTGTTGTGATGGAGGACTTAGCCAGCCGAGGAATCGAACATGCGACGCCCGGGTGGGACCCAAGCGCTATGCCCACTCAACCACTGACCGGTCAAACATATCTATGGAGACTTACAGTATCACCCCGGTGGAAGGCCACCATTCAGAATAGAAACGTCCCCTCTACCTTCAGCCTCAAAATAAACTTACTACAAACGATTCGGAGAAGTTAACACTCATTTGCTGAACTCATTTTTTTTAAACGTAAGAATTATTCATACATTACTGTATGTGGTCAAGTAACCACACATCTTGCGAAAGGTCATGATATGATTTAGGTAACCATATAAAATAAAACATGATTCAAATGTTTATGACACGTAAATACAGCGCGTATGAATATATTAGTTTTTAAAAAGTAGTATCGTGATTTAAGTTTGGGGTATTATGCCGTGTTGCGCTACTTCCTTATTTGGCCATTGTTTCGAACAGCGGTGCAGTGTACATTGGCAGGGCAGATGTATAATCGACGATTATGGTGAAGAGTGTGCTTATTCATAGATCGTCCAGTTTATTAGTCAAACTTCTTCAAATAGTTTAATATGATATGAGCAATGTTCGAATGCTCACCATAAATCAAATATTGTTTTTATGTGTCTGTGTTGACTTATTAAATTTGCCATAAAAATAAACAGGGAGGCATAGCGCTTCGGAACATTAGTATGTCATTTTGAAATGTCCTTCAGTGACCTAGAAAACATCAACACTTTGTTTAATTCCTTAGATATTTTTTCAGCATAATAATTGATTTGGTGGTGTTTACATATAAACTTTCAAATTTCACTGAGCATTGTCATGGGGTCTTATGGAGACATATTCATCAAAACTGACAAGATTTATCTTCTCCTCAAATAGAATGTCCTAAAACGAGAAATTTGAATAGTTAATGTTCAAACATTTTGTAAATTAACCCAGCTAGCCCTGAAACATTTTCCATGTTTTTTTTTTTAATTCTTTAAAAAATCACTTTGTAGGTACAATAAAAAAAATTCATCTGCCATTGTGGGAGTTTTGAGAAATTTTGATACGGTAGGGTAATTGGCGTGTAACGTATTTTCTTTAAATTCGTTTTCAGTTGCTTGTTCAGACATTTCTAGAAGAAAGTGATGACTGTGGCCGGTTAAGATATTCGTTGAATGCAATTCACATGTTGACATAAAAAAATTATGTTGCAACACATTCTCGTACATATTTACGTTCTAAAAGGCATGTTTTTGGATTTTGTGACGTGCAAACTTAGATTACATTTTTTAATCAAATAACAACCAAAAGAATGCTGTAAGATGTTAAAATCGTAAAGGCTAGTTCGTAGACCGATCGTAAAATTAGGCATATCATGATGCGCCTAGCTACTTCGTCAAGTGCCTGCCGTGCCTTTATACTATACACAGTAAGTAGTTACACAAGTCATAGACAGAGTTATATTTTAAAAATTTAAGCCCACTAATGATTATTTTTTGTTCGTTACCAAAATTGGTACGTTAGGGCTATGTGGGTTGTGGGTCATTTTTTTATGTGAATACCGCGAATAAAGAGTCCCAGCTGCTCCCATCTATGTACAGCCAGTGAATCTATGGCATCCTTAATTAAGGTATACTGTGAAGCAGAAGGTAGAAGGGAGGGGAAGGAGATGAAGAAGAGGAAAGTGGGGAAGTACTTGGCTATTCAGTTCTGGTCACCAAATACGCCTAAAACCGTTTCAAGCACTCACAAAACACTCAGTGGAATTCTGTCTTCTGGCATTCTTCATGTACGACAATACGCTCTATCGATGGAGGCTCCAATTATTGATAATAAAACCATTTCATCCAGACGCAAACCTTAAACTTAGCAATAATATCGTTGCATTATTAATATATTTCTCATTTTATAATGTTTCACTGGAATATTTTGCATTTTTTCAGTTTGTAAATTTGTTTGTCTGTTAATTTAATCACTCTGGTCTATTGCCTGTGCGCAAGTTTTTTGTCTAAAACGAACTGTCAGATTTATCAAAATTTTGTGTTAGTTACGCTTCGCAATTAGAACTCAATAAAATAAATATATCTGAACGTAGCCGAATAAGTTTTCAAAATGAATTATCACAAATAAATATTAACATTTATAAATATTAAAATTTAGAATGCAATCATAAAAAAATTGTTAAAATGACTCACATGATGATGTCATGTGAAAACGGTACTAAGATCACGAATTATTTAAAAAAAAACTTTATTTATCATACAGATGTACAATAAACAATTGAATCACCTTACTTTTTTACCATTTCTTACAAAATATTTAATAAAAAATTAATACTGTCTAAAAGAGCATATGTGATTTGGCGGGTGAAAACTGTTTCTATAAAAAAAAGTATTTTTTACCTGTATCTATGGACAACGTTGATTATAGATGTGGAGCTTTTAAGGAAAATATTCTCCTTTTTTAGGGTTGTAACTAGAACAAAAACGAAGTTCTAACGATTTCAGTGGGTACACCCGCGTTAGCTTGAAAACAAGCTTATTGGACTTGACTGCTGTTGTTATATTATTGTGTGAATAAGCTTAAAGGTCGTAGTGGTAAACGTTTTTGAAAATTTGCTCCATCTTCTTTATTCTTCAAGCAAGCATTACTTTGAGTAGATGGTCAATTTTCACAAAATAGCTCATTTTGATTTGCAGGCTAACTTTGAGTGTGGTTCAGTAATGATTATTGTTCTCACGTGAAATCGTTGTGTTTATTTGAACATTCTTTTAGGCATCTGTATCAATATTATACTTACCTGCCTGAATAAATTTTGAAAAAAGAATTATCATTGTGATGACATTTTTTTGCATAAATTGTATAATTCCTTACGTAAAAGAAAATAAAATGAACGCTTGATGAAATGAATGAACACAAAATACACGGTTTATTATTAGAAGGTTGAGTAAGTTTAGGTACCTACTTGCAAAATATTATGATTTCAGAGAAAATTTTGGTTCTGGTTTAGTAAAGAAGAGAAATTTTGAAACTCACTTTCATGGACGCGAGATCTATTTTTCACAGAACTACTACCCAGATATTTTATTGTTGATTTTTTTTAATTAAAAAAAGAAAATAATTGATACAGAGTTGATAACATTAATGTTTTGGTAACAGTTAATTTTTTATAAAATTAGTTATGTACTTTTGAAAGATTTTTTAGATTAGCTCAACACATATCTATGTCATATTTAGAAAAACTTTGTAAGGCAATGTGAGAAAAGAAACTGGACAGAAAAAGCAATAAGACATGGGGGGGAATCTGGAGGGAGGAGACAGTATGTCCAGAGGTGACAGCCATATGAATCCATAACGACCACTGCAGTGCAAAGCGATGGGTCGAGAGCATCCGGCTGTAGAAATGAAAACGTCTCCCTCAATTGACCTTTCCGAATCCAACCCGCCACACATTTGGTAGGCAGAGCATCCACAACCATTCCTCGACCAAACTCACCAGATGATCTCGAAATAAGTCACCAAATTTATCACTTTGGTGTGACCTATTAACAGTAGTAACCCATCAAAAGCTGTGCTCGTGTGTGGAGCTGTGTTATTTATTTGTTTATCTAGAATTAATTTACTATCGTTGTAATTTTTTATCATTTTTTGTTTTGTTTTCAGTTAATCCTTTTTTTAGGCTTTGAAGTCTTCAATTTACAAAACCAATTTTAGATTATTTAAATAATTAAATTTTGTGCAATGTAAGAGGATTGTGTATGGGTTTTGATGTATGAACATGTTCATAAAAATATAAATTATTATGTCCATCAAAATAAACATTGTGAGTATTATATATAAATAATATAATATGAACATATTTATAAAAATAGATACAGTAAAATATTTCTGAAAATAACAAATATTATAATCAATAATTATCAGCCTGAAACACTCATCTATATTGAAAAAATCTTCCGAGAAAAGATACTGGCCGCCAACGGGAATTAAACCCGTGTCCCTCTGATTGCCGATCAGCTGCTCTGACCACTGAGCTATGGCGGCTTATCTAATACCCGCCAAATAATTCAATATATACTAGTGTTTCATTCGACACTTACATTTTTCCAACTGAAAACAACAAAATTTATTTTTGTGAGAGAGGTATTGTTAAGTACTAAATCTCCCGCTAGGTGGCGTCGAGACTAATTATGTCTGCATTTATTGCTGAAATACTTTAACTTATCAAATATTAATTATTATTTTTAATTGATAAACTACCGTTTAAACAAGATTTTTATGCATAGCACAAAGATAACAAATAGATAACAAATATTATAATCAATAAAATTATCAGCCTGAAACACTCATTTTTATTGAAAAAAATTCTGAAAATTACATTATTTACTTTAACTTAAAAATATAATGAGTACAGATTTTTTTATTTATTTGCCATATCTAAAACTTTAACATCTAATTGCTTTACAGCGAATTTCACCGCATTCAACATAAAACCTTCAAATATTTATTTATAATAGGTAAATATCGTGGTGGGCTTTACCGAAATATTGTATTTTTAATTATTAACTACATGATTCAGGAACATCGAGGGTTTTTAATGTCAAAAAATACCACAGTGGGAGGGATGAATTCATTCGTCCACTCCTGGATTTTTTTTTGGGTGGGTAGGAATCAGGTGTGTCCAGGAGTGACAGACGTATGAATCCATCCCTCTCACTGCGGTGAGGGGTGTTGAACTAAATAACACAATACAAAGATTTTGACATTTCACATTTATTCGAGGTCCAGAAAAATGAAAATATACACATATAATACATAGATAGTAGTTACATAATGAAATACGTGTTAAAAACACTATGAAGATATGTTTCAACCCACATGTTTTTAAATATATTAATTTCTTCTTTCTTAAATAAACTTCCACAATTCGAGGACAAATCACTGATTTATTTAGTTGTTAAAAGAAGATTAAGATTTTAGTGAGAACAAAATTTAAAAAAATTTGAAAAATATTATTATTATATAACCAGTTTTAAGCTAACGTATTATTTGAGATTTTCACGGCAAATGTGTTAAAGTGATCACTTCAATGCACAATATCCCAACAAAATAATTCATGATAACCAAAAGGATATTTCATAAAAAAAATTATCAGTCAATAACTTTTCTGCAGCTCCCCAAAATATATTTATAGCCTTCTGGGCAGCTGGGTGAAAATTGCCGACCTCTGATGCCATTCAGTGGAAGAGCATCGTAGTCAGGTACGCTGGTAACGTCGTCATATTGATCACCGTAATAGTCTGAAACACTAACGTCGTCGGGTTTTGGAACGCCATAATCATAGTCTTCTGGAATATCCTCTATGCAACTCCAGTTTTCTCTAGTATAGCCATATGGACACGGGTACTGATACAGAACACGGCGTGGATAGGCAGCAACAAATCCCACAAAAAGAAACAGAAGAACCACACCACTGATGAAACGCATTGTAAATCGATTTTAACAATGAACCTCGTACTACCGTTATATATAGTTCAACTTTCGTGATAAAAATAATGTTGTCATTTATATTTTATATATATATTGATATTCATAACGCAATCACAGGATGTTCCTAAACTATTGCTCAAAGTTTCTCTCGGGAGATTTTTTTAATGTTGATGAGTGTTTCAGGCTAATAATTATTGCTTATAATAATTGTTAATCTTTAATACGCTTTCAATGAACTTTCCAACGTGATGAACAGTAAGAAAACTGAATTGATTTGTGAAAAGCTTTTTTTTAGAAAGACTACGAAATTTAAAAAAATATAAAATTCAAAATGAAATATCCCTTGCAGTTTAGTTCTATAATATATATTTTTATTAAAGACAAGAAAATATGTTTAATTTATCATTCTACCTAATACCTACCACACGTAAAAAATATTATAAATATATATTATATATTTTTAAATACAACACTGACTGTTGATAGTAGTAAAAATCTCTCACGACCGACGGGAGGGATCAGTTAGTATTCTAGTTCGGATTTCAATACATAGATACTAATATTTTATATACGAGTAGTTATAATAAAAATTATTTTTGTTGCTAAGAAACACACTGTATTTAGGAAAAAAAATATGTTTAGTCCAATAAATGTTTTTAAATATATGTGATATGTGCTGTTTTTTCAGGCATCATTATTTATATATTTTTGCGTAAATGTGGTTAACCACATTTCCTTTTGCGTATTTCTAATTGGAAATATTGTTCGTCATAAAGTAAAACGATGAACTCTTTTTTCCAGGAAGGAATTCCCACTGAAAAAGTGATGAACGATAACGTTGAGAAATGAATTATATTCTTTCACATTATGACTTGTGGTGAAAACCATACATGACATGAACGGGTGGTAGGTACGTTTGATAGATTCTCTTATCTTAAATGGACTGCTATCTTTAAAGCACATGTGTCAGATAGAATCGCTGTCCTCACCCTACCGATATTTAAATGTATATTGCTCCGAAAAACTAGCGTAATTGATCCCTTTGGTACTGGTACATACTGCTTAGTCGGGTAAAGGTACGAACAGAGACAAAGCGGGTTCCGGTTTTCTGATTAGTCGGCGCATCGGCGGCCGACTGCCGACAAGAATGTTTGTATGTCAACGTATCAGGCCGAACATAGTGAAGGCAGGTTCAGATCTGCGTTCGCGCGAGGCGGCGCCGATAAGCTTTACCGGAATGAATTCTTAATTCCTTCTCGCCGATGACGCTGGTCAGTGAAACTCAATGTTGCCAAGTTCTTGGTTTTTGCCATGTTTTCGTGGATTTTGGATCCTTTCATGATTTGGTGTCCTCTATGGTCACCTTCATGGTTACTTCAAAAAACCTTGTAGAGCGTGTCATTAATTAACAAAAGTGGTGAAACGATTTTAAGCATGGGTCACACGGAGAAATCTTGAAATCAGGAATGTAATTCAAACGTCAACTTAGAATATTTTTATCATTAAAACTTTTTCATTTTTGGGACATGGCAAACAACCAATTGGATGAATACCAATTGTTTTATTCCTTAATTTCAAGAAAGGATTCTCCAAGAGTAAAATATCGTCGTCTGACGAACTCGACATTTTTTTAAAACTGACAGCTGCTGTCAGGCTACCGCGCAGGTAGCGCAGGTTTCTGTTTGTCCACACCTCGGCGTCAACTCCCGCCGCACAGTGGGCTGAAAATCGCCTTTCATAGAAATAGAGACTTGAATTTTCAAGGGTCTTTTTTTTGGCTAGAAATGGATTCTGCTGATCATTACTATGCTATAAAATTTCGTATGAAGCATTTGCGTCTACAAATGAAGGAGTTATCGTTTTTTTAAGAAAAATTTGTATGGCACTGACATAAAAAATGAGGCTATCTCTGGAATCACAAGGTTGGCCATTCTATCCTTTCACACAGATATACAACTATTTATTTGTATTTTTTTGACATACTTCGTATTGTGGTGCAACATTGGCTTTTTGTTAAAAAAAATCATCAAAGTTAAAAAAAAACTTTTTCATGTTGATGATTCATTTTAATGCTTAAATGCTTTATATATGAGTATGCTTTGACTAGTATACAATATTTTATTTACACTACAAGCCAAAACAGTTTAAGAAATCACAAAAGTTAGTTTTTTATTTATTGTTTTTGTGTTTAATTCGTAGATCTCCATTTATTTTTGAAAAAATTAATTAAAATTAAATTTAATAATGTAAAATTATTTTCAAGTTCTGCAAGTGTTTTATTATGTATTTTAGTTACAGCTGTTTCGACTTGTAAGGTCATTCTTAAACTGTGGTTAGGCCACATTCAGATGATTATAGGATTTTAAATGTCAATAGTATCTAAATTGAACTTATTACCGGTTAAACCGATTTCCAAAGACACTAATTCAGTGAGTTATTATGTGGGGTTCAGAATCTTTTCTCCCCATACTAAATGTTAGGGTTTTATTAATGGATTTATAATGATGTTAGTGCTATGACTTTTTTAAATGTTAGTTGTACTAAATTTAAATGACTTGGTAATTATGAATTCACTTTTGAACGTAATCTCCCCTAATGGTCAAGTCCTCGTCATTATCATCATTAGTTAATGACCTCATTGAGGTGGTCACCTCATATGTCTAAATACTTATGAACCTTATGAATTAATTAGTTAAAAGGATACGCAGAAAAAATAATTAGGTTTAAGGGCATACGTTAATTTTGCAATTAGTGCAGGATCACCTTAATAAGGGAAATTAGGTAAATGCAAAACCCTCATTAATCAATAACTATAAATAGTAAAAAATCGGGTTCGTAACTTTAGTTCATTTTGAGATTTTCTACTGATAACATCTGATAGCACCGTGCGTCTCAGTGATTTTGAATAATGGAAAGCACAATTACAAACTTTGTTTTTTATGCTGAGGAACGAAACTACTACCTTCGATCATAAAATATTGTTCAATTCAGTTGTTATTTGACTGGGTTCTAGCCTTTCTGATGAAGACAGTGTTACCCTGAAGGAATTTTGTCGAAGGTTCACACGGGCAGTTTATAAGAGATGGTTACGATTCCACTCCAAAAGTGAAAATTTTATAAGTCATTACAGTAATTGGCTTCAGGCAAATATTGGCTGGCCAAGCTGCATGCAAACCGATTTGCTCATTCAAGAACCAATAAGTGAACATATTTGTGCTGAACCTGGACCATCAACGTCAACGATGACATCGACTTCAACGATGACAAAAAGATCTCGAAAGTCATTTAAGTCGATCTAAGTAACAAGCAGAAAAAGATACGATCTGATGAACATAAAGCCGAAGACCCTATTGAATTAGCATATTCAGCTACAACACTTTTTAAACAAGATGGTCGTGAGGATATTGCAACTGTTATTGAATATATGCTCAAAAATCCAGAAGCAGCGCCAAACATTAAGGAAATTATTAAGAAACCAGTTGATTCACTATTATTTTTACCAGAGAAAGCGCTAGGTTTGCTACTTTCATTAAAACTATCGAAATGGCAATACATCACTTTGAGGGAAACGACAATTCGAGAAGGTTTAAAGGATATATATCCATCTTATTATAAAGTACAAAAGGCTAAGCTGAAGTGCTACCCTCCAAACACATTAGTTACTGTAACGGATTCGTCAGCTAAGATTGCACGAGGACTTGACCATTAAAGGAGATTACGTTCAAAAGTGAATTTATAATTACCAAGTCATTTAAATTTAGTACAACTAACATTTAAAAAAGTCATAGCACTAACGTCATTTTAAATCCATTAATAAAACCCTAACATTTAGTGTGGGGGGAAAAGATTCTGAACCCCACATAATAACTCACTGAATTATTGTCTTTGGAAATCGGTTTAACCGGTAATAAGTTCAATTTAGATACTATTGACATTTAAAATCCTATAATCATCTGAATGTGGCCTAACCACAGTTTGAGAATGACCTTACAAGTCGAAACAGCTGTAACTAAAATACATAATAGAACACTTGCAGAACTTGAAAGTAATTTTATATTATTAAATTTGATTTTAATTAATTTTTTCAAAAATAAATGGAGATCTACGAATTAAACACAAAAACAACAAATAAAAAACTAACTTTTGTGATTTCTTAAACTGTTTTGGCTTGCAGTGTAAATAAAATATTGTATACTAGTCAAAGCATACTCATATATAAAGCATTTAAGCATTAAAATGAATCATCAACATAAAAAAGTTTTTTTTTAACTTTGAGGATTTTTTTTAACAAAAAGCCAATGTTGCACCACAATACGAAGTATGTCAAAAAAATACAAATAAATAGTTGTATATCTGTGTGAAAGGATAGAATGGCCAACCTTGTGATTCCAGATATAGCCTCATTTTTTATGTCAGTGCCATACAAATTTTTCTTAAAAAAACGATAACTCCTTCATTTGTAGACGCAATTGCTTCATACGAAATTTTATAGCATAGTAATGATCAGCAGAATCCATTTCTAGCCAAAAAAAAGACCCTTGAAAATTCAAGTCTCTATTTCTATTAAAGGCGATTTTCAGCCCACTGTGCGCCGGTGGAACCGGGCGCTTGAGCGCCGTTAATCTGAAAACCGATTCCGCTTTGTCTCTGTTCGTACACTTACACAACAAACACGCGCCCAACATTTGTACGCGGTTGACTGACATGTTTCATATTAGAACGAGTCGTTTCTATGGCTCGTTCTTGAGTTCAATAGCTTTGCTGTTTCAAGAAAGATTTGCGGGCCTCTGTGTTTCCTCTCTTTTATAACCGCTTATTTTTATACCAGCAGACCCGGCCACACGTTGCTGTGGCTAACGAAACACAACGCCATCTACTGACAACGCCATTACCAAACCTTTATAACCAACGACACCTGTTAATTTGTATACATATAAAATATCATATAATATTATATATAAACCAATTAACACAAAACCTTAGAAAAGATCTAAGCGTACAGACAGCGGAAGCGACTTTATTTTATACTATTTAAAGATAAATAATATGTTTTTGGTACAAATTTAGTATTTTATAAAACCCGTAAGTCTGCTGGATTAAATATAGCTGAAATCCCCCAGTAGTACCCAGTTTCTGTGTTTCCTCCTTCCTACAACATGGGTCTCTTCAAGATCAATGTTCATTCCTTCCTCTCCTCACAAAGACTCTCCACACAGCATCTCAGATGACATAGGCCATGCGGTAAATTATTTTCCTCAGGGACTTCTGTGCGAGTTAATGTAAAAAAAAAGTATTGAATGCGGGTTCGCGAACCCTAATACCATTGCGCTATGAATATCGTCTCTTACCTTGTGAAAGATTTCTAAAGCTGCTTGTATGTATGTATGTAGTTTTGCCAAGTTCAATTCTGAGCATTCTGGGTGATTAATTTTGCTCTGGTGGTAGCCAACTTTCGATGAGAAAAAATACCAGCAAAAAGACAACTCTACGACTACTGTGCTAACGCATTATTCAACGCGCTGTTACATTACTAGTTTGCATTTTTATTTCAAATTATTTTACAATACACATTACACATAGGCAACTTCCAAGGTTCTGCAGTGCTTCCACGACGATCACCGAAGGAAGGGTGCACTCTTTCCCCGCCCTACTTTGCCATCGACTAGCCAGCTTCTGGGACAGGACAAGGAAGTCAACCCATATAATTTTCATGGCTGCATTCGAGAGGCTTAACTCTCCACTAATTGAGCAATAGATGCAGATGACGATGAGGCGATCTCCCTGATGGACAACCCTTTAGCATTTATATTAATTATTTAAATTTTATTTAATATTACTCATGACATTTTATTATGATGTTTTTTAATGTTTTCAATAGGTAAGTACCTATTATGTTTTTAAGTTTACTTTTCTTCTATTTTTATTTATAATAAGTTATTTTTTTTTACCTATACATCTCATGTAATATGGCAAAATTGGTATTGGACCCTCCTCCCAGTCCTATTGAATTAAAAACATAAATATAATGTTATTATGTTATCCTTTAATCTTGCCGACAAATTACAAAATAGGTGGACTCGCTAACAACTTATTCCTAAATATCGATAAACCTAATATAATGTCTGAGGTTTGTAATTAAACACAAAAGCCGATTCATATATGAGACGTTTATTGACACTGTTAACAAGTTCAAGGTTATCTATCAAGTCAAGTGACAGACCTGCCAACTATCAGAATGTGACAGCTGATGTATTACTATTACCAACATAACATCCTTTCCTCCTTCCATTTTTTTTATTTTATTTTTATATAAAACCAAATAACAATGATACGGAAACTTAAGAGTAATCACTATGACTAAATCGTACAGGAGGTTTCACAACTCTGCCAGACCTAGTTATAACATCATTATTTCCACTAGTGCTGGGTAAAGGTTCAATAACAATTTTATTTTCCTGACTTCTAACGTCTTGCCATTTATCGGGATTCTCATAACTTGATTTTGACTTAAGACAACTTTTTTTTATTTGGTTAACATGAACCTTTTTCACCTCTCCTCCGATTAATTGAATTAAATACACCCATGAACTTAATTTTAATTTAACAGTTCCCTGAAACCATTTCATAGGACCTTTCACATGTCTTAAATAGACCAAAACATTATCATTTTCCTTAAACTCTTTCAATGTATTTTTTCTCGATTGTTTGACATTTTGTGATTGTTTACTTTTATTGACATGATTTTCTTCAGACAAAATATGTAGTGGTGTACGTGGCTCATATGAAAATATTTTAGCCATTGGAGATACACCCGTAACAGAAGTAGGAGTGGAACGATAACTATACAGACAATCTATTAGACGTTGAGCTGGCGACAAAAATTTTGAATTTTTCGAAAACATAAATTTAATTAATATTTTTTTGAAAGTTTGAACAGACCGTTCTGCTAATCCATTTGATTCGGGATTGTACGGTGGACTAAATAATAATTTAATTGATTTTTCTTTACAAAAAATAGAAAATTCTTTGCACGAAAATGGAGGACCATTATCACAAACAATAGTTTTCGGAAAAGCGAATCTGGAAAAAACTTCATTTAATTTAGATAACAAATCCCAATATTTAGTATTTTTCATGTAAAAACATTCTATCCACTTTGAATATGAGTCGCAAACTAATAAGTATTTAGAACCTTTTAAATAAAAAAAATCCAAATGGACTCTTTCCCATGGACTTTCTGCAATAGGCCAACTATGGCGCACATTTTTGTTAGCATTTTGTACAGACTGACACATTTCACATCTAGAAATAACATCTTCAATATCTTGATTCATACCTAACCACCTACATATGAACGGGCAAGAATTTTTGATCTGACTATACCAGGATGACCATAATGTATTAAATTTAGGACTTTGGACTTAAGAGATTCTGGTATTACAATTCTGTCACCAAATAAAAGACATTTTCCTTTGACTGACAGTAAATTTTTAAACTTAAAATATTTTTTAATTTCTGGACTTGACAAGTTTTCAATCCAACCGATTGAAACATACTTAATGACTTTACATAATATTTCATCTTTTTCAGAATGACTTTCAACTTCTGAGAATGGAATTAAAGGTGTAGACATGTATACAAAATTACATTCCTCAGTATTGAATTGTTGTTTACTTGGTAAACGTGACATTACATCCGCTTGAGGAATTTTCAATCCTTTTTTATATTCCAATTTATAATTGTACGCAGACAATATTATAGACCATCTTATAAGACGTGATGCTGCTAAAACGGGGACTTTTTTGTTTTCAGCAAATAAAGACAACAATGGAGCATGATCAGTATATATCGTAAAATGACGACCAATTAAATACTTGTGAAATTTCTTTATTCCAAAAATAATTGCAAGGGCTTCCTTGTGCAATTGACTATAATTTCTTTGAGCTGAATTTAATGTTGCAGACTCAAAAGCTATAGGAAATTCTTGATTCTTTACGACATGACTTAAGACACAACCGACACCGTATGCACTGGAATCGACTGTTAGACACAATGGTTTTGACGGATCAAATAAAACTAACATAGTTTTATCTGACAAAAGAGACTTACTATTTACAAATGCCTTTTCGCATTCATCAGACCAACACCATTTTACATTTTTTCTTAATAAATTATGAAGTGGTTCTAGCACTGTAGGACACATAGGAATAAAATTCCTGTAAAAATTCAACATTGACAAATATGACTTTAGTTGAGTAACATTTTCTGGACACCCAGTAGACTTAATTTTCTCAACTTTCAACAAAGACGGACTTTTGCCTTGACCTGACAAAGTGAAACCTAAAAATTCAAAAGATTTCACAAAAAATTCACTTTTTGACATATTAATTTTTATATTAAACTCATTTAATTTTGACAAAACTTTATCCAAAGTATCAGAACACTCCTTTTCGTCTTTACCACCTACACAAATATCATCAATGTATGCAACACAGTTCTTTATGCCACCCAAAACTGTATCAATTACCATTTGAAATACGGCAGGAGCCGATGATAATCCGTAAGGTAAACGATTATAGACATATAAACCATAACATGTATTAATTGTAAGTAATTCTTTACTAGAATCTGACACAGACAACTGTAAATATGCGTTTGTTAAATCTAATTTACAGAATACTTGACAACCTGAAAATTTATTAAAAATATCCTCTGGACGTGGAATAGGATATTGATCAATTCTCAATTGTGGATTGACTGTAGATTTCAAATCTGCACATAAACGTAATTTTCCATTTTGTTTAGGTACACAAACTATTGGGGAAGACCAATTACTATATTTTACTTTTGAAATAATGCCTTCGCTTTCAAGACGACTTAGCTCTTGGCAAACTTCAGCACGAAGTGCGTAAGGAACTTCATATGCTTTGTGGAAAACAGGAGTAGCATTATTTTTTAAACTTAAATTCACAGAAAATTCTTTAATTGGTTAATCATTATTAGTAATCGAAAAAGAATTTAAATATATTTTTGTGACAATTTTTTGATAATATTTAATTTATTTTTCTCGCTGACAGACACTGAATTTACAGTATTATTATTCATATTTGACACTAAAGAACTTATGAAAGTATTTTCCCAAGATGGATTAAACACTTTTAACCAATTTCTACCCAGAATAGCATCAGACGATAGATTTTTTATAACCAATACTGGTAAATCTATTATAACATTAGAATCAACAACATTTACTTTTGCCATAAAAAATCCAAAACACAATAAATTTTGACTATTTGCTGTAAACAAATTACCGTAGAATTGCTTTAACTGACAAGTTTTGAATAATTTTATGTACATTTTATGACTTATTAATGTCGATGAACTTCCTGTGTCAATCATGAAAGAAATTTGGATACCATTTACAATTAAATTAATTTCCGCTGTATCAGACACTGACATATTTAATACATTTATATTATTGACACATTTTACGTGATTGATGATTGATTTTGCACTTGGACAAAATTTCTACGTGTGACCGTAAATATTACATTTGTAACATTTCCACTTTTTTGACGGACATAACTCCGGTTGGTGAGTTATAAAACACCTCTCGCATCTTCTGGACCCTTGACGTGATGGAGATGACGGCTGACTTGATGACCTTGAACTCCTTTGACCCAGATGAATTCGCCTACTAGGACTATGCTGACGTGAAGGGCGATCCTTTGAGACATGACATGTTTTTTTACGTGACATTTTTGACTTGACTTCACAAATTTCCGATGTATAATTTTCTTTGTGTAAAATTTGCTCTGAGTTGTGACTTACTGTCTCAATGTTCTTGACAATTAATTTTGCTTTTTCAAAAGTTAACGTTTCGTCTTCAGATAGTAATCTTCTAGTCATTGCATCGTTTTTTAAACCACACACCAATTTGTCTGGCAGAGCTTCGTCTAGAAAAGCACCAAAATTGCATGATATTGACAGACTTTTTATATCCGTAATATAATCATCGATTCCTTCGTTAGAATGTTGTTTCCGGTTATAAAATGTATATCTTTGGGCAATTGTACACTTTTTTTCTTCATATTAACTCTTCAGTGTTGTTACCATATCGTTGAAGATTAAATCTTCTAGATTTTTCGGATGCACTGTCTCTTTTAAAATTTAAAAATTTTCTGCACCGATCAACATACATAAGTAACCATTTTTTTCTTTCTCTGCGATATTAATAATCTTCAGATAAATTTGAATGCGTTCCAAAAACATATTGAAACTTTCGCAATCCGGTTCGAAATGAGGCACTGGCAAATTACTATTCGACATGTTGAAAAAAATGTTTTTTTCCGCGGCGAAATCACTGTTAATTACTGAAAATATTATTAACACACGTTTTAATATGTTTTACTGATTTTCTCGTCGCCAATTATAATGTCTGAGGTTTGTAATTAAACACAAAAGCCGATTCATATATGAGACGTTTATTGACACTGTTAACAAGTTCAAGGTTATCTATCAAGTCAAGTGACAGACATGCCAACTATCAGAATGTGACAGCTGATGTATTACTATTACCAACATAACACCTAAGAAAAAACATTGTGTTGAACAAACACCGCGTTATCATTCAAATTCACAACAGAAATTTTAGAAAAAGTTCGAAAAACGAAATCAAGAGTCTTGGAGTTATAATATAAATATAATATTTGTATGTCAATATTTGATACCCAATTAAATTGTGTAAATCACATACAACAAGTAACTAACAAAGGCATGAAGCCATTGGGATTTATAATCAGAACTACTAAAGATTTCCATTCGTTGGAAGCTATAAAAATCGTATTTTTTCGCCGGCACCCAGCTTGTTAGAATACAATTCAACAGTGTGGTCCCCATACGTCGCAGATAAACACTATTGACGTCAAAAGAAACATAACATTACATAACTAAAGCAACAGATGCAGTCAAACAGATATAAAATTGTATCGAGATAACATCGTAACGAAACTGACCAAAGAACAATTGAATAAACTGAATCTAAAGACTATTACCATTTTAGGAATAATTCGTGAAATGGCAGCAAAATTGGCTGAAATTCCGTTGAAAATAGAATACCAAGAGAGATTCCTAAAAGCAATACGCAATCTTATAAGAATCTCTCACATAAGAATTATTCATACGTCACTGGCTGTGGTCAAGTAACCACACATCCTGTTAAAGATCGTAATATAATTATAAAAGGGCATCGTTTTAAAATAAACTATGATTAAAATGTTTAAGAATCCTTACATACAGCATGTTTATTTTAAATTATAAACCTCCCTCCACTCGCGCTAACAAAACTTATATTATGGCAATAAAACCATAACGGATTTCTGCCATTTGTACCTGTCAAGTGCCGGTGAATCCCTAGCTTATTTGCTAGCAGTTCACCGTACTTTCATCGGTTATATTATGGTATTTTGAACTATAAAAATGTTGCTAGCATTGAAAATAGGTATATGATTTGTTTGGCAAGAAATTAATTTATTAGATAGTATTCTACCTTGTCCTCGCGTGCAAGCAAATTTATTTTACATGTGATAAAGCGCGTTCTGTAGAAAGCCTTAAATGACGCATTTTATTTATAAAGAATGCTTATTTAGCTAGAAATCATAATAAAACCAAACATGTGAGAGAAAATATCATGTCTGACCGGTCAGTCCAACAACAAACATGTTAGCCAGGTAAAGATTAAGATGTTCTGTCACAAGCCGTCGTAAGCAATAGGCAGCATTTGATAGATATCGCAAATTAATAGAATGCATTGATAACAACAAAGAGTCTACATATCTGCCGAGTTTTAGCACAACTTGGTGTCGGCCAAGGGGTAAATTTTCTCTTTTAATATTTGCATTCATACATTCAAGAAAACAATATCGAAATGCAAATAGAGGTACAAAAAAAGGCTTTGGTGATGATCTTAAATGGTCCAATATTTCAGAATATTACTTTGGCAAATAGCTGCCTTCTTTGTGGTGGCAAAACAAATAATTTATTGTCGTTGTAAAGAACTTATTTTCATGAAAAAACGCTTTCTATTATTTTAAAACTATTTCACGATATGCGAAAATATTTATAGGGAATCTTCTTGTGACACTTTATTGAAAATTCAATGAAGAATTATATTTAATCTATTTTATTTATATAAAATATATATTTAATCTGGCCATCCTAAAACGGGAATTTCCTTTTTGGACATAATTTTTTTTAAATATTACGTAAATAAATTTCTTACTTAAGAAAATAAACAAATTAAACAAAATTGTACTTCCATCCTTTCGAAAAATATAATTTAGTTTATTCCATAATTCAAAAATGTAAAAAAACTTTTAAAGACACAAAGTTTTTGTTTAGTCAACTGTCTTTTCCCCAACTTACTGAATTATAGTGATCATTTTTAAAGCATCCTGTGGTGTATTGTGCGTATGAAAGCCTGTATAAAATTGCTTAGTAAAATCAAGAGTATTATAATTTTCCGTTTTCATTCATGGACGGCGTTGTCAGTGACACTTGTATTATTTTGTTAAAAACAATAATAATTATCAACAATGCGTTTTAACAGTGCAGTGTTTCTTTTATTTTTAATAATTGCACTTTTGGCCAGCTTTGGCGAGGCCGGTCCAATCACGCCACCCCGTTACAGAAATCAGAAATGCCCAAGGGGATATATTTTATACGGAAGGTATTGCAGGATGCCTATTTTTTAATACGACTGATTGTGGACAATGTCAAACACATCTCATCTCTTCCTCTTCACTCCAGAAGTCCCTGTTCTGCGCTTCCTCAGCGGCCTCCGTCCATGCCAGGCTCGCCTCTCCTCGCACAGCCTCTGGAGTTGCTTCTCCCGACGTTGCCCGGGGCGGCCCACTGGAAGTCTTCCCTCTGGAATTGCAACACTCAATATTTACAGTGGAATTTTGTCTCCTGATATTCTTAATACGCGACAATACGCTCCGTCGATGAATATTCTAATTATTAATAATGAAAGTCATTTATCCAAACGCAAACCTTCCACTCCACAATAATATCGTTATATTATTAATAGTACACTGTTAATTTTGTTCTGTTTTAAATCGACAGTTTTTCATTTAGTCTGTCTTAAATTTTTTTTTTTCGTTATCTATGAAAAATCTGCAGCATCAATTAAGTTCTTCAAGCAAGCCTTACTTTTACTATATTCCAAACATTGACTAGATGTCGTATAGTGTTTATTTGGGCTTTTTTATGTGCGTTTTTTCTATATCTTCATACCTACTTGCATGAAGAAATTTTGAAAAAATAATTGTTGTTGAATTGGTAACATTCCTTTCGATAAATTGTCTAATCCCTAATTTTAAATAAATTAAAATGTTATTTATTCAAGGAAATTGAAATTAATTTACTGATTTTATTGTAACAGTTCATTAATGAATATAAGGTATGTTTTGAATGTTTTTTTAATTTGCTCCACACAAAAATATTTGTCATCTTTAGGAATACTGTTTGGAGGGTACTAAAAGGAAATTAAGGAGATAAAATTCTGTGAAAAAAAGGTTTGAGGTGTGGATAGGAATCTAGGTGGGGGGGTCAGTCCACTAGTGACAGACTTATGAATCCATCCCTCCCACTGCGGTGCAAAGCGATGAGTCATATGGTAAGACCCCATAAAAAGCTGGGCTTGTATGTGTGGAGCTGTGTTATTTATTTGGTTATCGTGAGGTTTTTTTCCGTTGACATTTTAATTTATTATTTTTCAGTTTTCAGTACACTTTTTCGTTGTTTTGTGAAGTTCTATTTTTTTTATACGAATTTAAAAATAATTTAAATGGCTAGTTTTTGTGCAATATAAAAGGATGGTGTATGAGTTTTGAGTTTTGATGTTACCACGAGAATATAAATAAATGTGCTAAAAATAAATACGCTACTATCGAAAGTGTTATAATTTACTATATTGTCAACTGAAACCCCACATTTTTTATTGTCAAGTCTATGCAAATCTACAATTTAAATAGCGAATTCAACAATGAAACCTTGTTATTAATAAAATAATAATCCTTTTCCTTTCTACTATCACGTGCAGCTGGATACTTGTAGTTTCACTATAAAATTCACTATTGTGAATTTCACAAAAACGTTTCTTTTAGTGAAAAGGAACATGGGAGCCTGAAAACTTGTTTTTTCTTTTTTTTTATTTTTTTTTCCAATCACATAATAAAGTTTTTAATCAAAAATAATTTAATAAAATTTTTAGATTAAATGTAAATTTTTATACCCAACACTACACAGAAGGCCCTGATGAAAATAATTTCCTTCAGGGTGTGAGTCATATTTGGGTATGCTCTATGGAGGGTCTTTATAGAAAGTAAGGAGCTTACATGTTAAGCAAATTGTGGGAGAGAACACCAAATTGTTCCACAGCTCAGTGGCAAGCGGGTGGTGTGGAATTGATTTGTATGCAAATCTACAGTTTTATGCCGAGGTTGATGAAATTTTGCACATGTATATCAATTAATAAAAATTAAAAAAAAATACATTTTAACAATATAATATTATTACGCAAACCTTACATGTGAATATTTTCGGGATTTAAATTAAACACTTCTTGTTTATGTTTTCTTCTAATTTTATTTCAATAAATAAATAATATACATATGTGGGTAGGAATCTGGGGGCAGTGTGCCACATACCCCAATTACCAAACACACAACATACCAAAATATATAACGATTATAATGACTTCAGGCACTGAGACTTCAGGTAGTTTTTTCTCAAAACTATGCCGTATTGACACGTGCATAGCACACCCTTGGCCGGCTAGCCGCCCGAATTATTTGATGCGACCAGATGCGACATGTTGAATAATAAAATAAATAATATTTATTTTTCTAGTGGCATCTTTCGGATTTTAACGAAACTTTTTGAAAACAAAATAATCTCAAAATGAATAATAATGACTGTTCTGACCGCTGGAGTGCTCTGTTGCAGTTTTGTACGGATATAATACCTATTTCATTTGGGCTTAAGAACGAGTGAGTCAAAGAAGCGACTCGATTATTATCGCGTGTAAAGTAGATTGACTAAATAAAAGTGAAATATAAAATTTATTGTAATAACTTTCAATGCTTGTACCCATCAATATGATATTTAATTATTAAAGAAGAAGATTATACTAATAAATCTAAACGAAACATGAAACATAACAAGAAACATAAAATAAAATATGGAAATTATTTGAGGATGGTTTTATAAATTCTTAGATGACATGAGATCGAAAAAAATGGCGGAAGATAATTACGTCACAATTCCTGAGTGATTAATAGTGCTGTCTGTGTAAAACAGAGATCCTTCGATCGATTCTCAGTTGCGACCTTTACCCGTTAACTTTTTTTTATTTTCTGTATCTTGTTCTGTTTCATATGTTGCTAATTATTTTTTTAATATACAATTACTATTATTATCATTTTTTACTAAAGATCTCCACAGAACGCCCTAAGAAAAATAATTCTCATCAAGACCTTATCATCTTTGGGGATGCTCTGTGGAGATCTGTGAAGGAAAAAGGTATGAGGGTGGTTAGGAATCAGGTGATAAGTATATGCAGGTGTGACGTATGGATGGATTAATCTTAAGAATCTATCCCTTCTACTGCGGTGTAAAGAGAGGTCTCCTTCAATCAATATCTTCAAATACGTTAAAATGTTGGAATTAAATAACACATCAGGGAGATCAGGCCTTATAGATATTTTTATACCTACCCTTATTCAAGATCCAGTCAAATAAAACATACATTACAATCCGTTTTCAACGCTGCGGCAAGACTCATCACCGGCGTATCTAAATACTCCCATATTTCAGAGCATCTCAAAAATCTTCACTGGCTCAAATGTCCTGAAAGAATCGAGTTCAAGCTCTGCTGGATGGTATTTAACTCCCTTAACGGAATGGCTCCGGCATACTTATCGGAATTGTGTATTCCAGAAAATTCCAATTCTCGACAGTCAACCCTAAGGTCAGCAGCGTCATCAGCTGTTGGAAGGTTAAAGGAACCAAAGCGCACACCAGATACTAAGTTCGGTGAGCGCGCTTTCGGAGTGTCGGGACCTAAAGCCTGGAATGGACTGCCACATGACTTAAGAACGATCACAGACTCGGCAGAATTTAGAGCTTAACTTAAAACCCACCTTTTCAGACAGTCGTATCCATAAACTCAAATTCTTTCACCTTCGCATTCAATGCCCGCGACACTGTAAATAACTAACTTAAAAAAAAAAAAAAAAAAAAAAAAAAAACTATTTGTATGCGTTTTTAAAGGTCATTTCAGTAACATTCTCCAGCCCTAAGGAGTCCTAAATTTTCCAGTCTTTTAAAATACGTATTTTGATATTATCAACTTCACTTTTGCCACTAATCTTTTAAAATGTAATACTTATAGTGATGGGGGTAGCAAATGTAAAATCGTGCAATGTCCAGTGTTTTAAATGTAATGTCCTCCGCGTGCAAAGCCATACCTTCTCTCCAAGCACAAACTTTCTAATTAAAGTGTTTGTCGGAAGTGACCTGCAGGTAAGTATGTTTCTGTATCCATTTGTAAATATTAAAATTAGATAGAACCTAAGAATTATGAATAAATTGTACAGCCCCCTTGAGGTGATTTTTCGCAAAAATGGCGCTTTATAAATTATCCCATTATTATTATTATACATAGTACATTAGAAATGGGTACACATAAAATACATGATAGAAACACTATTAAGATATGGACATGATTTTAGATTCTCACGGCCAAAAATATTATCGTTATTTATTTTGGGGGTATTATGCCGTGTCGCGCTACCTCCTTCTGTGTTCTGTTGCACATCTGCCCTTATAATTGACACTCAATGCAGCCCGAAACTTTGGCTAAAGAAGGAAGTAGTACCCCAAAAACAATTCACGATTATAATATAAAGATAATTAAATGAAGACAGTATTAGCGAGACTCAACCGAAAAAACCGAAAACAGAAAAATCCAACTCAACTCAACCAAGACAGAAAAATCGGAATAAAGTATTAGCACCTTTGGAGCAGTTCCAGAGGTGCCACTTTCTTTTTCTCATTTTTCTGTTTCCAGATTTTCGATAGAGTTTCGCCAATATTGTCTTCATTTAATTAAATATTCCAATTTGAGTTAAAATAAAAATAAAAGTAGAGAGATAGATAACCTACCTGCAACTTATAATTTAATTATATAATATATATATACATTTTAAATAACTTCATTCAAATCACTCTTTTGGAAACAGTTCTTTCATACTATCGAAATAAAAAGATAAAGATTTCAGTATGAACAAAATTTATTAAAATTAAATAATGTATAATAATTACGTAACCATTATGATTCTTACATAATATTATGTGATATATTCACGGCAAAGTTATTATCGTGAATTATTTTAGTGCACAATAATACCCCAGAAAATAAATCATAATAACAATTATGATATTTCATTAAACAAATTATTACTCAATTTTCACTCTGCATTTTTTATAAAGAAGTTCATATCCATCCGGGCAAGGAGAAATTTGCAGAGAATAGACCATCCGAAGTGGAGTAGCACCAGAGTTAGAATTGCTGGTATCGTCGCTAAGTGGATAACCATAAGAAAATGAAGCACTAACGTCGTCAGAGGGTGGTAAGTCATAATCAAAGGGGTTGTAGTAGTCTTGAACCTTCTTTCTGCAAACCCAATATTCACGAGTGTATCCATATGGACACTGCCGAGGATAATACGCAGGATTAGGTGGATAGGCAGCACCAAATCCCACAAAAAGAAACAGAAGAATCACACCACTGATGAAACGCATTGTAAACCCGTTTTTAAATAATGAACCTCTTGCCGCTATTGTGTAAAGTTCAACTCTTACGATAGGATTAATGAAGTTTTGTTGTCGTCAAAATTTATTTTGTTTTATGTGGGAAGACCTACACCCATAAAGCAATCCCAGGATGTTCGTCAATTATTGCTCACCTCACCGAGGACGTGTTGTGAATAGTTTCCTACATACACTCATTTCTAATATTATTTAAAGAATGTAATCAAAATTAACGTTTTCATCCGTTAGTGAATAAATAAGGTGCGTTTTAACGATGAGAAATATTTACAAAAACTTATTTTTTCGAAGGAGAGTTTAAAGTATTTCATGTTTGTCTTTAAATGAACATTCGATTAAATGTTGGACATGATGAACAATGCGAAATCTCAATTCATTTGTGAAAAGCCATTTTTATTTAAAAGAATTTGAAAATTGCTGTTTTTTATTTCGTTATCTGAAAGATCCATTTCTTAAGAAAGCAGATATTTAAAAGAAATTGATAAAATATAAAATTGACGGAGATACAGGATTTTATGTGAAACCGTTTGAAATAGTTTGTATGTTGAATTACTCTTCAGCAAAACTTTGAACGCGTTTTTCTCAAAACTACGTTTTTCAACTGACAACGTATTGAAAAAACTATACATATGATTTGAATGCATCAAGTTTTGAACTGTTCGAAAATCCAGTATATATATCAAATATCTTTTTCTGATTTTTCTGTTTCCAGATTTTCGATTGAGTTTCTTTAATAATGTCTTCATTTAATTGAATAAAATGTGTTTTACTTTAGTGTCATCTTTGATGGTGATCATTTTGTTAACTTTTCTTTTAATTTTAAAAATGGAAAACTACCTTCAGCCTTAGAACACATAACGATGACGTAAATTAAGACCTATAACTTGGACTACTATAAAGCAATTTTCAACCCGCTATATCGTTATTAGTTTGCAGGTATTTCAAATTTTTGGCCATTTTATGGAACTTAAGATGCGATTTTTCAAAAATACGCCGTAGTCACAAAATTTATTTTAGTTTTAAGAAACACACTGTATAAATAATATAGTCGAATCATTGGTTTGAGAGATATCTGTGAATTTTTTCGAGTATTAAATTTGTAATATCAGCGAATGTGCGGTTGACCACGTTCGATTTTGCGTGGTTTAACTTAAATATTTTACCGGGTCTAATGAGAATGGAATTTGTCATAATAAACAAAGAGCTTTATTTTTAGGAACTACCACTGAAATTGTGGTAAACAATAACGATGAGTAATAGGTATATTATATTCTTTCACGAGACGACTTGTGATAAAAGATCATCCGTGACTCTTGCAGAAACGGGTGGTCCCTTTGATAATTTATCTTTATCTTTAAAGCCTTATCTTTAAAGCCCAAGTAACAGGTGGGATTGCTGTCCTTGTTTTACCGGCATTTCAATGGAATATGCTGACCTAGCGTCGTTGATCCCTTCGGCACTGGTGCATGGAGCATTGTAGGATAAAGTCAAATGTGCGCTCAACATATTAAGCCCAGCACGGTTGACATATTTCATATTAATTTATTCGGCTCGTTCTTACGTTCAACAACTCGGCTGTTTCAACAACGATTTGCCGGCCTCTGTGTTTCCTCCCTCCCAAAATATAAGTCTCTTCAAGATGGGTTCACCACTACCTCTCCTTATTTTATTTTGGGAGGAAATCCCTCCCAAAATATAAGTCTCTTCAAGATGGGTTCACCACTACCTCTCCTTATAGAAGATTGAAAACCTCTTATTTATTTATTCGTTTTCTGGATATCGACAGTTTATATATTTTCAGTTTGTAATCTTAGTCATCGTAAATTTTACCTAAGAATTTAAGAGTATTTATTTACTTTTATGTTCTCAGTAAAACGGTTTTACACCTATATATTATAGAAAAGATTAAAAATTAAAAAGGCATGGGCGGTTTTACTGTTTTGTGACATGTGTCAAAATTTTGTTGCTGAACTGCCTGTAAGTGACATTGAAAATGTCAATGGTCAATTTAAGAGTTTGAGGCGCTTTGTTTGTTGGCGTTACTGTCTGGTAGGCAAAATGTTTTCGCTTTCGGAGCTTAGAAAAGTATACCATATCTACCATGGGTATAATTGTTAGGGAAATATGAGTTAACTTCTTTCAACATAGGCGAATTGAGTATGGTATCAGAGATCAACTTTATAAAAATGTTTACTAAACATATTTTACAATTTTCGTGACGGATTTGGGTGCCGTCGCCCCGGTAACCATTTATTGAATAATAAAACCCCTGCCATAGGTCACTCCAAGTGGTTCATGGGGTGAGGTTTGACCAGATCATGTACCCAACTGCGTGGCAGGCCGGATCGGGATAAACTGGTTGAGGGAGACTTCTAACAGGGCACTCTCGGAACATTGCTTTGCACAGCAGTGGATACGTTCTTCTCTCCTGGATACACTGATCCCCAGATTCCTATCCACAACTCATACTATTTCCTTCCCTGAACTTCCTCTCCTTCCTTTCCTCAATGAACCTCCTCACAGCTTCCCAAATAAGATACAGGCCCCCAGGGAAATTATTTTCTTCAGGGCCTCCGCTGTGGAGCTAATGTAAAAAAAAATACACCAAAACACAAAACTTATCCAATTTGGTTCTTCACAGACCTATTGTTTTGTATTTCAACTACTCATAGGTAATTTAAAAAATAACTAACTGATTCGGCGAACTCCATACCGCCCCAGAAACAATAACTATTGTGTTAACTTATTAGCTGAATTAAATTCAGTTTTTTTTATTAAGTTTAAAATTACGAGTTAGAAACAATGAAGCAAAAGGCCACTTGCATGCATTTCATAATGACTTGGAAAAACACGTGAGGATAGATTTTTCTTCTAAGATTACGAATATGTTACAAATTTTTTTTAAAACTTACTTTTTTTTTAAAATAAATAAATCCATTATTTGGGCTCGTGACGTCACTTCATGAAAATGTTCCGTATCTGATAAAATTAAATTAATTTTGTAAAATTCCACTCTGATTTTTTGTTTCAGATGGCGATACTTTGATTTCCGGCGATTTTTTTAATTTGGCATTTATTTTTATTTTTTATTATTCATTTTATTTATTTTTATTTTTTATTATTCATTTTATTTATTTTGATATAATATATCTAATATCTTACATTTCAAATACAATTCAGCAATTTCGGCCTCACTGGGAAGCTCACCTGTGCTGAGGCCTCCATTTTATAAAACAAAAGAAACTAAAAATAAAAATTGAAAATTAAGTTAAAATTATAGGTAAAATGAATTAATTTATTACCTAAATAAAATTTAAATCGGAATATATTAGTATGTGCTGTGTGTTTGTGAGTGATGTGTGTTTTATATTGGTTTTGTGTGTTACGTGTAGTTATGTGTTTAATTCTTTTTTTGTAATGAAATTTTGGTAATAATGTATTTATTGATCTTTAATCCATTTTGTAATTTTGAGTACGAATTTATTTTTGTTTTCTTCCATTTTATTTTCAAGTGTAAGACTGTTAAATGCTTTTATAGTATGATATTTATAGTGCCTTTGTCCAAAGCATGTATTTACAATCGGAGTTTTTATGCTATTTCTGTACTATTGCCTAACTGGTCTGTTGGTGATATTTTGAGATTGTTGAAATTTGTTTTTCTAGTCAAAAATATAGTTCAGCAGTGGTTTAACATATAATTGGCGTATATCTAGTACGTCACAACTGTTAAATATTTGGTCTGCATCAGTCAGTCTATGTTTTTTTAAGTATTACCTTTAAGATCGTTTTCTGCGCGATTTCTAAGTGATCGATAGCTGAGTTTGTTGCTCCTCCTCAGATAATTATTCCATATTCTATTATTGACTGACAAAGTGCAAAATATATTATTTTCATTTGTTTTATTTTATATGTTTCTTATGTTTAGAAAAATATGTATTGTTTTGAGGAGTTTATTTGTGATTTATTTGATATGATGTGTCCATCTAAGGTAGTATATAGTCAATTACGATCCCTAGATACTTTATTTGTTCTGTTTTTTCTAGAGAAGGGCAATTGCAGTTGTTGATATTTAAATATTAATTTATTTTTATTTTTTTATTTAACAATCACTAGATTTATTGTTTGTTCTCTGCGAACTTATCGTTTGTTTTGACCTTTTCAAAGATGTTACGAAGTGAACCCTGTACATTGTATGCCTTATGTACCTGTCTTAGAAGCATGGTATTGGTGCTGATTTTAACAAAATAAAATTTTATAATATATTGTCATAATTATAATTTACAAATATAAGTTTATTTCTTTGGATTTAGTCATATATAGACGTTGAACGTCTTTATAATAATGATCAATAAGATGGATTAAGGAAAAAAATATTTATGAGATTTGTAGGTATGCCTCGTTATCCAACACTAAAAAGATACACACACATACATTTATAGGATTAAGCCTGCGAGAGAATGAGATAGTATAATCGCAATACTAGAACAAGACATGCACACCAACTACAAATACCAAAAACAAACACATCCTTTGGACAAAAACACTACAGATACCAGGCTATTAAACTATACGGAAAAAGTTCAGTTTATGAGCGAAATTCCTAAAAAATAAAACTAGTGAAACTAAAACTTTGGGCCGGGGAATCCGAATCTGAAAGAATTAGGTTGGAGCAAGCAAAAATAAACGAATTACACGACTTTAAAAATTTCGATACACAAACAATCTGCAATGAATTAATGACACATCTTTTTATGGGCGATACTCCGAAAGAAGAAATTTAATTATCTTTATACTAACTTTGGGCTGGGAAATCTGAATCTGAAAGAATTAGGTTACACTCGGCAATATTAACTGAGTTAAACGACTGTACAATTTTGAATTCACAAACAATATAAAAGGCCATTTTGGACGCTTTCTGACAATAAATATCATAGAAAAAACCAAAGATATTACATATTAACATATAAAATTAAATATTGCCATAAGCAATAATATCAATAACGTAAAACTTTCGACACGATACTTCCTCACATGATATTTCATCACATAACTCACATTAACCTGATGAATTATGACTATCTCAACGGCCGTATTCTTAGACCAAAAGTGTGAAAATTCGTAGTCTTAAAAAGTTGTGACGTAGACCGGTCACCAATATCAATGTTATTATATGAATCAATGTGAATAGATAACAGCGTAGCGCCTACTCGCGTCAAGGCAAGAAAACATCCCAGTTTATCAAGTAGTTTAGCGGCTACGCTAGGTTTGTGTAACATGGTTTGTGATAGAAAAGAAAGTGCCCCCTTCGTAGCGCCTACTCGCGTCAAAGCAAGAAAACACCCCAGTTTTCAAGTAGTTTAGCGGGCTACGCTAGGTTTGTGTAACATGGTTTGTGATAGAAAAGAAAGTGCCCCCTTCGTAGCGCCTACTCGCGTCAAGGCAAGAAAACATCCCAGTTTTCAAGCAGTTTAGCGGCTACGCTAGGTTTGTGTAACATGGTTTGTGATAGAAAAGAAAGTGCCCCCTTCGTAGCGCCTACTTGCGTCAAGGCAAGAAAACATCCCAGTTTTCAAGTAGTTAAGTTAGGTTTGTGTAACATGGTTTGTGATATAAAAGTGAATAAAATTTAAAAAAAAAATAATTACTGAAATATATAAACATGTTTTCTTACGTTATTGATATTATTGCTTAATGGCAACACTTAATTTTATATGTTAATATGTAATATCTTTGGTTTTTTCTATGATATTTATTGTCAGAAAGCGTCCAAAATGGCCTTTTATATTGTTTGTGAATTCAAAATTGTACAGTCGTTTAACTCAGTTAATATTGCCGAGTGTAACCTAATTCTTTCAGATTCGGATTTCCCAGCCCAAAATTAGTATCAAGATAATTAAATTTCTTCTTTCGGAGTATCGCCCATAAAAAGATGTGTCATTAATTCATTGCAGATTGTTTGTGTATCGAAATTTTTAAAGTCGTGTAATTCGTTTATTTTTGCTTGCCCCAACCTAATTCTTTCAGATTCGGATTCCCCGGCCCAAAGTTAGTATAAAAATAATTAGTTTTATTTTTTAGGAATTTCGCCCATAAACCGAACTTTACCCAACTATACAATTCACTTCCAACACAATATAAAACAACTAATATTATTGAATACAAAAAAAACATATGGAACTGGCTACAATCCTTTTAAATTTTAATTTATAATTTTGTCGTATAGAAGTCGATTTTATATTTTAATTTTATTGTTTCTGTATAATTTGATTTTTTATTGTTTCTTCTTTATATTAACTAAGACTACTGTTTGTTTTTATTTTACTACTTACATTTTATAATTTATAATTTACAACTGGAAAAAGTCCTTTACTACTTACATTTAATATTTTACTGAATATAATAATTTGTTAGTATTAATATTAATAATAATATGAATAATTTACTGTAATTTACTATGTACTTACATTTTATAATTTACAATTGAAAAATGTCCTCTACAATACAGGTGAACTCTTAGTGTGGAGGACAATATACTATACCTTTGTAATGTAAATATACTAAGAATAAATAAATAAATAAATAAAATAAATCAGTTTCCTCTTCGTATGATGCTTCGTTAATCTCCTCACTCCACTACTCACATCTACTTTAGTTTTCTGAAGGTTTCGGTTCTACCACGTGTGAATTGCACACTCTGTTTTTTTTTTTTTTAAATCTTAAATTACTTCATTATAAAAATAAACTCGTTCAATATGAGGGCACAACACACTTTGGGGAATATTTATTTCAGATAATAAAAGAACACGAAAATTTCAGTATGAGCAAAATTTATTAAAATTTAAAAAACATTTTTGTTATAAATATGACCAGTGTGATGCTTACATATTATGTGAGATTTTCACGCCAAAGATATTAACGTGATTTACTTCAGTGCACAATTCCCTATATTAATAATAACTATTACGATATTTCATTTTTTAAAAATCATTGAATAATCACTCTGCATTTGTTGAAACTGAAAATATATCCTTCAGGGCACATGTCGGATGAATATTGTGGATCTCCGATGCCATTTGGATCTTGTTGATGATGAGGGACACCGATACCGTTGTTATATTGATAAATGGAATAGTCTGAAGCACAAACGACCTTGAAGGCTTCATCTCTGCATCTCCAGTTGCCATGAGTATACCCATATGGACACCGTTTCGTATATCCATACCCAGTACGGCGTGGATAGGTAGCACCAAATCCCACAAAAAGAAGCAGAAGAACTACACCACTGATGAAACGCATTGTTAATCGTTTTTAATAAACCTCTTACCACCGCTAAATAATAACTCTTATAATAACAGAATAATTAAGTCGTTTATATGGGCCTTCCCCACTCGTAACATATTCACAGGATTTTCCTGAAATTGCTCACTAAGGATCAATTAATTAATTGATTAATCACTAAGGACAATAATTTTATTTATTATTAGCTCGTAAACAGAATACATAACATAATTATTACAGTAATTAACATGTTTAATATGGTTACAGAGATGATTCGATTATAGGTCCAATTAAATTTATTAATAATAATAATAATTTGAATTTTGTCGAGCCCCGTTTTGCACATTGGAGGACATTATATTAAAACACTAGACATTGCAGGATATTACATTTGTTACCCCCCATCACTGTTAGTATTACATTTTTGAGAAAATTTGTAGTAGAAGTCCAATTGATACCTATTCATTTTGAAAGACTGGAAAATTTGGACTCTCTAGGGCTGGATTTTTTTTACGAAATGCCCTTTACAAAAGCTAAGTTAGCCGAAGCCCTTCCATTGAAAGGCTTAAATACCATCCAGCAGTGCTTGAACTGAAATCTATTCAGGACATTTGAGCCAGTGAAAATTTTTGAAATGCTCTGAAATATGGAAATATTTAGATACGCCGGTGATATGACTTACCGCAGCGTTGAAAACGTTTTTTTTGAATAAAACAATTACTTTGTAAACACCACTTTTATTTTTTATACTTTATGCCGACCGGGTTTCGCTACAACTGTAGCTTCTTCAGGGAAGCATAATACTCTACTGTTATTGTTTTTTGTTGATCTGATATTTTGGGAGACTTGCATTCATTCCACTCCCATCACGTGACGTGAAACACACTTACGACTTGACTAGTAATTTAGTTTTCTCTGTTGGCAGGTTTCTCCACATGCTTTAATTTGCCATAATTGAAAGAACCCCGTACTAACAGGTCTGTTCACTTGGGTTTTAAAGTGAAAAATCGGCTTCCAGAGTGACATCCAGTAGTTGTATACATGTATTTGGAGTAGTGTAATTTTAAGAAATGGTTATTGGAGAGTTGAGTGGCGGTACAGAGAAATCATTTTCAATCTATTTGAGGTAATCCAACGGGTAATTGATTCTAGACACTCACTTATGTGAGTTTTTAGACTGTCTACTTCCTCTAGTAAGCAGTAAAAGTAAACTTGCTGGTTGTCACCCTAGCAGTGAGATAGAAAGTCAAATGATTCGATTATTTTAGCGATATCATTTGTGAAATTAAAAAACCAAGTGGGATTTTGGCTTTATAAAAAAAAACATTTTACCAAAAGGCTTCTGTGGTAAAGTGGTTAAGATAATTGGCAGCAAATACATAGCAAATAAATACCAACGTGCGAAAAATAGTAGTTATGTGGTGTTATTAAAAACTAATTCAACGCATAAAATTAACAATTAATTTGCCATCACCATTAATTTGCAATTCAATTATTGCTCCACACTTTAACTACTGTTCAAGTATCCTTTTCCTGTGTAATGAAAGAGAACAAAAAAATTTAACAAAACAAAAACGACTTCAAAAAATGCACTAAAAATTAAAAAAATAATTTCGTACGATTGTTATTTTTGGAGTCAGTGTCAGCCAATGTAACTACATACATAGGTAGTTATAGGTGAGATGTGGAGATCTTAGCTGACACCGACTCCAAAAATAACAATCGTACGAAATTTTTTTATTACTTTTTAGTGCATTTTTTGAAGTCGTTTTTTGTTTTGTTAAAATATTTGTTTATTTTATGATTTTTAGTGACGAGCGTGCGTTAAGAGGTTTTATTTCAAAAAAAGAATCATCGAAATCTGTTGGCGTAATATTGAGTTATTCGTCCATTTGTCGCGCACATACTTATTGCAAATTTAAGACATATATGGTTTTCTCATGGATCCCATTGTCAGAACTGGACCAAATTAAAATGGGACCACACGGGAATTACCAGCTTTTTAATAAAAAAGAATCATCAATATCGGTTCACCCAATCGAAAGTTCTGAGGTGACAAACAAAAAATAAACTGTCGAATTGAGAACCTCCTCCTTTTCGAAGTCGTTTAAAAATAAGTTTCAAACTCTCCAAAACAGAGCAATGAGAATAATACTCCGAAGAAATAGATTTTCAAACATAATAAAAATGTTAAAGGAACTTAATTGGTTAACAGTGAAACAAATGCTGACCTTGAAGACGTTTATATGTATTCACAAAATATTAAACAACATGTTACCAAAATACTTCTCAAATAAAATCGTAAACAATAAGGAAATTCACAGATATTACGCAAGGACGTGCAAGAAAATAAGATTAAACAAAAAGGACAAAACGAATACGTAAAACAGTTTGCTGTACAAAGGAATTTAGTTATATAACACACTACCAGAAACTCTAAAGTCTTAGTCAATTGAAAAGTTCAAGATGTATTGTAGGAGCTACATGAAACAAGAAAAAATAGTGATTTTGAAATGTTATAATTAATAAGCTGCAATATGAAATATTATAATGAATTAGAAATTTGTAACCTTAAATGTACAAATTACTGAAAGAAAATTCAAATAAAAAAATAAAAAATAAAAAAAAGGACAAAGCGAATTTACAGAACAGTTTACTGTACAAGGGAATGAAGTTTTAAAACACGCTAAGAAACTTTAAAGTCCACATTAATTGGAAAGTTCAAGATGTATTGTAGGAGCTACATGAAACTAGAAAAAATGTAGTGAATATGAAATATTATAATTAATTCGTTGCAATATGAAATATTATAATTAATTAGAAATTTGTTAACTTAAATGAACAAATTACTTTAACATTTTTGCGGAATCTTTCTGAGTGGATCAGTATCGCCCTGGTGAAAGATCTTTATTCAGAATGGAAATGTTTGCTGACCAGATCGGAATAGCCATAATCTTCCCCATTTATCTTTCCCTTCAAACCTCCTTTAGCCTCACAGCATATAGAGATTGGTGGTGCCACAGTCGCACTTGCTCCCGACGGTTGGGCGCAGTAAGGATTCTAGTTCAGAATTCATATAATTAAAAATAATAAATCTAGTTTCGAAGAAACACACTGTGTTCTGGCTCATAATTCATAATTAGACGAATCTACATTTTTTCACACGTAATTATTGACGTATTGTTTATGTGTGTGGTGGACCATGCTGAATAAGTGTGGTTTTGCGTGGTTTTACGTGGACGTAAAACGACTTTTCGAGGAACAAACTCCCACTGAAGAAGGGATTACCAATACCAATGAGTAAAATTTTGACTTGTATTAAAAGTTCATTTATGACTCCGTACAGAAACGGGTGGTCCATTTGATAGACTCCTCTATCTTAACAAAGTATTGCAACCAACAAGGTACTAACGATGAATTCAACAAAAATTTCCATGAAAGAGTACCTACTATAAAAGTTTGGTAACTTACAAATTAAGAGCGTATAACCAGAGAACACCAGAAATATGTCATTTTTAAATCAGTGATTAGACGTATTAACTCTTTTCCACAAAAAAAATAAAAATTGGTTTCGAAAGATTGTTCGTTTATCTAGTAAACGTATGTTTTAAATTTTCAGAAATATACATAATTTTTAGAATAATAAAGCTATACCATAGGTCGTTGGCGGATTTGTTAAATTTTCAAAAAAGTACATTTATTATATACATTATTATACAACAACCATTTTAAATCATATAATCATGCAGTAAAATAAATCAATACATGAGTCTAGTTTTTGCACTGTTAATTCGTGGTGTAATTCCATTGTAATAGAATTGAAATTAAAAAACTTTTTCACTTTGTTCCACTTATTTATTATTACCGGGACCGGTTTCATCCTACTACGGACATTTTCAGACTGGTAGTTGAAACTCTTATGCTATTGATTTTATACAAACTTAGGCAGGGGTACACAACATTGTCTATATATAATGAATGATTCTATTTTGTTTATTTTAAGGTATTATAAGTTATTTTGTTAATTTAGGGTGCATTAGGTAATTAAAAAATGTATTTTTAAAAATCATGAATAATGTTACATAGTAAGTAAATATTCTTAGTTCACATGAAAATAAAAGAATTTATATAATTAAAAAGGTTTGTGATTTCTGAAATTTTATTTTTGTAATGTTGGGATATTCCCTCCTTGTTGTTTAGGGCTTATTGTCAAATATTGGTAGCACTAAAGTAATTATTATTCTTAATTCAATACATTATCTGGTAAACGTATGAAACAGAAATTTAATTTTAGTTTAAATAAAATCATAAAAAAATAGATAATTACATGTGTTTCTTGACGAAAATTGGCCCGTTTGTGTATTTATTTGCGCACATACAGACTAATGTATTTCTTTTTTTTTACATTCTTATTTTGCTGAAACATTATTGAAAAATGATAAATGCTTATGATTAAAAAATAATAACAAATTGTACATAATTCTATTAGTTTTATCAACACGCCTTTCAGCATTTTTCGACGTAGGTATAAATTAAAGAAAATTTGGAATGAAATAAAATCGATATTGAGTTATAATTTATTAGCAGTACCTGTATTCATTTCAAACTGCAGTCATTTCAAACTGAAGGTAACAATAATATCATGTACTACATTTTAGCCAATTCCTGGAATCCAACGATATGTTCAAATAGAATTAAAGTATATTATACTTGATGTTAACAATTTTTCTAAGAAGTCACCTTTATTTACTTATTTTTATTCTGCATAAAATGAGTATTCTCTATACGAGCTCATATTCTTTTTTTTGTTGTAATACATAATTGTATCCTATAACTAAATACTAGTTGTTATCACACGTACATATGTACTTGGTTTAATGTACATTCTTATTTTGTTATCATTATAATTACCCTCCTGTGTACCACTGTGTATCATGTATCACCGGATTGTAAAAGCCATTTTATGGCGTTGAAATAAATAAATAAATAAATAATTTTAAAAAGCTGGTACTAAGAGTAATTAATCTTTCTCAATGGAACCGCCCTGTACGATCGTAAGAACCTCTTTCGACAAAATGTGGATTTTCGGCCGCTGACTGGGTTATACACTCTTAATGTGATACATATAATACATTATTTTGGAGAAAAAAGTTGTATTGATAATAATAATAATAATAATAATATTTGGACGATTTATGTAGCGCCGTTTTTGTGAAAAATCACCTCAAGGGCGCTGTACAAACTTACCATACATGCCTAAAATCTAGAAAGACTACAAGCTAGACAAACAATTAAAAACAACTTATGGCTAAAAATTGCATACACCGGTTCATTGATCACCGATACGAAAATATATGTACAATATTTTGACCAATGAACGCGATGCTGCCTAAAAATGAATTAATACAGGACCATACTTACCTGGGAGGTCGCATTTAATGGTGGGCGGTGCAGTAGTACAAGGATTTTGATCTTCCGAGAGACAGATTGATGTGTAAGGATTCGAGTAATTTTAATTCAGTAAGAAAAGTGTGATTAAGACATATCATAGTCAATACAAGTATGATACTCTCAGATAGGTATATTTAAATTATGCTAAGGGTATGAGAGCCCGAAAAGGTAGGTTTTTAGTTTTTTTTTTTTTTTTTTTTTATTGTTTATTTTATTTAGATATAAAATTTTACATCTTATATCTAATGTTTTCTTATCTATAACTACTACAATATTATTTACTACTTACTGACTAAAATTTGGACTTTACAACATTAAGACATAATCCACGAAAAACTGCAAGACTTTTAGCCTCCTTAACATTTACAGGGAGTTCATTGAACATTTTAAAACCTTTATGATAAATATTATTTTGTGTTCCCGATAAATTTGTTTTAGGAAGCCTAAAATCGTTGCAGTTTCTCGTAGGATAACAATGAACTGTACTGTTGATTCTAACATTATTCGACATATAATCTGGTAACATTTTATTTTTTAACTTATAAATAAAAACTAGGGTATTGAAAACTAATCTTTGCCACACACTTAATATATTGAGTTGGCGTTGCATGGTTCTTATCCTGGTATATCTGCTACAGCACAATATAGACCTCATGCCTCTGTTCTGAATTATTTCCATTCTTTTAATTTGTGTTTTATTGCTCAGAAAGATACTTATATATTATATAGTTTGGACCTAAACTCTGTTGGGCTTTTTATGCATCTTAATTCCGGAGGAGTCTATTCCAAGCCTTAGACCCAGTTACTCCAAAAGCACGATCTCCGAACTTAGTATTTGGCTTTCGTTTGGGTTCTATTAGTCTGCCTGTAGCAGGTTAATGATCTAAGGGTTAATTGCCTCAGACCGGTATTTTCCGGGACGCATAATTCAGAGATGTAAGGTGGGGCCATTTCGTTGATTGATTTAAACACAATCCAGCACAATTTGTACTGGATTCTTTCAGGGCACTTGAGCCAGTGAAGGTAACGAAGGTGTTCTGAAATGTGTAATCACCTGAAATAATTATTATTTCGTTATTCAAAATTCGTATGTCTCAATTTTAAGTTTCAAAAGATTTGGACACCTGAGTTAACCGTAGATACTTGTTGAAATAGATGGCGTCTTGAGAAATAAAAATAAATATTTTCGTATTTTCTGTGGTTTAAAGTAAAATAAAAAGTAATTCAAAAAGGCTCCTCAGAGTTTCATAACTTAGTATTCTATTTTCGGTGAAAATAGGATACTAAGGAGAAGGTTTGTCCAGTTCTTGTTGGCCGACACATCTGTCCACCTGCTGTGTGGCGGGTTAGATCGAGAGAGACTGGTTGGGGGAGGTATTTTGACCTCTCCTGCCAGAATACTTAGAACCATCGCCTTGCACCGCAGTTAGAGATATGGATTCATCCGTCCGTCACTCCTGGACACACTAACCCCCAGATTCCTATCCATCCCTCATATCTTTTTCCTTCCCAGAACTTCATCTCCTTCCTTTTCTTAAAAAGACCCTCCACACAGCATCCTCTAAGATGACATAGGCCCTGAGGGAAATTATTTTCGTCAGGGCCTCCTGTGCAGAGCTAATTTAAAAAAAAATATTATTTATACGTTACCGGCTGTGGTCAAGTAACCAAACGTCCTGTTTAAAGGCCGTATTATAATTATTATAAATGGTCATCGTTATAAAATAAACTATGATTGAAAAGTTTTCTTACTTACAGCATGTTAATTAGAAAACAAAATACAAATGTGCAGAAGTGAAGAGGTGGTAGAAGTGAAACGTTCAGAAAACTAAAGTAGACAATAGTGTGGAGGCTATGAAGCACCGCACAAAGAGCTGATCGATTATTCTATCTCATCCTATCGCAGGTTTAGTCACATAAATGTTTGTATTTGTCTCTTTTTAGTGTAGCTGTTTCATCGAGTTTCAAATCGCAACGGTGCTAAAGAAGGTGCTGAAAACGAAAAAGGTGCTAAAGCAGTTTTCCCTTCAATAAACATCCCTCCATAGGCATCACCAAAACCTTCTGTATGGCAAGAAAATCATAACGACTTTCTCACCTTTATACCCGACGTGTGCCGATGATTTCAATTTTTTGTTGTATGGTTTTTAGAATTTTTTTTCATTAAAAATCTTTTTTACGCTCTTTTTTCGTGTCTTAATAATGTGAAGCCAGACAAGTAACAGTAAAGTAATATTTAACATAACAACAAAAAACATAGTGTATGATTTTTCTAAATACTCATATTAATTCAAATTAATCTGCAGACAAACCGAACTGCTTTGGCAGCATAGCGAGTTTTATAAAGAAGCATAAAAAATACACCAAATAATACGTTCCTTTTGTAAGAGAAAACTTAGTATACGACTAATACACTGTGTTTTTGCACGAAAATAATGCTACAAAATCGATTTTTTTAATGTATTTAAAATTGTATCTTTTAATTAAGAATTAACATCATGATATGATAAATCTTTTTTTTCAATGTTGTGAAAAAGATAGGACTTTCCGCCATGGTCCTACGATTTGAACGGCACAACACAGTAGCGCCGTCTGTTGGGACGGCAAAATTTGTTTTAAGAAATACGTAATTTTATTTAATGAAATTGGAAAAAAAACTGTTACCTCACATTTTTATCGTTCGAACAATAAAAAAAAAATAATTTGCTTACACTTCAATATTTTTTTTTTTTATAAATTTTCTCTTAATTTCCATAAAATAACCTAAAAATAAACCGACATTTCGAACGGATTGCTTGCATCACAATTTCTGTAAAATTACTTGATGAAAACTAACGAAATAAAAGATAAAAAAAATTAAATATGTTAGACAAAATCTTTAATTATACAATAAAAACACGATTCACGGAAAGATTTCGGTTACAAACATAAATATGTGTGCTATCTCAATATTCACAATGGCGCATTTCATATTTTTTTATTGGTAACAGACGGAATTTTTTATTGCACGGTCGTTGTACAATGTGAAACTAAAATACCGTTTAACGGTTGTGGAGTGATTTTTTTAAATAAGGAAACTTATAAAATTACTTAAGAAAATAAATAAATTAACAAAAAGTTGTACTTCCATGCTTTTGAAAATAGTAATAGTTTATTCCAGAATTCAAGAATGTAACAAAATCTTAAAGACAGGACGCTTTTGTTTGGTGAACAGTCTTAACCATTACAGGCTTCTCACCATCTAAATAAAAAAAAAATATTTTTTTTATTTGAAATATACATATATATAACAGATTTACAGAAAGAAAATACTTGGTTCTTAAAAAACTAATTACAGATAAAGTTATTTCTTGTTAATGAATATAATATTATTGATCATTTTTAAAGCATCCTGTGGTGTTTAAGTTTTGCGTATGGAAGCCTATATATAACATTGCTCTGTAAATCAAGAGTATTGTAATATTCAGTTTCCATACATAGACAGTGTTTTCAGTGATACTTGTATTATTTCGTTAAAAGCACGTACAATTTGGTAAAAAATGCGTTTTATCAGTGCAGTGTTTTTTTATTACTAATTATTGCACTTTTGGCCAGTTTTGGCGAGGCCGTTTCTATCCATTTAGCTATCCCAAAAAAATGGTATTGCCCAAAGGGATATATTCTGCACAGAAAGTATTGCAGGATGCTTATTTCATAATGTGACGGCTTGTGGACAATGTCAAACACACCTCATCTCATGCTCTTCACTCCAGACGTCCCTGTTCCTCCGGCCCGCCTCTCCTCGCACAACCTCTAGAGTTCACCCGGGGAGGCCCACTAGGTGTCTTCCCTCTGGAATTGCAACACTCAATATTTATAGTGAAACTCTGTCTTTTGACATTCTTAATGCGGACTATTGATGAAGGTTCTAATTGTGAAAGTCATTTTATACAAACGCAAACCTCACACTTCACAATGATATAATAACGTTATTAATACATTGTTGATTTTGTTCCATTTCCGACTATTTTGCATTTCGTCTATCTTTAAAATTGTGTATGCTTTCCTTTTATCTTTTCGAAAATCTGCTGTACTTTCTTAGTTCTTCAAGCAAGCCTTACTTTGATTATATAGCTAACATTGACTAGATGGCAATCTTTAAGAACAGTTCAGTATATTTTTTTCTCTTGGGAAAATGTCGTGTCTATTTGGACTTTCTTACATTTATTTTTTTATAAATATTATCATACCTTCTTTTATAAAGAAATTTTGAAAAAATAATTGTCATTGAATTGGTTACATTCCTTTGGGTAATTTGTCTAATCTTTAATTTGAAATAAATGAAAATGTTATAAATTCGAGGAATATAAAATGAATTAACAGGTTATATTGTAAGAGTTAATTTATTATTGTTAGGTATGTTTTTTAATGATTTTTTAATTAGCTCCACACAAATCTATGTCATCTTTCGGAATTTTTTTAAAGGGTAGGTACTTACAAGGAAATTAAGGAGATAAGATTCTGTGGAGAAAAAGGTTTGAGGGGTGGATAGGAATCTAGGTGGAAGGTCAGTCCACTAGTGACAAACTTGTGAATCCATTCTTCCACTGCGGTGCAAAGCGATGGATCATATGGTAATACCTCATAAAAAGCAGTGCTTACGTGTGTTGAGCTGTGTTATTTATTTGTTTATCCTGTTATTTTTTTCCGTTGTTATTTTAATTCAGTATACTTTTTAGTTGTGTATGACATCTTCAATTTATTAAATGAATTTTAAGATAATTAAAATGATTATTTTTTGTGCAATGCAAAGGGATGGTGTATTATTTTTGAGTTTTGATGTTACCATGTGGAAAAAAATAAACATGCTGAAATATTATTGAAATTTGTATTATTTACTTTAATGTATGCTGAAAACGCATTATTTTATTTTATTGCCACATCTACACAAATCAGCAATTTAAATAGCGAATTGAAAAACGAACGATGAAAACCTTGCTAATAATAAATTAATAATTTAATAAACGTCAGATGCTCTCAGTATCGGCGTTGTGAAAGATCACCATTCAGAATCCAAAGGTTGCTTGAAATTGCTTTAACTGTGTCTGGTGAACAGATCTGAATAGTCAATCTGAACCTTCCACTTACCCGTATCCGACTGTTTCACACTCCTTCAGTCCCATAGTAACGGGGCATTCATAGTCCCACTGGATCTGGAGTTGGGAGCATTTGGAACTCTAATTTTGTATATCCATGAATTACATGCATATTATATTCTATTTTGATTTATTTATTTTTTCATGTGTTAATATTGCGTCCTTTTTTACATTAACTCCACAGAGGACGCTCTATGGGAAATAATTTCCCTCAGCACCTATTTCATCTTAGGGGATGCCGTGTTGAAGGTCTTTTTAAGGAAAGGAAGGAGAGGAAGTTCTGGGAAGGAAAAAGCGACGAAGGGTGGATAGGAATCTGGGAGTCGGCGTGGCTATGTGCGACGGAAATATGAATCCATCTCTCCAACTGGGGTACAAGGTGATCGGCCGAGAAAAGATTCGGTCGCATCTAAAAATTGAACCCTGGACCATAGCTATTCTCTATATGTTAAACTGTATTATTCTTTGATTAAGAACCATAAATGGAGTAACATTAGCGAACTGTGACACATTTAAGTATCTGGCACACTCATTCACTTGGCACTAGTATCACTAAAAGATAAGATTAAAAGTTTACGCATTCGTGATAGCCTGGGTGTCACGGACATAAAGAGTAAGCTTGAGGAACTACATACAGTTGAGATGGTATGGGCACATAAGACGGAGACCATCAGACCACACAGTGAAGCAGGCAATATCTATGGAGCTTCATCGATAGTCTTCCAGAAGAAGACTAAAGAACTCCTGAACGACTCAATGCTCCAAAATACTTTAGAGAAATGGCCTGGATAAAGGCGATACTCAGATCCGAAGAAACTACAACCTGAGAACGAGAAGAGCCGACCCCGACAGCCTACCTAGGCAATGAGTTGGGACTGCACAAGGAAGAAAAAGAAGATTCTTCGACTAAGAAACACAAGAGGCCCTGAGGAAAATAATTTCCCTCAAGGGGAAGGAACCCCGATCCGATTTCTGATGAGAGTCCTGCTGGAGAGGTCAAAAGATCTCCCTCAACCAGTCTCTGCCACGCAATTGGCAGGCAAACCTTCCGCCACCAAGATGACCCCATGAATCCGGGCACCCCTGCTAAGTCACAAAACGTAGCGAACCACTTGAGGTGACCTATGGCAGAAGTGTTGGTTATCTAATAAATGGTTCCCGGGGCAGCGGTACCCATACCCGCCTTCCAAATTGCTAGTAACATTTATTCAATTAACTTTTTCATCCATGAGTGAATAAATTAGGAGCGTTTTCACGAAGAGAAATGTGTACAATTTTTTTTTTAGGATGGTTTTCAGTGAATTATTCAAGTGATTATCCAGTATGACCCAAGTGATTATCACTTGGGTCAATATTTTATGATAATCTTTAAATGTAATTTCTAATATCTGTTAGATATGATAGATTGTAAGAAAACTAAATTTATTTATAAAAAGTCATCTTTATTTAAAAAGACATCGAAAATTGCAGTTAAAGATAAATTACAAATATCTACAAATTTGTAAAAAAATGTCTACTACATTTTAGTTCCATATATTTTTTTTAAAATAAAAATGAAAATGGATATTAATTTTATCATTCTAAGTACCAACCACACTGAGGTAGGAAGACGAGGTGAGAGGGGAAACAGCACAGCTTCTTCATGTAATCTGGAAGTCTGCCGCTGAGGACAGGAGGTGTTGGAGGCGAATGTTGCGGGAGGCCAAAGCTCGATATGGGCTGTAGCGCCATCGAAGAAGAAGAAGTACTAACCACAATTAAAAAATATTATAAATATACGCAAATAGAATTTTTACAGTAGAACTGACCGTCCATTCAAAAAACGAATTAGCAATACTGACGTTAAAAGCGTGGTAGGGAGTCCGAAATAAAGTTTATTTTTTTTATATAACTAGCGGACAACTCAGATACATTGAAATAATAAAATAATGGATATCTTACGTTGTTTACGTACCATTTTTTACCTAATATCTACATACATATATGTGAAAGATACATAAATCTGAAGAAAAAAACTACTGCCACCCAACTAATCTTAAAAATATTCTTAGTTGTCCATAACATTATTTCTTTTCTTTAAATACATACTATTATCAAAATAAATACTACAGCACACATATATTTATGTAAATGAATTATTTAAATACTAACGAATAACCACATTTATGTACACTCCCTTTCCATACACAAGCAAATTCTTTCAACGGAAAAGTAGTAAAAACTAAGATGTAAAATTATCATTATGTACCATGTAAGACATATTATTAAAAATAAAAAAAATAATTAAAAAAAAAATAAAAAAAAAGTTTTTTATTATTTGTTATATTCAAACATATGTATTTATATATTACGAATGCATAAAATGATTGTAACGCTGTGCAGTGAAAACTGATTAAAATTAATGTGCCTACCATGGTGATGGAAAAATCATCAAATTATGTAAGACCGGTCAGTGGCTGAGTGGGCATCCCACCCGGGCGTCGCGTGTTCGATTCCTCGGCTGGCTAAGTTCTCCATCACATTTCTTTTTTTTTTTTAAAGGAAAAATGTGATGAATGAAGAAAGTTTTTTATAAAAAGTAAGAAAAAAAAACATTTAGCATTTATACGACACCTTCCTGAGTGGAAGATACTCTCAGTATAGCCCTGAGGAAATGACTCCATATAGGAAAAAACCGTTGTTTCAAATGAAATAAGCCATATCTTGTGACTCGATCTGAATTGCCAGGTACTTTTCCACCTTTTTCATTCCCATCTCGTTCCCCTCCAAACTACCTTCAGCCTCACAATACACACCGATAAGGAATGCCATGGCGATATTTTTTTTTAGTTTATAAGAAACACACTGTACTCTGGAACAAAATTAATAAGTGGAATAATTGTTTTTAGAGAAAACCGTGAATTTTTTTGGCCATTATTGTTGACGCATCATCGGTGAATGTGCGGTTTACTACATTCGATTTTGCGTAGTTGAACTTAAATATTTTACCGTGACTAATGAGAATGGAATTTGTTGTGATAAGAGCGTCATTTTTTGTGGAAGGAACTAAGAGACGATAACGATGAGTAATATATTATTTTCTTTTATAAGATGACTAGTGATGTAAGACCACCCATGACTGCATGACTTGCAAAAACGGGTGGTCTATTAAATTGATTCTTTTAACAAACGGACTGCGATCGTTATAGCACAAGTTTCAGGTGGAAATGCTGTCCTCATTCTAAAGGCGTTTCAATGGAAGATGCTTCAAGAATTAGCGTCATTGATCTTTTTGGCACTGGTGCATGGTGCATGGTCGGATAATACGTCAAACGTGCGTTTAAAATTTTTACACGGTTGACATGTTTCTTACGAGAACGAGTCGTTTCTACGGCTCGCTCTTGAGTTCAACAGCTCGGCTGTTTCAACAACGACTTGCCGGCCTCTGTGTTTCCTCCCTCCCATAACATAGCTCTCTTCGAGATAGATTCACTCCCATAAGATGCTTCTCCTTAAAAAAGATTGCCAACCTCTTATTTACATAAACAACATATTTTTGATAAGAGGTAAAGCAGTTGCATAGATAGTCGATCACCTTCTTCTTTCTTACACGTAGGTATTAGACAGAATACTAGAACGATGACTTCAAGTAAGACCTCTCACGGGGACTACTTTAACGAAATGTTCAACACGCTGCCGTTACGTTATTAGTTTATATTTCTTTATTTGAGTTTTTTGCCAATTTGTTGAAATTCAGAGGTAATTTATCAAAAACACGACTCTATTCAAAAATATTTATCCATTTATTATTATTTGGTAATCATTGAGTTGTTGAAATATACATCGTTTATGACATTTAGAGCACAATCTTAGTCCAAAGTAGATTAAACATAAAAATTTATTTATGTATTCCATATAACGGTTATTATGGATAAGATTACAAATTAAAGGGGCATGAGGGCAGTTTTACTGTTTTGTAACATGCGTCAAAAGATAGTTGCTGAACTCTGTAAATGCCATTGAAAATGTCGATGGTCAATGCAGAATCGTTAGGCAGTTGAGTCGCTCTGTTTATTGTCTGGTCTGATAAGAGGGAATTGAAACTCGAAAACAGTTCTAGGCTCACAAAGAATGAAGGAATTCTTGTACCAAAAAATTAACGAGGAATACACATAAGGAACCCCCTGGAACGTATCGTTTGGGAAGCGGGTGTAGGTACCGCCTCTCATTGAACCGTTTATTGGATAATGAACATATCTGCCATAGGTCATCCCAAGTGTTAGGACTTTCACTTAAAATATGTCTTAATTACATTGGTGAATTAATGGTTAATAACATGAATGGAATATGCAATTCAATTTATCCATTTTGCCAATAAAGAAAACAATAAAATATTTAAAAATGTGAAGTGGGTTGGTGGAATAAATGTTTTAATGTGTGTATGTGCAATTTAACCCTGTTTTTTTTAATGCGTCAATTAAAATATCTTTTGAATATCATTTTTTCAGAGACATTCAGTTCAAGGAATTAAAAACATAATTTGTCGGGCAAAAGCTGGTTTTATAATGAAATACAGTATTCTAAATTGATTTTTCGAAGAAAACTTCTTCTAAAAGGTTGTCACTTTGTGATGTCATTATTTATTTATTAAAAGAAAATAACTTAGTTTACATCACTTTATTTATTGTACACTATCAAGATGTTTCGTGAACCATGTTCACTTCTTCAGGAATAAAAGTATACTAAAGTTAAAAAAATAATTATAGATTACATTTGGAGAGAAGGAATTGAAGGAGGGGGAAGGGTTGACAATAGTGGGAGTTTCGAAGAATTGGGGATTACCATGCTATTAGAAGTAAAAGGCCGGTTAAGTGGGAAGATATTTAAAACAGGGTTAACAAAAATTTTTTGCTTATTAATTATGTCAGCTTTGGAATTTACATTTTTTCTTATTTCTAAAATTTCTAAATTATTGATTTGCGATGTTTTATATCCTGTATGTAATATTTGAAGACCTGAATTTATGTCAAAGCTATGATCATATTTTAATAAATGGTCTGCGAACTCAGAATCGCTATTGCCATTTAGTGCTCTGAGGTGCTCTTTAACCCTAACCTCAAAGTTTCTATAAGTTCTACCTATATAAAACGAACTACAATCATTACAATTGAGTTTGTAAACCCCTGATTTTTTATTTTAAATTAAATTAAATTTTTTTGTTTTAATTTCGCTATCTAAAATTAAATTAAATTTTTTTGTTTTAATTTCGCTATCTAACTCTGTAAATGCCATTGAAAATGTCGATGGTCAATGCAGAATCGTTAGGCAGTTGAGTCGCTCTGTTTATTGTCTGGTCTGATAAGAGGGAATTGAAACTCGAAAACAGTTCTAGGCTCACAAAGAATGAAGGAATTCTTGTACCAAAAAATTAACGAGGAATACACATAAGGAACCCCCTGGAACGTATCGTTTGGGAAGCGGGTGTAGGTACCGCCTCTCATTGAACCGTTTATTGGATAATGAACATATCTGCCATAGGTCATCCCAAGTGTTAGGACTTTCACTTAAAATATGTCTTAATTACATTGGTGAATTAATGGTTAATAACATGAATGGAATATGCAATTCAATTTATCCATTTTGCCAATAAAGAAAACAATAAAATATTTAAAAATGTGAAGTGGGTTGGTGGAATAAATGTTTTAATGTGTGTATGTGCAATTTAACCCTGTTTTTTTTAATGCGTCAATTAAAATATCTTTTGAATATCATTTTTTCAGAGACATTCAGTTCAAGGAATTAAAAACATAATTTGTCGGGCAAAAGCTGGTTTTATAATGAAATACAGTATTCTAAATTGATTTTTCGAAGAAAACTTCTTCTAAAAGGTTGTCACTTTGTGATGTCATTATTTATTTATTAAAAGAAAATAACTTAGTTTACATCACTTTATTTATTGTACACTATCAAGATGTTTCGTGAACCATGTTCACTTCTTCAGGAATAAAAGTATACTAAAGTTAAAAAAATAATTATAGATTACATTTGGAGAGAAGGAATTGAAGGAGGGGGAAGGGTTGACAATAGTGGGAGTTTCGAAGAATTGGGGATTACCATGCTATTAGAAGTAAAAGGCCGGTTAAGTGGGAAGATATTTAAAACAGGGTTAACAAAAATTTTTTGCTTATTAATTATGTCAGCTTTGGAATTTACATTTTTTCTTATTTCTAAAATTTCTAAATTATTGATTTGCGATGTTTTATATCCTGTATGTAATATTTGAAGACCTGAATTTATGTCAAAGCTATGATCATATTTTAATAAATGGTCTGCGAACTCAGAATCGCTATTGCCATTTAGTGCTCTGAGGTGCTCTTTAACCCTAACCTCAAAGTTTCTATAAGTTCTACCTATATAAAACGAACTACAATCATTACAATTGAGTTTGTAAACCCCTGATTTTTTATTTTAAATTAAATTAAATTTTTTTGTTTTAATTTCGCTATCTAAAATTAAATTAAATTTTTTTGTTTTAATTTCGCTATCTAAAAAATCAGGGGTTTACAAACTCAATTGTAATGATTGTAGTTCGTTTTATATAGGTAGAACTTATAGAAACTTTGAGGTTTGGGTTAAAGAGCACCTCAGAGCACTAAATGGCAATAGCGATTCTGAGTTCGCAGACCATTTATTAAAATATGATCATAGCTTTGACATAAATTCAGGTCTTCAAATATTACATACAGGATATAAAACATCGCAAATCAATAATTTAGAAATTTTAGAAATAAGAAAAAATGTAAATTCCAAAGCTGACATAATTAATAAGCAAAAAATTTTTGTTAACCCTGTTTTAAATATCTTCCCACTTAACCGGCCTTTTACTTCTAATAGCATGGTAATCCCCAATTCTTCGAAACTCCCACTATTGTCAACCCTTCCCCCTCCTTCAATTCCTTCTCTCCAAATGTAATCTATAATTATTTTTTTAACTTTAGTATACTTTTATTCCTGAAGAAGTGAACATGGTTCACGAAACATGTTGATAGTGTACAATAAATAAAGTGATGTAAACTAAGTTATTTTCTTTTAATAAATTCTAAATTGCCTTATGTGCCACGAGGACTGGTTTTATAGCGTAGTGGCTTGAACTTCCCTCTATTTGTGTATTCTATTATGTATATATTTTGTTATGTATATGAAAATATTTATTTGCAATATTAAATCTGGTTTATTCGTTAACGCCTTTTTCGTACATCACATGTTTTTATCCAATACGTTTATAAATAAACAACCAATTGATAAACGTCGCAATAATCATCTCCAACACAGCGCAGAAACAACAAGTTTGTTATTTCAAATGGCATATAATGCGTTTTAGGAGTGCTGTTTCTATTGTTACTTTAAGTCAGTTTTGGTGCAACCTACGGATCTCCCGATGACCCTAGCCACTTTGTAAGGGTTCCGTACTGGATGCAGTTTGCCTTAATGGATATATTCATAATGTGAAGTGGTTGTGATGAAATACGTTTTATCAACAGTGATTACAAAATGGCATAATTTTCACCTTGCATTATAAGAAAAAAGAATACGATCCGAGGGATAACGTAAACATTGGGGTCTTTGATGGTATCGGAAACATTAGATTGCGAAGGAATAAAACCGTTTTATGTTTAGAAAGGTGGTGCGAGATAATAACAGTGAAATATGATAGGTAGGATATAAAAGAAGGGAGGTCTGGGTCCAACCACCAGGTTGAAGACCACCTAAACACGTGAGTCGAGGGGCGTGTTCCATGTTCTATAAGCGACATAGTTACCCTGTCGTATAGATTTTTTAGTTTCCAATTCCACTGTATAAACAGAGGCACTCTTGTGAAAATTACACAATAATGAATTCCGATTCCAAAAATTATCTATTTTTTTACATTAGCTCACAGCAGGAAGCTCTGCATGTTGTATTGTGTCGTGTCGCGACACCGTCTTCTGTATCCTGCACATCTGCCCTGATGATGGACACTGTAACGCTGTCCGAAACTTTGGCTAAAGAAGGAGGTAGTGCAATTTATTTATTATTGTTATACGCCCATTGGGGCTTTTACATAGATTCTAAATAAGTTTTACATAAGTTATCGAGTTAGAATTTATACCAAAAGTTATAAAAGTGAAAAATTTAAAAAAAATATACAAGTTGTTTTTGAAGAATATGGCGTAAAGAAATATTTTAAACAATGCAATATTTGACAATAACATTGAACAAAATATAATATAAAACATTACAATAACACGTCAAATCGTTAAATATATTATACCCACATTACAATAATTTGTAGGATTCCACAAAGTGTTGGTTTAATTTGCATTTAAGATTATAATACCCAATATGGCATAATACCTCAAAAATAATTCACGATAATAATATAAAGGTATGTTTCAACCTACACATAACTTAAAATTTATATAAAAAAATATATATCTCAAATTACTTAATTATAAAAATAAACTCGTTTGATGTGAGGACAAAACACACCTTGGGAAATATTTATTTTAGTTAATAAAAGAAGATGAAGAATTCAGTGTCGGCAAAATTGATTTAAATATAAAAAAACATGATTACTATAATACGATCATTATGAAGCTTACAATTTTTTTGAGATTTTCACGCCAAAGATATTAACGTGAATTACTGCAGTGCACAATACCCCAACACAATAATTCAGAATTACCGTTACACATTTCATTAAAAAAAAATCATTCCATCATTTTTCTGCATTTGTTAAAACTGAAAATATATCCTTCAGGGCACATGTCGGAGTATTGTCTACCTCTGATGCCATGTGGACCTTGGTGATAATGAGGAGCGCCAATACCATTGTTATATTGATAATTGGAATGGTCTGAAGCACTAGCGATCTTGAAGGAATTGTGTATGCATCTCCAGTTGTTGACAAGAGTATATCCATCTGGACAGGATGCTGGAGGACGGCGTATAGCGGAAGCACCCAATCCCACAACAAGAAACAGAAGAACCGCACCACTGATGAAACGCATTGTAAATCGTTATTGATGAAGAACCTCTTGCCACCGTTGTGTACAGTTCAACTCTTACGATAGGATTAATGAAGTAAATTGACTTTTTTTATATGTATTTGGTCTACCCACTCACAAAGCAACCACAGGATGTTTCTCAATTATTACCCACCTTCCTCAGGATATTTAAAAAAAATTGTATATTTATTATTAGCTCGCCAACAGAATATATCACATAATTATTACAGTAATTAACATTTTTAATACGATTACGACGATTCCAAATATATGTCTGAGGGAACGGCTCCAGATCATCAGAGACCGGAGATAAATGAAAGGCGAGAAGTCGTAGTAGTGAGTCGAAGTCGTTTATTGAGGCTACGTAACGAAGGTCGATACGGAGTGGAGTAACAGAGTGTAGACAGGAGCGATATTGATGAAGGTGATGAATGTGAAGGTCGATGATGCTGCGGTGGAACAGACCACGAATCTGCCGGACACCAGCATTTAGCTCTACACGTGGTTGTGGAGAAGACTTAGTCGTCCAAGCCGTCACTCGATACGGTGAGTTGCAGAGATGGACAGCGGTGACTCGGGGGATGGAGCTATCTGCGGTGCTAGAGGAACCTTGCGAGGTGAAGGAAGTCTCAGTGGCAGCGAAGCGCGAAGGGCTTCGATAAACCTGAGAAGTTGCTGCACCCTAGACAGAAGACGAGGCGGGCCTTATTGTCGCGGGCAATTGAGTCTCTTAAGCTGATGATGCGATGAACCATGTTAGCTGAGAGGTGGTTAGTCCTTAAAGGTTGTTGGCGCACCGGCACAGGTAACGGCAGTGAGTCGCCGTGGGTCTGGTCGATTGCCGATTACCACCCTGGAACTCTTTAAAAATCTTGTTCGCCGTGACAGACTTCAAAACTCTTAAAAAAAGTATATTTATCAAAGACCAAATATTACCCTTCCGAACAATACACCACTGAAATATCTTTTTCACAATACTTTTACATAAGGTACGAGTATTTGACAACATTCGAAATATGGTGAAATAAATCGAACTGGCCCTATATGTAAGTAGAACGCCACAGAAGGTAACTTGCCTCTTTTCACCTCAAGCACTTGCAGGAACAATAACTCCTACGATCGCTCTGCCTGAGCCGACTTGCCTCGGGATTCTCTGAACTTGCTGTCGCTCACTGAGGCTCTAGACATTTTGCTCCGGTTTCCCAATTCGGAGTCCCGTTGCAGGGAGCCTCGCGCCTCTCTGCCCTGATGATGACGCCACGCCTGTCAACTGATGACACCGTTGGGAGATGCGTGCCATACACATAGAACACCCGATCAATTGCAGACCTGTTAGCGACCCTGCGGCCTGCTGTGTTTGCTGACCAGACCTAAATAGCCAGGTTCTTCCCCGCCTTCCTCTTCCTCATCTCTTTTCCCTTCAAACCTCTCTTTAGCTTCACAGCAAACAGAGATTGGTGATGCCACAGTCGCAATGGCCCCCGACGGGTAGGAGCAGGTAGGATTCTGGTTTGGAATAATAATTCTAGTTTTGATGAAACACGCCGTATTCAGGCAAATAATTCATAATTAGTAAAATCCACATTTTTTCACGCGTTTAATGATGTATTGTTTATGTGTGCGGTTAACCTGCGTGGGAGCTGCGTGTTTTGCATGGGAGTAAAATGAAGAGTTTTATTTTTCAAGGAAGGAACTCCCACTGAAGAAGGAATTACCAATAATGATGAGTAAAATGTTGACTTGTGGTAAAACTTCAGCCATGACTCCGTGCTGAAACAGGTGATCCGTTTGATAGAATCCTCTATCTTAACAAACGATTGCAATTAATATGGTATTAAACAGTGAACACAACTGAAAATCAGTTAAAATTTTAATTAAAAAGCACAGAAAAGTATGATAATGTCCATTTGGCTGCACATCAAATAAATATTCTTGATGACAAATATGCGAGTACGACTATACAGAGACTATTTACTAGACTAGACTATGAAGATCGCGAATATTAGCTGAAAAACTTCTGCAAATAAGAGAAGACACATTCCCAATCGATACAAATTCTAGCCAATTCGTCTTGACGAATGAGTTATGCAACTTAGCTGAAGCACCTGAACAACTATATCAAAATCCCTTCACAAGTAAAACTATGTGAAGTGTCATCCTTCGGCCAAAAATAACAAAATAGTTACTAGATTTGGGCAGGACGGAGTCAGAAATATTATTCAAAAAAATTATCTTATAATCATATACGAGCGCCTTGCATATCTCTTTTGCGTCCAAAATTTTTCTTTTCTTTTCTTTTACATTATTATTACATTTTTATTCTTGTATATCTTTTTTTTTGTATCAAAAAATAACAAAATGGTCACTAGATTTAGGCAGGATAAGCCAGAAATATTATAAAAAAATGCTATGTGGTAATTATTCATTGCGAACGCCGTAAATACGAGTAATTTATTTTCTTTTCCTTCTCTTTTTTTTCTTGAATACTCATTTCGAAAACACTGTTTCTTGTATGATGCTTGATTCTAGAACCTAGTCTACTCCTACTATCCTACCGTATAATATATTATAATTGTGGGACATCAAAACAATTTCTAAATGGTTAAATGGATTTAAAAAAAAAACAATAATTGGGAATTATTCTAGAAGTAAGATATATCAAAGGTGGCGACCATGGAGGGACATATGCCAGGCGTGCAACAGCGGTGACTGGTGGGAATTTCCTACCATGTTAGGGACAGATTTATATTTTTATGGCACTACCTGTGTAAGATTGTTGGCTATGTGAAACATTGTTACTCATCGGGCACTATATAAAATTGTCATACAATCTGCTAAAATCAACGAAATTTCAGTTTGCAAATTTGTTCCCTTTTTACATCTTCTTTTGCATTGTTTCTCGTCGTCAATATTGTTTTAAAAATCAATAAAAGTGTTTATGAAGGTACCGAAATACGAGTACCTACATGGGGTAAATTTGTGATAGTGATGCACAACCTTTTTAGCTTAGGGGTGGCTCTGCCTCTTTATCAAATTGCCCTCGACCTTATAAATAGAACGGCGTCATGTGCGCCTTACAATTTTTACCTCATGTGGGTATTTTAAAATGTTACCTGGCTATTATAGACTTAAGGGCCTTGTATTTCATCGGTAGGGAAAAATTGTTTTCTAAAAACCATACTAAAATTGCATGTTTTGCACAGCTCAACAGGCAAGATTGCAGCCAAGCTCGGGAAAAATATATACATACGTGCGTGTTTGTGTTATGTTGGGAGTGGGAAGGAGTCGGTCATGTCCTTTTATATGGAGCTCTTCCGCACTTGCCTTCGGAATGAGGAAACCATGAAAAACCTCATCCGGGAAGAGTCGGCCGAAAGTCAACATGAAACTTGGCGGCCTTCAGTGATTTCAGTAAATGAAATCCTGCATTGTGTGGTGAGGGGTGTGAGTGTCTGTTTTTATGTGAGATATATACTTTATGGGAAATGTAAGATAAACATACATAGACATACATAAAAAATAAATATTTTATATAAATAGATAAGTTGGGGGGGTCTGGTGGTTAGAGATACCTACTGCTCGCCTAGTCGTCCGCGTCTTCTTCAGGGTTGTGCCAAATGTGATTTAGGTCCACCAGGATGTGTTTAGGTAGTCTGTGTATGTATCTGAAGGGAAGGTCACTAGGTGCATTATATTGACCGATTTCCTTGATGAGTCTATTTTTACTGTGTCTGAGAGATTTGTAAAATCGGTCTGTCAGTCTGTGCGTGTATTCGAATAAAGTCGGTATTTCTTCTCTGGCATGAAGTCTTTTTAGATTAGTTCTAAGTCTGGTGTTGTAGATGATTTTAATCCAGAGATTTTGTAAAGTCTGTAGTTTTGTGTGGTCAGTATGTGAGTTGCTACCCCACACTGGGATAGCATAGGTCAGTACCGGTCGAATGAGCGAGTAGTAGATCAGGAGCTTGGTTTTGGGACGTAGCGGACTTCTTCTGTTGAAGATTGGCTTCATCGCGCCGACTGCCTTTCTGGCTTTCACATGCATCTTTTACTCCTTCCTCTGGAAGAAACCTCTCTCCGACCTGCCTCCTGCTGAAGCTCTGCCTGAACAACAAGTCTGGTGCCTACCTCTTCAAGACAAGCCGGCCCTACTACTGGACACCGCAAGGCGCCAGGTTCAGGCAGAGACCAAGGACATCCTGGGCTACCACTCACCAAGCTCTGGGTGCAGGGAGGCATATCCAGGGTTGCCACCCTCAAGTACATTCAGGGCTGTCACCTTCAAGGAAGGCCAGCCCGTACTTTAATTCAAACGATATTACAATAGTCGACATCCACGTGCACAGCAACCGGTGCCCTTTTCTACAGTCTTGTAGCATACGTCTGTTACAGGCGGAGTTATTAAATGTGTTGTCGCGGCAAGTTAGAGATCCAGGGATCGATTCCAGGTTGCAATGGTAACCTTTTTTTAAATTTTCGTGTCCTGTTTTTTAATAAAAATTATTCTTTTCTATTAAGTTAATGTAAGTACTTGCATACTGCTTTCTAACATTGGAGGGTCTAAAGTGGTTTAAATAAATGTAGCTTTGCTCAATAAAATAGAGTCTTGACGAGTGTGGTGAAGGAGGAAGCCATATGTTTCCTTATAATGCCGTTGGGAAAGTGGTGGGGTCACCTCCAATGTGTCCGGTTTTGTCCCTTGTTTTGCTTAGTTTTAGGATTATCTTAAACTTCAATAAATAAATAATAAACATGACCAAAATTGCCAGAGAAATGGAAGGACAAAAAAGGGCATATAAACATATCATATCTCAACGTTGTGATGATCTCGCCTTTGGGCCTACGAAATAATTCTTTTAGAATTGAGAGATCGATTGAGAAATATATTTAATTTTGTAACATGGAATGGTTTCAGCATACGATTCTCTGTTTCCAATTCTTGGGGGTGATTTATTTATCCGGACCACTAAATAACCACATGTGTTTGCGTAGCCCAAGTGCATGCGAACCCCGGCAAAGGCCATTCTTCACAAAACTAAGAAGGAACCCAGAAGAACATTTAGAGGGATTTTTTCAGGTTCATTATCAAGTCAGGGGCGGCCGATGAATGTTTGCCCGAGTGGTGATTGATCTTAACGCGAGCAGATTGGATTTACGAAACAATTATCTGGTGAATTTTCTATGGCAGTAGGGAATTGAAAATTAGGCAATAAGGATTGATCGTTGGTGCATTTAAATATACTAGAACGACGCGCCGATTAGGGGTTAAAATATTTAACATATTTGTCAAAATAAGATTGCAGAATTCGTTGAATAGTGACACACGCAGAAAGAACGAAAACGTGTACAGACAATGCATATATAATATTATTATATAGCCAATAAAGTTGACGCAAGTGTTAAAGACGAGTAATGAATTGAACTACGCCACTGTATTCTACTTTAGAAGGTCCAGGGATAATTTATGACTCCGGCGCAGTCAAAATTAGTTTACACCGGAAAAAAAGCGAACATGGTTCCTACACAAAATTCTCTGAAATAATAGTTAAAGTGTGACATTTTTGACTGTTAAACGTTGATATATGCATATTGGGAGATGTGCTTATCACTTAAGATTTGAAGAAGTGGCTAATAAATTATTGAAACCACACAAGGGGATGATTGGGGAGTGGAGGGAGAGTCGGGTTGGATGACAGTCAGGGAGAGAACCTGGGGACGCACGGTCGGGAAAAATCATCGAAGTTTTGATAAACGGTAGAATAATAACTCTGTGCGCGTAAAACGGGAATAATTCATTTATTTAAAGAGAAGACAGTCAGGGAAAGATTCTGGGGGTTCACGGTTGGGATTGAAGTCATCGAGGTTGAATACACGGTAGAATAATAGCTCTGTGCGCGTAAACCGGGGATAGTTCATTAAATTAAGGGATGGTAGTCGCGAGGAGACCAGCTCGGTGCTTCTGAATCGGGGATGTTTCATTTTAATTGAACAAAGGATAGTTCGTCTTTATTAAACACAACAAATCGACGCGAGAATTGTGTTTGACGGCTGCATCTTGGAATAAATGACTGCATGACGGGTTGTGGTTTAGAGGTGCTTGTTTGAATTAAATATTATTGTAGTGAATTGATTTGTGAAATTATTTTGTGCAACATGGCGAATTTGGTAAGTTTGTATAAAATTGTTAACATATTCAGTACGGGCCTTGCAGGAAGGAGTCAATTAGGGTTTATATACAGGCCTTGGGAATCTAGGACCTTTTTTTGTCGAGGTTGGGGAACAATGAGCTTTGCACGTTTCCGGGTTGACCGGCGACGATTTCTTGAGACAAGACCGTTGTAAAATAATAATTTAGGGACATAATTAACTAAATAGCATTTGAAACACAAAGTGCGCTTTCGGGCAATAAATCTTAGACGAGAGACTTCATTTAAAAGACGGAATTTTGAAACCACAAAACAATAATAAAATCCTTTAAAAGTGCTTTGTTGGTGATCTAGAAAACTGGGTTTCTGGGTGTTCTCCAATACATAACGGGTACCAAAATACATAGGTATAGAATGTAGGTATAAATTAATGTGTAAAGCGCCTTTGAGGTGTTAATTATTATTTACGAGTTTCGTAATAATATTTTTAAACGTAGCTAGGGGACTATATTCAGGAAGGGTTTTTTGAAAAGGCATTGGGTAATTTAACAGTTTATAAAATGGTGCGTAGCATGGGCACCTTTGTTTACTAACAAAATCTGACATAATTAAATCCCCACTCCTAAAATTTCCCACACCTTATTCCAAATTTTTAGGTATCACAACAAGTCTATTACATAGGACTATACATAAAATTATCATATAATCATCACCTTTTGGTTTACGCTTAGGTAGGTATATTTCATTCGATATTCGATTTAGCAAAAACTTTCACATTGTCGGTTGAATGAAGCCGTCGGTAGGTAATCATATTTTAAGCGTAATGCGTTATATCCACCTACATAAGTAGCAAACCTTTTACTTACTCCCTCACACTAGGAGTAGGGATCATCCAGCATCAGGGTGGGAATGTACTCTGGACGAAAACGCAGCCGGGGAAATAGAAGAAAGGGAAGCCAGATTCACGACCTGGTGCCTTTCATTCTTGGACCCAGCACCCTGGACGCCGAGCTTGACATTCCTTTCTTTGAGCTGATTTTTGAGTTTGAGCTTGGGGTACGCCTATCGTAGAGCATATGCCCATGACAACATATCGGGGAAGGTCCCAAGTTACGCTTGTGTATGTTATGCGAGAGGATGTATTTTTCATTCAAATCAAACATCACTGATGACCATCGCGATTGCAGGCTGGCGCATGTTTCTGTAGCGTGCCTAGGAAAAACGTAATCATTATTTCTACTGGTTCGAGGCGGCGTGCTGGACGGAGAACGGGACTATTGAGGACATGAGTGACTGCCAAGGCGAGGGTCGGTGACATCAAAATCTTCCTTAATTAAATTCATACATCGCCAGATCAGAGGAGAGAGCGGCCCCACCGATCTCCTGACATTGCCGATTGTCTAATCAACTTCGGTTTAATGTTTATGCCGATGCTTTAGGAGTTAATGGAACTCAAGTCATCGGCATGCTGAAGAACTTCAACATCATCATCAATCCAGAGTAGGATGTCACGTTCCAAAACCTCGTGCCACCCACACATTTCCTGAACAGTTCCTGACATCGGCTATCACGCCATTAATCGGAGCAGACCCTCATATCAAACGGTATGAGATGACCTTTCATCATCATCATCAACACATTTATAATTTGGCGGCGTATTAGTCGATATTATTCCCATTACCACTCTATGATCCAGAAACACACATCAAACCCTCTCCTGACAGGAGGCAAAACATGTCGATTTTCATTCGTCGCTTGCGACCTTAACATTCTCTGGAGGAGTTGGAATTGGAATCTGATTTGGCGGTCTATGACCATCACCTTATCAGTTGGGCTATGGAGGAGTCCAATTATTTAAACAGCACATGTTCTGTCTCATGTTAATCCAAAATACCTACCCGTAGAATCAAATTAACAAAATAAAACAAGCTAGCTAACTAACAAACTGCATCTAGAACTGTGAGTGTAGAATTATTGCACTCCGTACTGCTTTGAGTGTAAATCTTTTGTTAGAATATACATAAATGTCAAATTATTTTCATGATAGCATTTTATAGAGCCGCAGAGGGTACGCGACATCGCATCGAAAGGTAGGATCTTCTCAATTCGCCGTTTGAATGTAAATTTATATACTAGATGCTAGGAGAGAAAATGCAGATTACTTCAATAAAAATAGTCGTCGGTGAGCGTAGGTGTATAACAGGTGCTAGGGGAGGAAGCTGGATGAATATAGATAGATAATTAGTTAATTTTCAAGTTAGTCAGACCTAGTCATTGTTATTCGAAGCCTTGCAAATTGTAACACGCCATACCTAAAAGAACAAGGCTTTACCACAAATAAATTATTAATTACATTGGATTAACTATACCAAACCACTAAAACAAAAAAGTACACAACGTTGTGGGGTTAATTACAAATTGATTAATTAAGAGCATCTCGTCACGTTTGCATAAAAGTATTACGTGATGGGGTTGAGAAGGCGCTGCAAAAGGAATGCAGGGAAGAGACGCGAGAACGGGCGAGCTACGAGCTTTTAAAGGCCGGCCGGGGTTGCGCCTGTAGCTGTAGCACTGTAGCAGCATTTGGAAATCAAATTGTTAGGTTTTACTTCGTAGGGGGGGGGGGGTTTATCACAACGTAGAAGAAAGATACGTAGAAGAAAGCTTCAGTTTATACAATGCGTTTTTTTGGTGAATGACATTCGCATGGCAAGATTTTAGCTTCACCACAAAACTTTCTTCTCTCATAGCATTAATTTTTTGTTGTTGTTCAATATTTTTCATAAGAAATACTAAATTCCGCGGTTACGAAAAGACTGACAATATTTTAAGTCCTTCTACTACTTAGCGAAAGATGTTGCTTTTGTAATGATGGAAGGGTTGGCCAGAAGAAGAACTGATCCATGTCACCTGGGCGGGAACCAGATGCATTTTATAAAGTCACTAACCGGTCCTTACAATAGTTTCCTGGACGGAGCCTCCTTGAGGAGTTACCAAAGGTATTGTTTTTTTACCTACATAGAGGAACACCTTTTAAAAATATACGCAATATTTCACATTGGTTTGTGGAAATTACTGCCAGGCAAAAAGTCAACCTGTGATAATGCATATTTAAACTTCTAGCTTTATTTTAATTTTCATTTGGTGTCAAGGTCATGATTTCTATGTACGTCTGTTACATGACAATAATCATAAATATTGTTGTCAACAAAAGAATATGGAATAATTGCTTGGGGAGGAGCAACAAACTCAGCTATCAATTCTACAGAAATCGCATAGTAAACCATCTTAACGGTAATACTTAAAAAACATAGAATGACTGATTCAGACTAAATATTCACATTGGTTGATGGAAATTGCTGCAGGTACAAGATGACCACCTGTAATATTTATTATAAATTAAAAATAATTATATTTACCTCTAACAAAACTTTATTAACAACGCTGCCCAACCGGAGGCGCCATAGTTCCCCTGTCTTTAAACAAAAATAGTTTACAATTCCACTGTACAAGAAGAGGCACTCTTATGAGGTGTCACATTAAAATAAAATTAAACAAAAATATATTCAAATTCCAAAATTATTATTTTTACATTAGATCCACGCAGGAGGCAGTGGTATGTTGAAGATTCATTGAGGAGTGTGTGGAACTAAATAACACAACAGGGAGATCAGGTCATTTAGATCTTATTCAAGATCCAATCAATGATAATACACACACATAATATATAGGAAATGGAAAGGTATATATAAAACACATGATAAAAACGCTATAACAATATGATATGATTTTAGATTTCTACGATCACAAGCATTATCGTTATTTATTATTGTAGTATTGCGCCGTTTCGCGCTACCTCTTTCTGGGTCTGCACATCTGCCCTGGTGACGGACACTGTAACGCTGTCCGAAACTTTGGCTAAAGAAGGAGGTAGTGCAGTTATACCCCAAAAATAATTCACGACAATAATATAAAGGTTTGTTTCAACCTACACGTGACTTATAATTTATTTAAAAAATATATCTGAAATTAATTCATTATAAAAAAAAACTCGTTCAATATAAGGACAAAAACCCTTTGGGAAGTATTAAAAGAAGATGAAGATGACAGTATGAAAAAATTTTATTAAAATATATAAAACATTATTATTATACGACCATTATTTTGCTTACATATTTTGTTTGATTTTCACAAAAAGGAATTGACGTGAATTACTGCAGTGCACAATACGCCAACACAATAATTCAGAATAACCATTAAGATATTTCATTAAAAAATTTCATTCCACCAATTTTCGGCATTTTTTAAAAATGAAAATATATCCTTCAGGGCACGTGTCATGTGGACCTGGGTGATTATGAGGAGCGCCAATACCGTTGTTATATTGATAATTATAACGGTCTGAAGCACTGACGATCTTGAAGGCATTATGTCTGCATCTCCAGTTGACAAAAGTATATCCATCTGGACAGAAGCTTGGAACGTTGCGTGTAGAGGTAGCACCAAATGCCACAAAAAGAAACAGAAGAACCACACCACTGATGAAACGCATTGTAAATCGTTTTTAATAATTAACCTCTTACCACCGCTATATATAGTTTACTTCTGATGATAAGAGAATAATGAAGTCTTTTATATGGGCCTTTCCCACTCATAACACAATCACAGGATGTTTCTGAATTCTTACGCACCGTACTAAAGACTTTTTTTTATTTTTTAATATTAGCTCGGCAACAGAATACTTCACACAATTATTACAGTAATTCACATTTTAATATGGTTACAGAGATGATTCCAATTATAGGCCCAAGTAATTATGTTATCCCAAAAAAAAATCTCATTTGATTCCTCAAAATATCTACTATATTATTGATTCACCTACATTACCTCATACAACTCATCCCTTTCAATATACCTTCCCGTAGACATAGACAAAATGAACTGCTTTCCCTCAATCAACACTTGACCAATTATGGATATTATTCACCTGTGTTCAGAATGTGTAGACTGGTCAACTCAAGTCATTAGTGTGCCGCTAAACAATTGACAATATATTATAACTATGTACGTATTTTTATTTCACGCTAAGACTTGACTTGTCACTTCTATTATCTTATATTTATCTCTGAATTTGTCTTTGCTGTCATTTATCATCCTTTAATCTTTTAATTAACTCATTTTTAAAATTCATGTAATTATTTTGTAAATTGGACGAAACACCTATAATAATTAAATAGTTGAGCATACCATTTATATTGTAAATCGTTCCATTCATTAAAAATGTACTTAAAGAATCAATTTTTTTATACATGAGTAAATAAATGAGGAGCGTTTTCACACACAGAGATCTTAAAATCTCTTTTTTCTTTAAGTAGTTTTAAGAGAATAATCACCGAGGGTCAATATTTTATGATAATATTTAAATGCACTTTCAATTAACTGTTATACATGATGGATAATACAAAATCTGAATTCATTTGTGAAATACCATCTTTAAAAAGATGTCGAAAATTGCAAAAGATAAATATATCGAACGTGTTATGCAGTTTAGATGAAGCATGACATTTGATAACAACAACAATGTCACAAAATTTACTTACGACAGTTGGCTTTTGCGATTATTCACTTTGGATTGTTACGCGATGGAAAAATCTCAACCTTTAACACTTCAACACTTCGAGAAACAAAAAATTAGAAAATTACTTTCGGCAAAACTCTTCAACACATGTATCTTTGTCAAAGACAAAATATTACGCATCCGAACAACACATCACAGAAATATCGATTTCACAATACTTTGACATAAGGTACGAGTATTTGACAACATTCGAAATATGGTGAAATAAACCGAACTGGCCCTATATGCAAGTAGAACGCCACAGAAGGTAACTGGCCTCTTTTCACCTCAAGCACTTGCAGGAACAATAACTCCTACAATCGCTCTGCCTGAGCCGACTGGCCTCGGGATTCTCTGAACTTGCTGTCGCTCACCAATGCTTTTAAAGTCGCTGTGCCTAGTACCTCTGGACATCTTGATCCTAACCCGGAGCCTCGCATCTCTCTGCCCTGAGGATGATGCCACGCCTGTCAACTGATGACACCATTGAGAGATGCGTGCTTTAAACACAGCACACACAATCAATCGCAGACCTGTTAGCGACCCTGATGCCTGCGCTTCCAGAGACATTGCCCTGTTGAAAGATTTCCATTCAGAATGGAAGTGTTTGCTGACCAGATCTGAATAGCCAGGTTTTTCCCCGCATTCCTCTTCCTCATCCCTTTCCCCTTCAAACCTCTCTGTAACCTTACAGCAAATAGAGATTGGTGATGCCACGGTTGCACTGGGTCCAGCCGGGTGTGAGCTTAGGATTCTAATTCGAAATAATAAATTTAGTTTTGAAAAAACACGCTGTATATTACGTGATATTCATAATTAGTCAAATCTACATTATCTTACGCTTTTAATGACGTAATGTTTGTGTGTGCGGTTAACCACATACCGAAAAAATTTCGATTTTTCGGTGTCTTGCGTGGGAGTAAAATGAAGAGTTTTATTTTTGATGGGAGGAACTCCCACTACAGAAAGGATTACCAATAACGATGAGTAAAATGTTGACATGTGGTAAAAGTTCATCTATGACTCCGTGCAGAAACGGGTTGTCCGTTTGATAGACTCCCCTATCTTAACAAACAATTGCAATCACCATGGTATTAAACAGTGAACACAACTAAAAATCAGTTAAAATTTTTATTAAAAAGTACAGTAAAAGTATTTGAAATGTCGATTTGGCTGCACATCAAATAAATATTCTTGATGACAAATATGCGAGCACGACTATGCAGAGACTATATACTAGACTAAGAAGAACGCGAATATTTGCTGAAAAACTTCTACAAATAGGAGAAGGCACCTTCCCAATCGATACAAATTCCAGCCAAATCTCACTGCCTCCAGAAGGGAGCAGCTGAGACTCTCGTGAGGTAACACTCTAAAAAACGAGTGTACTTTAGACCACACGACTAAAGTAAAACTTCACTAAATATACGAAACGTAACTGGCTATGAGAGAAAGAGAGAAAGAAAATGTGTGCTCGCACCTATCTCTCTTGAGTAATATACGAAACGTAACTCTATCTCTCTTTCTATCTTCACTGACTTATATCTCACTCTCAACTTCCGTTTGCCTCTCCAGATCACACTTTTCATAACGCTCTCGTCACGCATTCACCAGCTTACTCCCCAAGTCAAGCGTGCGTAAAGAAGTTTTACTTAAAAAAACACTGAATTTATCCCACTGGTTATATAAACATTTTTTTAGGATAAATATACAAAATAAATATTTTTTTACAACAATGAAATTTATCTTGTTTATTAAGACCAAATGTATTTAAAAGCACCCACAAAGTATTTTCGATTAGTTTAATTTTGTACCCTGATGTTGTTTTTGTTCAATAATTTGGGTGATTATAAACTAAGTAATTGTTTTATTTCATTAACATTTTACTTATGGATATCATTCTCCTTTATCCAGAATGTCGAGACTTGTCAACGCAAATCAAAGCATTGAATTTTTTGGGATAAGCCTAAATGACTTTCGGAAGTCGATACGCAATGTGAGTTTTTATAGCCTTTTAAATCCATCTTCAAGCTACTTATAATTATCTTCTATATATTTTTTTAAAAATATTATATGTATTTTGTCAATGCTCTTCATCTATTTTTACTCTCCTTTCACTGTCATCTCTTTTTTTTATAAGTGTTATTGTTATATTGTTAATGGACTTATTTGTCCATAAATAAATAAATTCTAACCACAAAGCGACTGTTTTCTACCAATATTTAAATTACGTATGTTTTTAAAAAATAATTATTTTAACACACATTTGGATCATGCTTAAGAATGGAGAAAATTCTCTCTGCCGTCATCAAGTATCATTCTAATCCCCTTAAGAACAAAAAAAAAAATATTACGTATGTATGCAGAGATTGCAGAGGTAGTAGAATACAAGACGTTCCACAATGACAAATAGCAGTCAACCAAAATATATTTTTTAAATTTTCAAACCAACAAACAAACTTCAACAGACAAAAATGACGAAAAATAATGAAGTTTCAATGGCTGAGTTATTAAATGTATTGTGCGGTAAGTTATAGATCTCGGTTGTAACCGTTACCTTTTTTTACAATTTTCTGTGTCCCGTTTTTATTAAGTACTTGCATACTGCTTTCTAACCCCGTGTGCATGGACATTGAAGGGTCTAAAGTCGTTAAAATAAATGTAACTTTGCTCAATAAAATAGAGTCTTGACGTGTGCGGTGAAGGAGGAAACCATTATGTTTATTAAAGTGGTGGGGTCCCCTTCAATATGTCCTGTTTTGTCCCTCGTTTTGCTTAGATTTAGCGTTATCGTCAACTTCAATAAATAAATAATAAACACGACAAAAATTATCAGAAAAATGGAACGACAAAAAAGGGCATATTTACATATAATCCACATTACTGCAAATATGAAAACCAATTGAATTAAATTTGATTTTTATATGTTTTTATATCAAGAGTTGGCAAGACTTTAGCTTCACCACAAAACTTTCTTCTCTCGTATCATTAATTTTTTGTTGTTGTTTATTGTTTTTCATAAGAAATACAAAATTCCGCGGTTCCGAAAAGACTGGCAATATTTTAAGTCCTTCTACTACTTTAATTATAAGCGAAAAATGTTGCTTTTTTAATGATGGAAGGGTTGGCCAGAAGAAGAACTGATCCATGTCACTTGGGCGGGAACCAGATACATTTGATAAAGTCACTAACCGGTCCTTACAATATTTTCCGGGACGCAGCCTCCTTGAGGAGTTACCAAAGGTATTGTTTTTTTACCTACATAGAGAAACACCTTTTAAAAATATACGCAATATTTCACATTGGTTTGTGGAAATTACTGCCAGGCAAAAAGTCAACCTGTGATAATGCATATTTAAACTTCAAGTTTTATATTAATTTTCATTTGTTGTCAAGGTCAATATTTCTATGTACGTCTGTTATATGACAATAATCATAAATATTGTTATCAACAATAGAATATGGAATAATTGCTTGGGGAGGAGCAACAAACTCAGCTATCAATTCTACAGAAATCGCATAGAAAACCATCTTAACGGTAATACTTAAAAAACATAGAATGACTGATTCAGACTAAATATTCACATTGGTTGATGGAAATTGCTGCCAAGTACAAGATGACTACCTGTAATATTTATTATAAATTAAAAATAATTATATTTACCTCTAACATAACTTTACTTACAACGCTGCCCAACCGGAGGCGCCATAGTTCCCCTGTCTTTAAAAAAAAATAGTTTACAATTCCACTGTACAAGAAGAGGCACTCTTATGAGGTGTCACATTAAAATAAAATTAAACAAAAGTATATTCAGCTTCCAAAATTATTTTTTTTTTACATTAGATCCACGCAGGAGGCACTGGTATGTTGAAGATTTATTGAAGAGTGTGTGGAACTAAATAACACAACAGGGAGATCAGGTCATTTAGATATTTTTATACCCTTATTCAAGATCCAGTCAACGATAATATTCATACCTAATACATAGGATATTGGTAGGTATACTCAATACACATGATAATAACACTATTACGATATGACATGATTTTAGATCTCTACGATTAAAAGCTTAATAGTTATTTATTTTTGGGGTATTATGCCGTTTCGCGCTACCTCTTTACGTGTCCTGCACATCTGCCCTGATGACGGACACTGTAACTCTGTCCGAAACTTTGGCTAAAGAAGGAGGTAGTGCAGTACGGCATTATACCCCAAAAATAATTAACGAAAATGATGGTATGTTTCAACCTACACGTAACATATAATTTAATTTTAAAAAAATCTGAAATTACTTCAAAATAAAAATAAACTCATTCAATATGGGGACAAAACACCCTTTGGGAAATATTAATAAAACAAGATGATGATTTCAGTATGAATAAAATTTATTAAAATACATTAAACATTATTATTACGATAGTTCATAAAAAAAAATCATTCCACTATTTTTCTGCATTTGTTAGAACTGAAAATATATCCTTCAGGGCACATGCCGGATGAGTATTGTCTACCTCCGATGCCATGTTGACCTTGGTGATAATGAGGAGCGCCAATACCATTGTTATATTGATAATTGGAATGGTCTGAAGCACTAGCGATATTGAAAGCATTCTGTCTGCATCTCCAGTTGACAATAGTATATCCATCTGGACAGCGGATTAGAGGACGGCGTATAGCGGTAGCACCCAATCCCACAACAAGAAACAGAAGAACCACACCACTGATAAAACGCATTGTAAACCGTTTTTAATGAAGACCTCTTGGCCTCCGTTGTGTACAGTTCAACTCTTACGATAGGATTAATGAAGTAATTTGTCTTTTTTATATATATATATATTGGGTCTACCCACTCATAAAGCAACCACAGGATGTTTCTCAATTGTTACTCACTTTACTTACATTTTTATTTTATTTTTTATTTATTATTAGCTCGCCAACAGAAAATATTATATGTTTTTACAGTAATTAACATTTTTAATATGGTTACAGCGATTATTCAATTTATATATTTTCAATTATTCATGTATTCCCCAAAAAATTTGATCTCATTTGATTCTTCAAAATATCGATTGTATTATGAATTCACCTACATTACTACAACTCATCCCTTTCAATATACCTTCCCGTAGACATAGACAAAATGAACTGCTTTCTCTCAATCAATACTTGACCAATTATGGATATTATTCACCTGTGTTCAAAATGTGCAGACTGGTCAACTCAAGTCAGGACTTTGACTTTTTTGGTATAAGTCTAAATCATTTTAGTTTGTCGCTAAACTGTTGACAATATTATAACTATGTACGTATTTTTATTTATCGCTAAGACTTGACTTGACTTGTCACTTCTATTATCTTATATTTATCTCAGAATTTTTCTTTGCTTTCATTTATCATCCTTTAATCTTATAATTTACTCATTTTTAAAATTCATGTAATTTTTTTATAAATTGCGTGAAACACCTATAATAATGAAATAGGTGAGTATACCATTTATGTTTTAAATAGTTCCATTCATTAGAAAATATACTTTAAAAATCTTTTTTTTTCATAAATGAGTAAATAAATGCGGAGGAGCGTTTTCACACATATAGATCTTAAAATCTTTTTTTTCTTTAAATAGTTTTAAGGGAATAATCACTCAGGGTCAATATTTTATGATAATATTTAAATGCACTTTCAATTAACTGTTATGCATGATGGATAATACAAAAACGCAATTCATTTGTGAAATGCCATCTTTAAAAAGATTAATACAAGGCGCTCGTACATAATTATAAGATAATTTTTTTAGTAATTATGGCTCCGTCCTGCCCAAATCTAGTAATTATTTTTTTTTGGCCGAAGGATGACACTTTACATAGTTTTACTTGTTAAGGGATTTGTTATAGTTGTTCAGGTATTTTCAGCTAAGTTGCATAACTCATTCGTCAAGACGAATTGGCTAGAATTTGTATCGATTGGGAATGTGTCTTCTCTTATTTGCAGAAGTTTTTCAGCTAATATTCGCGATCTTCATAGTCTAGTCTAGTAAATAATTTCTGTATAGTCGTACTCGCATATTTGTCATCAAGAATATTTATTTGATGTGCAGCCAAATGGACATTATCATACTTTTCTGTGCTTTTTAATTAAAATTTTAACTGATTTTCAGTTGTGTTCACCGTTTAATACCATATTAATTGCAATCGTTTGTTAAGATAGAAGATTCTATCAAACGGATCACCTGTTTCTGCACGGAGTCATGGCTGAAGTTTTACCACAAGTCAACATTTTACTCATCATTATTGGTTATTCCTTCTTCAGTGGGAGTTCCTTCCTTGAAAAATAAAACTCATCATTTAACTCCCATGCAAAACACGCAGCTCCCACGCAGGTTAACCGCACACATAAATAATACATCATTAAACGCGTGAAAAAATGTGGATTTTACTAATTATGAATTATTTGCCTGAATACGGCGTGTTTCATCAAAACTAGAATTATTATTTCAAACCAGAATCCTACCTGCTCCTACCCGTCGGGGGCCATTGCGACTGTGGCATCACAATGGCCTAGTGGCATAGTAATTATGGCTCCGTCCTGCCCAAATCTAGTAATTATTTTTTTTTGGCCGAAGGATGACACTTTACATAGTTTTACTTGTTAAGGGATTTGTTATAGTTGTTCAGGTTTTTCAGCTAAGTTGCATAACTCATTCGTCAAGATGACTTGGCTTGAATTTGTATCGATTTAGAATGTGACTTCTCCTATTTGTAGAAGTTTTTCAGCAAATATTCGCGTTCTTCATAGTCTAGTCTAGTACATAGTCTGTGTATATTTGCGCTCGCATATTTGTAATTAGGAATATTTATTTTATGTGAAGTCAAATCAATATTACAATACTTTTACTGTACCCCTTAATAAAACAGGACACAAGCCTTGGAGGCTGGTGGCCTCATAACCCATGGCAATGCAATGACATGTCAGTCTACTTGTGAGTTCGCCAGCGATGTTCCCGGCCGCGATGATATCCGCCTAACGTGGACGCTTGGTAACCGGATTCTCTAGACCCGGATCTTCAACAGCTAGCAAGCGAGAAAACATCTTTATCAAGAAACTGCAATGGTTGGGCGTCTCTGTGTACGGGCGCTTATTAATTACAGTTTTGGGGCAGGCCTACACGTCTTGTATAATAAATATCTACAAATTTAAAAAAAAATGCTTTCACAAAGCGAAATATTTTCTACATTTACGTAAAAAATATAATTTAAAGAAAATGAGAATATACATTCTAAATACCAACAAAATATAGTACAAAAATATGTAAATATAGGCAAAAAAAAAATTGTTACACAATACTTACCGTTGATACGTCCAACCGATAAGTTGTAATACCGAGAATAGAATATGTTAGGGAATCAGAAATAAAGATGCCTTTTTATATTTCCAGGGAACAACTCAGACACGTTAAAATAAGATAATAATGGATACCTTACGTTGTATACCAACACCGACGTAGTTTTTCACTTTTATACAGATGTAGGTGGATATTTCTGAATTTAATTTGTTTTTTAGTACACATATATGTATAATATGTATACTAAAAAACAAATTAATATAAAATATATGTACAATATATAATAAAATATATATTGTTTTTGGAAAACATTTATTAGCCATTTCCGAAACACCTACACATAATATGGACAATAAAATTAAATTTCAGCTTCCTTAAAAAACACAGGTATACCCACGAACTGGCTATATCTGTATGGGATTTTTTTGGATTTTTCGTACATATGCAATCCATTCTATTATATTATATTTATTTTTTCTTTAATTACATTTTTTATCTAAGTAATTAATTATAGTTCTTTCGTTTTTATTTGTTCAATCTTACATTACGTTTAAAAAAATATATATCGTTTGTTTAAACAATTTCACTGTTCTTTCTTTGTAATGTTTAAAAAAAAAGTTTTTATTGTTTATTTACATATATTACGCACGTACAATACGCTTGTAATGCCCTGATGTGAAACTATTTAACACATACATTAGAAAACCAGGTAGGATTTTGGCATTGTATAAAAAAACTTTTATCAGAAGTCCTTCGTGGTTCGTGGTTGTAGTTGAGATCATTGACTGCAAATACGCAGAACGCGAGTTCAAATATTGGCGTACGCAAAGTAATTTTATTTAATTATGTGGTGATATTAACAATAAATTCGACACATGACACCATTCTAAGTGGAAAATACTGTTAATATCGTCCTGGTAAAAGATCTCCATTTAGAATAGTTTCCTGATCAGATCTGAATAGCCAAGTTCTTTTCCGCCTTACCCTTCTTCGTATCTTTCCTCTCCAAACTTGCTGTAGCCTTACAGCAAATAGAGATAGGTGAGGCCACAGTCGCACTGGCTCCCGACGGGTGGGAGCAGATTGGATTCTAATTCGGAATAATAAATCTGGTTTTGAAGAAACACACTGTATTCAGGCACATAATTATTGACGTATTGTTTTTGTGTGCGGTTAACCATAATAAAAAAACTGTTTTTTGCGTGGGAGTAAAATGAAGAGCTTTATTTTTCGAGAAAGGAACTCCCACTATAAAAAGGATTATTAATAACGTTGAGTAAAATGTTGACTTGTTGTAAAAGTTCATCCATGACGAGTATGCGAGTACGACTTTCTGGTGATGAAATAACGCAAATAATTGCTGAAAAACTTCTACAAATAGGAGAAGGCCCTTTCCAATCGACACTTATTGCAGCCAAAACATCTTAACGAATGAGTTATATAACACCCGAAAAACTCATTCAAAATGTTTATTAAAATATTGGTAAAAACTACGGATGCTCAAAATAGCTACGTCAGCCATTTTAGCGTCCAAAATGGAGATCTTCAATATCATCAATAAGATAATTCGAGACTTGATTTCATGCCAATATGTAGACACTGGGTTTTAAAATCAGAACTGCCAAGGACTTCGATACCTTGGTAGGTATAAAAATCATATATCTGTCGTTAGTACGCAGCTTGTTAGAATACAATTCAATAGTGTGGTACCCATGCTATCGAATTGATATAAGATAAATTGAACGTATGCAGCACAGAGTTTGACGATGTATTAACTTCAAATTACACATACCTATTCAACATATAAACTTTACATTCTTGCTAAATACACTTAAGAAATAATACACTTAAGAAACTAATAATAATAAACCAATTAACTTTTTTGTTTGAAATTAATCACTTCGATTTTGAACTTTTTTTTTTTTATTTTTTTATTTTTTATTAGTGACTGTTTAGTTACAGGTTTGATGAAAATTACAAGATATGATGATATATATAAATATTTAATCCGTTTGTTCTTAGTCCTCCTCACTAGGTGGTCCTGTGCTGAGGAGGACTGGTAGATTTCTTTGATTTTCCGTTATTTAGTTTCTATGATGTTTTTAATACATTCTCTAGTATGTCTGCATTAATTTCTTTCACCCATGTTTTGATTTTTTCCTTAAACTTATTTATCTTTTCTATCTTTTTCAGACTTGGAGGAAGGATGTTGTATAGTTTAGTTGCAAGATATATGTGGTTTCTTTGGCCAAAACTTGTCTTGAATTTTGGAACATCTCGTATATCCTTTTTTGAGGCTCTTGTGTCATGTATCCGAGTTTCATTAGGAGATTTTCTGTTTTTAAAATGATGTATAAGAATATTCTTGGCATATATTTGTTTTAAATTAAGAACGTCAAAACACTTAAAAATATCTTTTGAGGGGGTTCTAATGGGTAATTTTAGTATGGTTTTTATAATGCTCTTCTGAGCAATATCTAAGTGGTTAATATGATTGGCTGTAGCAGATCCCCATACTAGAATTCCGTACTCAAGACGGGAATGACATAAGGCATAAAAAACTTTTTTTATGTCTTTCCTAGGTAGTATGTTTCTTAGGTTTTTGAAGAAATACACAAGTCTCGTGAGCTTTTTAGTGATTCCATTTATGTGTATGTCCCATCTAAGGTTTTCGTCTATTTCCACTCCTAGATATTTAATACTTTTTGCTTTTGTTATAATAGGGCAAGAGCAATGTGACTTATTGTTTTGACACTCGTGCAATTCGAGAGTGTATTCTTTACCCGGTTGACCTCTTGAGTTTATTGAAAAGGCTAGATAATTAGTTTTAATTACATTGAGCGTAAGAGAGTTCATCCGAAGCCAATTTTGATGTACAGCTAGTCCATGTTCAGCCTCTTTATAAGTGTCCATCCAGACCTTTTCGTGGAATAACATAACAGTATCATCGGCAAAACTAATTATGTTTCCATTAATGGGAAGTTTGGTAATTTCATTTATGTAGATGAGAAATAAGATTGGTCCCAAGACACTTCCTTGAGGGACGCCGTAGTTTATTGGAAGAGGATTGTCTTTTTTGTTGACCTATTTGTACTTGTTGTGTTCGTCCTGTCAAGTACGTCATCAGTAAATTTAGTGGAGTGCCAGATATGCCAATTTTTTAAAGTTTTGTGAGAAGAATTTTATGATCTATTGTGTCAAAGGCTTTTTTTAGGTCTATAAAAACAGCCAGACATTTTTTTCCATCGTCTAAACTTTTTATGGCTATTCTTGTAAAATGTTCAATGGCGTTCACGGTACTCAAACTTTCCCGAAATCCATATTGTGTGGGGGAAATTTTTTTATTAAATTCCAGAAAGTGAACGATTTGGCTTTTCAAATTTTTTTCTAGGATTTTTGAGAAAGTGCTTAGGATACTTATAGGGCGATAATTATTTATATCATTTTTGCTTCCATTTTTATAAATTGGTAAAACTGTAGCATTTTTTAGACAAGAAGGAAAAATCCCCTTTGATATAGAGAGATTTATAATGTACGTCAGGGGGAGGATCAACTCATCTTGGAGATGTTTTATAGTTTTGATTGAGATAGGATCATTTCCCAAAGAAGTGTTATTATCTAGTGAAGCAATCACTTTTCTAAGTTCGTTGCTAGTTATTTGGTTTAGATTTAGTGTGTTATCTTGGATTAAGTCTTCATTATTTTCTATTTCCTTTTCATAAGTAATTGGTTTTGTGATTTTATTTGCCAATTGCGAGCCTATGTTAGTGAAAAATTTATTAATATATTCCAGAATTTTGTCAGGATACTCTGCAAAAGAAGTAGGAATCATGTCAATGTTTAATTCTCCAATCATTTTCTTGTTGTAGGAGGGTTCAGAGTTAGTGATTTCTTTGATAATCTTCCATATTTTTCTGGATTCATTGTTACATTCTTCTATTTTCTTTTTATAGTAGTTTTCTTTGGCGTTGCGAATAACATTTTTACATATATTTCTGTATCTTTTATACAATCTTAATTTAAATATATCTTAAGGGTCTTTTTTAACTTTTAAATGTATTTCATCTCTTTTCCTTATACAGTTGATGATGTTTTGTGTAATCCAAGGTTTGATGTGCTTATTTTTATGGGATATCTTTTTTTCTATTAATGTGGTATTCGATAGTATTGTATGTTGTATAATTTCGTTAAAATAGCTCCAAGCAGATTTTGTATCATCTATTTCATAAAGGTTTGTCCACTCAGTATTTTGTAATTTTTGTTTTACTTCCTTCCAATTGGTTTCTGATATTTGCAGTACAATTTTATGATTTTGAATTTTTCCTGTTTTATTTTTGTTAATGGAAAGAATTGTTGAGTAATGGTCTGTAATGGTGGATGTATATATGATGGCTTGAGTTTGTTTATTAGTCTTACTGAAAATATGATCGATGCAAGTTTTGCATTCATTTGATATTCGAGTTGGTTCATTTATGAGGCTTTTGAATCCATGGTAAGCAAGCGTCTGCATATAGTCAAATTTTTTTGGATGTCCATTTTGAAGAATATCAATATTGATATCACCAATAACAAACACGTTATTAATGTTTTTGAGTAGATTTAGTTCATGAGATAGAGAATTAAGGAAAGGTTCTATGTTTTTGGTTGAGGGCGATCGATAAATTGCTAGTATGGCTGTATCATTCCCAATTGATAATTTTAGGCAGTTTGCATTATTTATACTGATCTCTTTAACATTAACTTCTATATCTTCATTAATGTATACAACTACACTATCACTTTTTCCCTTATTCATTAACGTTGAGTGAGGGATGTAATTGTCAATTTGTAAAGCAGAGTATTTATCGGTTATCCAGCATTCGGTAAGTATAATTATGTCCCATTTTAATTTTAAGCTTTTTATTAGTACTTGTAGTTCATTGAAGTTTTTATTAATGCTCCTTATGTTTTTATGTAAGATGTTAAAATTATGTTTAAGTGATATTATGTTCTCTGGTTCAGATATAGTTATTTGTTCATCCATTTTGGTAAATTATTATTTTTGGTACGTCGTATATATAGACAAATTTGATTAGATAATTTTGTTCAGGTCATCTAGGTGTTTTATGTATACAATTTTTTTCATTCTGGGCCCTGCGTAGCATTATCTGTCCTTTTTTTATCCATACGTACTGATATTTTTTTCTTTGGCTATTTGTTTCGCCTTCCATAAAATTTATTTATGGTACGGGCTTATGTCCTCTCCAATAAATATCGAGTCTGTAGCCAGATCTTGAATTGAATTATAATTAATGTCTTTTATTTTTTCTAAAAGTACATCTCTTATTCTTGTGTCTAAAAACTTCACAAGCAATTTGGGGGGTGCCTGGTTGCGCCGGTCTGTAATTCTTGTTACTTCACCGACTTCAGAGTGCTGCACTTTTACACCGGCTGCAGCAGCAACTCTCCTTACTATTTCGATGGGTTGCTCTCCACTTTTCTGGGGGATACCCGCTATCTCTAAGATATTAGATCTAGATTTGTACTCCAGTTCCGAGACTCGGATTTACATTTTTTTATTGTTATGTTCTGTTCTGTGTGCTGTTTTTTAATAATCTCAAATTCATTTGTTATTTTTCGGTTATATTCATTTGCCAGGTCGATTTTTTTAATGATATCGTCGTACTGGTTACTAATGAATTCAATGCTTTTTTTGGTTTCCTCCGACTGTTTTTCAATATTAGCAACTATATCTCTTTTCATATTATCAATTTTTTTGTCGATATATTGAATAATTTTTTCCATATTTTTATCTTCATTTTCCGATGTATTATTTACTTTACCTCCTCGTGTATTAGCCATATTGTTGGAATAAAGTAAAAGAATGCAAGTTGCCCCGGTTTTGCTTTATGGTATGTATTTGATAAGGTATTTTTTTTTTCGGACTTTATCTATGGACTGACAATTATTCTAACTGTCAGATATTATATGTTTGCACTGTTTACGAATTTCAAACAAGTTTCACAGCAGAATAAATACTTTGACACCGTCGGGAGTAATCAAGTATCTTAAATCAACAAGTTTTATAACACAAAGTTTAATTTTATTATTTTTTTACTGTTTTTATACTGGGAGCAGAAATTAACACTGTAGGTAGTAGTTTTAACCATAGAACTTCGAATTAGATATTTTGTTGATTATTACATATTCGTAAGAATTATAATAAAAAAAATTATATAACCCTAAAGTTTGGTTCAAAAACCTAGGTAATTTTTTTTTGTCTATATTTTGACCTTAGTCGCTCAAGCGGATATATGAATGTTTTTATGTATAATCACCCACAATTTATTTCTGAATAGTTTAATTTTATACCCTGATGATGCTTGTGTTAAGTAATTTTCGTGATTATAAACAAAGTAATTGTTTGATTGCATTAACATGTCAAACCACAAAGCGACTATTTTCTACGAAAACGTATATTACGTACGTATTTAAAAAAATATTATTTTAACGCATATTTGGATCACGTTTAAGAATGGAATACATTTTCAGTTCCACCTAGTGTGACAAAAATTCAGAATTAATCATAATCATCTATTTCGGAATAAATCATACCGTATAAATGGACACAATTTATTTTTTTAATTAAATGAACACAATATTAGCGAAACTCGATCAAAAATCTGGAAACGGAAAAGTCAGAAATAGATATTTGCACAACTGGGACTCGAACCCAGGAGCGAGCGCAAGTGGTTAGCGCATTTGCCCGGAAAGCGAAAGGTTCTGGGTTTGAGTCCCAGAGGGGCAAATGTCATTTTATAATTTTTCTGAACTCTAAACTCCTCCAATTTGAGGACAAATCTCACTATGGGAAATAATTTTTTTCAGTTAATAAAAGAAGAATAAGATTTTAATACTTACGACCAAATTTAAAAAATATTATTATTATTTAACCATTGTGATGCTCTCATATTATTTAAGATTTTCACTCCAAAGGTATTAACGGGAATTACTTCACTCCACAATAAAGAATTCATAATAACCATTATGACATTTCATTAAAAAATATCAGTGAATAACCTTTCTGCATACTTTTAAACGGAAAATATATGTGTATCCTTCTGGGCAGCTGGGTGATATTTGCTGAGCTCTGACGATGGTAAGTGTAATAGCGTCATTCTCAGGATAATCAGAATAGTCTGAATCACTAACGTCATCGGGTTCTGGAATATCATAATTATAGTCTTCTGGAATATCCTCTATGCAATTCCAGTATTTCATAGTATAGCCATCTGGACACGGGTACTGAAACGGAACGCGGCGCGGATAGGTAGCACCAAATCTCACAAAAAGAAACAGAAGAACCACACCACTGATGAAACGCATTGTAAACCGTTTTTAACAATGATTTTCTTGCCACCGCTGTTATAGTTTAAAAAAATGCGTGTTACGCGATGGTTAACCTTCGTATACTCTCGCCCAACGGCATTCAACCTGAAATCCAATTAAAGGAGTATCAAGAATAATGAAGTATTATAAAAATAAAAATTAATCATTATTAGGATTTTAGGGTAGTAATTGGTACTCACCTAAAATAGTAATACTCATACTCGCGTCGGTGTAACGGACTGAAAACAGTTATAAAATGTCACGCTTCCACTCGGCACAAACGCGGGCGCCGCTCTAAACTCTTTTGATAATAGAATAGTTTAGTCATTTATATCTATTTATAAATATGAGCTTTTCCCATTCATTACGCAACCTCAGGATGTTCCAATACTAATATTGAATAGCTATGCATATTCAATGACAATAATTTAAGCATGTACAAGAAATTAATTTCTTCAATCATGAGTGAATAAACACAAAGAGAAATTTCTAAATTTTTTAATTTTTTTTTATTGTTTTTAAAAATTTGTTTTTTTTATGAAAATGATAATAGATGTTTGTTGTCATTCCAAATGCCTTCAACATTAAAATATTTTCGTAGACATAATACCAACCGTTTATAATTTAATTAAAGAAATATATAAGTAATACCTTCCTAGGTAAAAATGTGTTAGGGAATCAGAAATAAAGTTTCTTTTTTTATTAATATAATTAATAATAAAGGATCTTTTACATTATATACCTATCTAGTTTTTAACTTTTATACAGGAAGATGTGAGTTTTTCGAAAATTTATCATTTTATATTACACATAAAGCGGGTAAATATATTTTTTCTTTCAAAATCTGATTTAACCAATATGTGGAAAATTAGATTTGGAAACACCAATGTAAAAAATTTCCCAGCCGGAATATTTCGAATAAATTTAGATAGCTGGAGTTCGGTTTTTAATTATGTTATGCTGAGTGTAAAAAAACTGGTGTACGCAAATCTAATAGGAAAGGAGTTTGTATATTCATATGTCATATATTTTGGTTTATAAATAGGTAATTTCGAGTACTTAGAAAATGTTTAAAAATTACAGTTACATACTATAATTTTAATTATGCAACTATTACTGTTCTCCAAAATGATCTTGAAAGAATCTCATCCTTGCGATTCTTTCAAGAACAGAAAGAAACCATTCCTTCGTTCCGAATGCAGTTATAAATGTTCTCAAACGTAACCATTCCTTCGCTAAGAATATTATGAACTAAATGTGCGATTTGGCCGTCCTGAAACGGGAAACCTTCCTAGTTGGACAGACAAAGCATCATTTTGCAATGTATTGTATTGTAACTATATAAATAAATATAAAGAAAGTCTATCAGATGGATTTAAAAATGGTTTATACGCATTGTACGTATGGAGATTTTTAACAAGAAAGGGAATTGATTGTTACTCCAATTAGTAAGTGTTTTCACTTGATCAGAGAGCGAGAAATTTTGTCCATCAATGGGCGACAAGAGAGTTTTAAGAATTTAAATAAAAACACTTGGCAGCTAAGAACTGTCTTCTAGAATGAAGAGGATCCATCAAAGTCTCCACTTGTAAAGTAATAATTGGGAAGGAACCTATTGCTCCTATAATCAACTCTTAACTCGGAAATTTGATATTAAACTGTTATATTTTGCCTACGTTAGAAGTCAACGTGAGTACAATACCCCCCTCTGGAACCTACATTATAATATACATGTACAAGTTGTTGAAAGAAAACAAAACAAATTCTTACGTTTTCTAAATTTTAAAATGTATAACTATTCCAGCAATTATGTTGAACTACAACACTATTTTAATTGAAATGGATATGCTCAAATTGTCAGACAGAAGAATTTTCACTGACTTGGTATTTCTCTATAAAATTCTAAATGATCTATTTGGTAGTCCGGTATTGCGTGAATTGATAAATTTCCGGATTCCACTACGTAATACTAGAAGTCAGGATTTATTTCAGTGCAGAAATTCTGGGACTAACTACCATATGTATTCCTCTTTGCCCAGAATACTAATGGAGGGAAACAATCATACCAAGTCTGTGGACATCTTCAATTTATGTTTAAGCAATTATAAAATATTGTTACTGAGGCAGTTTAGTTATGTACAATATATTATACTGTGTATTTCTTACTATTTATATGTTATGTAAAAGCCCCAAAAAAGGCTTTTATAAATAAATAAAAAGATAAATATATTTAAAAGGACAAAAATAAGTATTATTTCCATCAGTGGACCAGCATCTGGTTTTGAATTTTCCTGGTAAGGAGGTTAATTATAAAACTGGCAAGCTTACGAGGGATGGCAATTTTTAATTATTATTCTTTTAATAAAACATTGTCAAAAGCTCCGCACACGTCAAATCAAACACCGAAAAGGAAATCTTTATCGGCTACAGCTAACTAGCTCTTAAAAGTCAGGATGGACACACTTTCAATCTAACTTTTTTCTTTGTCGAAATTCAAACTGAGAGCTGGAAAGAATTTTCTTATTTTCTACATACTAGTCTAGGCATCTTATGACCAAGTTATCTTATGACAAATTTTAAAACCAGTCTAGGCATCTTATGACCATGTTATCTTATGACCTATTTTAACTTCGTCAGATAACAAAGCTGTAGGTCTGTAAGAAAGTCCAGAGTTAGGATCTTTCTGGCTTTTGAGGGAGACTACATATTTGAATGTTGTTTTTATTTAAAGTTTGAAGAATATGGAAAAGTGAGATGATTAGTGAATAGTGGAGGACTCTATTTAATTTTTGTTCTTTACTAGATGAGTTTGGCGATGCATTGAAATCTGAACTGGATGGAAGTTGTCCATTGGGGAACCACAGATGGGATTCGTGATGCGCACTATTTTTTTGTTAGTACTCTAGGTTTTGCAGCCTGTTATATAGTTTTTCAAAATGACGAAGAAGAAGGTTGAGGAGTGGAATTTTTTGAATTTTTGAAGTTATTCGGTGGATTCGTTAAAGATTCAGATTATTGATGCTTCTTCTCAGCCACTGTATGTTTAATATTGCTCTGTCATGACCTGTGATTTCTGGATCCGTTTATACATTGATGGTTTTCGTCTACTTTATCGCAGGAATCGCCACTACGAGACAATTAAGCATCAAAGTTCTGATCTACAGAGGGTTTTATTGTGTCCAAATCTGTAGCACTTGTAGCGCTTGTAGCACTGCACAGTTGGTAAAACATAGAGCTCTACTGGTAGGGCGACATTAAACATGGTAATATTTTTTGAGGAGTCTTTACCATCAAAATTTAGATTGAGAAGGTCTCCCTGCCTTCATCTTCCCCGTTTCTTTCCCTTCCAAAGTACATTGAGCGCCACAACATACAACGATTGATGCTGCCATAGTCGCACTGGTTCCCGACGGTGGAAGCATTTAGGACTCTAATTTTATTGATTCTAATTCGGAATTGACATATATACAAATTATTTTTGTTTTGGAGAAACACACTGTATTCAGGCACATAATTAATAATTATGAGACAGATATTTTTTTTAGAGTTATCTGTGCATTTTTTTTGTTGACGCATCATTTGCTTACATGCGGTTAACCGTACTGAATAAATGTCACTTTAGTGTTGTTTAATATTTTGCTGTTCCTAATAACAATAGAATTTGTCATAATTGAGGAAAACGAAACGCTTCCACTGCTCTATTATTTTTATTTATATTAATTTAGGATGGGGTGTTTGTGTGATTTTTATATGTTGTAATTTATGTTATTTTTAGAAATAGGCGCTTTTAAAGCTGTTTTCTAAATGGCAGTAAATACGACTTCTTCAAAAGATTTTTTGAACAGCAGTGTTACAGGAGTTACTAGTTTTAACAATAAAAACTGGGTATGACTTATCACCACCTTTTGAATCAACGCGTTTGAGATATTTTAAAATTAGGTCTAATTATTTCAATTACATTAAAATCAATTTAATTCATGCTATTTTCATTACTTACATCTGCGTGTCCTTTCCCATTCGTCCCGTTTCCCTTCCACCTCCCCTACCTCTCCCGCATCCCGCATCCCCACTCCCCTCTACCGCTTCCCCCATCCCGCGAACCCCCCTCTCGAGTTTCCCTCCCCTCTCCCAAGTTCCCCTTCCTTCTCGCGCATTCCATACATTCAGTCCCGGTACATTCAGTTTTCAAAGAGCTCGCGTGCCACTTATTTCATTTTTTTAATACAAATTTCATAATGCCAGAGCTTACCAGTAGTTTATAAAATTCTTGTCTCAACAATAACGAACACAAAATTTTTTATCCAATTTGGTGAAGTCGTTCGGAAGTCATGAGCGTACATACATTTCAGCGATTCATTTTTATTTACATAGATAGAAGATAGATAGATAGGTAGATAGATAGATAGAAGATAGAAGAAGAAGATAGAAGATATAATAAAAGATATGATTATAATATATACATATAGATGTATAGATCAATATATCACTCAAGGAAATGTTTTTATCATACATGTTTTTAGGCACTACGGAAGATGATTGTTTTGATTTCATGAAAACCCAAAAATATTTCACATCTCTTCAATCTTTACATGGTAAGTGTAATACTATATAGTTCTCTTTTGGCGAGTCCTAGGTAATTAGAAGGTAATACGAGAGATTTGAATTATTTTTAACGTTTTTAATATTTTTATACTTTTTGTCTTCTATTTTTTATTCAAAATGTATTGAGAAAGCTATAATATTAAGGTTAAAAGTAATTTTAAATTCTGTGTGCTCTTAAAAATATTAAATGCAAAAATAAAAATTAAAAAATTAGAGTGTGCAATTCACACGCAGTAGAAGTGAAACTAAAAAGTCGCTGGATGTCTCTTTCTGTTATTTTGCCTGTTTATTTTAAAGTGGTTTGAAGGTTGGATATTGATTTAACAAAAATATATATATATATTTTTTTGGATTTGGTAGGTTTCGAACCTTTGTCGCTGGATGTCTCTCTGGGCACTGAATGTCAGGCGCTTCATACAGCGGCGCTATTGAAGGCCCGCGCGTAGTCGAGAATCTACCACATTATATAAGAACCGAGGACCATCAAATAATAAATGTTTGTGACGCATTTCCGTTTCATCTGAATTTCAGATCACTAACGGGGCTAAAGAAGTTTCACTTAAAAAAAGACATATTTCATTTAAATAGTGTCAGTGAAATTATTAGAGTATTTGAAGAGAATCACGCTATTTTGCTTACATCTTCCTCAGACGAAAATATAAACAATATCGATGAGCAATATATTATTATCTTTCTCGTGTTGACTTGCAGAGAAAGACCATACATGACTCCGTGCAGAAACTGGTGGTCCATTTAACGGATCACCCTATCTAACAAATGTATTGCAATCTTCAAAGTACAAGTGTCACGTGGGATTGCTGACCTACTTCAACCGGCATGCGGTAATTCAATTGAAGATGCTACGAGGAACTAGCGTCATTGATCACTTCAGCACTGTTGCATAGTATAAACAAATCACAACGCATGCACACGGTGGACATTTGTAACACGGGAACAGGTCGTTTCTACGACTCATTCTTGAGTTCAACAGTTTCTACAAAGATTTGTCGGCCTCTGTGTTTTCTCCCTCCTACAACATATAGAAAGTTCACTAATACCTCTCCATAAAGAGACCCTCCACACAGCATCCCCCAAGGTCACGTAGGCCCTGTGTTAATATAAAAAAAAAACAGTATTTCAGCCATGTTTAGTGACCAAAGCTGTATAATTCATTTTTATATTCGGAACACTGCCGCGTTGACTAGCAAGTACTTTTTAATTTTTAATAATCACTATGAAATTCCTCAGCAATCGACAAATAATTTTGGTATACATTTGTATCAATATCATAAACAGTTTACTAACCGACATAAAATCAGCTCTCTGAATTCATCAGCTCTTGAATCTGAATCCATTTTATAAAAGTGATAAAAAATAAAATTCCGGGTTTAATCTTCCCCACAGGAAAAAAAAACCCTTCCACACACATTTCCACAAATGATCATCTAGTCAATCCAAGCTATGCAATTGCATTAAATAAGTATAACAAATATAAAACAATACAAGAACAATATGTCAACCTACCAGAGACAAAATTGGAAAATAATTCACCGACTCCAGATATTTTCATATTAGAGGGATCGGCTTGGTAGAACTCCTAACTGGACCGATAAATCCTACTGACCCCTCAATTTAAATATTTAAAAAAAAAATATCCTAAATATATTTAAAATGTTTGATTTTTACCATTTTATATATAAATTCTTTAACAAATGTAATAAGCCAAAATTTTGAATGAGAGAGCTAGGTATAATGCCAGTAGCCGAAATAACAAATTAAATGGTTATATTTTTTATATTCTGGGAATGCCTAATTCTTTTGTTCTCATTTCCTTAATTTGTGTATTTTTTAATATTATTATTATTGTTGTAATTTAATTGCTTTTATTATGATTAATCTAAATACTGTTACATTTAAAAAAAAAAATATGCTCAAGACCCAAGGGGTTAACCAAAACACATCTACCGATATAAATATTCAATCAATTCTTCGATCGATCATATATCATCAGTTCATGGGGTGAGGTTTGTCTGGGTCTTGTCGGTGGGTGCGTCTGCCTACTAACTGCATGGTAGGCCGGATCGGGAGAGAATGCTTGAAACTCCCTATGACTTCTCCAGCCGTACTCTCTTGGAACATCGCCTTGCACCGTTGTGGGAGGGATGGATTCATATGTCCGTCACTTCTAGACACACTGACCTCGAGATTCCTACCCACCGCTAATACCCTTTTCATTCCCAGAACTTCCTCTCCCTCCTTTCCTAAAATGATCCTGGAAGCAGCATTCCCAAATATGACGTAGGCCTTGAGGGGAATTATTTTCCCCAGGGCCTCCTATGTGGAGCCAATGTAAATAAAAAAAAAATAGGTTGTTAACATAAAAGTATGCCCTATGATTTTAAAAAGAAAGGCACACAAAACAACAAAACAATAAAATATTCTCGAATGGTTGAATAGATACCCTACGTCGCCTCAATAAAAGCAATATTTGTAACGTTAGTTTTATGTTATCTCCTTGTACGGCGCTAGAGAAAGGCAAGACGATAACGTTCGTTATCATGAAACTGGAGCCAGTAATGCAGCGCCTCGCAGTAAGCCCCTTGAAGCACCACACAGCTAGTTACCAACTTTCCCCTTACGTTACACGGGCAGTGTACCGTATCTATATACTTATATTACACTTCGATAACACCGGCCGCAAATAACTAATAATAAATATTTTATCTCAACATTAAACTTTGAATCCTAAACTTTTTTTGTTTTAAAAATTAAAAAAGTTTATATAGGTACATAAAGGGTATGGGGCAGTTTTACTATTTTGTAACATACATCAAAAGATATTTTCTGAATTGTCTTTAAGTGTCGTTGAAAATGTCGATGGTCAATGCAGAATTGTTAAGCAGTTGAGTAGCTTTGTTCATTGACGCGATCTGATGGGCAGAAATCCTCGCTTTCCTTGCATAAAAAAGTGCGTGGGATCTCCCACAAGTATACTTGTTAGGGACATATAAGTTAACCTCTTTCTTAACCTATGTTGATTGAGTATAATTTTCAGCGGGTTTATAAGGTGTTGAAATCGAGCAATCCTGTTAAGAACAAGAATGGACACAGGAATGTACGTGGGGGGCCCAAAAGTAATGATAATTTCTTTCTAACTTTTTTATTTTTCAATATTTTTAGACCAGAAATTGGTCGCCTTTAAAGTGTTTACCTTTAGATTCTATGCACTTGTCCAACCTTTTTTTTCACTGTTCAAAACAATTTTGAAACCCATTTATTGGAATGTCCTTCATGGCCTCCAGGGATTTTTGTTTCTCTTCTTAACAGTATGAAAAGCTCTCCCTTTCAAGTGCCATTTTATCCTAGGGAGCAGAAAAACGTCACAGGGAGACAGGTCAGGTAAATAGAGCGGGTGAACAATCGGGGTCATTCCATGCCTGCTTAAATACTGCTTCACAAACAACGCGGTGTGAGCAGGTGCGTCGTCCTGGAGGATTCGACCTTTTTCAACGATTTTTCCTGATGCTCTCTCGCAACCTCTTTAGTACCTCCATGTAGAACTACCGGTCAACTGTTTAGCCTGGAGGAACAAACTCTGTGTGCACAACATCTCTGAAAAAAACCAATGAGCATTGTCTTGATGTTAGATTTAAACTGACTTTTTTTCTGAAGAGGAGAGAGAGCACTCTGTATTGGCTTGACTGTTGCTTGGTTTCGGGATCGTACCCATAACACCATGACTCATCACTTATCACCAATAATAACCTTGGAAAATTCTGGTTCCTCTTCCAGATTTTTCAATTCGTGGCAAGCTTGAAGGCGAAGGCTCTCTTTAATCCTAAGGAGACTTTCCATCCCAAAACCATCCTCAAAGCTCACGTAAGGAAGCCAACAAAAGATATACCCAAGTTTTTTGCAGTCCCTAAGTAAAGTAAGTAACGTCAAAGGATCTGAAACAGTATTTAAATACTTACAATCTAGTCTGACTCAACACATTAATCCACAGTGAGGAGGACTAAGAAATACATTGTGAATTATCTTTTATCCTTAAATTTCTAAAATTATTATTTATTAATAAATGTGAATTCCAATTTAGTTTTTTAAATAATTTTGCTGTCGGTATGTACAATTGTGCAACAGATTATTTTTCAATTTATAATTTTTTATTTTTATTTTTTTATCATTCGGGAACATTTTAACGTTATGCATTTAAAAAAAAATATATATATATATATCCACAGTTTAAGAAATTTCTTTCACCAGCACCATTCTTGTTGTCGTGTTATACTGGGGATATTGTATTGGGGATACGTGAGGCGGAAGGAAATAATTGAGTGAAATGAGAAATTTTTAATTCAGAATCCCCCTTGTGAAAGACAGCGTTTCGGAATTGAACTGATACATGAAATAGCTTAAGGCGAGTTTGGTGACCAGGTCTAAATAGTCAGATACTTCCAACCTTCTTCTCACATTTTTGTTCAGACTGATGATTTGGGGATGTAATAGTCCCACTGGTACTGGAAAGTTTTTTTTAACATTAATTCCACACGGGGACGGGACACCCTGAGGAAAATAATTTCCCTCGAGGCCTATGTCTTACGGATGCTATGTTAAGGGTGTGTTTTGGGGAGAGGAGGAGTGACCATGGGTCTTGAAGAAACGCATGTTGTATAAAGGAGGAAACCAAGTCGACCTTCAAAAACCAATTTATGTGTTTAATGATTACGTATCAAATTCTTTAGATAAAGGCCATCAAGTAGATTGTTAATATTACGACTTTTCGAAGGCCTTCGATATACTTAATCACGACATCTTACTCAATAAACTGGCTGAAATAGGGTTCTCTATTAGACTACTCACCTTTTTTGCTAGCTTTCTTGCAGATAGGAAACAGTTTGTATCTCATGGACTATTCCAGTCTATTCTATTTTTATCTATATTATTTTTATCAGGAGTACCCCAAGGTTCTAATTTACGCCCACTCACTTTTTCAATATTTACTAATGATATTTCGGAAGTAATTCTGCACTTCAGGTTTCTTCTTTTTGCTGATGACTTAAAACTACTCTTAATAATTATTAACAAGAAAAAAGGAAATCGGATTGAATTCAATATATCTAAATGTTTAGTTTTGTCAATAATACAATAATACGATGGATTAAAACATTCAATATTCTTTTTATGTTTTAATAAAAATACTTATTTATTATTATAATATTACCTTGAATTTTTCTTTTCAAATAACAAAAAAATCTTATCCAATTAAAAACTTTTTCTCTCTCTTTATAATTTATTAAAAAAAAAATCAAATAAAATCCGAAATAACACATTTCTTTTACAAGAAATACTGGACAAAAATCAACATTTATAATTGTTTTGGAGAAAAAAATGTTGAGTTTTCTTAATTGAAATTATATACAATACATAAGGCGTTTCATCTCAAAAATAACAAATGGTAAGACAATAATCTTCCTTTTTCAGAGATTACTGACTAAGGAGTTTTACGTTTCCTTAGAAATTCTTTAATTAGCAGTTAAAAGGTAAATCTAAACAAAAATAATCATAATAAATAAACAAAGAATTTTTTTTGTTATCAGGCACCACTTATATTTATTAGCCTTCCAGAACATATAAATAATAGTAATAATAATTGAATAATTTGAAGAGCATGGCTATTGTGGAATAAATACTAATAAAATAAATATAAATCATCCAAATATTATTATATTTGTATGATTTATATGTCCGTTTTTTTGTGAAAAATCCCCTCAAGGGCGCTGGCAAATGGCTAATCATTCATCCTTGAACGTTTTCTTATGATGTGAAAATGTATTAATTTTATACAGGTTCACAGTTTAACTATTTTTTTTCTATCCCACATGCTATAATTTGTGCTTTTTCATTTCTGTTGTAGGTATATATATATATATATATATATATATTTGTTTTTTTAATTTTTTTCTACCACTTTTCTTTAATGATTTAATCTATGTTTTTATACGATAAATTTTTGCGGAAACTTTACTGGTTAATGCAACCATGTAATATGTAATCACCTTATAATAAATATAAATGTTTGTTTCCCTAAAAAACTTTAAAAAAATCACATCAAGAACGCCTTAAAATGTATTATTGAGTTTTAGGCTCTATCTTATTTTATTATTTACAAACGAATAAAGAAAACTTACTTACCGGAGTCATTGAGACATCAAATTCCTTGTGTTCTTTTAAAAAGATTGTTAAATTATTTGTGTTAGCCAAGGATTTCCAACATTTTATTGTCAATTTTCTTTTTTCTAAATTAATAGCTTAATACTCGTGTATTGTACAATTTTTTTTTCACCGTCGTCCTTTTTAAATTAATAACAAAATGTGTATTTTTTACATATGTAAATTTACTTGTACACGTTGGGTTTTGCAAGTCAAGAACCAAACCCCTCGACCGCGTAGGCCGTCGCTTAATAGTCTGAGATTAGTAGTTACCCATTATTTGTAAGAAAAATTATTATAAACATTGATGCATAACATCGTTTTGTGTAAGATTATTTCATCAAATTATTGACCTCAACACAGGCTTGTTGTACTAGTGAGGTAAAAGTTGAAATGTAAACATTAGTATCTACCTTCAATGTAAAGAAACAATCCATGATTTATATTTTTAATACATTGTTCAATTACATTATGTCGCCAAAAAAGTATATTTTTGCAGATCTAAAAATAAAATTCCGCCTTGTAATGTTCGCAAAAGTTTACAGTAAGTTTTAAAAGTTTAAGGTAACCTTTTGCAGGCGCAGTTTGGAAACTAAATGTAGAAATTTATGAAAGTAGGTTATTTTAAAATTTTTACCAATATAAAATTAAAAATCGAGATTTAAATGGATTATAATTGTACATAGGATATTTAAATATATGTGAAGTTATGATTGACTGTTGAATGGAAAAACGAATGTGAAAAAAGTTATAATATAAAAAAAGACTTTTTAAACCACCTTTTTATCCTTATACGCAATAGCAACTTTTGCAGCGGGTCCTTTTTAAACCTCGACGCAAGGAGCAGTGTTATAAGTTTGAATTTCTGTTTGTCTATCTGTGTGTCTGTCTGTGGCATCGTAGATCCTAAACGAATGGACCGATTGTGATGCTGTTTTTTGTTTGAAAGCTGACGTGATCGCGATGGTTCTTGGCTACAATTCATGAAAATCTATTCAGGCGTTTTGAGGCCGTCAGCTCTTTTTTGTGTCAGAAGGTCAAAATATTTCCGCTTTGTATTACAATCCAAATAGAAGTAACTTTTTTAAATGTAACTGAAAACGAAAAACTGTATTTGAAAGTTGATAAAATACGCTTTCAAATTTCATAATTCAAAATGAACATGTGCGTTTTGAAATACCTATGTATATTTTTTTAATGCAAATATAAAAAAAGTTTTAAAGGTTAGGATAGGATAGACCTTACGTTTTTTCTAACTAAAATTACAACAAATGTAAAATAAAAGTTTTAGTCGCCTCATTTTTTAACAGTTTCATGATTAAAATAAGTTATAAAATATTCCTAAAGTCATAATTTTTTGACATTGCGGTCGGAAATTTTGTTTAGATAAAGGAGCACATTTTAATTATTATTAAGAGCGTATAACCAGAGAACACCAGAAATATGTCATTTTTAAATCAGTGTTTAGACGTATTGACTCTTTTCCACAAAAAATATAAACTGGTTTCGAAAGATTGTTCTTTTATCTAGTAAACGTATGTTTTAAATTTTCAGAAAAAAATGATAATTTTTAGTATAATAAAGTTATGCCATAGGTCGTTGGCGGAATTGTTTAATTTTCAAAAAAGTACATTAATTATACAACACCCATTTCAAACAATATAATCATGCAGTAAAATAAATCAATACATTATCTGGTAAACGTATGTAACAGAATTTTAATTTTAGTTTCAATAAAATCATAAAAAAATATATAAGTATATGTGTTTCTTGACGAAAATTCGTCCGTTTGTATATTTATTTGCGCACTTACAGACTAATATATTTCAATTTTTTTTGCATTATTATTTTGCTCAGACATTATTGAAAAATGATAAATACTTATGATAAAAAAATAATTACAAAAAGTACACAATTTTAATAGTTTTATCAACACGCCTTTCAGCATTATTGGATGTAAGTATAAATTAAAGCAAATTTGGAATGAAATAAAATCGATATGGAGTTATAATTTTAAAAAGCCGGTACGGAGAGTAATTAATCTTTCTCATTGGAACCGCCCTGTACAATCGTAACAACCTCTTTCGACGAAATGTGGATTTTCGGCCGCTGGCTGGTTATACGCTCTTAAGTTAACTTGTTGAAGATTTCTTAATAACACCGCTTAGATCATATTTCTCACCATGATATTAAGGGAGATACAACGAGTTATATGAGACCTATATGAGTTTTTCCCAAGAGCGAACCAATTAGCCTAAGGGGTTTTAACGTTTTTTAAGGGTGGCCTTGGGTTATCTTGTTTTCATTTGGAACATTTTAATAATATTAATGGTAATATCCATCAGCCTGTCGTTTATCCCACCGAGTAAGGAGTGATGAGTCCTGCCTGATGGTACTCAATAATCATTTTGATTTTAATATTTATTAAAATATATTATTAAATATTTTATTGTGTGGGCGTAGGTCGTGTAGGTGGATATAAGTAAATAATATTATTAACAACGTTTTTTTTTAATGGGATGGTGAAGTCATGAAATTTACTGAACTTATGTGTCATTAAAATAACTATGACTAACTACCGAATTAAATCTAAGTCGAGATTGGTATCATTCTTAGAAATAAATAAATTACTCTCTAGCAATCAGCTTGGTTTCAGAGAAAATAAAGGAACTACTAGTGCCCTGGATCATGGAAACAGAGCCTTAGCTGTGTTCTTAGATCTATCAATTTTCTATTGGAATTCAATGTACAGCATTAAGTTGGTTCAAATCATACCTTAGCAATAGAACACAACAAGTAGAGATAAATAATAATTTAAGCATAAGCAAACAAATCTCTTTTGTGGTTCCACAAGGTAGTGTACTTGGACCAATATTGTTTTTAATCTACATTAATGATTTATGTAATTTAGATATTCCAGATCATATTGTCAGTTTCGCAGACGACACTGCTTTAATATTTGAGGGTAAAACCTGGAAAGATGCTTTTGAAAAATGTGATTCAGGATTAAGAATAGTAAAGAGTTGGCTAAATAATAACATCTTAACTTTGAATACATCAAAAACAAAATATGTAACTTTTAGCATATCATCAAAAAGTCAGCCATCCTACATTCATAATCTAACTATAAACAATTGTCTGCAAAAGAGTAATTGCCACCCTTTAGAAAGAGTAGACTGTATTAGGTACCTAGGTGTAATTATTGATAAATATTTGAGATGGAACGACCATATTGATATGTTAACAAAAAATATCAGGAGACTTACCTATATTTTTAAAGAACTTCGTCATATATTGGATAAAGAGAAATTAAAATCTGTCTATTATGCCTTAGTCCAATCTCGACTTTCTTACAATATCGTATGCTGGGGATCCTGTCTAAAGTCCAATGTAGAAACACTAAATATTGCTCACAAATTAATTCTTAAAGTCATGTACAAAAAATTTTTTCGTTATCCATCTAAACTACTTTACAAGGAATCTAATGTTATGTGTATAAAACAGCTGTACATCATTAAAATAATTTGTAGATTTTATATCAATACTAAATCTGCAGAAAGAACCCAACAAACCCATACCACTAGAATTGGCTCAGCAATGAACTTTGTGGCAATACATACTAAAACATCTTTTGGCCAAAGAAACTATTTATATCAGGCTCCACTTATGTTTAATATTCTGCCAGATTACATCAAGTCTTCCAATTCATTAACTAAATTTAAAAATAATGTTAAGAAATTTATGTTGACTGAGGATTGGCATACTATATTTTCATCCTTGTCCTTTTTTAAATAATAAGATTTTTTTTTAAATAATAAGATATTTGAGTTCCATTTGCACAAATCGAAGTGTCACCCTAGTTCTTTTGAACTTACTTTGCTTTTGGCAGGTATAAAATATTGTTACAAATCATTCTCAAATTACCCATCTGGTCTTCATATTATTATATTATATTATCATATTACAGTACGTCAATAAAATTATTTAAATGGTAATTATAGATGGGTAATTAGTATGTAATATTAGTGTTTTAAAAGTAGTGTATTTATATGTAAAATGCATCCTCAAATTATAATTATTAACCTCAATACAGGCATTAGTCCTTGTGAGGTTAATTTATGTAAAAAAAAAAAACAATGTGAGAATATAAATAAATAAAAAAATACATTTGCAATGCAAGTTATGCTTTTATTGTCAGTAATGCATATTTGGGGCATTAATTCCATTTTGGGAGCCGTCCCGAGGAAAATTCATTGGATAACTAACACCTCTATCATAGGATATCCCAGTGCCAGCGATTCGCTACTTTTAGTGACTAAGCAGGGGTGCCTGGAGTCTTGGTTTGAGGTTTTTTCAGGTCTTTGGGATGGATACGTCTACCCACAAGCTGCGTAGTAGGCCGGATGGGGAGACTCTGATCTTTCCAGCTGAATTTCGAACTTCGTCTCCTTCATCGTCCACCACAACCAAATAAAAAATAAATCCTGTAAAATATCCTATACTTGGCATTTTGAAAGATTCTTTAAGGGTATTTATTTTCGTGACGGGTTCACGTGTAGAATTAATGTAAAAAAGGCTTAATTTTTCGGAGGCTGGGAGATCTAAACATATAATCCAGGTGACTTATTTATTAATTTCAAAAACATACGGCACAATATGTGCCATTAACATAATAATATTTATATATTATAATACAATAACATAGAGAAAGTAACACATTAATGTAAAGTTAAATATGAAAACAAAAGGTAAAAAAAGAAGTTAAGGTAATGAGTAGTAAAAAAGTAAGATGTATAAAAAGAAAGTATAACGTAAAGCATAAAATATGAAGTATAATGTAAAAAGTTAAATATAAAGTTTAAATGCAGGAAATAATATAGTAAAAAGTAAAATGTATAGACTACAAGATATCTTTAAGAATAATAGAAAGCTCAAAAGTTATAAATATAAAAAAGTAAAGAGTAAGAAATGCTCTTAGGAGCAAAAAAAATTTAGGTAATATATAATTATCGTAGAAAGCAAACACTTTGTGGCTTGACATTATATAGAATGAAACAAGTACTTTGTTTAAAAACCACTTTATTTTTATTTATATTCGTCGACCGGTTTCGGTTGAACTCAACCTTCTTCAGGACAATAAACATATAAACTATGAGTTTATATGTTTATTGTCCTGAAGAAGGTTGAGTTCAACCGAAACCGGTCGACGAATATAAATAAAAATAAAGTGGTTTTTAAACAAAGTACTTGTTTCATTCTATATAATACATAATTTTTAAAACATAAAAGAGTTTTAAAGTACCTATGATATGTTTCTAATCCATAGATATTAGAGTGATTTAGATTATTTTATGATTACGTGGTAGTACTAGCAGACAAATTTTATTTAATTAATGCATCTTTTGTATGATGACAGACTTTCGGCATGATCGATATGAGCAAATTCATTACCTAAAGTACGTAATTGATGTATTATTGAATTTTGTTCTGCATTACTGAGATTATTGTTGCAATAATAAGATGTTTTGAGTCGAGTGGTTCTACAAGGTACATGATAGTTTATTAACGAAACTAGTTCAGGGGAGTCAAACCAGTTATTGCTTATTTTAAATAAGTAAATTAGATCATTAAGTATTCTTCTATCTTATAACGATAACAGTCGCATTCTTTGTAAAAGAGAATCATAGTTTATTTCATCCACAGGAATTCCTAATTTAAATTTTATTGATCTGAGAAATTTGTGTTGGATTCTTTCAATGGAAATTGCATGACTTTTGTAGAAGGGGTTCCATATGGGAGAATAATATTCAAAATGACTTCTAACTAGAGTTGAATAAAGATTTATGGTAAAAAAGGTGATTTTGATTTTATAAAGTTGCGTAGTGGTAAAAATCGTACTGTAATGTCAATTATATAAGTCATAAAAAATAGAAAAGAATATTATGAAATTTAATTTTGTAAGCAAAAGGTCCTGAGTTCGAGTCCCAGAGGTGCCTATATCTTTTTAAGATTTTTCTGTCTCCAGATTATCGATATTAGTTTATTAGTTTTTCATTTTATTAGATTATTAGATTTTTCGATAATATTAATATTAGTTTCGCTAATATTGTCTTTATTTAATTAAATATTAAAATTTGCGGTTTCAATCGTAAAGTTTAACATAAAAATAAACATTATAAATCTTTACGACACACTGAACGCAAGGAAAAAAACATCATCATTTTGAAATGAGAGTTCCAATAGGCCACCCTAACGCACATTGCTGAGGGTTGGTTGCGGGAGGCTCTGAATTAATTACCCCGTGATGTTAATTAATGCTTAGCGGCTTGTTCCCGGACACTTTTTGGAAAAACGTAACCGTGCGGGGTCCTGCCTATTAATCAACCCGACATTGGAACCCAAAGGTAGTACCTTATGCCTATCTGCAGCTAGGATTTAGGGGTGGAGGGTGTTTGGTTAGATTTTTGTGCTAAGAAGCCTGAATTGATTTAATGTTTGTTTTGATTGATTGAAGTGCTTTAGAACAATCCTGTATCAGGGATCAAATTTCTGTACTTATTTTGAAGGCATACGGTGTTTTTTTAAAACTTTGTTTGTAAAAACTTTTCTCTTTTTATTAACCTTTACGCTAGTTTGTTAAAAAGGCACATAATTGAATAGATTTTATTCTGATTTTTATGTTAAAGACAAAGCGTTCAATTTTTTTGTTTGATGTATAAAATATTTTCTATGTACCTTTGGTAATTTGAGATGATCATGAAGATTGTTTTGAGTGGAGACGATCACCTTTATTTGTTTTAAAAAAATAAATTATGTGACTGCCTGTCTGATTATAACTGGTAAAATTGTTATCTCCATAGCTCTGTTACCGAGAATATATTTTTTTTATTATTATAAGCAATAATTATTAGCCTGAAACACTCATCAACATTGAAAAAATCTCCCGAGAAAAGATAAATGCCGCCGACGGGACTTGAACCCGCGTCCTTCTGATATCCGGTCAACTACTCTAACAACTGAGCTACGTCGGCTTATCTCCCACCCGCCAAATAATTCAATATATAGATACTAGTGTTTCATTCAACAATTACTGCTTATTACATTTTTTCACCTGAATACAACCAACTTTATATTTTGTGAGAAATGCATTATAAGTACTAATTCTCCCACTAGATGGCGTCGAGACAAATTATGTCTACATTTTTGGTGGAATACTTTAACTTGTCAAATATTAATTATTATTTTTTTATTGGTAAACTAATGTTTAAGACAAGATTTTTATGCATAGCACAAAGGGTAACAATTATTATAAGCAATAATTATTAGCCTGAAACACTCATCAACATTGAAAAAATCTCCCGAGAAAAGATAAATGCCGCCGACGGGACTTGAACTCGTTTATTTTTTTCTTAAATGATTTTCTAGTATTAAAACCATTGAAGCGATCACGGAAAATAAATAAATTTGCCTCGATTACTCGCGATTTCCCAGAAGATCATTTTATAAATTTTACGCCAACATTAAAAAAATCTTCGAATTTTAACATGAAAACATAAAAACTTATTAGAATGATATATAGTCAATGAATTAATCTGTATTTTACCGTTTATCTCATATTTGTAGGATTTATAAAAAAAAAAAAAACATCATAAACCACGCGAATCCTGCGTGATGTTACTTTGAAACTGTCGTGAGGGGTATTTAATCGAGTCAACATAGAATATTGTCTGTGTTACACTTGATAATGAAAGGTGCATATCTATCGGAAAAGGACTTAATTTTAACCGTCAATAGCTGATTAAAAATATTTAAAAAATGTATTTTTAACATTGTTTTAAAATAGTCTACGAAGTTCGAATTTGCGACATCTATGGTCATAATAGATTAGTCATTTTAATAGCTTTGTTTTAAAATAAATGGCTGGCCAGGAAAACGGTTTTAAATAATTACAATAAATGTTTTACGGATGGTAGGAAAATGTAGTCCAATTTTGGACCGCTGTCAATCGCAGAAAACTATAAGTGGTCCATTTTTCGACCATAATGGCTCCAGTTGTTTTAAGTGTAAACAATATATTGTTTTATTTAAACGCTCGAATAAAAGGGGCATTAAAAAAAAATTATAATACGTCATACCAAATAACACGACATTTACTTGCGATTTGAACCCGCGACCTTTGGATTCGTAGCAAAGGATCCCTACCACTAGACCCACGGAAACCGTCAAATTGTATTATAACATATGAAGAAAATATTCACCCAAAACACCTTTGAATAGGAAAACAACCAACCTGAACAGGTACCATGTCTGGCATTATATTTTAACAACACCACCGACCACATTAATATGTACATAAATTACTTTCCTGAAACCGCATAAAGATCAACTTGGAGAGATGTTCTCTTGGACTTTCTCGTGAAATGTTATGTAAATAAAACCCCCAAACTGTGAAACTTTAAAGCTCACACAAACTAACTTTAAGTTCTAGATTTTATCTAGTAGAAAATGTGTTCTCAAATTGAACGTCGCTGTGCAGAATGAAGACAGCCAACCAAAAAAAATATGAATAAATAACGGAAAAATAATTTTAAATAAAACACTTAATTAAACCAAATTAACACAAAGTTGAAGAAATGAACAAAAAAACATTATAAATTCGTCGCTTGTTGTGTTCATTACATTCCTGAAATCTATTTCTTAATTCTGTTTAAAACAATTTGTGGAAAAATTCATATGATTATTTTGTTCAAATTATTAAAAATTATAGAAAAAACTGTTCGTGGCTGGCGGAGAGGCTTTGTTTTTAATTCAAATCTACAGTTTATTTGATGAAATTTTTAACATTGACTTTCAAAACAAGAGGAAAGTGGCTTTCAAAATACCACCTCATCCTCTTTTCCCCTCCTTGAAGCGGAATTTCGATACGTTGATGATGCAAAAGGAAAATTACCATTTGCTTCCGATTTCGTAAAACTCACCAAAAGCAGGCAACTGGACTTGGGCAATATATGAATAAAACGACTTTTAAATATATAAGTTTTAGTTAAGTTGTATATTATGGAAGAAAGGATTTTCACCCCTGAACTAAGATTGATATAATTTATTCTTAGAAAACATCTGTATTTGTAAATAATTTATCACAAGATCATTTTCTTTCAAAAACAAATGTTGTCATATTTATTTTGAATAAAATTATATTTTTCTGATAACAAATTAGAGAGATGACCAGAAATTTACCTTTCGCATGTACACCGTTAGTCATCTTAAAAAAATCATGAGGTTTGAAAAAAAAAAAATTCTGGCATTTTCTTTTCAAGGGTATTCTAGGCCTTCATTTCAAGTTGGAAAGAAGATAGAAACGTGAATTTAGATATTGATTTTATTCAAACGGTCAAATTTCATAATTATACGGAAGATTGAAGTCGATTTCAGACTTAGGAGAGGCAAGATTTTGAATGGGGGGGAGGTAATTATAAACAAGGTTTGATAGAAGAGAGGATCGCATATCCCGTAGAAAAGTAAATTTTATGGGAGAGCGAAGAAAAATATATGAATAATGAACAAGCGGTCCCGTCGAACAGATATACTAGCATTAAACAACATAGACATTTTGCGGAGATGGAGTAATCCTGCTTACATAAAATTTTCGTAGGGCATCGATAATCACAAATACTTTACTTTTCATATATAAAACGTAAAATAGAAAATTTTGACTTAAGACACTTTTCTATGGGAATGAATATACTTTTATGTGTGTCAAAAATAGGTTAAGTAAGAGACAAATATATTATACACACTACTAGTAATAAATGAAATTAAAACGAATATCTGAATATAGATCTAAGAATTTACCCACATAATTTATTGCTTTTCTGAACAATCATTTACAAATTTTGAAAACGACATTTAAAAACTAAGATTTTTATTTTATTAAAAAGACAAATTAGTTTACATCACTTTTATCTATATAATCTACATGTTTCTTGAACAATGTTCACATCGTCAGGAGTAAATTTACACTGTAAATTAAGTGATAACTGAGTTATTTGTCTTTTTAATAAAATAAATAATGCAATCACAAAGTGAAAAGTTTTCAGACTTTTTTTTAAAATTTAATTAAAATTAAATTTTAAATTTTTATTTTCAAGTTCTGCGAGTATTTTTGTTATAACTGTTTCGACTTACAAAGTCAAACGGCCTTTGTAAGTTTGAAAGAACTGTGGTTAATCCACTTTGAAACAAATTAAAAAAAAAAAAAATGGAGTTCTACGAAATAAACACAAAAACTGTTAACTTTCAGAAGAAGTTTTCTTTTTCTTTTCGAAAAAAAAACAAAGATTTCGGTCCATTGAAAAAGAAAAATTCATGAATAATAAACGTATCAACCGAAATTAGTATTTATGTTAACACGAATATTATTTAGAGGTTAAATTCGTGCACTGGGTTCGATCTTACGTTCATCATACAAAGAAAATAATCACTTCGAGATATATTTTTTTACGTTTGTATTTTCTATTTTACCAGTAAAAAGATGACCGTACCAGAGAAACACCGTTTTTGTTTTCATTTTAAGAGAATTGATGTCAAAATCATAATATTTATAAACTTTTTATAATAATTAATTTTTACTATCGATTACACACTTTACACAAGTAATATATATATGATGATATTCCCGGATTTTGCTGTTTTCTTTTTATGAATAAATAATTTAAATTGATGCGACTTACAGACTTAATTATGTTAACATCTGCCTCGTATTAACATAACCTGTATAATTAATGGACTAATTTGCATACGAGTATGAATCGTTGGGCACAGTCCTGCACGATTATCTGGACAAATTTATTTTTATACCGATTTAAAAAAAAACGTTTTTATTTATTTTAATAATTGTAATAAAAAATAATTTTTCCCTGTACCAGCGCATTCGATGTGATTTTTCTCAAATACGGCGTTATATAAATCAGCCTAACATTATTATTACCCCAGCGTCTGCATGGTTGAATTTCAGAACCCAGTTTCGAGTGCATGTTGACGCCACGCCGTACGCGTTGCGCCACAAATAACGTATGTGTACGAATTCAAGAATTCGTAACAAGATGTCGCCACTTATGTCAGCAACTCGCATGTGGACGTTTCTTCCCTAGGTATAGTTACTACGGATTATAAGAATTTGAGTATTGCCTGTCATGGTTACTTTAACTCGGTGACTAGCTGTCACTGGATCACAGTTACAGTGGATCCGAGGAACTGGCTATTTATAAACCAGTTATTATGGTTACTTTCACTCAAACTGGGCGAAGCCGAACTAAAAACCGCCCGCAGGGCCTAGCAGAAAAAATCTGCGGAACGGGTTAACTGCTAGTTTATTTATAATTTCTCATCGTACATATGATTTTTCCATAAAAAATAACCTCACTGGGACTAAAAACCTGTATTGAGCATTATTATAAATTTGAGTTAAGAATCATTAGTTAAACCACTACATAAAAAACACTAAAATATTACTTGGACAAAGAAAGAAATAAAAATATTACATTAGTGGCCAGATGGTTAACTAAAGTATGAATCCAATAAATGGTTCCCGGGGCGGCGGTACCCATACCCGCCTCCCAAAATAAATAAAAAGATAAAGGTCTTATTATTTTTCATATTTTAGTTTCGATTACTAATGTTGTCCTATTTTTTAATGATATATTACATTGATAGGAATAAACTTCAAACGTTGTAAAAAGAGAGTTGTTCTAATAAAAAAATATATTTATATTTTTCATATTCACACAGAGAATAAATAAAGTACTACGTTGTACTAAGTGACAGCATGAAGTTCTGTCAACTACTTGCTTTAAAATCGAGTAAATATTTTATAACCGTATAATTCGTAATTCTGCTTTCATTTTCCAAGTTAATTCCCCGGGATTTATAATGATGAAAGTTTCGAGCTCGTAACAACACAATAATAAGCAAAATTTCAGCTAAGGAAAAATTAGGCACTCAATTTTCGGATGGCTGTGACAAATCTTAAAGGAAAATGTGATAATTTGTTGTGGCTCAAATTTAATAATAATCCCTTATCCATGTAATATCTAAAAGCTTATGAAAGATGATTGTAATTTATTGTCTACGCGTTGAAAATAAATTTGTTGGATGTGATATATCAGGTAATAAGAATCGAGGCTCTTTCCTAAATGTATATCTTTTCTCCCTTGCGTTGTTTGACCAAAATCGTTATAATAATGGAGAAGCGGCTTAGATAAACCGGTAAGTGGATATCACAAGTGGAATTTCTCTTATAAATACACGACTGAAGTCTTGTATGAGAAAGACAGCATTAAAGATAGATAGCTGTAGGTATATGCAGAATATGAACGGTTATAATCTCTTCATTTTCACACCAGTCCTCCAAAATAAAATACAGTGTTAATTGCAGTATTTTAATAATTATTCCTCCATCCTACTATCACAGAAAAAACTTGATGAAAAGAGCTAGTACAAATTTCATTACAGTTTGTACGAGAAACAAAAACCATTGAGGAAAGAAAAATTCTGTGAATACTTTAATTTATTATTTTTATCATAAAACATTAAAATTTCATTACAATAAAAATATTGAAAAGCATTACAATTTTGGAAGATACATATCTCAAATCTCATGGTTAAAAAAGTGTAAATTGTTAATTTTATTAAATACCTAGCGCAGACCTGTCAAAAATCATGGAATATTAAATAAATATTAAAAGTTTGTGAAACTGGAAAGTACTCATAAAATATTCAGAAGCCTTTCAAAAACAAGTATTTTCAATTCTCTTTATAATATATTTATATTTTTCTTTTAACGAATTAGAGAGACGACTGGAAATTTACCTTTCGTACAAGGTTCGCGTTTAACAGCATTTTCTACGAAACTTGCCTTTTGTATAAACACCACCAGTCATGTTGAAACATGAAAAAATTTCTAAAAGTATGTTAAATAAAAAAAAAGTAGTAACTTCTGATTAAAAGTAGGTACCTGCTTTATTTTTGTCGATGTCTAATTTTGAAAATAACTCTTAAATACAAAGCATATTTGAGTTTATTGATCGAGAAAAATTTCACGCAGGAATAAAAAACATTTAAACTAAAATTGGTATTTTTGTTAAAATGAAAATTTAAATATTCGATTCGTACGTAACATTTTACAAAGAAAATAATTACTTCGAGATATATTTTTATACTTTTGTATTTTCTATTTTCAATTTTTTCATTTAAAACAATCAACTTCACTCTGAAGAGATGAATGAAAATTCTTCCACATCTCGTATGCCGTATTATGAGGAGAGAAGCTAATTGAAAATTTTCCCGAGAGCTAAGCCCTTGTCATATCCATTGCAGGGATGATTTTTCAGGATGGGGTAGTTTCAGGTGGCGTTTCCTGGTATTTTTCCGGAGACTTCCTCCACAAGAACCACCCCAATCCCCTAAGGCTTATAAGGCCGACACTTGCAGTGAACAAGCCACGATTATCGTTGCTTTAGCGTAACGAGGTTAGTCGTTCACGGAACTCTTTGTTTTAAGACATCACTGAAGTTTTGTTGCAAGAATATTAAGTGTTTTTCGTTTGAAGTTGATTGTAGATTTTTTTAAGATTTGAATAGTTTTAAGGCCGTTACTAAATGCAAAAATTTCAACTGATTGCGACTTAATTATTAAGGTATGGCTGTAATTTGACTATTGAATAATAGTCCACGATATTCTCTTATGGCTTTTCACAAATTTTCAAAATGAATCTGTCTTTCAGGTATTTGCGTATACCTAGACTGCACGTTGCTGGTATATACATGCGTGGAGGTGGCTAACGTGTTGCTCTGGATCTAACGCCAAAAAATCAAAAAATTTCCTCTTTGAAATAAAATCCAAAAAATGGGTCATTTCTGTATCCTAAAATTAAAAGCTGTTTTCGGAAGCTTATAAAATACGCTTTCAAATATATATATATATATATTTTTTTAAAATTGTTCCTTTAATTTTTCCCATTACATCTAAAAACATTTCAAAAGTATTTTTTTAACATAATTTCTCAGTATATATAACACAACAAGTAATACAAGTAATGTAAAAAATAGGAAGAAGTAAAAAATATATAAAAGACAAAAGTAGATAATGGAAACCCACTAAGGCACTGCCTGCGCGTGGGTAATATAAACTACAGTGCTAAATTACATCAATAAGTACAAGTAAAAAATGTAAATTTTAAAGTGAAAGTTACAGTCGAATTGTATTGAAAAGTGAAACATGAAGGTTTACATTCAATTTATAGGAAAAGTGTTTCAACATATGCATCATTTAGCCATAATTTTAATTCTGTTATGTGAAGTGATATTTTATCTGTAGTTAATTAATTAATTAATTTGTTAATAATTAATTATTTAATTATTTCTGGCTTTCTCCATCAAGAATATTCTAGGGCGTCATTTTTTTCAATATAATTTACTTATACTCTCTATGGGATATGTGGGATCGCACTCACCTCCTCACATCCTGGAATAAAGACTTTATTTATTTATTATTTATTTAAAATTACAGAGAAAGAAAGGCGAATTTATGTATTAATATTATTTAAATGTGCTAATTTCAGAAATTGAAGTCGAATTCAGGCTTAGAACGATGAGATGTTGAATGGAGGGGAGGCAATTTTAGACAACGCTTGATAGAAGAGAGGATATTTATTTTAGAGAGGGACAACCAAAAAATATGTGATGTAAAGTTCCCACATCTTGTCATGAAACGACGGCTTCCAACCGCCTGAATACAGATTTATAGACATATCAATAATGAATAAACACACACCGACCAACTTATATACATATACTTACTGAAATATCTTCTTCTTCGGCAAGCTCAACCATGAAGAGAATTTTTTAATTTGAGTATTACGTAATTTATCCATTTTGTTAATATTCCATAAAAAATATTAATTTCAATTTTGGCAAAAAAACATTAGTTGAATTATGATGATTCGCTCTTGAATGATCCAAATCAATTTTCGAAACTTCTGGAAAAAAATAATCAACGTACGATTGGATCTCATAGTACAAATTTTGGATTTCGTTATATTTTGTCTGTAAAATCCCAATCTCCGATTTCTTTTTTTAGGCAGCTTCAATCAGTATATGAGATTCTATAAATTTAAAGTTCCAGGTAAATCCGAAAAACGAACTTTAAATGCATTTTTTACTAATGGTTTCAACGATTTTAGCGCTTTGAGGGCCGAATCGCGAACACTTTCCATATCTATAACAGCTAACTTATATTTGATCGTGTTGGATGCCATCTTTATGTATAAAACAAAGTCGGGTTAGTTACACCATTTATAACTCGAGAACAGCTGGACCGATTTTTATTATCTTTGATTTGTTGGATTTGTCTCCAACCCGAATAGCAGAATAGGTATTAAAACCTTGAAAAAATTCACATCAATTCACGAATTCTCATCTTTTGAAAGAGCTGCAGCAATATTATGATAAGTATAATATTGAATAGTGATTGAAATGTCAATGCGTTTATTGAAATATAATGCATGCTACCCTTATTTATTACACACTAAATATCAACAGTCGAAAATGGGACAAACGGTGAACGTATGTCTGCACCCCTCCAAAGGAAAAATACAATAATTATATCATATCTCCCTCACACGTATAACGGAAATGAAACGCATTTCCCATAAGTAAGTGGAAAAGTAAGAAAATCACAAAAAATACACTTATACTGACAAAAACAAAACACGGACAGTTGCGCATCGATATTTGCTTCATTCTGTAATTTTTAAGTTAATTCAAAAACTGAATTTAATTCTGCTAATAAGTTAACAAAACAGTTATTGCTTCTGAGGCGGCACGAAGTTTCCGGGTCAGCTAGTTTTGAATATTTTAAACCAAAATTTAAAAAACGTAAACAATAACAAACTGTTGCATTTCAAACGTCAAACTTATAAACAAACAAATATTTAAAGATGGCTGTCATAAGAACAGCTGTTCGCCTAATATAAATAAGCAAGATACGAATTAAAAAAAATGTTTAACTACTTAACAACAAATTGTGTAATTGTACATGCGATATAAATTGCGTGTGTAATACTAATTAATATATATTATTTGAACGCGTGATCATGAAACAGCTTATAACAGGGGAAAGTCAATGAAGGGGATGGGATTTTGTTATTAAAAAAAAGCAATCAATGTCTTATTTCTGAACCCATTTTCATTTACTCTACAAAAAGCGAAAAAATTACAAAATATCCGGTGAATAGGATCAAAAATGAAGGGATGTAGATCTGTAATTTTTATAATGTAAGACAATTGATGGCATTTTTAAATCAATTTTTTTATAGGGCGAAAGCCCTACCTCTCCTCACGTCATATGCTGCTTGGATCCAAATATTGATGACGGCTGGTCTTCCAGATTGATGGCACAAGGGATTGTTAAACTTCACCGTCACTTTGGAGGTGTAGTATTTTATGCGAATTTCAAGCGAGAGTTCCATAGAAAGATATGAACCATTTCACGACGATTTTCAACTAACTTAAAATATAGATATTTCAATTTTGTGCAATAATTTATTGTGCATTAACAAGAAGGTAGATATCATCTTCTTCCTCTTTTCGTACTAAGTAGGGCCTTTCATGGAATGACAAGGACAATCGGAGATGATTAGCAATGCGAGGACTTAGTAAAAATGGGTTTTAGTTCATAAGCTGTTTCAGAACTTAACACTATACTTCTGAAAGATGTGTCAATCTTTTGTGTAACTTTCGGACTTGTTCGTATAAATGTGATTTTGCAAAAAACAAAATAAAAAATATATTATTTTTAAGTATAACTAATTATAAGCATTTAAATTTTCATAACGTAATAAAGAAAAACATTTTATAATGAAACATTATTTTTTTCATTTAAAAAAAGACTGAATATAAACTTCAGTACGTCGGCAAGACGAATCATTATCTTTAACGTAAGTCATGATGAGTTATAATGAATCAATGACATCAATAGGCAAAGAAGAGCTCTCAGCGTAAAAGCAAACGTGCTCAACAGAAGATTCCGCATTTACAGTACCGCTGTGAAAACGATCTGCGCAACGCTGTATACGTGCGAACTCTGGGCAAACTACAAGAAGAGTAGTATAGAAATATAATCCGCATAATGTTTTGTCTCCCCAGACATTGCAGCGCTTCCCGGATGTTCACGAATGGGCGAGTTCCCGGCTATGCCCTTATTAGATCCAGGGTGGCAGGAATGAGGGAAAGGATAAGCAGCTCTGGAAATATCCTTGTCACGGAAGCCCGCCTTAGTCCATCATTCAGCATTGATGCACACTGAAGAAAAATACTGGCTTCTTATGTGGTCACAGAATCCTAAAAGCCAAATATTATATTCTTATTTTCTTTTATTATTGCCTTTATTTCATTTACAATAATATTCACCTGTTTTTCTTTTTTTTTCTCTTTAAAATATTTTGTGTATGTATTATAAACCTTACGGAATGTGTGGGATTGCACTATTCTCCCTACGTTCTGGAATAAACAATTATTATTATTATTATAAAAATAAGATTATCTTTAGGGTTAAAGGGCAGTCCGTTTGTTCAGATAAGGGAATCTATCAAACGGACCACCCGTTTCTGCATGAGTCGAGAGTGATCTTTCACCACCAGACATCATGTGAAAGAATTTTATAAATTGCTAATCGTTATTGTTTATCACTTTTTCAGTGGGAGTTTCTTTCTCGACAAATAAAGCTCTTCATTTTACTTTATAACCACAAATTTCATTATCATTAGTCACGGAAAGATATTTTAGTAAGACCACACAAAATCGAACGTGGTCAGCCGCAAATTCACTCATAAAACGATAATAATGCTAAAAAAATTCACTGAAATCCCTAACACTAATGATTCATTTTGTTCGAGAACACAGTGTGTTTCTTAAAATCTATAATAATTTTTGCGACATGGCGTATTTTTGTAAAATTGCCTCTAAAGTTCAATAAAATGGCCAAAAATTTGAAATACAAACTAATAATGAAATAGCGCTTTGAATACTGCGTTACAGTAGTTCAAGAGGAAGGTCTTAGAGCCCGTTCACACTTCCGTCGTAAAAACGGAGACGGGTTCCGTCGTTACGACGGAAGCCCTAGGCCCCTGTTCACACTTCCGTTTTCAAGACGGATCCTACTCTACGAAAACAACGACCAAAACATTTTATCATTCTTCAGTAGACGGTCGTGCGCACTGCGCAATGGACGACGATGTAGCTCTTGTTGTAGGTGCTATTTGAAATGTACAAATACTTTTTTTTTTTACAGTGAATACCGCACAAGAATCTCAACTGCTCCCGTCTGGAGCCAGTGAGACTATGGCCTCCCCAATTGGGGTATGTTGTGAGGCTGAAGGTAGTGGGCAGGGGAAGGAGGTGGGGAGAAGGAAGGTTGGGAAGTATCTGGCTATTCAGATCTGGTCACCAAACACGGCTAAAGCAATTTTCAAGCAACGTTTCAATTCTGAATGGTGGTCTTACACCAGGGCGATACTAATAGTATCTTCCTCTCTGGAACGTGCCGCAAATATACTATATATTATTTTAAATGAATTAATTGTGAAATAACACAAATTAATCAAATAAAATTTATTTGCGCACGCCGGGTTCGAACCCGCGACCTCCGGATTGTGAGTGAAGAGTCTTAGCCACTGGACTACGGAGGTCGTCACTTAATACCTACTTAAAAATAAAACAATTTAAATAATAAACTTTTTCTTCCAAATCGGTAAGGGAATGTATTGATGTAATACCAGCCATAAATTACTTCATGGGTCGGACCTTATTTGTTCAAACGGTGGGAGAATATTTTGTTTGCAAACTTGAAAAGGAGAAAGTACGCGAAAATCATCCAGCAATTATTATAACTAAAATGACTAAAAAAATGAATAATATGACTAAATATTTTCTTGAGATTAAATAGAAAAAAATCGCATTCTGGAACGAACATATATATAATATAATAATATTATAAACGCCAAACGCGCGCCCCATAAAAACACTTGCGTCTGGGAGCGGGCGGTGGTGAAGTGTGAAGCGGGGTGTGGCGGGTTCAAAACGGATCCGTCGTTCCGCCGTGTAGTGTGAACAGCTCCATTGAAATGTATGAGCCAGCGCGTTCCTTTCCGGCTTCACGACGGACACTCTGCGTAGGCGAACTCTCCGGCAAAAAATAACGGATCCGTCTTCACGCCGGATACGACAAGTGTGAACAGCTCCATAGAGCCACTACAGCGGCTAGGGCTTCCGTCGTAAAGACGGAACCCATCTCCGTTATTACGACGGAAGTGTGAACGGGCTCTAAGAGCCTACTTGACGTCATCGTTATATGTAGTTTGGAGGGGAACGAGATTCAAATCTGATCTAGTCACCAGACATGGCAAATACCGTTTAAAGCAATGTTTCCATTCTGAATAGAGGTCTTTCTACAGGGCAATACTGAGAGTATCTTCCTCTCAGGAAGGTGTCGCAAATGCGTTGAATTTTGTTTTAACTTTTCAATTTGCACAAAGCGAAATATCCTTCTAACCCATATCTTTATAAATGTGAAAAACTAGGTCCAGTGTAAAAGTTCCATTATTGTCGTATTGAAATGTATCCGAGTTACCCAATAGATATGTATATAAAAAAATAAACTTTATTACTGATTCTCCACCACGTTTTTTGCCTCGACGCTACTTATGCATTTTTTTAATGGACGGTCGACAATTTTTATTTGCTAATATTTATAATAATGTTTAAGGTTTGGTAAGTACATGGAATGATGGAACAAAAATCTGTTCTCATTTTTATAATTTCCGAATTAAAATGTTAGGGATATTCCGCTGTGTGAAAGCGTATTTTTTTAATATTTGTAGTTAATTTGTCTTTAAAAAACCCGCAATTCTTTTAAATAAAGATGGCTTTTCACTAATGAATTAATATTTCTTATTATCCATCAGGTCTAATAGTTTATCGAAAGTGTAATTAAAGATTATCATAAAATGTTGACCCCGAGTGATTATTCACTTAAAACAGTCCTACGAAAAAAATGTTCAATTCACCATGGTAAAAGTAAAACCTTCATAAAAATAAAGTAGCCAAGAGTAAGTAAGAGTAGTAGTGAAGCAACAAAGCAAAACACAACGAGAAGACCAATAGGCTACACATCGCACAAAGAGAAAACCGATTATACTATCTCATGTGTTTGGCTCTTTTTATTGTCGCTATTTGTCATTTCATCAAGTAGTGCTAAAAGCTTTCGCTACAAAAAATTTTCGTAAATATTTTTCTTCGTGAAAACGCTTCTAGCTCAATCTTATAAAATTTTGAATAATTTTAACTACTCACAAAACGTCCTGAGTAAGGTGAGCAATAATTCAGGAACATCCAGTAATTGCTTTATGAGTGGGAAGACCCAATGTATATACATAAAAAGATAAATGACTTCATTAATTATATTGTAAGAGTTGAACTGTAGAAAACGGTGGCAAAAGGATCATTATTATAAAAGCTTTAAAATGCGTTTCATCAGTGGTGTGGTTCTTCTGTTTATTTTTGTGGGATTGAGTGCTGCCTATTCCTCTTATCCTGCGTATTATCCTCGGCCGTGTCCATATGGATACACTCGTGAATATTGGGGTTGCAGAAAGGATGTTCAAGAATACCAAAACCCCCATTATGGTTATGACTATGGTTATTCCTCCGACGACGTTGGTGCTTCTTACTCTTCAGATTATCCAGATAACGACGATACCAGCGATTCTAACTCCGGTGCTACTCCACTTCATAGCGTCAGAGTTCCACTACTTCCTCCTTGCCCGGATGGATATCATTTTTTTCTTAACAAATGCAGAGTGAAAATTGAGTAATAATTTATTTAATGAAATAATAAAATTGTTGTTATCAATTATTTTGTTGGGGTATTGTGTAGTGAAATAATTAACGATAATAATTTTGCTGTGAATATCTCACATAATACATGTGTAAGCATCATAATGTAATTATAATATTTTTTAAATTTCAATAAATTTTGCTTGTACTGAAATCTTAATCTTTTTACATCGATAATATGAAAAAATTATTGCCCTTAATGTGATTTGAATGAAGTAATTCAAAATATATTTTTGGGGTATTATGCCGTATTGCACTTTCTTCTTTAGCCAATGTTTCAGGCAGCATTATAGTAAAATGTACAGCAGGACCCAGAAGAAGGTTGCGCGACATGGCATAATACCCCAAAAATAAATTAATATAATATTTTTGGCCGTGAGAATGTAAAATCATGACCATGCCTTTATAGTGTTTTTATCATGTACTAGCTGGTACCCGGCATGCGTTGCTATGCCATTTAATAAAGAAATTGTTTCTACCTGCGCGTCCTTTCCCATTATTCCCGTACACCTTCCTCCGCCCCTTCCTCCTCCGCTTCCCCTCTCCCCTCCCGCATATTTACATCCCGAGTTCCCCTCCCCCCTCCCGAGTTCCCCTCCGCCCTCCCGGGTTTCGCCCCCACCCTCCTGCATTCCATACATTTATTCCCAATACATTCATTTTTAAAACAGCTCCCCCCTTCCCCTTGTTACGCTAACACCCCTCCCGAATTACTCTCCCCCTCCCGTATTCGCCTTCCCCCTCCCGAGTTCCCTTTTAACTTCCCTCTCTCCACTTTACTCCCCCCATCCCTCACCCTCTACCGCCATCCCCCTCCCCAACCCTACTCCTCCCCACTCCTACACTCCTCCCCCCTCCCTCTCCCAACCCCTCCACCCTACCCTAAGTTTTATTCAAAATAGCTGGTACCCGGTATGCGTTGCTTAACAAATGCAGAGTGAAAATTGAGTAATAATTTATTTAATGAAATAATAAAATTGTTGTTATCAATTATTTTGTTGGGGTATTGTGTAGTGAAATAATTAACGATAATAATTTTGCTGTGAATATCTCACATAATACATGTGTAAGCATCATAATGTAATTATAATATTTTTTAAATTTCAATAAATTTTGCTTGTACTGAAATCTTAATCTTTTTATATCGATAATATGAAAAAATTATTGCCCTTAATGTGATTTGAATGAAGTAATTCAAAATATATTTTTGGGGTATTATGCCGTATTGCACTTTCTTCTTTAGCCAATGTTTCAGGCAGCATTATAGTAAAATGTACAGCAGGACCCAGAAGAAGGTTGCGCGACATGGCATAATACCCCAAAAATAAATTAATATAATATTTTTGGCCGTGAGAATGTAAAATCATGACCATGCCTTTATAGTGTTTTTATCATGTACTAGCTGGTACCCGGCATGCGTTGCTATGCCATTTAATAAAGAAATTGTTTCTACCTGCGCGTCCTTTCCCATTATTCCCGTACACCTTCCTCCGCCCCTTCTTCCTCCGCTTCCCCTCTCCCCTCCCGCATATTTACTTCCCGAGTTCCCCTCCCCCCTCCCGAGTTCCCCTCCGCCCTCCCGGGTTTTGCCCCCACCCTCCTGCATTCCATACATTTATTCCCAATACATTCATTTTTAAAACAGCTCCTCCCTTCCCCTTGTTACGCAAACACCCCTCCCGAATTACTCTCCCCCTCCCGTATTCGCCTTCCCCCTCCCGAGTTCCCTTTTAACTTCCCTCTCTCCACTTTACTCCCCCCATCCCTCACCCTCTACCGCCATCCCCCTCCCCAACCCTACTCCTCCCCACTCCTACACTCCTCCCCCCTCCCTCTCCCAACCCCTCCACCCTACCCTAAGTTTTATTCAAAATAGCTGGTACCCGGTATGCGTTGCTATGCCATTTAATAAAGAAATTATTTCTCCCTGCACGTCCTTTCCCATTCATCCCGTTAACCATACTCCTTTCCCTTCCTCCCCCCACGTCCCCTTCCCCTCTCACGTTACCACTCCTCCTCCTCCTCTACCTTCCCTCTCCTCACTCTAGTCCCCCCCCCGTACCCCCGTCCCGCGAACCCCCCTCTCGAATTCCCTTCCTCCTCACGAGTTCTCCTCCTCCCTCACGAGTTCCCCTCCGCCCTCCTGCATTCCATACATTCATTCCCGACAAATTCATTTTTAAAACAGCTTCCCCCTACCTTTCCTCGCCCCGCGAACCCCCTCCCGAGTTCCCCTCCCCCCTCCCGTATTCGCCTTCCCCCTCTTGAGTTCCCTTCCATCTTCCCTCTCCCACTCCACTCCTCCCACCCCCCCCCACTCCCTCCATCCCCTTCCCACACCCCACCCCCAACCCTACCCCTCCCCTCCTACACCCGTCCCCTCTTCCTTCCCTCCCCCCTCTCAATCCTTTAAACCCTCCACCCCACCCTCTTACCCTTCCCCACACTCTCCCCCCTCCCCCACTCCTCCCCCAACCCTACCCCTCCCCCCTCCTACACCCTTCACCCATTTCCTTCCCTCCCCCATTTCACTCCCACAACCCCTCCACCCCACCCTCCTCCCCTTCCCCACACTCTCCCCCCTCCCTTTCACGTTTCTCACATTCTCCACATTCATTCTCGGTACATTCAGTTTTCTAACTGCTCGCGTGCCACCTATTACAAATTTTTATACAAAGCTCAATATATTTTTATACACAAACAATTAACCAATTTGGTGCCGTCGTTCAGAAGTTAAGTGCATACATACAATTTGCCGTTTCATTTTTAGAGATAGGTTTATCTACGATACCAACAAACCACTCTTTAAAGGGTGAATAGCCTAATTTAAAAAAAAAACATCGTTTCCAAGGCAACAATTTGTTTGCTTTCTTCTGAGGTTTGAAATATTCTGAACAGTTTATTTGGGAAAATGAAATTGTTGTTTCTACCATCTTCCTCGCAATTTTTACATATTTTAAAGCTTTCCTGGACTACGACAAACATTTCAAAACCAAAATCAGCTAAATCGGGCCAGCCGTTCTCGAGTTTTAGCGAGACAAACGAACACCAATTGATTTTTTTTATTTGTATAGATTTCATATGAACCCATTTCTATGCATTATGTATGTATGTTTTCAATGAATGGATCTTGAATAAGGATAAAAAAATATCTGTGTGTTCGGATCTCCTGACGTGTTATTTTAATTCCACACCCCTAAACATATCTTCAACATTTTAACGTATTTGGAGAGATTGGTTGAAGGAGACCTCTTTACCTCTCCAGCAGGACTCTATCCACGTGTCGCCTCACATCGCAGGCGATGTAAGGCGATAAAATCATACGTCCAGAGGATACGTGGCAGGGATAAAATAATACGTCCGTCACACCTGCTACCGTCAACCTTCGATTCCTAACTACCCCTTATACTTTTTCCTTCACAGATCTTTGTCTCCTACCTCCCGTTATCTGCTGCATCCCCAAAGATGATATTTATTTACGGACAAATAGTCCATTAACAATATAACAATAACACGAATATAAAAGAGAGATGACAATGAAAGGAGAGGACATACAGGAGAGGGCGTCCTGTGGAGATCTTTTGTAAAAAATAATTATAATAATCATATATAAACAAAATAATTAGCAAAATATGAAACAAAACAAGACACAGAAAATAAAATAAAAATTGACGGGTAAAGAATCGATCGAAGGATATCTGTTTTACGGAGGCGCGTATTTATTTTTCCGTGTACAATAGGACGCAATCATGCCTCGAAATCAACACGGGTTTATAACGCCATTTCTCCTCCAAACCCATGTTCAGTACAAGGCACGCGTGCATTGTGACGTTGTAACGATATTATTTTCCGCCATTTTTGTCGATCTAATGTTGTCTAATAATTATTAATAATACCATTCTCAAATAATTTCTAAATTTTATTTTCTGTTTCTTGTTCTGTTTCATGTTTCATTAAGATTTATTAGTACAATCTTCTTCTTCAATAATTAAATTCTGTTTTGATGGGTAAAAGCGTTTAAAGTTATTACAATAAATTTTATATTTCACTATTATTTAGTCGATCTACTTTACAAATGATAATAATCGGGTCGCTTCCTCGACTCGTTCTAGAGTTCAACAACTGGGCTGTGGAAAAATTTGGCGTTCTCTGGGTGTTTTTCTCTCCTACAACTTGGGTCTCTATGATTACTACTGTAATATTAAGGTTTTGTAATATTACGGCAAGGTTTTCGTTGTTGAAATCGCTATTTGTATTGTTGATCTATGTAGATATAGCAATAAATTAAAATAATGGGTTTTCAGTAGACATTAAAGTAAATAATAAAAATTTTAATAATATTTTAACATTTTTATTTTTATGCAAGTGGTAACATCAAAACTCAAAACCCATACACCATCCCTTTACATTGCAAAAAACTAAAAATTTTATTAACTTAAAATTAGTTTTATAAATAGAAGACTTCACAACACAACTAAAAGGTATACATAGGAAAAAAACACATAATAACCAAATAAATAACAGCCCCACACACACAAGCACAGCTTTTTATAAGGTCTTACCGTTAATTTTAACATAAATGTAGGTCATCCCAATGTTGTAAGTCACGTTTGGTGTCTTAGCTCAAGATCATTGGATGAGACTTGTCCATGTCTTGGCGGTGGATACATCTGCTTATCAACTGCGTGGCGGGCTGGATTGGCAAAGGTTGGTTCGAGGAGACTATTTTACCTAACCGGACTCCTTCGACTCATCGCTTTGCACCGCAATGGGAGGGATGGATATATAATATGTGTGTCATTCCTGGACACACTGACCCCCACCTAGATTCCTACTCACACTTAAAACTTTTTTCTTTTTTAGAATCTTTTCTCCTTCATTTGCTCTGGCATTTATTCTTTTACCCTCCAAATGGCATTCTTAAAGATGATATAGAATTGTGTGGAGCTTATTAAAAAGCATTAAAGAACATACCTAATATTAATGGAATAACTGTAACAATATAACCTACTCAGTAACAATTAATTTAATATTTCTTGAATAAATAATATTTTCATATATTTCAAATAAGGAATTACTCAATTTATCTAAAGAAATGTAATCATTTCATCGACAATTATTTTATCAAAAATTCTTCAGGCACGTAGGCATTATAATATTAAAAAAATGCGTATAATAAATTAAAAATAAACACTAGGATTTCTCGCGAGAAAAAATCATTTTTATTGACCATTCTCAAAGTAGATAACCTAGTCAATGTTAGCTATATAGTCAAAGTAAGGTTTGCTTGAAAAACTTATTTAGTGTAGCAAATTTTCAAAAATAGAAAACGAACGCACAAACAAAGACAAACAGAATACATAACAAAACAATATCAGCAATGTATTATTAAAACGTAACGATGTTATTGTGGAGTGGAAGGTTTGCGTTTGGATAAATGGCTTTCATTATTAATATTAGAACCTTCATCGATGAAGCATATTGCCGCGTATTAAGAATATCAGGAGACAGACTTTCACTTTAAATACTGGTTGTTGCAATTCCCAGAGGGAAGACGTCCAGTAGGCCGCCCCAGGCAAAGTCGGGAGAAGCAACTCCAGAGGTTGTGAGAGAAGAGGCGGGCCTGATATGGACGGAGGAACAGTGACGTCTGGAGTGAAGGGGATGAGATGAGATGTGTTTGACATTGTCCACAAGCCGTCACATTATGAAATAGGCATCCTGCAATACTTTCCGTATAGAATATATCCCTTTGGGCAATACCAAATTCTGTAACGAATTGGACCGGCCTCGCCAAAACTGGCCAAAAGTGCAATAATTAGTAATAAAAGAAACACTGCACTGTTAAAACGCATTTTTAACAAAATAATACGCGCTTTTAATAAAATAATACAAGTATCACTGACAACACTGTCCCATAATACTCTTGATTTTTATTGAGCAATTTTATATATAGGCTTTTATACACACAACTTAAACACCACAGGATGCTTTAAAAATGATCAATAATTCACTTAGTTGGTGAAAAGCCTGTGATGTCCAAGACCGTTGACCGAACTAAAGTCTTCTTTCCTTAAGATTTTTTCACATTCTTGAATTATAGAATGAACTACTATCATTTTCAAAAGAATGGAAGTACAAATTTTGGTAAGTTTTTATTTTTTTTATTTGGCAAGTGTCACAAGAAGCATCCCGATCTTCGACCAAGTGATCCCGATAAATATTGTCGCATAGCTTGGAATAGTTTTAAAATAATAAAAAAAGTTTCTTTCATGAAAATAAGTTCCTTCCAACGAGAATTACTTGTACTGCCATCACAACAGGGCATCTATTTTCAAAAAAGTAAAATTTTGAGTTATAGGACAATTTAAATTCACCAGAAAAGACTTTATTTGTACCTCTATTTGAATTTCGTTTTTTTTTTCTTGAATTAATAAATGCAAATCTTAAAAGAAAAAATTAACCCCTCGGCCGACATCAAATCGTGCTAAAACTCGGTATAGACTCGTTGTTGTTATCAATGCATTCTATTATTTGCGATAAATATCAAAGGCTGCCTTTTTGCTTACGACGACTTGTGACAGAATAATGAACATCTTAATCTTTACCTGATGCAGTCGGCTAACATGTTTGTTGGTCACTATGTAGGGAATTTACATTAACATTCAAAACATGAATATCGTTTATAAAAAATATTAAACGTACAAATATTATTCCTTGGAATGTCCTGCTAAAATGCTGAGCAGCACTCCCTGCGCCAGCTGATACTATTTTCGTAATAACTTTATTATATTTAGCAAAATGATGTTCTTGTAAATTGCACCGTGTTATCATATTATAAAAATATGTCTATATTTACGTTTATAACTATTTTATTTGTCTATTGTATTACCATATAATAATGAGTTAATGTGTATACTTTTTTTTAAAGAAAGAAAAATATTCCCGGGTTACGAATAACCCAACAATACCTATTTGAAAATCTCCTACTACCACCATGGAATGGAGATGATGTCGTGATGGAGAACTTAACCAGCCGAGGAATTGAACACGTGAAGCCTGGGTGGGACCCAAACGCGACGCCAACTCAGCTACTGACCGGTCAGACATGATATTATATTCTCCCATATGTTTGGTTTTTTTATAATTTCTACGTAAATAAGCTTTCTTCATTCAATTTAATAATTCAAAATACCATAATATAACCGATGCAAGTACGGTCAACTACTAGCAAATAAGCTAGGGATTCACCGGCACTCGATGGGTACAAACTTCAGAAATCCGTTATGGTTTTCTTGCCATAATAGAAGTTTTGGTAGCGTGAGTTGAGGGACGTTTATATTCTTAAATAAACATGCCGTATGTAACGATTGGTAAACATTTTAATCATAGTTTATTTTATAACGATGCCATTTACAATTATATTACGATCTTTAACAGGATGTGTGGTTACTTGACCACAGCCAGTGACGTAGGAATAATTCTTATATGAGAGATTCTTATAAGACTGCGTACTGCTATCAGTAATCTCTCTAAATATTCTATTTTCAACGGAATTTCAGCCAATTTTGCTGCCTTTTCACGATTTATTCCTAAAATGGTAATAGTCTTTGGACTCATTTTATTCAATTGTTCTATGGTCAGTTTTGTTGCGATATCGTTAATAAGATTTTGTTTCTGTTTCACTGAATCTGGTGCTTTAGTTATGGAATGTTATGTTTATTATGACGATAATGGTGTTTATCTGCGACGTATGGGGACCACACTATTGAGTTGTATTCTGACAAGCTGCGTGCTGCCAAAAAAATACGATTTTAATAGCTTCCAACGAATTAGTTAAAGTGACCACCATCAGGACAAATGATAAGGGAGCGTTACACAGCATAACACCCCAAAAATAAATAACGAAAATACATTCAACCTCTCTACTTATTTTCACAAATATATTGATACTGTGTTGTTTCATGTAATTTTTCGTTTTATATAATTTTTTGTTTTATATAATTTTTGGCATCATATTCTTTTTTATATATTTTATTATTTCATATTCCTTTTTATGCTGTCTTACTGGAGGTAAAATCGCAAGGAGAAATCCCTAATTGGTTTTATTTTGCCTATATTACTCATGTACAAACTGAAAAAATTTAAACTGTCAATTTCTCGAAAATGAATAAATAAATAAAAAATAAAATAGAGGTTGTCAATCTTCTTTAAGGAGAGGCAGAAGCAAACCCATCTTGAATAGATCTATGTCATGAGAGGAAGGAGGCCGGCAAATTTTTGTTGAAAATGTATCAATATTAAAAAATCTGTATTCCTCGTTAGTACGAAGCAAATTAGAGTACAATTCCACCATTTGGTCACCATATTACAAAGTCCATTCTCAATAATTGGAAAAGGTACAAAACAAATTCTTTCGGTATATTAATTTTAAAATGAAAATTCCAATCGAACTTATAAATTATAATAACTTACGCACAGAAACCAGACTCCTTAAATTATCAGGTAGAAGAGTATTAATTGATTTGTTATTTTTATTCAAAATTATCAAATCTTTAGTTGACTGCCCTGATTTGTAAGAATTAATCTGTATTAATATACCTGCCAGACAAACTCGCAATAAAGATATTTTCAATTTTAACAATACCCTCAATACTAACTATTCTATTAATTCACCAATCCCTAGAATGCATAGCCTTGCAAATAAACATTGTGAATCTATGTATAGATATATTGGTGTTGACAGTTTTGCAAATTTCAAGAGACAACTCATCTCTATTTTATCTGCTAATAATTAACTTTTCTTATTTTTGTTCTTTTCATAAAACCTCCTCTCATTTAAAATCTTACCAGTTATTTATAAGTAACCTTATTACATTTTATTTTGCTGTTCTATTTAGTTCTGTTTTTTCGTCTTACATTATTATACACATATAATTGTTTGTTTATACCTACTAACTAGCTTTTACACTTTGCACTTTATTGCATTTCTGGTCTTATTACTGTTTTTTTTTTATTACTCATACCATTTCATTTCTTTTATGATGTTTATTTTTTTTTTGTTTTTAATTTCTGTTATGATGTTCTATACCTTGTGATGATGATTGCTTTATTATTTATTCTGTTTTATTGGTTTAGTAACATATGAGTATATAATTATTATTGTTATTATATTTTTGCTTCTATGCTTGTGAAAGCCCACTAGGGCGTAAATAAATATAAATAAACTAGATGGGTTACCCGGCTTCGCTCAGGACAATAAGATAGTGTTCTGGAATGTTGCACAGTGATGTTCCCGATTTCCTATTCCTGATCATTCCACTCCTTCCGCAACTTTCTACAGCTCTATGGAACCTTCTAGAACTTTCCGGAAGACTGTTCAAGAAATTTCAAAAGGGCGAAATTTTCAGCCCTTATATCTTTAAAAGCACGGCCTTTAGGTAAAAACGGATACCCTTATTCCCTAGGGGGGATAGAGATCTACCACACCATATAACTCCCTTGATCGAACCGGGACTCGTTTCTGAGTTTTTGCAAGCTGCACGTTTTTTGGACTTTCTTTTATAATACATGCCATATTCAAATAAATAAAATGTTACTCCTTACATGTCCTTTCCCGTGCGTTCCCCTCCAGCGTTCCACTTCCACCTTCCCCGCCACCGCTCTCCCGCTCCCCCGTCCCGCCAACCCCCCTGGCACTGCATTTCTTGACTCCTCTCCCGCGCGGCCCGTAGCCGAAACTTTTTTCTAATACTAACATTTTTAAACTCGTGATATCTTTCTAATTAAATATCCGAATTGAAAAATTCAAAAAGTTAAATAAAGGTATTGAAGCTGTCTTGAATATGAAGTAATTTATTTTGATAAGGATTAAAACCAAGATATAAATAAAGAGCCTTTTCAAGCGGCGACATATTAATTAAAATTTTAAAATAAAAGAATACTTATTGTGGCATAACCATAATAGTTAGACATATGCTGTCGCAACTTTTTTTGTAAATAATGATGTGTTCTATAAAGTCGTAGTACATTATTTTATTCTATCATCAATAGTTTTCGCAGCGCACGCGATTTAAAGAATATTTTAGGTAATTTTTTTACACCCTGGGTTACATTATTGAAGTTTTAGTAAGGATGCCTATATTTTTTAAAAATATAATATAGCCTATGTCACCCAGGGATAGTGTAGCTTCTCAACACCGAAAAAAATTTTCAAATCGGTTCAGTAGTTTCGGAGCCTATTCGATGCAAACAAACACACAAACAAACAAACAAACAAATATTACCTCTTTATATAGTGTGTTAGATTAGATTAGATTAGATAAATAAATAGCCGAGCTCTTGAACTCAAGAATGAGCCGTAAAATATCATATGAAATATGTCAACCCTGCATAAATGTTGGGCGCACGTTTGGCGTATTATCCGACTATGCAGGGATCAATGATGCTAGGTCCTCGGAGCATCTTCCATTGAAATGACGGTACAACAAGGATAGAAATCCCACCTGACATTTGTGCTTTAAAGATTGCAGTCCGTTTGTTGAGATAAGGAAATCTATCAAACGGACCACCCGTTTCTACACGAGTCATGGGTAGTCTTCATGTGAAATAATTTGATATATTACTAATCGTTATTGTTTATAGTAGGAGTCCGGTATAGTAGGAGTATACAGTAGGAGTTCCTTCCTTGAAAAATTAAGCTCTTCGTTTTTCTTTATTCTGACAAATTCCATTATTATTAGGCACGGAAAGATATTTAAGTTAAACCCATTGACGTAGGGCGTGAGGTTTTGGTCGAAGGTTAAACCACGCAAAATCGAAGTGGTCAGACACATTCTAAAATACTCTAAAACTAATTATTTTCCAGAAACTAAAATAATTTTTGTGATTTAGGCGTATATTTTTAAAATCGCTTGTAAATTTCAATAAAAAGGCCAAAACATGCAAATACAAACTAATAATGTTATATCGCTGTTATGAAAAATTTCGTAATATAATGCATTTTGTGTTTTTTTTCTAACACTGTTAACATTTGGCGAGAAATGAAACCTTTAGAAAACTAAAGTAGACAATATATATATATATATATATATATATAATAAAGTAAATTAGGTACTTCATTTATCCTATCGAAAGAGTTGAACTATATCCATCGGTGGCAAGACGGTTTACAATGTGTTTCTTCATTGGTGTGATCTCTTTTTGTGGGATTTGGGGCTACTGAATCATTTGGAATCAGAGTTCCGGTTTTTTGTCCATATTCACGCCAAATTCCAAAGCAGTACCCGCCCCTTTATATCGACTACGACGGGTTTCCAGAACGTTGTTGCCCGAAAGAATTTATATTTATACCACAATTTAAGAAATGTATGTTGATCAGTGATATTTTCTTAATGAAATAAAAATATAATGGTTATTATTAATTATTTTGTTGAGATGTGCACTGGAGTAGTTCACGATAATACCTTTGACGTGAAAATCTCAAGCAATCCAGCTGAACATTATAATGTTTGTGTGATACTAATAATTTTTAAATTTCATTAAATTTTGCTGAAACTAAAATCCGATTCATCTTTTATTAAGTGAATTTTTTCCCCGAATTATGATTTGTCCTCAAACTTGGGAAATAATTAATTTAAGAACATTTAAAAAATAAATTATAAGTTTCGTGTAGTTTTAAAAATATCATTAAAGTGTTTTTATCGTTTATTTCATTTGTACCTATTACTTGTTTATGGGGTTTGTATTAGTTTGTATCCCGATTATGAGGACAAAAATATCTAAATGGCCTGCTATCTCTTTTGAAGTATCCCATTTATTGAATAACCAACATCCCTACCATGGGTCACTCCAGGAGGTTCGCTAAGTTTTCTGACTTAGCAGGGGTGGCAGAGTTCATGGTTCATGAGGTGTGTCTAGGTTTTGGCGGCGGATGCATTCACCCACCTAATGTGTGGCGGGTTAGATCGGCAGAGACCGATTGAGGGAGACCTTTTGCCTTCTCCATCCGGAAACTCTTTTCACCGCAGTGAGAGGAATGGATTTATACTTCCATCACTCCTAGACACAATTAACCCCAGATTCCTACCCAACCCTAATACGGTTTTCTATTCCAGAATTCATTAATATCCCAAAAAAACACAACACATCATCCCCAAAGATGACATAGGCATTAAAGGATTCTTCAGTTCCACCTGTGTGGTAGTAATGTAAAAACAAAAAGTAGGAGGCCTTCAGGTTTTGATTTCGATTGAACATAAAATAATGATTCTATTTGACTGAGCGTCAACTGATTTAACCAGATCGTTTGTCATTTATTCTGTGAATTTGTTTGTGTGTTCAAGATGGTGACCGTACTGGTTGTTACCTTTTTATTCCACCGGAGTTCTCATGAGCGTAGATCAATAAAGTATGTCTGAAGAGAGCAGGTATTTAATTATTTTTTTAATAATTTATTTTTATTTCTCCAAAATTTATTTTACAACCTACAAACCAATAGCTTTGGATGTTTTGCTTTCCAAAAAACAAAATTGCATATATTAACCGTATCGGATAGGAAAATGTACAAAAAAGTAGGTTGGTAGGTACATAACCAAAATTCTATTAAAAATAACTCGTAGGTAATATAATTCTAGAAGTATACACTTTTGGACAGTACATATTTTTTTTCTCACAGGGCCTCAGGGCCTATGAAATCTCTGAGGAATTTGCCTGGAGTGTTTGTTAAGGAAATGAAAAAAATAGGGTTGGGTAAGAATCTGGACGTCAGTGTATTAAAAATCCATCTCTTTTGACCAACTCCGTGGTCGAGAGTTAAGGCTCTCGACCGGGTAAAAATAAAATTAAAATATTACATATTGTATTTATGGCGCATTCCAGAGTGAAATATGCTCTCAGTATAGTCCTCGTGTAAGACTATTGTTCAGAATTGAAAGGTTGCTTGAAATACTCATTACTCATTCGAAATTAAACCTACTACTATAGAAGAGATCATAAAAATAATCAACAGTCTTAAAACTACACATGCAAAGGGTCCAGATAGTCTTAATACACACATATTAAAAAAAAAAAATTTCAGATTTCTACACCGCTTGCATATATCTATAACTTAAGCTTTGCTTCGGGAATATTTCCTGATCATTTAAAAAAAATCAATAATTATCCAAATTCACAAAAGTGGACCAAAATTTCTCGTTGAAAACTATAGGCCAATATCACTGTTAAGCGCGATATCTAAAGTTATTGAAAAGATTTTCAAATCAAGGTTGAGTGAATATGTGGAGAAACACAAAATTCTAAGCCCAAACTAATACGGCTTTCGGTCTGGTAAAGTAAAATATGATGCCATCGCATGTCTTATGGAAACTATTGCAGGCAATATGAACCGTGGCAAGAAAACCATTGCCCTGTTCGCGGACCTGGCCAAGGCTTTCGACACAATATCACATAAAATAATTTTACAAAGATTGCAAAATATAGGGATAATAGGAAAAAGTTTTCAATGGATACAAAGTTATATATCTAAGAGATTCCAGCAAACAAAAATTAATGAGGCTACTAGTTCTTTATTAGAAAATAACTTTGGAGTGCCACAAGGAAGTACACTTGGACCTCTCCTCTATATTATATACATCAACGAACTATGTAACCAACATATAGGTGGGAAAATTATTACGTCCGCAGATGACACCGTCATATTACTTGAAGGAGAGGATTGGAAAGTAACTCACAACCTTGCAAACATTGGTATTAACATAGTGAAACAGTGGCTGGATAGCAATTTGCTTACATTAAACATATCAAAAACCAAAAACCTTACATTCAGCGCTACTATTGCAGGACAACCCAAAACACTTCACCACCTCAACATACATAAAATTAATTGTATCTTTAGAAATAATAACTCTCCATGCAATTGTGAAACTATTGAGTGTGTTAAATTTATTAAATATCTGGGTGTCATAGTTGACAATAACCTCAGATGGAAATACCAAATAGAAATGTAGCGAAAAGAGTGCGTACACTTATTCATATATTTATTTCACTGAGGGAAATTCTAAAAACACAATACTTAAAGGATATATATTATGGGCTGTGTAACTCTATCATAACCTACGGATGAATTGGGTGGGGGGTACAGAGAAGACAATATTGAACCCGTTATTGAGGGCACAGAAGTCTATTTTACGTGTTATAATGAAGAAACCTTTCAGGTATTCGAGCGACACTCTCACGTAATCTTAAAATTTTATATTTCTTTCTTCTTTCTATTTTGAAAAAAAAACATGTTGGTAAAGGACACTGTGCCGTTAATTATAAATTATTAAATATTTTTGCCTGAGCTTCAGTAAGAAAGATAAAGTTATTTAGCGATGATTTTTTGATTTGTGTCCCAAGATAAATCGGTCATCTGTAAATTAAATTTACGCCTATCAAAATGTTTCTGTCAATTTGACTGTCCTAGAAAGGAAGACTCCTAGTTGGACAGTCAAAGCTTCTTTGTACTGATGTATTCTTTGTAACAAAAACAAATAAATAAATAAAAATAAATAGCTTTAGCAGTGTTTGGTGACCAGATCTGAATAGCCACCAAATAACCTTCCTACACCCTCCTTCCCCTCCTCACTATATTCAGCCTATTATACCCCTAATGGAGATGTCAGTCTCACTGGTTTCAGGTGGTTAGGAGTTGGGACTCTTGTGCGTTATTCACATAAAAAATAACAAAAATCTCTCTTTCTGCTATGCAGGTCGAGAGGTCAAAAGGTCTCCGTCAACCGACCTCTCCCGATCCGGCTTGGAACGCAGTAGGTCGCCAGACGCAACCGCCACTAAGACCTCAACAAACATCACCCCCTGAACCCGATTACCCGTGCTAAGTCACCAAACATGGCGAACCACTTGGATTGACCTATGGCAGAGGTATTGGATATCCAATAAATGCTTTCCCTGGACGGCGGTTTTCATACCCGCCTCCCAAATTGAAATTTCTTTAGCATAAAAACTGATATAAAACAGTATAATTTTGATACAGTGCTTGTCAAGGAGTAGGTACCTGGCAGTGTTCTATACATATTCATCTGAATCGATTTTAGGGTTAAATATTTGGGTTAACTCCCATTTCGTGACAGTCGGTTCAGTCGTGAATAATGACCCTCGTAAAAAGTTTTCACGAAGCGGGTTGTAAGGTCAGATGAATTTTTAAGTTCAACTACATAATATTATTTTATGTTGAATAAATTTAAAGTTGAAGTCATTGAAAACCATTAATCAAATAATAATATAATCTCTCATGGGACACAGTTTATTGTTTTCTCTTTGCTTTTAATTTGTGTACTTCGTACCTAATATTATCCATTCTCAATAGGTATATACCAACAAAACAGAGCGTATACTTCATACCGAATTGTTCAATTTGTTCATTCTCAGTATATAAATACCAACAAAGCAGAGCTTGTACTTCGTACCTAATGTACTACAATAATTAGTGTCTACTCAGGCTGCTTCCTAGTTTCTGGTCTCGTTACGTTTTTTTTCATTGAATAATCTTTATAGCACATCGGATGAGAATGCTGTCCTTTTTCTTCAGCTATTTCAAAGGAAGATGCTCGAAAAAACTAGGGTCTTTGATCCCTTCGGCACCGGTACACAACTTTAGTTTGAACACGAACCGCTCAAACTTTGGCGGAACGTTGTTACGATTTTTTATTTTCTTGTATTTGAACGATGGCCATAGATTTGTACCTTTCTTACTGAGATTGCTACAAAGTATAATCATTCAAAATATATTAACACAGAAAATTAAAAATATGAACTTACCTCGTTTTAGCAATAAATAACCACTTGCATGTACACGGTTTACCTGTTAGAAACTATATGTAAACAGCGACCGTTTACCTGTTACCGTGAGATGAAGTGGCATCAATGTTCATTTTAGTGATGCTGATTTTTATGAGCAAGATGGACTGTACATAACAAATTTAAGGATTAGGTTCTAGTTTTCGAAAGAAAAGAAGATATTTGAAATACAACATTTTTCCATAATTTTTTATTCTTCATTTTAAGCACCCACCAACCTGCCAAAGCAGTTTGTCAGGAGGTTAATTAAACAATATTAATATAACACTCAAGCACGAATGAAACAAAAAACCACAATATACAAAAAGAAGAATAACTTTTAAGTAACTAAAAAACAAATGCATAAAATGTACAGAAATACAGATATAACACAGGCAAATAACTCAAAGTCATATTAAAACATCAGATTACGAACAATATCAATATAAAAAGTTTTTATACATTAGCCATTTTTTTTAGATCGGTTGTGCAATTTGATTCGATTTTTATATTCATTAGCATCTTATTAAATAGGGTACGTACAAGATATAAGTGAATGTCCGAGTTGCCCGTATTTATTTATAATTTTCGGAATGGACAAACCCCCATTTTTACTAAATCTATTGCCATCTCATTGTGCATGATACTTTTCCTTTGTACATTGAATCCGACAATAGTTTAGGCATACAATTTTATTATAATATCCCTTGAACAGGTAATATATTAAACTGACTCATGTAATAATTTTATGACTCTTCTTTGTGGATAAATAGTTTCGCTTAGTCAAAGAGTTTTGAATTATTTTAATGTAACATTTATTTGTCCTTCAATAAAAAATAATAAATAAAAATAAAAATGACACCCTGAATCTAAGGCTATTTGGCTTAAAGGGCTCGATTAGGTTAGTACTATTATGATGATACCGTGATAAGTAGTAATGTATCTAAAGTGTAGCATGACAAAAAATCTTTATTTTGTGGAAAGAATCTCACATCGTGAGAATAGCAGTGCTGCAGAGAATTGGCTCCCAGTCAAAATCGCCTTTTATAAGCAGGAAAGGCGGATGTCTCTGGATTCCAATAATCCCTCCAGGATGATTCCCAGTCAGCTCCCAAGATGGAGAGAATCACGTCCACTTGATTTGAATCTGTCTGCAGGATCGACAACTGTTCCATTGCAAACTATTATAAAGTGTATATAAAAGGGTGCACACACCTCGAAACAAATACTTTTATGTAACATACCTTTAATAAGATACGTTTTTAGATTTTCACGGCCAAAACCATTTTCGTTGTTAGTTTTTGGGATGTTATGCCGTGTTGCGCTACCTCCTTCTATAGCCGATGTTTCGGACAGCGTTGCAGTGTCCATCATCAGGGCAGATCCGGCAGATCCGACGATGTGGATCTGCCCTGATGATGGACACTACAACGCTGTCCGAAACGTCGGTTATAGAAGGAGGTAGCGCAACACGGCATAAAATCCCAAAAACTAACAACGAAAATACCTTTAGTAGTTTGCCGCCTTGAAAAAAGTAACAAAAACTATTTTTTAATTTATATTATCGAGACATCATCTGATTCCCATTATTTAAAAAAAATAATTAGTTAACAACAGTGGCCTCGTCTGATTTTAATTTACAAAATTATTAATGTATTGTCCTAATAATGTCTAATATTCTTGAAGCCATTAAATTCTAAAACTCTAGTGGGTATGTGGTTATCAATATTGTGGTGACATGAATAAGCCATCAAACCATCAAATTTATTAGCAATAATTTACAATGACCACCACCAGAGGCAAGACAACTACTCTCGAAAGTGAAGATAAAATTATCCAGTTTCTAGAAAAAAAAATGGAAGTAATTAAAAAAGATATAATATCTCAAATTGCAAACCAAAATATTGAAAACCAAAAAAACATCGACAACATGAAGAAAGAAATGTTAGAAATTATAGAAAAAAAATTCTCATCTGAACTGAAAGATGTAAAAAACATCAAGAACCAGTTGTGCGAACTCACCAAGACAATTGACTTTCTTTCACTAAAAATCGACGATTATGAGGTGGAGAGAAATAAATTCCACAAAAAAATTAAAGAAATTGAAAAAGAAAACAAAAATTTAAAATACGCCGTAAACCAATCTCTGCAAAACTGCCTCGAAACATCGCTCGAAATCAATGGAATAGAAACTAAAAAGGAAGAAAATCCGAAAGTACCTGTAGAATGTATCTTCAAAAAAATAGGGTGCGAGGAGTTACTAAATAATAATTCTATAATTAACATTTATAACAACTCCCTAAAGAAAACTATTTCTATAAAAATGGCAACAAAAGAATTAAAAGACAGGATTCTTTTACAAAAAAAGAAAGCGGGATTTTTCTCCGCCAAAGATATCAACCACTCCTCTTCAGTAAACCCAATCTATATTAACGAAAAACTGACCCCACAAAGCAAGCAACTCCTATGGCTAGCAAGATCGACAAAATCCATGGGATACCAATACGCGTGGACGAAGAACGGGAACGTCCTTCTCCGCAGAAACAAGGATTCGCCAATAATATATGTCAGAGATGCAAGCGACATACCTCTTCAATAGCATAGTCTCCCTTGGAACTTCAAAGAAAACCACCCGGACACAATCAAAATGGCCCCATCTGAAGATTACAGCATTCCTGAAACTCATGAATTTGAAAATATTGAAGATGTAAACAGATTATTTATTGATACATCCTTCAATGTATTAAACATGAATATCCGAAGCATCCGAAAACATTTCGACGAATTCTGTATCCTTTTAAATTCGTTATCTTTCCAAATTGATTTTATAGCACTCACTGAAACGCAAATGCGCGAATGTATCCCGTTCAGCTTACCAAACTTTATTTCTTTTTCAATTCCAGCTAGACATACCTCTCATGATGGCATTACCATATTTTACAATAAACACTCTATATCAAACATTATCCTTGACAACCCAAACTTCAAATATTCAAATGCTGTTCATGCAACCTTCACCTCAAAAGGAAAAAAATATTCTATTTTGACAGCATACCGCTCTCCTTCATTATCCGCAAATCCATTTGCAAACGAAATTAAAACTTTTATTAACAACTTTAACTCAAACCATTTTGATTTTTCATTTTTTATGGGTGACATTAATATAAATATACAAAACGCCGTACTAAATCCGATCGCGAACGAATATCTAGATGTTTTGTATTCCACAGGATATCTATCCTACATAAACAACACCACCAGACCTAACCATCCTAATGATACATGTCTTGATCACATATTTTTAAAATCAAATAAAAATTACCAACATAAATCCGCTACACTAAAAATTGACATAACTGACCACTATCCCACCTTCTACGGCCATCATATTCCAAATTCGCCCGCCTGTGGTAACCCAAATAACTATAACAAAATAATCACTAAAATCAACTATTCTACTTTAAATAACTTACTGACCGTAGAATCGTGGATCGCGGTACTATCCAATGATAATCCTGATTCAGCTTTGAATACCTTTTACGAACTACTTCATGATTACATTTTTAAAAGTCAAGAACAAATAGCATCACCAAAAAGTAAGCACAAACACATAAAACCATGGATTACGCGCGGACTAATAATCTCTATACAACATAGAAACAAACTTTTTAAAATCTATAAAAATCATGAAAAACATTGCACATCCAACCACGAAACACAGAACCACACCAAACGGAATGAATACATTTTATTTAGAAACTATTTAAACACAATAATAAAAAAACGAAAACAAGAATATTACTCCACACAACTACTCAATGCTCAAAACGACTCAAAAAAAACATGGCATGTCATAAATGAAATTTCAAATAGAAACCAAAAGGTTAACAAAATTCCTCAAAAAATCATTACTGGCAACAACACAACTATCGAACACGCTGAGAGCATTGCAAATAATTTCAACAACTTCTTTACAAACATCGCCTCAACTCTCATAGAAAATAATCCCAGTCTTACTATTCACACAAATCAAATTCCTCCCGACCTTTCAGAGTCTAATGACCTCACCCCTAAGCTATGTACATTCAAAGAAATAACAGAACTTGAAATTTCTAAACAAATTGACAACCTTAAAGAGAAGTCTGCAAATGGCCCGGATAACTTAAGCAACACAACAATTAAATCAATTAAAGAACATATAATCATTCCATTACACCACATCTTCAACAACTGCATCAGACTCGGTATTTACCCAAATCATTTTAAACTCGCTCACATTATCCCAATACACAAATCCGGATCGCAATGTAAAACAGACAACTATAGACCAATAACCTTAACTTCACAACTATCCAAGATCTTTGAAAAGTGTTTAAAACGACAAATTATGAACTTTCTAGACTGTAATTCGATCCTCTCAGCTAATCAATACGGGTTTAGAAGTAACCTGTCCACCGACGACGCTGTCTTTAGCTTAACTAAAAACATATACTCTAATCTAGACTCTAACACCAAAACACTTACCATTTTCTTAGACTTAAAGAAAGCTTTTGACACTGTCAACCACAGAATTCTATTAAAAAAAATTTCAAACATTGGTATTAAAAACAAAAGTCTTATGCTATTAAAAAGCTATATATTAAATCGCCAACAACGCACTAAAATAGGGTTAAGCTTAAGCACTTGTGATTTAGTAAAACATGGTATTCCTCAAGGAACTGTCTTAGGGCCACTACTCTTTCTAATCTACATCAATGACCTATGCAATATTGCAATACCCGGTAAAATTTTCTCCTTTGCAGATGACACTGCAATAACAGTACAAGGTATAACGTGGGAAGAAACAACGATCAAGGCAAACAAATGCATTGCAACTGTCAAAGATTGGTTAGATAGAAATCTTCTCAGTCTAAATTTTGATAAAACTATTTGTATTCCCTTCTATAATTCCCTAAAGTCATCCCCTAAAAATAATCTTAACTTGAAGTTCCATAATATTAATTGTAACCCTGCTACATGCACACACTGCGAAGATATGAAAATAGGAAAATATATCAAGTACTTAGGTGTAACTATAGACTCCCAACTTAAATGGACTTACCATATAGAGAAAACAGTCAATAAACTGAGATACCTAAATTACATATTCAAACGGATGAGCAATATTGTCAATATAAGAACCATGAAACTCGTTTATGATGCATTGGTGCTTTCATCCATTACCTATGGAATAATCGCCTGGGGAGGAACATACAATAACCATGTGAAACCTCTAGAAACTGCCCAGAAGTCCATCGTTAAAATAATGTACCAGAAGACGAAAACTTATCCTACTAATCAATTATTTCAGGAAACTGAAATTATGGAACTAAGGCGTATCTACTGTTTCCAATGTCTTAAATTTATACTTACCCATCCTAATTATTTCGCTAAAAACCCAAATCGCTCTAGTCAAAGACTCACCACTTGCATGTACACAGTGCCTCATTACAAAACCAGGCTGGCCCAAAGGCACATTAACTTTATTGCCCCTAAATTGTTCAATTCCATACCCAATTCTATTAACACATGCCAAAACTTTAACTTATGTAAAAAAAATATTAAAAGTTGGGTAAAAAATATGGAAGTGAATAAATTTTTCTTATAATTTCAACTATCTATATTTGAAATAAATAAAATATGTCATGTCCTTCTGATTCATTGGATTTAAAAAAATATAAAATATATATTTATATATCTATATATAAGAATACATAAAAAAAAAAAAAAAAAGTAATTTTAATAAAAGTTCACAGAAATTCTAATAAAATTTTAATAAAAGAAATAAATTTTAATAAATAGAAATTTTAATAAAAGTTCACATGTAATTTTAATAAAAGTTCACAGAAATTCCTCTAAAATCAATACCAACACATATGTACTATATTTTTAATTTTTTTATTTTAACCTTCACTGTTTAATATACACTTTTTATAATGCCCACGCACAGGCTTCGCCTTTGTGGGATTTTTTTGTTACTCTTCATTTATGTTATTATGTATGTACCTGTAAATATCTGTATCAAAAAATTTGTCAATAAAAAAAAAAAAAAAAAAAAAAAAAAAAAAATTCTAAATATGGACTAGAATTAATTATTTATGTATACGTCATTGAGATTGTGCAGTACTTTTCTATTTTAAAATGTGTCAACTTCAGTGATAAATTGCAATCTTTTATTTACTAGTTTAACAATGACTAAATAAATGAAAATTCTAAAATATTATTTTTTAATTTAAAATTACTTATCAAAATTGTCACTTTATTTCTGGAATTCTTTGTGGTGGGAATGAAGAGTAAGCCACAAGCTAAAAATGTATGTATTCTTAGTCATCTCAGTGCGCCTTTTAACGCCACGAATCGAAACCCGTTCAAGGAAAATGTGTTTTTAAAAAAAAATTATTTTGTGAATAATATGATGAAAAAAAAAATCAATGGAAACGGTCACGGATAATTTTTTCCATAACATTATATTCAATTTGGGAGACGCGTATGGGTACTGCCGCCCCGGTAACCAATTATTGAACGATCAACACCTCTGCCATAGGTCACCCGAGTGGTTCGCTACGTTTGGTGATTTAGCAGTGGTGTCCAGGTTCATGGAGTGAGGTTTGTCCGGGTCTTGGCGGTGGATGCGTCTGCCTACCGGCTGCATGGCAGGCCGGATCGGAAGAGAGTGGTTGATGGAGTCCCTTTGACTTCTCCAGCTGTATTCTCTTGGAACATCGTCTTGCACTGCAGTGGGGGGGACAGATTCACACGTCCGTCACTCATGGATACACTGACCCCAGATACCCTTTTCCGTCCCAGAACTTCCCACTCCTAAAAAGACCCTCCACACAGCATCCCCAAAGATGAAATCGGCCCTGAAGTGAATTATTTTCCTCAGGGCCTCCTGTGTGGAGCTGATGTAAAAAAATCAAATACAGAATTATTACTTCTTCAAAATTTGCAAATTCACTTTGTGGCACCATTTTATTAATTAAAAGATTATTTAAATTAAGTAAATAACTTTTAAATAAAGATTATTGTGGTAAAAACAAAGTGTTTTAATTATTTAATAAAGGTGAAGCTATACGTGAAATCCTATTTAGGTACTATTTAGGTTAATCTTTACGACGAATTGGCTTACAGTATGAATATAAAAAAATATTCTACGGATAAATTGAAGCCTTTACTAGGTTTTCTATGTAACGGAATTACAATAAAATTATTATTTACATAACAAAAAAATAAGCGTAAACCACTAAAAAAATGTTTTCTCATGACTTAACTATGAAGTAATACTAGAAACATTTTTATAAAAATACCCCTTTATGACTAAGACCATTTTTTAGGTTTTCTATGTTCTAACTTTTTTTCACTCTTATAAAATTATGGACAAAATAAATAAAAACCACTTTTTTTGCTTACTTGCCTCGCGCAAATAAGACGCTCGATTGCAAATTTTGCAGGCACGAGAATCGAAATATTTCTAGCGTTTATATTCCTCTTAACAGAATTATTATTTTCTTAATGACAAAAATAAAATCCCCTCTACCGCTTGTCTGAATTCACATATTGAGTTCAAATTTTGAATATTTCAGAACAAATTTGAGTTCATTGAAAGAAAATAATTTCACGCAGGAATATTTCACTTTACGAACCGAAAACCATAATTAATATTTTTGATAACAATAAAATTACCGTATCGAATTCACAAAGTATATTACATATTCCAACTATTTTACATATTCCAATAAATCTATTTCTAGATGCCCTTTTTGACTCATAGCTTTACTAATAAACGTAGTGAAAATTTTATGATAAACAACTTACGTATTACTAAACTTAGCATTTTATGATAAACAATGATAGACAATTTATGTGTATGAGAATACATTACTAATATAGAAACTGATATTATAAACTATTCCATTGAAAGATTTAAAAATAAAAATATACATTGCTTCTCTAGCCAAAGACGGTTGGTTGTATATCTATTGTATAAACAGCAGTTAATAATAATAATTTCTCATCGAATTTAGAAATTTTCCAAAGGTATTTTAAATGTCTTATATATTTATTTCTTTGAAACTGTCGTAAAAAGAAATACCATTATTATCACTAATGGCGCATGCGCCAGTCCACAAAAATGCAATGTTGTTGCAAGTTCTTTTGCAGCACAATAAAAGACATTTTTACTAGTAATAATTCAAAATAGAAATTGTACAGTCTTGCTTCAATATAACTAAAACACCTCTTAATCATTGTGAAGTGTTCTTTTTTTAGCTGTGAATGTTTTACTTTTTTATGTAACTTTACAAAGTGTCTGACCTTTTAGAATTTATCAAAAACCGTTTTAACCGTTGCTTCTAAAAATATATTGGACATATATCTGCCAGAGTAAGTTAAGTTAATCGATGGCACGTCCATCGTCCATGTCTATTTCTAGCCAATCTTGAAAGATTAAGTTTCGGTGCCAGGGGCTGAACTAACTTCTTGGTGTTCGATGTATTATTTAGAAGTATTCACGACCGATATGTCAACCCGGATCACTTGTGTCAGTTGTTGTCAGATGACTTGTGTAAGGGAAAAGGGGCTTTGACGAAGGTACGATGGATTGCTTACATAGGTCAACATAGATTCGATCATTGACTTAACCATTGAAATCAAAGAGTTAATATTGCTAGCAGAAGGTGGTTAAATATCGGTATACATTTTGAAAACAAGCCACAAAACGCTGTGTTAAATTTAGAAATAAATGTTGTAAGTAAATGGTGGGGCGTAGCGAATCACTTGGGGTGACCTATGGCAGAGGTGTTGGTTATCTAATAAATGGTTCCCGGGGCGGCGGAACCCATCCCCTCCTCCAAAATGGAAGCCTTAGATTCAGTAGATAGCTCTATTGAATCTTAGGCTTCCGTAATATACTCCATACTTGAACTAGATTCGCTATTTCAGATTGCCGTTAACTTATTTAAACTCCAAACACGTGTGTTTGTCAACCGACCTACAAGTTCAATATACATAGACTTAGGTCATAATGTGTTTGTGACCTGATTCTAGTAACACCACGTCTATGATTAATAACATTATTACTATTAGGGCGTAATACCGGTTATTGCTTTACGGACTCCCTATATTGAGAGGCGCATAATAATTATCCAAAGACTTAGCACGTAGCATTAAATGGCGTTAGGGCGGAGGCAAATCGTGGTAACTAACTGATTTCATAACTAGCTCTATTGATTCATTAGTTGTGAGTAATAACTAATGACAGATAATTTGTGGTTAAATAGCAATAACAATGAACGTTACATGAATTTATGTGAAATTTAATTTAATGATGATTATCTGTGTAGGGCTGACCGATTAGGTCTGAAATGGGTAGCCATCCGGAGAATATTATAAAAATACGAAAATTGTTAAAAATAAATATGTATGCGTTGTGTTAAAACTTTAATTAATACATAGCGTAGCAGTTAATTTAAAACTTCAAACCATTTATTCCCTTTACTTTAAAAAAAATGTTTGTCTTGTATTAATAGTATGGCCAAATCATCACAAAGAACCTATGTAAAATGTACAATAAGGTGGGTCACGACTGTATGGGAAAAAAATCTTGTTTTGATTCGTCTAATAGTGAAAAAAAGGGTGTTAAGTGAAGATATAAAATCACGTATTTTTTTAAATAATTTATAATCATAATATCATCTTCTTCCTCCGGATTGATTGATTTCACACAATAGAGAAACACCCACCTTTGTTACATTTTACAAAGTGTTAGATAAACCATTAAGAAAGAACAATTTTTCAATGAAACACCAAATAGATAGAATATTTTGATGTATTTATTTAAAAAATATATTAATATAATTCAAATTATCTCAAGGCAGTGTATTCAAATACCAGCAAAATCCTTCTTACTCTCAAATATCGGCATTATTTTGCGAGACTTAATCTTGGGACTTTTTGTAAGTGATTCCGTAAATATATACTACATTTGCCATGGAAGATTACGAAAAACATGGAGTAAAGGATTCATAGTAACTTTTACATACACTAGAAATAACCCCTTAAAAAGAAATTTTTAAAAACTTCGAAGTGAATTCGGAGGAAGAAGATCTTATCAGAAATGTGAAAAATTGTAAACATGTCGTTTTGAACCCATTGGCACCCTTTTGACGCTCTTAGAATTTAAAAATATAAATTTTTTAAATAACACACCTCAATGTACAATGCACAATATGACAACAAGTATACGTGTCACCATTAAAAAAAAGATTTGAAAAAATAAACATTTTGTAAATATTGCTCACTAACCAAACTATCAATACTAATTAATGACTGCGCTCAGTAGTACCTGCGATTAATTACTGGTTTTAGGATGGACAATGGAGGACTTTAAATGTACCTGCTTGTTCAATATTATTATCTTAATTGAATTCTCTTGAAACTCACGATATAAAATGTACCTGTATTATATGTCATATTGCCTCTTTGCCAGATAAGATCAGAAAATGTTATTATATTATTTGGAATGATCCATCATCGTATTTGAACTTACGCTTTCTTTGTAGGCAAAATTGAAAGAAAGTCGATTTGAGTGAATTGAAGGGAAGTGTCAATTTCGTTCGAAATAAGAATTAGGTTGACGTGACCTTTGCCTCCGAATTGACATTTTTCGAAAGAAAAAAAAAACGATTGCTTCAGAAAAGCGAATAACTGTTTTCTAAAGAACCGTTGGTAGGTATATCGATTTTTGAAAAATAATGGTTAATTGTTGTTATTGTTTTTTTTTCTTCACTTGGTATTATTGTTGAAATTTCCATTTTTTACCTCACTAGTCAACCTTTGTTTTATTAAAAATCTTAAAAAAAAAAAACACAAACACATACCCGTTTACTTTTAAGGATTTTTATGAAAATACTTTTTATAAATCAATTTAGTGAAGATTCAAACTATTAACGTAACTTTTCATAATATTTAATCATAAAATGTGGCAATAAAAAAATCTCGACTTTAAAAAAAAAAGTTTCATTCTCAACACGATAAATATTAATTGGAGCGTGGCGTTCAGTGTTGCATTTATTGAATACGCGATAGTTAATCATACTCACCAGGTAAGGGTTGTCTAAGCATCCTTTAACGTCCGTTACATCCTATATATGTATAGGATGTAACAAAAAAAATATATATATATATATATTTTTAAATATTATGGACGATTAGAGTACAAAAATATCTTTATAATGTTTCCAAGTCATATAGATCTTTATAATGTTTCCAAGTCAGAATAACTGATTGCACGGACGCTTTTAAAATTCCTACGGCAATAGCACAAAAAGCATAAAACGTGCATTTTTAACTAAAATATTCCTAAAACTTTATTTTTATATACTAAATAATAGTAAGACAAAAAATGTACATACGTTTGCTTCTCCCGAAGGAAAAATGCAATAATTATAAAACATCTCAAAATGGTTTAAAGTTAACAAACAAGAACCAGCTTACTGTAAACAACTACCATTTTTTTTATTCAAATATGTACGACTTCCTGAGAAAGATTTCAAACTCAAATATTACGTGAGTACTAATAAAAAGCTTCATTTCTTCACAAAGTACGCCCTCAATCCCACTAACAAAATGACCACGTATCAGTTATTGGAATATTTCTGCACGAGATCAATACCCGATATCCGTGACAAGTCGCGAACAATATTTTTTGCTTGAAATCCAATTCCACGAAACAAAAGCATCCGATCGTATCATGTCCCCCCGTATGACAGCTTTCAATAAAGATAACATATTGCGTGGCTTTATTGCGAGATCTTTTGCCAACGCCACTGAGCTTTCTGCTAGTGAGCTTTTAGCGGAATTCTTGGCGAGCGGTGAAGAATGGCGTAGGGTGACTTAGGGAGGAAATGAATTTGTACATTTATGTCCGCGTTTATGGCACTTTTAGGACCTGGCTGAAATTGCTTCAGGCAAATGCGAGTGTTTGAGTTTTGGTTAAGTATGTTTTATCGTGTTGTAAAGTGGGGTTATGCTGTTAATTAAACGTTATAATTTTGTAACATTATCACAATTTGTTTCAAGGATCTAATTGAAGTGATTACCTTATTAAAGTCTAGGCAGGATTTGAAACCATGAATAATTGCGTTGATAATAATGTGGGGAAAGGGGGTAAGGTTGTAATTATTATTAATAATTACTTACACTGCAATTTATTTTTCACTATAAGCCTAAAAACCTGTTTTCGTAAGGATTTCTATAATTTAGACGCGCTGCAAACACAATTGGTGACTATCGAGCCACACTGTGTTTCGTTTCACACAGGCGAGATGGTAAAAGCTCTAACGGCCACTGTTCCCAACTTTTCAAGCGATCAATCTGAGTCTCCGATCGGGTAAGTGATCTGACATGTTGGTCGTAGAGTTGCGTTGGGAAGAGCGTATTTGTGCATTTGAGTTGATTTGATTGGGTTGAACCAAAATTTCGGCTTGACAATTGATTAGTAGGATTGAAAACAACGTCCGTTACACTTCAAGTACTATTATCCCACCTGTGTATTTTATCCTAATAAATATAAAGAAAAATTTTTGATAAACATTTTTTTTAAAGATTTTTTATTTTTTTATACGCATATATACAGGATGTTAAGGGACGTACTTGACCAGTGATTTCTGACATAATTTGGAGTAAAAAATGTAAGCGAAATAAAAAAAAATCTTCTGCATGTCGTCACTGGTCACTTCGCCGAGTAGCCGACTCACCCCTTACCCCGCCTCCAACTGTCCAACACCTACCATTTTTTTCTGTTTTGACACCGGAGACCAACATTTTATTTACATTTTTTACTCCAAATAATGTCAGGAATCGCTAGTTAAAGTAAGTCAAGTACGTCCCTTAACACCCTGTTTATTACCCATAAATATCTTAAATTATTCATTTATTAACATTTTTTTTCCTAAACAGTATTTATAAGATACCAGAAAATAATACATTTAAGCATTTTGTTTTGAAGAATTTCATTTAACGATGTACATTTGTTACTTAGTTTTATTTGTCTGTTATCGTCTTCAATTATACAAGTACAGAATTGATTAGATTTAATTAGGTGGGAGTGGGAGGGGTGATTTTTTTTTGGTAAGGGGGGGGGGGATTTATAAAGATAATATTTGTAATATATTTACCTATTTGTTACTAATAAACAAAAAAAAATATTTGAATGTTCACACTTAGTTTATCTTCTTTATTTAAGCTATGGCTTATCTCGTATTTTATATACCTTACAACTCTCATGGGGCGAAACACAGTGCGCCGTTGCAAAATGTTAATCAAGAATTATCACAAGTTCGTGTAGCTCATGCTCGTCTTACGCTACGGGGTTCTGTTTTGTAGGCGAGATTTGAGTGTCCAAACAGTAAAATTGTCAGCAGGAAAATGATATAATAATTATGTTAACATGTTTGCATTCTTAAATTTAGCCTACAAATATATTTAAAAGTGAATGTGGGGGTAGGGCAATGCAAAACATACTATAATAAAAACAACATCGGTGGTGGAGATGGCGTAATCCCTACTGATCCCGACTGTCCGAAGCAAGTGGAACAATGGCATCTCCATTTGGGGTATGTTTTTGAGGCTGATAGGAGATGTAAAGAGAAGAATACGGGGCAGAGAAACTTTGGTAAAGTATCTGGCTATTAAGATCTCGACACAACACATGGCTAAAGCCGATATAATAATAATAATAATAATAATAACATTAATTGACGAGAGATTTTTTTATTCTTATTTATACTTATATACACTTATACATCTTATTTTCTTTGATCAATTAATTATATTCATAAAAGGGTCACTGCTCAGCCGCACATTCCAATTTTTTTCAGGATTGCAGATGGTTTTCAGCAGTGCCTATAACATTAAATATTCAATAAATAATAAAACAAAATAAAAATTAAACCAAATAACTAAAATTCAGATTAAATCATATAAAATTCAAAACCTAAATTAAGAAACACAATCATAAGTCGGTATCTCTTTTATTGAAAAATTAAAAATGAATCAAATTTATTGTTGTGCAGTCAGCAACCATCCGCTGCCGAACTTCTTGAAGCATTGCAACTATCGCGATATTCGAATAGACAGTGGTATTTCATTCCGAAGTTTTGATTAGGAATAACTGTAATTACCCTCAAATACAGCAGTTTTACGCCTGGGAAGAAAAAGTAAATAATCTCTTTGGTGTGCACTGTGCATATCAGGCAATATTTCGTATCTTAAACGTACTTTACCTGGATGATTCACAAGAGCATCTACCTAACACTTTTGAAACGAAAACTAGATACAGATATTGCCTTATCAAAGCGATGTGCCCAACCCTTTATTTTAAGGAAAAAGTTGAAGGTTAAGTGAACATAAACTACCCAAACGCGTAATCCGTGACGATAAACTAACGCATTTAAATCCCTCAACACATAAATTTGTTTGCGCCAAACACTCGGCACAAATTCGAAAAACATTCCTTTTGAATTAAGAAATCTGTAGAACGGACGACAAACGGGCACGATTCGTAAGGCACCCTTAAGTCGTGAGGCAATCTCTCACCCTCCCCCCACCCACAGCCCTCGCGGAGGTAATTCCGTAAAGATAGCTCCAACGTCGCAGTTATTCTCCCAAACCTATTCTGGGGAGCTGCTAGCTAGTACAGGGTACCTACTCGTACCTAGGGCGAAGACAGTTTTTATGGCTGCGTACCGATTCCTCGCCTTATCCGTATCGCTTATCTAAAGAGCGGTATCTTGCTTGACGGAAAGAACGTTCTCACACGTAATCAGTCGGAACGGGTTGGAAAATGCGGTATTTTGCCGCGAGAAATTAGGGTACGTAATACGATGGCGCGTAATATTATGCGCGAGTGGGTAATTTGAATTTCGTTACAGAATCGTGGTTTGGCTTGCAGAACTGACTAGGTAGGTATGTGGACTATTTCACAAAACTCTTTAATGTTATTTCGTTGTTGTTAACACGCAAAATTTATGAAATTTTGAAAATAATCCTGCAAACAAAGCAATGGGTACCAATTGCATGGGTATAAAATATTACATATTTTTAAAATTATTTATTTTTAAGATGAACTTGAAATACTTTATCCAGTGATTTCTGAAAAAATTTAGAATTTAAAAAAAAAAACAAGAAATTTCGGTCTCCGGTGACATTTATAATGTAGATAAAAACATTAAAAATATCAGTAGGTTTTGGAAAGTTAGGATCAAGGTGAGGGGTTGCTTGGTTTATAGGCTGAGTAACTAGTGACGACACGTGGGAATTTTTTTTTTCATTTGATGTAGGAAAAATATTTTAAAAAGACTTTAAAAAAATCACCGCAGACCAAAATTTCGTTTACGTTTTAAACTTCAAATAACGACAGAAATCACTCTTTAAGTAGGTCTAGTTCATTTCTTAGCACCCCATCTAAGAAAGGTTTTAATTTTTTACTATGTTTTTTTACACTAGAGCAATCCTATTTTGAGAGAGGCTTGTTTAGAAAAAAACATTTCATTAACCCTCCGCCCGTCTTGCCATTTTTTGTAACGCGAGGTGTCGCGCGGGGTCGCTTTGGACCCGAAAAATAAATATGATTTAATTGTTGTTATAGCATTCATTTTATGTGTTATTTTAACTGATTAAAATCAGGGGATAATGACTGCATTGAAATAAAAAGTAATATTAATAAACAGATATTTATTTTCAATGCAAAAGCTTAAAAATCAACAATGAATATTTTTTTATAATTTTGAATCGTAAACTAACGAATTAATAGTAAACTTTAAAAAAAATCTAACCAATTTCTATCAAACTTATAACTATTTGAGATTGATACAGACATTATATTTCTTTAAATTTATTTTATATTTATTTTATAAAACCTTTTCATTTGGTATTCTGACAACTTTAAGGTGGTATTCACCATCCTTTCTATAAGCTGTCTAGATAACTTAATAAATAAATAAGTAAATTCTCGTAATACGAGTATGTTCATAGAAAACGCGGCTAACTTATCAGATATAAAGCCACTATTCGTAAGTTCGAATAACGAATGTTAAACTCGGACTTAATAAGTAAAAAAAATCGTAAATATACATTGCTCTATAATAAAAATAATAATTTATTCAGCGGTAGTGCAATGCAATAGATTAAATATTTCGTAATTATAGAAAAAGAAACTAGACAAATAGTAAAAATAAATAAATAAGACCAAATAACAACAAGTACGTAGAATAAAAAAAGAAAGGACGTGATGAATTTTAAATACAATATTAATTGTACGGTCAGTGGCTTTGTTGGCATCGCATTTGGGTCCCACCCAGGCTTGTTCAATTCGTCGGTTAGCTAAATCCTCCATCATGACACAAGCAACATTGTTTAGTTCTGAAACAGCTCATGAACTGCAACCCATTTTCCCAAATTCCTTACATCGTTATTTTCTCCCTTTTTCCCTCTCTTTCCTTGAAAGGCCCTACATACTTACAAGAAAAAGAGGAAGATGATGTCTACCTACTGGGCACACATGCCAAGTATTATTGCACAAAATCAAAAATTACCCACATTTCATTTAGTCGAAAATTGTCCCCAAATTGAACACAGCTCTTTCTGAAAATCTCGCTTAATGTTCGTAAAAATACTAATTAATGCAGAAAGTGACCGTAAAGTGTAACCTCCTTTTGTGCCGTCATCGTGAAAGACCAGTCAGCACCAATAAAGCATCATATGACCACAGCAAATGTAGGGCGTTCTCCTTTCCAATTGCCATTTCCTGTGATTGACTCTAAAATTGACCATCAATTGTCTTGCCTCATACAAATAAATATTAACAGTCCATCCCCTCTCGCTTCATGATATTGTTCGTTGACAAACATTTTATACTTACTGTAGTGGTAGTAGGAGATTTTGTCAGGTTATTTATAACCTGGGAAAGTTTGTATTCCTAAAAAAATGGATAGTGCTTTTGACGGCTACTAAGAGGATGATGAAATACTACCCTAAGTATCTTATTATTTCACATAAAATACGGTTTACATAACGTAATTTGAATTATTTTATGTTAAAGTATTTAAATAGTGACCGCCTAACAGTAAAAACATTAGGTGCAACTTTTCTGAATGGTGTGGCTAAATATTTTATGTGAATAATAATATCTATACGTAAGTGTTTTTGAAGAACTCTAGTGGCTTTCTCAAACGAGTACTTGAATATTATATTACTTCGCTTTTCAGTAAGTAAACACAGGGATATTTGAATGCCAAATGCTAAATATTATCATAGCTATAACACTTCCGTTGCCAGCAGCTATTTTCAATATTAACATTTTATTATTTTTGCAATTTACATTCTCAAGCATCTACGAGTATGTAAACCGAACCATATTTTTTTTACAAATCAAAGCATTATCTATTACTAACATATCATTAAACGAAAATACATTTAACTCAATCTTAAATTCACTGGCCGAAGCACCCATATAAATAAAATAAGACATCACAATTTTTTAGCTCACTAGGAAAAGCCTGTGTTGAGGTCTCCTTTCAGTAGGTAGATTTGAAAAAATTATTCGATTATCTGAGGGGTATCTTTGCAAAACTATTCCACTTGAAATTTTTTAGGGAAATCGCAAAAAATTGAAACCGGTGGCAAATATGTTATTTTATATATGTGTTTTTTTAATAATAAATTCCTTTAATAATATTACATTTTAATCATATCATATTCACAAATATTGTAAAGTAACAAGATATTTACAATTTATGTTAGGATAAATCTGTTTAGCAAGATAATCTTGGAAAATTCCAGTTTTGAAATCGAATGTCTTGGAATAAATTGTTTTGAAACGCCATAAAACACAACTTCCATACAAATAAAATAAGCGGTCATTTTTTCACGTGACCAAATGCTCTGTTTCTGTTAGCTGAAATGAAATAAGCCTTTTTTAAATAATAATATTGGATGGAATAAGACGAGTTTGCAAGAAACAATCATTTTTAAATTTATATTTTTATGGAAATAAGTAGTTTTGGTAACATCGTCTTAAAAAATGTCGTGTAGAAAAATATATTTTGAAAAACATTGCTTTCATAGGTCAAATTAGATAAAAATTGGAATAAGTCAGTTTCGCAAATATACCCCTCAACTGTATAATGATATAAAACTTCAAAATGTACCCAAGGTTGCGATTCATACATAATATTAAAAAAAGAGTAGGGTTAGGTGAATCTAAAAATGACTTATCAAATAATCCGCCTAGAAAACCCGTAAAATGTGCTAAATCAGTTCAAAAACAGTTACATAGGTAAATAAATGTGCTAAATCAGTTCAAAAACAGTTACATAGGTAAATAAATGTGCTAAATCAGTTCAAAAACAGTAACATAGGTAAATAAATGTGCTAAATCAGTTCAAAAACAGTTACATAGGTAAATACGGAGTGTTCTTGCTGTCAATTACCGTCTTTTACATATTTGTAAAAAGCATTAACTTTGTGGCTCGCCATAATTTACAACAAAATTTGTTGTAGACCACTTTTATTTTATAAACACTACCGGTTTCAGAAGCACCCTTCCTTCGTCAGGAGAATATTATAGGCAGTTATAATATTCTCCTGACGAAGGAAGAGTGCTTCTGAAACCGGTAGAGTATTTATAAAATAAAAGTGGTCTACAAAAAAATTATGTGTTTTTATTGGACCTTATTTTAGATTGAAACTTGGGTAGGTACCTACATTTCAAGTGAGCAATATATTTTCACAATAAATTTCTAATGTGATCATTTTTAATACGAGATATAAATTTTTCACTGAATAAACTATACTTCAATAAGAGGTATGCGCTAGCATTTCAATAAAATGATAAAGTTGCAACACCGCGTTCAACTAAAAAAGCTAGTGTGAGTTGAATCTAGGAACCCGACCTTATCCAGATAAGCTTTGGAAAAGTGGCGCACTTTGTGGTGACACCTTTTGGCGGGATACTGAACCATCTGAGAAATAGCCTCAAATCCTGGGCCACCCTCGGATCCTAGGGGAGGGAGGGGTAAACGGTATTAGCCCGTTCCTTTTGTGGAGCGATTATCCCGAAGCGGTTACAGTTTTCATAGCTTCAGATAAAAATACATCCCCTGGTAAATATTTGAGATTCCTATGTTAGATATGGTGGAACACGCCGGAGGAATGGTGTTTTGAAACAAACTCGCGGGGGGTGGAAATAAGGGAGATGTTATTTTAAAACGCGATTAAGGGATCATATACCTGTTTTTTGTATCTCAGTTTAAGTAATTACTTTGATTGAGTGCGAGATGATGAAAAGGTGCACTTAAAGCTAAAAACCCAACTCAGAATAGTCTTTTTTAATTGAAAATAAAACAAACGCCCGGCTTGCCGCCACTGTAACTAAAACTAAAAAGATTATGTTACATGTGAGAAGCAAAATCAGTAGATACAATGCAAAGTTAAAATTTAAAGTTATGACTCAATATCAGATAAATGTAACGCATCACAACAAACCACTTAACATCCATATTTACATTTATTTATTATATTATATTATTATTATTATATTAATCAGATTTCTTTTCCTAATTTGCAATATATTTACATATTCCCTAAATACAAACATTTTTTTTAAAAATTATTATTCAGAGAAAGATACATAAATTACAATAAATTCAATATAATAATTAATTACATAATATGTGTACGTATTGATTTATCCCCATAAAAAATCAGGGCTTGTGTGTATGGGGGTGTTATTATATCGGTTTATTTTATTTTTATTTTTATATTCAGTTTAAACTTTCGGTATAATTTTTAAGGTGAGTTTTAAATTTTTTGATATTACTGTTCATGTTTCTGATTTTTTCAGGAAGTGAATTAAAAATTTTACTCCGAGACTTAACTGTCCTAGTGTTTTTTTTTACATTTTGGAGTAGGAAGTATTGATGTTTGTCTAAGATTTCTGTTGTTTTTAAATGGTGCAACTTTATTTTGAATATTATCTTTATAAATTTGTAATGTTGCATGATAAAAATATATTGCACTTAATTTTCTGACTTTAAATTGTTGGAATAAAAGTTCTGACGAATATGAGTAGGGTTTTTTTTTAATTGTTTTTATTATTAGTTTTTTTTACTATCATCCATATACTCCTATAAGATCATAAGCTTACCCTTTATTGTGTTTTTTCTATATTTTATCATGCATATTTAAGTATTTTGCTTCTCCTAACTATTTTTTTCTTAGTTTTTCTTTATGTTTTAATTTAGCTTCTCTTAACTATCTTTTTCTTAGTTTTTCTTTATGTTTTTCTTGTCAGCGAAAAAAAAATTTTATCAGCGAAAACGTGTTTTTAGGCTTACTGTTTTATTTTAGCAATCTTAATTTTTTATGTATCTTTGTAAAGCTGTTTGCTTTCCAAATAAAGATATTATTATTATTATTATTACTTGCAATAATACTTTTCACACCCTATAAGATGAGGTAAAATATAAAGTGTAGATATGTATGTATATGAGGCAGATGTGTATTTCTAATTGAAACTTTGATTATTTTTACTTCTAAATCCAATTTGGGAGGCGGGTGTGGGTACAACCGTCCCGGAAATCATTTATTGGATAACCAACACCTCTTCTATAAGTCACCCCAAGTGGATTGCAACTTTTAGTGACTTAGCAGGGATTGTCGGGTTCTTGGAGTGCGTTTTATTTGGATCTTGGAGGCGGGTGCATCTTCTCACCTGCTGCGTGGCGGACCGGATCGAGAGATTGATTGAGAGAGATCTTTTGACCTCTCTAGCAGGACTCCCTCAGGAAAGCGCTTTATATCGCAGTAGCAGGGATGGATTTATTCGTCAGTCACTTCTGGACCCAGTGACTACCCCTCATACCTTCCCAGAACTTTCTCTCCTGAAAAGACCTTCCACACAGCAAATTTTATGGTGTCATAAGCCCTGATGAATATTATTTTCTTCATGGGCCTTCTGTGCGGATCTAATAAAAAAAATTTAAGACTGTGAAGTGATACATCATCACGTTTTTGGTATGAAAATTTGACCTTTATTTTAAGCAATAATTATCAGTCTGAAACACTCATAAGTTTTTTTCAATGTAGATGAGTGTTTCAGGCTGATGATTATTGCTTATAATAATTGTTATCTACCTTTGTGCTATGCATAAGAATCTTGTCTTAAACGTAAGTTTATCAATTAAAAATAATAATTAATATTTGACAAGTTAAAGTATTTTCACCAAAAAAAATGCAAACATAATTAGTCTCGACGCCATCTAGCGAGAGATTTAGAAAATGCACTAAGAAGTAATTGTCGAATGAAACACTAGTATATTTGAATTATTTGGCGGGTTTTAGATAAGCCGCCTTAGCTCAGTGGTTCAAAGCTCCTGACCGTCAATCAGAGGGTCACGGGTTCGCGTCCCGTTGGCGGCCAGTATCTTTTCTCGGAAGATTTTTTCAAGGTAGATGAGTGTTTCAGGCTGATTGCTTATAATAATTGTTATCTACCTTTGTGGTATGCATAAAAATCTTGTCTTTAACGTTAGTTTATCAATTAAAAATAATAATTAAAATTTAACCTCTTAAAAATAATACAGAAGTTTTATTTAAATGTTCTACAGTAGAAATGATTTTTATTAAATTTTAAACCAAAACACTAATTTGGTTTTGCTATTATTTTCTTCTTATATCTATTTTTATAAGTCCAAAAAAAATTATGAATCAAGCCTAAAAAAATGATTGATCTTCAAAACATATTATTTACGAACCCCTTTTCGGATATGAAACTGTATAACGTGAAAATTTTAATTTTTTTAGATTATGGACGTAAAAAAAAATGTTTTTTCTTGAACTGCACAAAAGAAAATAAAACACGCAATCCAGCGATGTTTTTTTGACGAAACAAAACAGGCAGCTGATGTTAAGAAAATACTAGACTAGGGTGTGATTACTTCGAATCACTTAATTTTTACAAACAGAATTTGAAACGATATTTTCTTCATAACTAATGCCTGATTGCCCCCGATTCCGATTTGTATACCCCGAGGTGCATCGCCTTGTAACTTATAAGTAAAAAAAAGACATATTTTTCATTGTCCCTAATACAACCGAGTCGAGTCATTGTCTAAATTTGTATGTAATAATATGTGGTACGGCATGTGAAAACGGACTTAGTGTTTTTTTGCCCGTGGTTGTTAATATAACAAAGCAACTATACAAAACCATGGTTTTATGAGTCTTACAGCCGTTGTGTCCAACTTTTCGATTTATTAATCCTCAGATTACACCGCGAGGCGCCGCTAAGTTGAGTGATCATAGTAAACGCATAAATATACCAAACCACCCGTGAAACACTGCATTTTGCCTGTTCCCAACGTTTTGATCGGAGCGCCTCGTGTATAGCGCCGTTTGTTTTCATAGACAATAAAATGACGTCAGAAAAGGAACTTTCATGTTAAATTAAAATTGCAGAATCTTTATAATTTTATTTATTATTTTTTCAGATAATTTCATTAAAATAGTATAAATATATCAGATTTGATAAGTGCCAAATATTGCGAGATGACAGATAACATTTTTTTGCAGTATTTTTTTCACCCTGTTGTCAGTTTTTATAACTAAGTCTTCCTCAGGCAAGTTAATCCACCAGGTTAGCTTCCTTACATTTGAGTGTGGTGTGGCGATCATTGTGTTTTGGGAAGAACGTAGATATTTGGGCATTTGATTAGGGTTGAGCTGAGATTTCGGCTCAGCAGTTGATCATTAGGATTGGACCAATGGCTGTTACTCGTCAGCTTGACTTATGAATTTCTTCGATAGAATAACCCACTTATTGCACTATAAATTATCCCGCATTCTCGTGGGGTTACTGAGTAACCCCAACATGACTTTCCTATTAATAACAACCCCAATGTAAATAGCTTAAATTTCCAATCCATAAAAAATGTATAATTATTGTAAAAACAAACAAATATTAAATAAATAAAAAAAAAATAAAAAAAATCCTTAAATGATCACTGCGTGGGGTAACCCAAAGATCCCTCATGGGAACTTTGTTTTCCGCCTTCATTTGTCCAAGGTTCCTGTTTTGAAATGTCAGGTTTATTTACGACGCCCTCTTGGCCCGGTTGAAAACGGAAACTGATGCAATACTTTGGGGTGAAGGTTCTATTGACTTTGAAATGTGAATTAAATTGATACGATACCATTAGGACTCGGTGACTTACCATCATAATATTTTCTAGCACTTTCTTTTCGAATCCCGACGTGGCTAAATCATTTAAATTTAATTAATGTTATTTTGTCGCTCCCGGCTTATGTACACTAAGATGGGTCACGACTGTATGTGAAAAAATCTTGTTTCGATTTATCTGAAAGTGGTAAAAGGATGTTACATGAAGATATAAAATCACGTATTTTTAAAAAAATATTTGGATGTCATCTTCTTCCTCCGGATTGACTTCGAAATTTCACATATTGGAGAAAAAGCCACCCTTGTTAAATCTTATAAAAATGTTAGATAAACCATTAAAAATGAACTATTATTTAATAAAACACGAAATAAAGGGAATATTTAAATTTATTTATTAAAAAAAAACATATGAATATATGTAATTCAAATTATCAAAAGGCAGTGTATTCAAATATCAGAAAAAACCTTCTTACTCGCATTATTTGGCGAAACTCAATCTTGGGACTTTATGTAAATATTACAAAAAGTATGGTTTAAATGTTTAAAGGATTCATGAACTTTTTTAAACAGAAGATCGTTTCGAAAAATTTTAATTACGTAATTTTGAACCCATTTGGCACCATTTTATCGCTCTTAGAATTTTAAAATAACATTTTTTAAATGACCCACCTTGATGAACACACTAAATGTTAAACTCACTTTGGGTAAACAAAAATTTCGATAAAAATTGTTTCTATTGCAAGAAAAGAGAAATTTTTAATTGTATTCTTACAAAAAAATAATGTAACGAGGAAAAAGCGTTTAGCTAATGTAGATTTTTTTAACATTCTGTGTAATATTTGGTTCTCAGTAAAATTTTTATCATAAAAATAAAGTTTCCAATGAAAAAATATTTCCCGTAAGGTCAAATAGAATAAATTGAGAGAAAATTAATTAAAAACATGTTGGTATGAGTGTAATATATATAATGATATTATTATTGAGGTAGAAAATAATACAAACAAATTAAAACGAAAATACGAGAAAGATCAAAGTTAAACTAAATTATTATAATGTAGTAGTTTTGAGAACAGTAGAGCTCGTAAAAAGTATTAGAATAATTCTAATTTTCTCTTATTAAATAAATCAATTAAAAAATTTCCTCCAAATCATAAGATTTGTAAGTAGGTACTTAAATACCTCTAAACAATATTGTATACAATAATACTTTATGTAACTTTTTTTAATTACAAACAATTTGTTCAAAGAATCGTAACTACCTTAAACAATTCTTTTTTCATAGGTAGATAGCAGAATATTGAAAAGATGTCCAAATTTCTAAATTTCACATTTAGAAAAAAGATTATTTTTTGAACCATTAAAACGACTACCATTTCTTAACGGGAATGGAACTTAAGAACAAAATTAAAACCGATGAAATGCTAAACAGTCGAGTTAAAACAGGACTTCATTACGGCAAGTCAATAAATGTTCAAGAATTAAAAAAAATACGCACTACCGTTGTTTTCATTAAATCTTTTTTTCTGTTCGTGCTTTAAACACTTTTTTGTTGGCTCCAACCGCGTTCAGTTCTTCATTAATGGAGTTACATGCATTTACCTTCTTTTATTATCTATATTAGCCTTTCAATTTCTCATATACATAGTTCTCAAACATATAAACTTATTCACCTCAACGTAATCTTCATTCACAACTAATCCAGTCAGTAAAAATCACTTTTCTTCATTCCGTTCTTCGTCTAATCATTTAAATCTCCTCTCCTTTTTCGTTGTTTATGTTTGTTAACTATCCGCGTGTGTCCTTTTTTGAAAATGAGAATTTTTTCACAACTTTTATTGTATTTGTCAGCGTGTACGCTTTTTAAATTCTTCATCTTGAATCATTGTTGATTGGAAACTAATTGTATTTCATTACAAAAACACTTCAATTGCACTAACTGCATACTCCACTGCCCAAAATGAAAAGCTCCTGAATTTGTTCATGGACCCTTTATTTGGTAAAACAATGAGAAGAGACCTAAGCATTAAGAAGGATGTGTTCCCAGACATGTCGGACACTGATCGATGGTGATAAAGGAAGATTTAGAAGAAGAGGAAATGTAACTGGGGAAGGTAATAACAACTACACTCACACAGAACTGAATGGGGAAGAATCAGATTAATCAAGTGTGTCAGGAGATGTTTTCCTGTGAGATAAGAGTAATTATAATCAAACGTTTATTTCGCCTGTCAGCAGAACAACTGAAAGGGTCGTATTTGAGATAAGTTGTTATATATTGCTACAGGGAAGCATAATCAGAAATTCCATGGCATTTGAGGTTTTTTTAGACTTAGACGGAAGTTGTAGTTTTTTTTGTTGCTTTTTCCTGGAATAACGGTAAGACCAAGTGTCAGTTTGTGATCATTCGCAATTGTGGTTTAATCAATGTTTGGAAAAGAATAATAAATTAATTATAATCTCCGTTTACATAATATAATTCTTTTAATTTTTTATCAGATTTGCAAATGTATAAAATATTTGTTAAAATTCAGGATTCAAAATTATTATTCGAAAGTGACTAAGTAAGTAAAGTATCCTAATAAAAATTCTAAATTATTTAAATTTATTATTCGAATAAACTTATATTATTTAAGACTAGCTTCCCCCCCCCCCCCCCCAATGCAATGCTTTGCTTTTCGTCTGGACAAAAAACGTATAATTGTATACAAATTTCATAATGCCAGACCTCTAAGTTATAGCCTATAGACTATTCTGATGTATGAGCTATATTACTGTAAAGTTTCATTAAAATCCGTTCCTTATTTATTGCGTGAAAGAGTAACAAACATCTGTACATCCATACATCCATACATCCATATAAACTTTCGCCTTTATAATATTAGTAGAAAGTAGGAAAAACCATTTTTCATTGCATTTATAGGATTGACATTTTATTCGCTACTTTTTGATAAATTTTACGATACATTTACTACTAATAAAACGCTCGGTTACACTATGACAGATTTTCATACGGACGGGCAGATTTATGAATAAAGACTAAGTGGCGACACGTAGTAATGTAATAAATCATATTTGTCTTTTTCATCTCTGTTTCTATTTGGAAATTCACTGCACACTGCACATACGCTTCTTAGAGAAAACCGTTACTGGTAAGAACTATGTATAGTCATTTATTTTCATATTAAGTCATAATACAGGATAGGGTACAGATTAATATTTTGGTTATTAGATAAATAAAAAAGCGAATGAATTCTACGAGGCGGATGTAGCGCCATCTGTCAGTCAACAACTAATAATTTCTTTTTGGAAATTAGAAAAAGCATTAATAGTAAATTAAATATTATAAATAACCATACATTTAAAAAAAATAGCCATCTTTTAAATTTATTTTCTTATTAATACTTACAATAATAATAATTATTATAGGGTACAGATTAATATTTTGGTTAATTAATATTTTGGTTATTAAAAAAATAAAATAGCGAATGAATTCTACGAGGCGGATGTAGCGCCATCTGTCAGTCAACAACTAATAATTTCTTTTTGGAAATTAGAAAAAGCATTAAGAGTAAATTAAATATTATAAATAACCAAACATTTTAAAAAAATAGCCATCTTTTAAATTTATTTTCTTATTAATACTTACAATAATTATAATTAATCAATTAATCACCTGTACTTTTTAATATTTTGTCCTTGTTCTAATTTGTCCATACTTGTTTGTCATTTTTTTTTTTTTAAATTAACATATTCTGATGAAGATAACATTGTTACCGAAACATTTAGATATTGTTTATAATATAGTGGTTTAAGCAAAGTGATCTAATATTCATTATATAATTTCTTTTTAATTAAAAAAAAAAACAATAACTTTGAAAACACCACTTTTATTTTTCACACTTTATGTCGACCGGGTTTCATTATAACCGTAAATTCTTCAGGGCAGTATAATACTTTACTAACGTAAAGTTACACGTTTGTTATGTTATATCGGCATAAAGTATATAAAACAAAAGTGGTGTTTACAAAGTTATTGTTTTATTTTAAATTATAATGTCACCTCAAAAAGTAACTGCTTCTTATGAACAAATAAATAATATCGTTCTGTTTGAAATACGAACGATGGTTAAATTTGTTTATACAAAAATACTAAAATCGCGAATAAAAAATGGGAGGGTGGGACTAGAAAGGTGATAATTTGTGGTAATAGGTATTTTTTTATGCCAAATAAAAAAAAAATTAAAAAAAAATGTCAAAAAATAGAAAAAATTACTGCATAGGGACACCCTAATCACCTAGCGGTATGAAATATACTTTACGACCTATTATCATACCTACCAAATATATATAACAAATTTCATAAAAATCGGTCGAATCGTTTCGGAGGAGTACGACCACAAACACCGTGAGACGAAATTTTTTTTTATAATATATAGATATTGTGGTGTTAATGTACAGACTACCTATTCAAAATTACCCGCTTATTGAGTATTGATCATTGCAAGATTATGTGTCCCAAGGATTGAGATGGGCTGGGCCCGATTTAAAAATACCAAATAGCAGGACACAAAAATAATGACTGTTTTGGTACCCCATTAGAAGCGATCAAGAGAAGTTGAGAAAGAAGTGAATTATCTGTGTGGAAGTGGATTGGAGCAGGACGGAAAGGACTGAGGACTGGAGACGAACATCTAGTTAACTCAGCCAGTGGAGCGACGGAGAAAACAAAATCCCATCATTGTATTACTTTATATACCCACCAATAAACCTATTAACATATTAACACAACATTTAGTACAAAAATAATTGTTTCTAAAATTTAAATGATTTTTTTTTTCCAGATACAAAACTCCCTTACGTTGTTTTCACCCAATTACCGACATTAAACCAGAAGCCACAAAATCTCTCCAAATCTTATTTTGACAAAAGCGTGTCGAGCAGGCTTCTAGACTTCTAGAGATCACCATCAGATAATAGAAACAGTTTTCTTTTTACGAATATCGGTTTACAATACATAAGAGAGACAATTACGGTTACGACCCCCCTCCAGCAATTTTCTTTCCAAGAGCGTCTCAGCAACAACTGATAAGATTGTAGATACATTTTTAATTTCTAATAATAATAGTTTTTTTTTAGAATATAAGCAGGGGTAGTGCAATGCAATACGTTCCACATTTCGAAATTATATAAAAAAACTAGACAAAATAACAGTACACACAATGTTTTTTTTTCTATGTGTGTCAAACTTGAAAAAAAACTGAGGTGTTAAATATTAAATAGTAAAAAAATAATAATTGCCGTTTATGGGAAATTGTTGACTGTCTTCCATCTCCAAAAAGACATCGGGGGGGTCCATCCAAGCAATCACGGCATTGAAGATTGTATTATTTGATTGGTATAGTCTACGCCTTTAGCTTCCTATGCGGTGAAGTTTTCTGAAAATGTGCATCGTCCCTCAAGGAATATTTTCGTAGCGCTGCAGTATATTGGTAGGCAGAGTTTTTTAATTTTTTTTTATAGTAATACCTCACAAGAGTCTCGGCTGCCCCCATCTAGAGCCAGTGAAACTATGGCAACCCCAATTGGGGTATGTGAGGTTGAAGGTAGTGGGAATGGGAAGGAGATGGTAAAGAGGAAGGTGGGAAAGCATCTGGCTATTCAGATCTGGTCACCAAACACGGCTAACGCCATTTCAAGCAACGTTTCAATTATGAATGGTGGTCTTACACCATAACGATACTGAGAGTATCTTCCACTCTAGAACGTGCCGGAAATATACTATACGTTTTTTTAATTAATTAATTATGAAATAAAACAAATTATTAAAATAAAATTTATTCCAGGGATTCGATCCCGCGATCCCTTCGATCGCGCAATCTTCGGATTGCGAGTCAAAAGCCTTACCGATAGACCAAACCGTGCGGAGAGTAGATGGCGAAAAGCATTATCGTCAGCAACTTTTATCTTTGCCATTGGGATGTGGTGTAATCTACCAACAGTTCTGCAGTATACAGAGATGCGCAGTATTTATTTACATCTGTACTGAAAAAATGAAAACGCCTTGACAGCATACCTGCTCTAACAGATATCGCTCTTCTTAATTTTTCCATATTCCCGATGTCTTTCAAGTCATCTGTAATAATATGTCCCAGGTATTTAAGACTACTAAGGGTGTATAACGATTGATTTGGACGACTTATATCGTCATTTACGTTGTACGCATATTTAATTTTACACAAATTTTCAGCTGGAACCAAAAACTGTTTACTTTATGAAATAAATAAAGCGCAACTTTATTTTTATACATGTTTAGAAAAAATTGGTTGTTTAAAAGGTGATAATTTATCACTATTGATACCGTGATACGCACGATAATCCTCTTTGGGGCCAGTATTTCAGCATAATAATTAGTTAAACTTATGTGGTTCTGTGTTCATTCTTGGTGTAGCCATAAAGTACCGGTTAACCAAGAACTATTACGCCCCGTCGCGTCGTCTGCTTTATTGGGGTTTTTCTGGATTTCAATTAACAATTGGCCCTGACTATGCATACTGAAACGCTGTCCGAAACGTTGGCTAAAGAAGGAGGAAACTTATTAAGGTATAAATGTACTTATCCAATATTGGAAAGAAGCAGAAATATTGACGAATGCTTGTTAAACTGACTTCCAGCAAAAATTGTGGTTTAACAGATGCGCCAAAATGTGGTGATCTGTCTTTTACAGATCCCAAGATTTCTTCTGATGTGGAGAGACAATAAATAATAAGACGTATCTAAGCTTATTTACGTTTATGGCGAGCTATAACCACTTGGAAACCTGTAAGGTAAAGAGCACGAATGGACAACAAACACACCCTTTTATGCATACTCACCCTGTCTCATTCATACACGCATGTCTCTTTTATACCTTAAGACAAACGTTCCCCACAATAATTTACAATTTTTTTTAAACAAACTCAAAGAAAAATCTGAACACAGGATATGTTAGCAGAGGTGATATAATTTTTTTTTTAATTATGCAATTCAACCTAAGTAGAGTAAATTTATTTTGATTTCTTCCTTCCATTCCCCCCTGCAAGATACGAAACCATGTAAAAACTGACCCCTAAATCATTGAGTGAATGCATATGTCTAATTGGTACGCAATGGCAACATTGTCGTTTGTTTGTTAAACTGACTTCCAGCAATAATTTAGCAACTTTTATAATCACACTCAAATAAAAAAATCAGAACACTGATATGTTAGCAGAGCTGGTATAAATATAAATATCTTTTGCTTTGTCCTTTCTTCCTACTATTCCCCTCTGCACGATGTGAAAGGGTGGGAAATCCATCTGCTCGGTTTGGCGCGGGAATAAACCGGCGGATTATCGGGATTTTATGTGACAATTTTATAAAGCGACCGTAAGACGTTTACGCTTGTCAGATCCGCCGATTCTTCGACGTAATTCGACAAAAGTTATTCAGCCTTGTGCATACATTGTAGGTATTGTCGGCGTTAAAGGCTCCGTCTAACGCGAAATTAACGAACGCTGCTGTAGCGATTTGCCTCCTTTGAATTTTACAGCTTGTATTGTCATAAATATTTTTAGACTTTGTATTTCAAGAAATGCGCGGCTTAACAATTTAATCGGATATTTAGGGAAAATCTTTTGAACATGGCGTAGTGAATAACTTTAAAAAAAAAAATTTTTCGATTCTTGAAATTCTTGGTTCTTTTAGTCTTGAGATTCTTGTAATTTATGTAATTCGTGTGATTCTTATAATATGTGCAAATTGTGTGATTATTTTTTTTTTGTGATTGCTGTGATTCGCGTGATTCTCGCGATTCGTGTTATTCTTGTGTTTTTTTGTGATTCTTATAATTGTAATTTGTACATTGTACAAATTGTGTGATTCTTGTGATTTTTTTAAAAATAATTTTTGTGATTCGCGTGATTCTCGTGACTCTTATTACTCTTGTTTTTAATGTAATTCTTGAGATTCGTGTGATGCTTGTAGTTTGTAATCCTTGTGATACGTGTGATACGAGCGATTCGTGTGATCGTGTGATTCGCGTGATTCGTGTGATTCTTGTAATTCTAGTGATTTGTGTGATTTTAGTGAGTCTTGTTATTCTTATGTGTATTGTGATACTGGTTATTCTTGAGAATCGTTATTCTTGTTATCTTGTGATTCTGATTCTTGATTATTAATTTTGTGATTCTTGAAATACTTGAAATATACCGTAGGTACTATTAAAGTAGACAAGTGAAGCAACAAACACCATGGGCTTTGGGGTTTGTATTTGGAAAATACCAAATAACTCCTTCCCATTTGATATGCAGTGTAGTACTCATACGAAATCCTAAAAGGGACAAAACATTTTACACGCTCCCAATAAAATCTGCTCATCATAAATGTCTTTACAAACCCCAAACCATTTTATATGGTTTTTACTCACATTTTTTCATTTAATATTTGGAATAAATTATCGTGAATATTATTTAACCGCAATCTACTACGGATAATAATATCTAATAACACAGTGGTGAATTATTTATAACAATTGATTACAGCAATAATTGTAAGCCTTTTTCTAAACCCCACGCGCGCCTACACGAGTAGCGCCTGGCGACTAAACCCACGTTGGCATATTCAAGCCAATAGTGTAATAAAATATTACCTTTCTGACTATAAAATTGGGTGTAAAACACGATTGAAAATAATAATGATTAAATTCATGGACTAACACAATGAATAATAAGTATTCAGGTCCCGCCCGGAAATAGTCATTAATAAATGATTACAAATAAAGGCTATAAATTAAGCATAATTGTCGGCCACTCAGAATATCGTGTTGCTCCCTTAGGTTAGGGATTAAAGAGTCCTTGACGTCCCCTAGGCCGACCCCCTGAACACCTCGATTCCCACTCTTCGCCCCCTTGCACCCAACGCCCTACTTCAGCCACCCTACGAACCTTAACAGGCATGAGCGGAACTCTCACGCAGGGATCACGTAACTTTTCGCCTCGAGTGATAGATACCCAAATTTGGTTATATGGTGTTTATAAATCAAAATTTAACAATTTTTTTATAAAACTCACAGGCAATCAAATTGATAGACAAGCCAATCAGAAGAAGGGGGACTGAGCGCGGGAGGCGGCGTGACCGTCTCCCTTTGTGTGATTTTTCAATAAATAAATCTGACAATGCAAAGACAATTCCCACTGTTCAGGCCTCAAAAATAAAATCTGCTTATGGCTGAGGAAAAAACTTGACTATCCAAAACTGATTAAAGGGTCACCCCCAACCGGTGATGAGCGTTTTCATGCCACGACAAAATATCCCCGACAAAATATCTACTAAAACCTAACTTTACAGGATGTCCGTATTAGTTTTGTTTCATTTTACCATTTTTGAACAATAGTTTTTTGTCTTTACAGTATGTCTGTATTATTTTTGTTCCATTTTATTGTTAGGTTAGGTTAGGTTTTAGTAGATATTTTGTTGAGGGATGTTTTTTCCGTAGGATATTTTGTCGGAGGATATTTTTTCGGGGATATTTTGTCCCGAGATGAAAAGTCTCGGAACCAAAACGGCTTCTCTTGATGCGATCTATCACGTAGTCGAGAATCAATCAAGGATGAACCCAGACACATCTGGTAAGTCACCAAAAGTAGTGTAACCCTTGGGGTGACTAGTGGGTATAGTAGAGGCGTAGGGTACTGAAAAAACTATTTGACTTTCGGTAAATACGCGGCGTTTTTTCATTAGATTAGGTATATAATATTATTTTCAACATTCGGAATAAAGGTCGACAACACCATTTCTCCAAGCACCCCTGACCAGTGACAGGACTGGGGGGAAATTCGTCCCTCCAGGCTCAGGGGGTGAGTTGACTCACTCACAATTTGGTTAAGTTGTCTAAATGGCAAGAATTTCTGGGAAATTCGGGACCATTATTAGCTTTGTTAGGAGATGAAAATTTAAAATATATATTGCTTTTGTCCTTTTTTATCACAGGCACAAAACAGTCAACGTCTTGTATCAATACACTTTAACGAATTATTTTTGCTCTCCAGGGATCGATAGAAAGCTTTGATGGAAAGCGCTTATGAATTTTGAAACAAAACTACCTTTTATTTATACGAGAACTTGGAACTAATTTTACGACTAGGTATTCAAGGAGGAGGGTTCGAAGAGTCAAACAAGTATTTTAATACTTGAAAATTTGAAGCGCTTAAATAATTAAAAAGAATTAAAACAATAATATTGCCATAACATAAGTAATCATTGGAATAGTGGAATAATAATGTTAAAAATTAACCATAGAAAATATAACACGGCTTTCTTCTACGAAAAATATGAAAAAGAAAACTATTTCGGTTAAAGGTATATTTTCGGTACATTCCAGAGTGAGTATACATTTTTCTTACCAGAGATATATTTAAAGTGTCTAGCACTCTGAAACATGCCTACGTTGGCTTGCATTGTTTTTATTAATTATTTGTGAACTACCGCAAATCAAACGTACTCATATCAGAATGATTGTAAATACTATCCAAAGAGCTCGGAGTTGTTTAGAATTTAACTGTCATTCTAAATTGTAACTGATGGTTAAAGTACCTATCTACGTACCTCTAACACAATATTTTTTTACCAGAAACTATATTCAGTCTACATTTGAAAAGTGTATTTCGTTTATGCTTAAAATTTTTAGGTTTCCTTGACCAATACATAGGTAATATCAGAATTAGATTTTTTCAAGGGTTCAATTTTTTTTATTTTCAAGAAAGCGTTGTTTACTAACTATCTTGATATATCCACGTAATATCCCTTGGTTTTTTACGGCCCTGTGTCAGTTATTAAATAAAATTAATTCAGATTTGAACCCGCGACCTACGGATTCGTAGCCACTCAACTATGGAGCTCCTTGACGTTAGTATTAAAATTCATCCTATGACGTGCTAATACATATTATGTATAATACGACAATAAACAAACGCGTAAAGAAAGCGTTTGTTTAGAATTTCAGTACCGAAACAATCATCCCCAAATTTGGTGATTATCTTCTCGAATGCCTCCTGATATCCTGAAATCGACACGTTTCAGCATACATTTCAGCCTCCCTTAGAAATCTGGTGCCAGACTTTATATCCCCTACGTGAGCGCGTAGGCCTTCCCACCCCCGTAAGGCTGTAAAGTGTGCAACCACTGTAGCGTTAAGCGGATATGGGGTAAGTAGCGAATTTTTGAAAATTGATATTTTTTTATTATTTTCGGATTGTTAAAACTTTGTATAAAATGTAATAATTATTAAATTAAAGAGTAGTGGTCCTGGGAGACTTCCTTGTTACTTACTTGTTTTCTTTTCTATTTTAACTGAAGCGATTGTCCATATAACGTTTGATAGGTTTTAGTCCTGTTATTCTTAGTTGTTGCAATTTTTCACAGAGGGTTTCGTGGCTTATTGACTCAAATTCTTTGACTGGGTCTACACATACTGCTGTACAATAATTTTCCCTTGAATTTATTTATTAAAAGGTATTATAGATCCTGAGGAAAGACATTTCCCTCAGGACCTATGATATCTTTGGAGATGCTATGTGGGGTTCTTTTTAGGGAAAGGAAGGAGATGAAATTCTGGGGAGGGAAAAGGTTTGAGGTGTAGGTAGGAATCTGTGGTTCAATGGACGTTTGAATCCATCCCTCCTAGTCCGGCTGCAGAAGTCTAGGTTAGGTCTCCCTCATCCAATATCTCCTGATTCGGTCCGCCACGCAGTATGTGAGCAAAAGCATTGACTGCCAAGACCTAGAAAAACCTTACCCCATGAGCCCTGGCACTTTTGCTAAGTCATCAAATGCAGCGAATCACTTAACGTAAACTATGGCAGGGGTGTTGATTCCCTAGGCCCTAGGCGGCTCCGGCGGCACCCATACCCGCTTCAATTGATTTAAGCATGTTTTTGTTTTTATCAAGTTATTATTTTCTCTGAATTGGTTTTCAGTTGTTTTTTTTTTATTATTTTTCTATATTTTTTAACAAAATGTTTGGTAGCGTCATGTGTCTTTAAATTGGTATGTTATGTTTGTATCCTTTTTTGAGAATTGGTATTATTAAGAGATGTTAAGCAAATCATATATTTTTTTACATTTTTATACTTAGTTTAAAATCAAATACACAATCTGCGCTTAGTCCGACAGTGAAGTAGAGGAGGTTGTTGTATACACGGCAGGAAGAAACTACCTACATAAAGTACCCCATAGTAAAGTGTGGAAACAAGTGAATGCGATGTCGTCACGTGGGAAGCAAATGTTTCACGTACGTTTACTTGGAGATGCTTCATACTGTACACAATCGTTCTTTTAAATAAATGCTTTTATGGTTATTAATGTTCTGAGAGTGTAAACAATAAAAACGCTGTATTTTCTTTCGACCAGAAATGATGTTAGAAATATTGCGTTTATTTTATTTTATCAACGCCTGTGATTTGGATGAAATCCACACTTCTACTGTCTAATACCATAATTTAATAATATATCAGAAAATATTTTTTAATGAAGCTCTAAGATATATCTTCAACCATGATTTCTGGTATCATGAAATTTGCACGGTTTTTCAGTCTAAAAATTCAAGGTACACGCTATCTCCAACATTTACAGTTGGCTTTTTTTTACATTAACTCCACACAGAAGGCCCTAAGGAAAGAATTTCCCTCAGGGGCCTATGTCATCTGAGATGTTGTATGGAGGGTCTTTTTGAGGAGAGGAAGGAATGAACATTGGTCTTGAAGAGACCCATGTTGTAGGAAGAAAGAAACACAGAGGCCGGCAAATCTTTCCACAGCCAAGCTGTTGAACACAATAACGAGTCGAAGAAACGACCCGTTCTCATGAGACAAATGTCAACCATGTACATATGTTGAGCAAACGTTTGGCGTGTTTCCCGACTATGCACCGGTGCCGAAGGGATCAATGATGCTAGTTCCTCGGAGCATCTTCCATTGTAATACCGGTAGAAAAAGGATAGCATTCCCACCCGACATGTGTGCTCTAAAGATTGCAATCCGTCTGTTAAGATGGGAGAATCTATCAAACGGACCACCCATTTTTGCACAAGTCGAGGGTATTTTTCAGGTATTTTGGAGCTCCAGACCACAAGTTATCTGCAAAATACAACCGTGGGGCGCACTTTAGATTTGTACAGGGTTAGCAGTTGTGTACTGTTAAAGTATGTGCGGGCCCTGTGCAGTACGCCCAGTTTTAATAATAATAAAAAATTGCTTTTACAATATATTCATCGATCTATTAAACTATTGCAAACCGCGCATTTCTTTCAAATTTATTAATTTCAAGAATAAAATATTTGGAAAAATCGGTCATGAGAGTACCGCACAAGAGTCCCAACTGCTCCCAACCGTTTGAGAACAGTTGGCGTCTCGCAATTAAGATAAAAAAAATGAAGGCTAAAAATACTGGTGAAAGGAAGAATATGGAGAAGAGAAAGGCGGGAAAGTATCCGGCTATTCAGATTTAGTCACCAAACGTAGGCTAATAACATTTCAAGTGACGTTTGGATTCTGAATAGTGGTCTTTCACAGGGGAGATACTTAAATTATTTACCACTCTAGAACATGTCACAAATATACTACACATAATTTTAAATTAATAACTTGTGTAATCAAATTAAATTTACTTCTGCACGCCGGGAATTGAATTCGCGACCTCCGGATTCATATTTTCGTATTCGGTGATCCTATCCGCTCTACCACCCAAACCCAATTTCTTTTTTTTTTTTTTTGATATCATGCTGTTTTTTTTTTGTTTTCGTTTTATGTGAATACCTCGCAAGAGTTCCAATTGCTCCCGTCTGGAAGCAGTGAGAATATGGCATCCCCAATTGGGGTATATTGTGAGGCAGAAGGTAGTAGAAAGGGGAAGAAAATGACGAGGAGGAAGTTTGAGAAGTACCTGACTATTCAAATCTGATCACCAAACACGGCTAAAGCCATTTTAAGCAACGTTTCAATTCTGAATGGTGGTATTACACCAGCGCGATACTGAGAGTATCTTCCACTCTGGAAAGTGCCACAAATACATCATATATATATACTGGAAATTTGGTTGTAAAACTACCAAACTAGCCAGGTAGATCGACTAGCTAAATATAATCGGATGATGCCCTTTGTCAAACAAAAGTTACAAATAGATGATATGGGCTGACAACTCGAAGAAAATTGAAAACTTGTGATGGGTCAGAACCGCCAAGAATAATCAAAAGTTTTTATTTTGAGAATTTTACAATTATTTAGTCATTTACCTCCAGCACCCCAAAGAATATCTAAATAAATAATTTGATGGAGCAGTATTGGTAACAAACTGCGATGGGCGGGCCGCCCAACAAAGGGTCGGTACGTTAGGGTCCTATTCTACCCAAACAAATAAGTCCAACACGTCATGTGGTAATTATCAGTTGTGCTTATTTACACTTGCCCTGCGTGCCCCTTGACTTCTGCTCTTTCAACCTACCAACCTACAGGGAGCACCACATTATTATTTTATTTTTTAAATAAATAAAACCTCAAAATGTAATATTAAAACATTGTAAATAATGGTACCGACTCTCAAAAGAATATTTTTAAAAAAAATTCCGAAAAATATCCTAATAATTTTGTTTTGAGAATCGCTTATATTGTCTTCAATTTTTAATTGTTGTTTTCAATTGTATATTGTGTATAATTTAAATATTAATATAAACTGAATTGATCTTATCCCATCATGAAAAATAGGACACGTATCACGGTTTTTTTTTAAATTTTCATATCCATTGTTTAAAAACTTTCGGATGACATTATATATTAAATGAAAAGGTATACTTTGTAATATAACAATTATTATTTGAAAAAAATAATGAATAGCCAACCAGGTTTCGTTTAGCTCAAGCTTCGTCAGGGCTTATTTTATAAGCTGTATTTAATAATAATAATAATAAAAATGTTAATTTATCAATAGATTTTTTACAGTGTCATTTTATTATTGAGTCTATTGAATGAAAAGTCACTGCTCAGCCACGATTCAGCATTTTTCCTGGAATGTAGCTGGTTTTAAGCAGTACCTCAAATATAAAAAAAAAACAGAAGAAAAAAAAAAATAAGATAAAATATATACAAAAATTAAATTACCTAAAAAATTAAATCAAATCCCAAATTCTACACATGCAGTTTAAAACAAATAAATTGTATATATAAACATATACTTTTTAAAGAAAGTCAAACATTCCCGTGTAACGAATAATCCAACAATGTTTGAAAATCTCCTACCACCACCACACTAAGCGGAAAATGTTGGTTGCGTCGTGATGGAGGACTAGAATAAGTGACGCCTGGGTGGGACCCAAACGCGGTGCCCACTCAGTTACTGACTGGTCTATATAACGGGGTGTGGGTAGGAATCTGAGGGTCAGTCCAGGAGATAGACGTATGAATCCATCCCTCCAGCTGTAGTGCGAGATGATGGGTCAAGAGAATCTTGTAGGAGAGGCCAAATGGACTCCCTCAACCAGTCCCTCCCTATCCGGCCTGCCACGCAGTAAGTGGGCAGACGCATCCACCGCCAAGGCTTAGACAAACTTCATCGCGTGAACATGGGCACTACTGCTACGTCATCAAACATAGTGAACAACTTGGGGTGACCTTTGGTAGACGAGTCGGTCATCCAATAAATGGTACCCGGGGCGTCGCGTTGGTGGCCATAACCGCCTCCACAAATTAAAATTTGTGTGATCATCAGTTCCAATTTTCAAAATGAAACTTCATTGCAGCACATTTTAAATAAAGGTTGGTGTTTCAAAGATTTCCGCCCCTAACGTAAGGTTACTGACTATTAATTGAATTTAGTTATTAATTAAAATAATATTAATAAATTGTATTTTATAAAATTCATCCTGTTTATTAAGCCTTTCGGATCATTTGCTTTCGTGCTATTTGTAATTTATAATGCAACATCGGGCGTGTTTAAAGTGGATACCTTTTGTACGATAAACGAGCCTCGAACGCTTTGTCGCTGAAGAATGGATTATATTGTCAATAATAACCGACCAACCCTTCGCGAGGGTTGTTAAACAAACCCCCTGCACCGCAGTTACCACTTTTTAATAATAAAGGGTTAGGTGACGCTAAGAAAATCAACAAACGTTTTAATTTTTAAGCGATAGACGTTGACATGGTAGAGCCAACGATCCAAATATGCAGTTCTGCGCCCTGCGCCTAGTCAAAATTCACCATGTGATGGGGAACTCAGATTCTACGGCAAGACCCGCTTGGATCTATATCCAAATATGTTCCAAATTTCCGAGCCATTACCATATGCGTTCAAGTAATACATTTAAAAAAAAAATCTGTGTCATCTTTGGGGATGCTGTATGAAGAGTCTTTTTAGGTACTTTCCCGCCTGCCTCTTCCCCATCTCATTCCCCTCCCCGCTGCCTTCAGCATCACAAATCACAATACACCCCAATGGGGGATGCCATAGTCTCACTGGCTCCAAGTGGGAGCAGCTGTGCCTCTTGTGAGGTATTACTATAAAAAAAGGTAAAGGAATTTCTGGAAAAGAAAAAGGTATGAGGATTGGATGAGAATCTGGGGGTCAATGTGTTCAGGAGTGACCAAGGTATGAATCCATGACGAGAGATTCCGGCTGGGGAGGTCAAAAGGTCTCCCTCCACCACCCTTTCCCGACCCGGCCGCCACGCAGTAAGTGGGCAAAAACATCCGCCGCCAAGACCCAGGAAAACCTCACCACATAAACCCGGGTGGACTGCTAAGTCACCAAACGCAGCAGGCGTCCTATGGCAAGGGTGTGTGCTATCCAATAAATGTGAACACCCAAACGCACATATCCTATGAATTTTTTATTTTATTTATTTATAATATTCTCACCTGTTTTTAACAAAGTTTTTCTTTTCTATTCTCATTGCGATGGATCGCTCTAATATTAATAGTTAAATGGAGCCGAGTTTTAATATGTTAACCACTCGGACCCATTAGCTTGTTTATACGACAATGTAACATTACTAGACATACGTATGAAGCGCAACTGAGTTATTTCAATTATTGGATATCTACCTAACAAGCATTTTGATAAAATAATAATAAGTAATTACTGTCAATTTGTTTGTAGTATGATATAATTTTACTCTAAAAATAGTACTTTCTGCTAAAACGAAGACTAATTTTGTTAATAATAAGCTTTCGCCAAAATAATTTACCCTCCTGCGTCGGTAACTTACTAGTATATCCCTGCTCATATTGTAATACTGCAAGAGGCCTCGCGTCGCGTGTCGGCAACGTAGAGGGCCGTAAATCTGTCAGTGAGCACGGTTGACGATACCAAACGTGAATACAATCCCGATCGTTCCATGTAACTCCTGTCTCTTCGCAGACTCTTCTCCTTGCTGAACTATCTGATGTCTCTTCACACTTGAGCTCTGCCAGCGTGTCAACGCTGATCTACAATTTACATGTTTTTCACAAATAATAATTAATGTTTTTCATTGCGTTTTTATAATTTTGGTAAATATGAATGGTCGACATCTAGTGGTTTCCACAGAAACCCATTGATGTGACATTTAGAATGGACATAAAACGAAAATAATAAGTTCAACTTTTGTACGTCCAATTAGTCCGATATGATGGTCTTCAACGCCCAACGACCGGAAACTACAAAATCCGGTCTACTTTCACCAATTATTGCGGAATGGAACACGTTTTGATGAGACATATGGAAGCAATAGCGCATGTAATCGTATAACTCTATGCAAAAATCCCATCAATTTTTGATACTGTTGTTGATACTTGATTTGGTACTTGACAACTATATCGAAACTTAACGCCAAAACTAATGTAATTTAATTAATTATTATACTGCAGTATCGACCCTATATGGGTTTTACAAGCGCAACACGGTATTACTTCTACATTTAGACACAAACACGCATTTCACCACAATCAGTCTTGATGATGGACACTGTATGCCTTCCAAGACTTTGGCTAAAGGAGGAAGCACAAGGCGGCATAATAACCCAAAAATTAATCACAAAAATTCCTTTTGCTGTGAAAATCTAAAATCGTATGCGATTTAAAAAAAATGAAATTCTCCGTGGTTGTGGGCTGAGGGTCTCGACTAGCAACCCGAAAATCGCGGGTTAAAATCAAAAATTTAAGTTAAAAAAAAAATTGATTGATTTGTGCCATTTTCACAGTGTAATCATTTAAAGATGTTTGTGGCACGTTCCAGAGTAGAAGATACTCTCAGAATCGACCTGGAGTAAGACCACCATTTAGAATTGAAACGTCGATTGAAAATGGCTTCAGCTGTGTTTTGTGACCATATCTGAATAAGCAGGTATTCCCAACCTTCCTCCACCCATCTCATTCCCCTCCCCACTTTCTCCAGCCTCACAAAAAAAACACAATTGGGGATGAATAAAACTGGCTCCAGATGCTTGGGAGCAATTAGGACTCTAATGCGGTATTCACATAAAAAATAAATTTAAAAAATCAGAGGGTGCAATTCACACGCGGTAAAAGTGAAACATTCAGAAAACTAAAGTAGACAAGAGTGGGGAGGCTACAAAGTACCGCACAAAGAGAAGACCGATTTCACTATCTCATTCTCTCGCAGACCAAATCCTATAGATGTATGTGTTTGTCTCTTTTTAGTGTCGCAATTATTGTTTCAAATCACAACGGTGCAAGAAGTTTTCACTTCAAAAATAAACAAGCGTGCAGTTCACACGCCGTAAAAGAGAAACCTTCAGAAAACTAAAGTTGACGAGAGTGGGAAGGCTATGAAGCATGCACAAAGAGGAGTCATATATATATCTCATTCTCTCGCAGGCTAAATCCTATATATACATGCGTTCGTATCTTTTTAGTGTCGCTTTTTCGTTTCATCGAGATTCAAATCACAACGGTGCTAAAGAATTTTTCACTTTAAAAAATAAATTAAAAAATTCAACTTAATCCTAACATAAAAGCTTGGAAATAAGTGTGCCCAAGGTGGAAAATGTCAGTAGCTGAGCGTATATGAAAACTGATTCAATATATTTTTAGTGTCATAAGATTTTAAGTCACTTTCATTATGAGCATGAAAACTGAGAGAATCAAAATTCGGTGATATGAATTCCACTCGCGGAGCTCTTACGATTTCTACTTTCTACTTCTAACAATTCCTACCTTTCCTAAGTGATCATCCTCCAAATATTATTCTTCTTCATCTTCTATTATTTCCCCTCGCATTCTCACACACCTTCGTTTATTAGCGGGATAAAAACGGAGAAGTTGAATATCAGAGTGCTTTTCGACTGCCAGCCTCGAAATCTAAACGTAATTGTCGGCCATAAAAAATATATAAAAACATCGTTTAGAGCCGGCCCTGCCTGAATATGATCGTCACGACATCTCCAGTCCAGGGGCGGCTCGGGGGGACGGGAAGGAAAACGATCTACGTGATTTCTGTGGAAATTGATATTTTATGATGTAGAACTTGCAAACTCCATCCGTGATAAAATTTTCAATCCCTCCCGTTTTATTTCTTTTATATTTTTCTTATCCGCAGCTGACGAAAAAGACAATGGCTTTCGTACGTTTTAAGAGATAAGTTAAATTTGATATGGCGGAATTATTGAATCGCTTGCTGGAAGTTTTATTCAATTCAAACTTATAATATATTATTTGGAAGTTTTATACCATTTTTCTTATCTTGAGATTACGTGGGCAGTCGATGATTGGAACTTTAAACAATCTAATTGATTTTTTCGGAACCTGCGCTGTCAGAGCTTCCAGTTGAACTTAATACTGAAATATTGAAAATTACTTTTGGGATTTAACAGCAGCGACCGCTTTCGTTTTCAACTGTAAATATCGTGGTTATCATAAATCGATTCCCTATGATAACTTTCGCAAAATTTTATTTTTTCTGTATCTCCCTCCCCGTGGAACTTTTTTCTAGACAAGGGAGCACTTTTACTAATCTTCTCATACTTGCATTACGCAGTTGTTTCTTGTTTAAAGATTGGCTATAAATGGTGTTTTATAGTGATTTAAATTTTGGTCTCAGGTGATTGTTTTTTTTTTTTTTTTCTTATTTATTTATTTATTGTGTTAGTTTATAAAACATTTGAATATAAACTAATAAACATGAACATTTCATCTGATAAATTTAAATATTTTTACAGTAAGCATAACATTTATTTTTAAATAAATTCATTATGCTTTTATTATTCATAATTTCAGGCATTTCATCATGCATCTTTAGTCCACTTTACATTAGGCAGTTCTGTGATTTAGATTTTTTCACAATCAATCTAAGTCTATTTATATTTCTTGTTTCGTAATTATGTACATATCTACTAAAAATAATTTCATCTTTAAAGTCTTTTGGAATTTGGTTTTTCATAACTTATGTACAAAAAATTATAACTAAATATAAATCTCTTTTTATTGGAATCCAATAAGGAACTCCAGTGTCAAATATTATGGATTTAAAAAAATTTATATACACATAGACGCTGATTCTGATTCTGAAAATACAAGTTTTATTAAATAATATTACACGTAGAGCTATAAAAGTTATTAAAAATTCAATTTTAAATCGTATAATTAAAACACACTGTCAAGTTGGTAACTGTGGTATTGAATTTTTAGTGCTGAAGTCACTGCTCTCCATAATTTTTGGTTACCTGATGATGGCACATTGAAGTTGTATTGAAATGTATGACGGAAGCCATTCAACATTTCATGTAATTGGTTTATTTACATACTGTTTTTAGATTTTCACGGCCAAAAGCATTTTCATTATTTGTTTTTGGGGTGTTAGACCGTGTTGCGCTACCTCCTTCTTTAGCCGACGTTTCGGACAGCGTTGCAGTGTCCATCATCAGGGCAGATCCGTCGATCTGATTTACATACTGTTTACAAAGATTTAGACATACATTAATTATTATTTTTATTGAAAAACTATTTAAGCCTAAATAATTCATTATCAAAAATAGGGATATCCCTTAGTTTATTACTATCATTTAAAATATTAGAAAAATTTAAATGTACAAAAAAATCGTAGCTTCTTCCACACCGATCGTGTGATGGCTCCAACTCTGAACTCCAAAATGGCGTACGTCGAACAGCTGATTCGGTGCTGTGTCTTGTCGGTTGCTTGAGATGCTTCGGTTTCCATAATATTGATTTCATATTCACAAAATTTCCCGGGAACCTTTATTGGATAACCAACACCTCTGCCATAGGTGACCCCAAGTGGTTCGCTACGCTTGGTGATTTAGCAAGGACCCCAGATTCCTACCCACTCCCTAAACCCTCTTCCTTCCCAGAACTGTCCTCTCCTTCTTTTCCTTTAAAAAAACCCTCCACATAGCATTATTCCCAGTATTATTTTCCTCTGGGCTACCTACGTGGAGCTCATAAAAAAAAAAACAAAAAAAAAAATCTTCAACACGTCATCACTGATCCCTTAAGTAAGTTTATCAACAACTTAACCCCTCACCCGACCATAACCCCACCATTCAGAATTGAAGCATTGCTTGAAACGGCTTTACTACCCCATCTTCCTCTCCTCATCTCCTTCCCCTCTCAACTACCTTTAACCTCACAATATACCCCAATTGGGAATGCCGTAGTCTCACTTGATCCAGACGGGAGCAGCTGGGACTCAAAAAAAACTTTTAAAATGTCAACTTTATAAATGACATCATTTCATTCCCATTTTTTAATCCTAATAATATGGGAAATTACCGTAGTAAGTCAAGTACGTTTCTTAAGACCCTTTATAGTGGCTGCATTACATACTTCAGAATAATGCGTCATTCAATGATGTTAAAATATTTAAATAACTAGTTAACCATGCCATTTTGAAGGCAGAGAGGATGGATCGCCAAACAACTTGTTCCTACTCCTACTCCAACTCCTTCATTGGCATTCATACATTAATACTTCTGTTATTCTTTCTGCTGATATGGCCCGACTAAACCATCTAAGTTGTATCTTTTCCAATTTTACTCAATTACCTTAACATCAGTCTTGCACTAAAATATCTTATTTTTACATTAATTTCATTCAATCACCGGAGCGATCACGCGAAACAAATAAATTTGACTCGATTGCTCGAGATTTCCCAGAAGATCATTTTTTTAAATTTATCGCCAGCATTAAAAAAAACATACCTTTTAATTTTAACATGGAGACAAAAAAAATTATTGTGGTGCTATATAGCCAATGAATTAGCCTGTATTTTACCATTTATCTCTTATAATATTTACGATTTATAAAAAAAAAAATTAAAAAAATTGTAAATTTATAATCGCGCGAATCCTGCGTGTCTTTTACGCCGTGAAGGATACTTATTCGACACAACATAAAATATTTTCGATTTCTGTATGTTGTCTGTGGTATACTTGATAATGATAAGTGCATATATATGGAAAAAAGGTATTGATTTCATACGTAAAAAGCTGATCAAAAAGTCGGCGGGAAATTTTTAATTTTTTTAACATCGTCCTAAAATAGTCTACACATCTATAGTACGACATCTATAGTCATAATATAATGCCTGGCCAAGGCTAGGTTTTAAATAATAATTACAAAAAATGTTTTACGAATGGTAGGGAAATGTGGTCCATTTTTGGACCGCTATCAATCGCAGAAGTGATCCTTTTTTCGACCAAAATCGCTCCGATAAATGAAACTTGTTTTTACATTTGATTCCACACAGGAAGTTACTCAAAATATTTGGGGTCGCTGTTGTGAGACCTCTATTTAGGGTCAAAACTTTGCTTGAGATAACTTTAGCCGTATTTAGTGTGTGGATTTGAACCTTTGGAACTCTTGTGCGGTAATCGTAAATATTTAAAGAAGATAGGGAAAGGAGATGGTAAAAATATGGTTGAGTCGCTGTTGTGAGACCTCTATTTAGGGTCAAAACTTTGCTTGAGATAACTTTAGCCGTATTTAGTGTGTGGATTTGAACCTTTGGAACTCTTGTGCGGTAATCGTAAATATTTAAAGAAGATAGGGAAAGGAGATGGTAAAAATATGGTTGAGAAATCAAGTTTTTATTATCGATTGTTCCCATCAGTTACCTACATTATCGTACTTATATTATTGTTCGGGACAGGTAAAAGTAATATTAATTGTGTCGCTCCCGGGGAAATGCTTTGAAAGGCTTTTTCCATCGATAAAATGCAATTAATTTGTCAAATGATTCGCCACGTATTGCGAAAATAAAGTGCATGGTCATAGGTTTCGGGTGTGGATAAATGTTCAAACGGATAACTCTAACTAAACCATAAAACAGAAAATGGTTTTCTAAACCAACACAATTTACAATAGATAAAATAGCTCCACACAGGGAGACCCTGAGGAAAAAAAATTCCCTCGAGGCCTATGTCATCTTTTGAGATGCTGTGTGGACGGTCTTTTCAGGGAAAGGAAGGAGAAATCAGAGAAGGAAAAAGGCATGAGGGGTGGGTAGACATCTAGGGATCAATGTGTCCACGAGTGACGGACGTATGAATTCATTCCTCCCACTGCGGTACCAGGCGATGGGTCGAGAGAGACCGGCTGGCCGGCGAAATCTCCCTCAACCAATCTCATCCGGTTCGCCCGCTATGAAGTATGTATGCAAACGCATACGCTTCCCAAGCACCCTTGCTAAGTCACCAAACGTATCGAACCAAACTGAAGTTGCGTTGAAAAACCGTTTAATATTAATAAAAATACAATAGGAAGATTAAAAACGCATTGGTTCTCATAATTAAATAATTACTGAAATAATCTCTCTTCATTTTGCGACTCACATTAGATATAAATAGTGGACGCTTAGTTCAGTAGCTCAGTCCTTTAGAACACAGACGTCAGGTGGGAATGCTATAATTGTTATGCCCGTATTTCAATGAAAGATGCTCCGGGAAACTATCGTTATTGATCCCTTCGGCGCCGGTGCTTAGTCATAGCAACATTCGTACATTTCGTAACTGTTTGCCTTATTTTAGAAAATATTTCTAGTTAACCTGAACTAACGCACTCCATCCATCATACCTCCATGAATTTCGGCAATATTGTTATATTCCTCTCCACAGTTCATAATCGACCATTTTTTTAACGAAGCAATTTTTTTTAATTGACACCAAATATTAATAGCCGTTCCATGTTTACTAATTTATTTATAACCCATGTGGTTTATTGGCATTTTAAGTTTATGATTTTTTTTTTTGGTAAATTGGGATATGATACCAAAATTGGGGAACAAAAAACAGTGTGCTGATTAATGGTATGTAAAAAAGGGACTTAATAAATTTATTAAACCAGTATATTATTTTAACCAGAAAAGAATACTATATCAGAAAAATTATTTTACTCTCATTATCTGGTGAAAGACGACCATTCAGAATAGAAACGGTCCTTATAATCGCTTTAGTCGTGTTCAAAAAACAGGCCTGAATTAAATGCGCCAACTCGGCCACTGACCGGTCATAATGTCATGTTGAAATCGACTTTCACCATGAATTAAAGCTTTCAAAGTTAGAAATAATAGTAATGCATCTATTGAGCATTTTTGTAATCTATTCCATAGATCAAGATACGTACTATCCGAAGAGTGATTCGGTATCTTTTGCGAAACGTAAGCGAAAGCGAAATCGGCCGTATACTACACATTTTAAACCCCTTTTAAAATAAGGTATTCCGTATCGCTCTAACGAGCTAAATACGCGGCTGCGTTAAGACAACAAATCGTAAAAGTAGTTACCGGCAGAGATGTCGGCGCGTTTGCCGCGTAATTCTCGTTAAGATATGTCAGTCACGGGAAAATTTGCGAATCAAAAGTCATCGCGTACTAACACCAAAATTTTATTTATGAGGGCCTATTAGGCTTTTGCGTTAATCTTTTAAATAACTTGTTAGCAGTTATTCGTGTTTAAATATGTAATTCATCCATTCAACAAACGACGGACACAAAACCATTGAAAGGCATATAAAATTAAAGAAATTTGACAGCTGATATCCGACGTTTTTTCACTTTTTTGTCTTAATTGTCTCGTAACGCTGACTTAATGCAAAATATAGCACAAAAGATACAGAACCATCCTTCAGTATTGCCTTTGTAAAAGATAACACAAAATGTACAGAACAATCATTCAGTACTGCGTTTGCAAAAGATAACACAAAAGATACAGAACCATCCATCTCTATTGCCTTTGCAAAAAATAACACAAAAGATACAGAACCATATTTCTGTATTGCCTTTTCAAAAGATAACACAAGATATACAGAACAATCATTCAGTACTGCATTTGCAAAAGATAACACAAAAATACAAAACCATACTTCTGTATTGCCTTTGCAATACGTAACACAAAACATTCAGAACAATACTTCAGTACTGCCTATGCAAAAGACCGACATTTAGTATTTTAAAAAATGGCTGAAATGGATTTCACTGTATTCTGTGATGAATTGTCAGAATAAAACTTTGTACATAACTATATAAAATTATCATTATGAAATATGTATGGTGTCATTAACGCAATTCGATAACATAATCCTTTATTGATAGTAGAGAATATTGTTTTATTAATTAGGCTTGTTAAATTTATCGTTGGGGCAAAAATTTATCTCGGTGTGGCTCCTAATCTCCCACCCTCCCCCTATATTTCATTCAACCACATATCATTTCGTATATCGGGAATACTAAATTCCCGCTGGCTCCTGACAGTTGGGTCTATATTGACAATTGGGATACTCTTACAATGAACTTACCCACATAAAAATTTAAAAATGCACGGGCATAACCGGACACAGATCCCAGTATATTACACAACTGTTTCCCAATCACGCACAGGCCCTACGCCGGTCGTTATAAATGCGAGCTTTCCGTATATTTTTCAATTGAACATAGAGCAAAAGCGCTAAAATTGAATAAAATCCAATTACGTGCGCGGACATCTAACAGAGGGAATTAAAAAGTGCACAGTCTGCATACAGAGGGTAGTAAATACCCTAACTGGGGGTTCCCTCCATCCCCCCTCCCCCCACCACGATTCGAACCGGTGTTTTATGACATCCCGTTTTAAATTTATCGCCAATTTTATCAAATATACTACGCTTTTTATCCCGAAATGCGATCTTTTAATTTTCGGGTTTGGCGAGGCTTATTAATGGATTTTTAAAAAGGCTGCCAATAATAATTGATTCATCGATAAAATTATAGACAACTGCATTTAAAACTATTTCAAATAATACCTATATGATTATTCGTAAAGTGGGACCTCAAAGCCCTTTTAAAATTGTATGCGGCAGAGAATTAAAAAGCAGCGCATTTTTGTTCTCTACTAGAGGCCAAAGTTTTCAAAATCATATTTTTTACCATCCCAAGTGGACAGAACTACATACATTAATATCACACAGGTATCATGGTATCCTCCACATGTCGCGTTTGTGTATATAAAAATGTAATAAATACATAGTTATTTATCTACTACAACAACAACGGCATTATCCTAGTGTGGTAGTCGAAAAAAGACAAGAAACTGTAATTTAGAAATGGTTATTAAATAATAATAAAAAATCAAAATAAAAACTTTGCCGATATCAGCCGCATTCTTAAGATTTATTTTTGTTAGAAACCATCAAAAAATAAAGAATAGTACGAGTAGCGAACCACTTGGCGTGTCCTGTGGCAGAGGTAAAATAAAATGCTGGAATAAAACATATTTCACCATGATACGAAATTCAAATGGTATTGCGAAATACAATTTAAGGCAAGTGTAAGAGAGACAGACCGTGTGCTAAATAATCTAAAACCAAAAGGCATGAAGTCAGCGGCATATTTGTTTCCTGTTAAATTTATATGGAAGGCACTTCTAGTGTGATGTTCTTTTTCTATGGAAACCTTTAACCCTAGAGTACTAATCATCGCCTGGGAGGCCGCACTCTCACAGTTTTTTCGTTGTAATTTCAAATCGTGCGACCGTTACGACTCGTGCGCTCACCTCAACTTAGGGCCCCCCGCTACGCGGTGAATAGCGGTCGCGCGTCTCGCAGGCTCTTGTCTTTGCCGAGTTACAATGTTGGATCGCTTGGTAGGCGATCCTAAGTATGAAATTTTTTTTTTTCACTTCTTTAATTAAGGCTTGTTCGAACCACTTCGCCACTTGAGTGACCAAAAAACGTAATTTTTTTTTTTATACATTAGCTCCACACAAGAACACAAGAGGCCCTGAGGAAAGCAATTTCCCTCGGGCCTATGTCATCTTTGGGGACGCTATGTGGAGAGTTTTTTTAAGGGAAAGAAAGGCCAGGAAGTTCTAGGGAGGAAATGGTATGAGGGGTGGGTAGGAATCTGGGAGTCAGTGTGTCCAGGAGTAACGGACGTACAAATCCATCCCTCCAACTGCAGTGCAAGGCGCTGGGTCGAGAGAGTCCGACTGGAAAGTTCAAAACGCCTCCCTCAACCAGTCTCTCGATCCGGCCCGCCACCCAGCAGGTGGGCAGATGCATCGCTGCCAAGACCTGGACAAACCTCATTCCATGAACCCGGGAACCCCTGCTAGGTCACCAAACGTAGCGACTACTTGGGTTGACCTATGGCAGAGGTGTTGGTTATCCAATAGATGGTTCCCCGGGCGGCGGTACCTATAACAGCTTTGCAAATTGAACGACGAAGTTAATAGTGAATTATCAAAATTATTCGATTTTTTTGGTAAACAGGCGATATATCTAGTTCCTTATTACTGATCATTCCTAGCACAGGGTTAGAGGTCCATCGAATCCAGAGTTAAATTAGCCTCTATGAAGCTGGTATTGTGGATAACTCGCGGATGTTATTGTAATATTACACCACTGATCCTGTTTAATCGCTAGTATGCCACACTGTTTAGTTTGTTAGCCACCTCTTGCCTGGAGCCCTTGATACATAGAAATAGTCCTTGATTCTGTGCAAAACCGGGCAACTCGCCGACTATCTTAACAAGCGGATTGCAAACTTAAGACATGGGCTGTGAAATGGAAATTGTGTATTCATTTGTTCTACCATGATTTTCACGAAAAGTGCTGAAAATAAACATATTTATTGTCGTCTCTGGTATGCTGACCCCAAACACGTGCCCATTAATTATTATCCACAAGTTCGGCGTTTAACAGGGACAGTTTAAATGCCAAAATATCAAAATGGCGCTGATCGTCGATTTGACCGTCAATCAAAATAAATGTGATGGAGGTTGAAACTCCCCAACATAGGACATAAAATGATTTGGATTACAAAAATATAAAAGGAGGCTAAAATAATAAAGTTTTTTATTTGTTTTATTATAATCTATTATAATGGACTTCCACCACGAATTATCAGTTTCAAAATTAGAAATATTAATAAAAGGAGGCACATAGTTTTATTAAAAATAATAATAATTACTTTAATAAGAAAAAAAGAGCAAAAGTCAGTCATTTTAAATACATGTAGGATTACGAAAGATTTTTTAAATATTTATATTGAAGGATCAGTAGGATTTATCGGACCAGTTAGGATTTCATCAGAGCCGAACCCTCTGATATGAAAATATCTGGAGTCGGTGAAATATTTTCCCATTATGTTTCTGGTGGATTGACGTATTGTTCTTGTATTTATTATGCTTATATAGTGCACTTACATTGCGTGACTAGATAATCATTTGTGGAAAAGTGTGTGGAAGGGTTTAGTCTTTCATTTGGGAAAGATTTAACCCGGACATAAAATCTGGAGCACTGTTAAAAATAATAATAACGCACGGCTAAGACAGTGAATATGGTCGACATGGTCGTATGTAAGGAGGAGAAAAAACCCTTTGACTGTGCATAAACGGGGGTTCCGTTTGACAGATTCTCATACCTTAACGAACGCATTGAAATCTTTAGAGCAAAGGCGACGCAGGTGGGAATGTTGTCCTTGTTCTACCGGTATTTCAATGGAAGACGCTACATGGAACTAGCATCTTTGATTCCATCGACACTAGTGCACAGTCATCGGCACCGGTGCACAATATTTATACACAGTTGATATTTGTCACATGAGAACGGGTCGTTTCTGCAACACGCCTTGATTTTAACAGCTCGGCTGTGGAACAATCTGCCGGCCTTTGTGTTTCCTTCACCTTCAACCTTCAACCTTCCATTAAGGTTCACATCTTTCTTTCCACAGAAAGACCCAGACCCTGATCTTTTTTGCACACAGCTTCCCCAAAAATGAGATAGGCTCTGTGTGGAGGAAACAAAAGTGAGCGCCGGAATACGCATGTGAAAACAAGAATCCTGAAAAGAAACGTAGTAGAGCAATAATTCGAATTTAATTAGCACGTAAATAAAATTCGTGCTTAGTTTAAGATTTATATCTTAGTAAGAACTTCTTAGAGCCCGTTCACACTTCCGTCGTAAAAACGGAGATGGGTTCCGTCATTACGACGGAGGCCCTAGCCGCTGTAGTGGCTCTATGGAGCTGTTCACACTTGCCGGATCCGGCGTGAAGACGGATCCGTTATTTTTTGCCGGAGAGTTCGCCTACGCAGAGTGTCCGTCGTGAAGCCGGAAAGGAACGCGCTGGCTCATACATTTCAATGGAGCTGTTCACACTACACGGCGGGACGATGGATCCGTTTTGAACCCGCCACACCCCGCTTCACCACTTCACCACCGCCCGCTCCCAGACGCAAGCGAGCAGGCAAATTGTGTTGTTATGGGGCGCGCGTTTGGCGTTTATAATATTATTATATAATATATATGTTCGTTCCAGAATGCGATTTTTTCTATTTAATCTCAAGAAAATATTTAGTCATATCATTCATGTTTTTTAGTCATTTTAGTTATAATAATTGCTGGATGATTTTCGCGTACTTTCTCCTTTTCAAGTATGCAAACAAAATATTCTCCCACGGTTTGAACAAATAAGGTCCGACCCCTGAAGTAATTTTATGGCTGGTATTACATCAATACATTCCCGATTTGGAAGAAAAAGTTTATTATTTAAATTGTTTTATTTTTAAGTAGGTACATTTCAAATAGTACCTATAACTATTTATGGCAGCCCCAAGGGAAAGTTTTTGCTGTCGGCCTTTTACGGCCCAAACTAAGAGGAACTTTTATAATAGAAAATGGTAAAAAATTAACAAACAAAAAACAGTTCACAGTAAACTAGCTGGTTCCGGGCATGCTATGCCATTCAAAGAAATAAATTGATTCTCCGTGCACGTCCTTTCCCGTGCGTCCCCGTTCCCTTCCACCTTCCCCGCCTTCCTCCTTCCTCGTCTCTTCCCTCTTCCCCCATTCCTCTTCCCCATGCCTTTCCTCTCTGCCGCTAAAATATATGAAATACGCACATTTTAATTTAAACAAATTTCATAACGCCAGAGCTTACCATTATATATAGCCTATATGTTATTCTGATGAATGAGCTATACTTTTGTAAAGTTTCACTAAAATTTATTAATCAGTTTTTGCGTGACAGAGTAACAAACCCACAAACATCCATACAAACTTTCGCGTTTATAATATTAGTTTGATATAAATTGGGTTGGGCAATTGTCGACGGGTAAAATGTCGAGTCATCATATTCTGCATAATTGCTAATCAAAAAATTATCTCGTTCAGCAAATCAAACAAGTTTGGAATACTGTAGTTATGATATTCTTCTGAACAAAGATATTCTTAGGCAAATGTTCGTAAAGGCGTTTATTTCCCCACCCTCGGCATTAATTTTCAGGCAGTTATCACCCCCCCCCCCACCTCACACCCTACAGGGATGGGGGTAATAAATCATTCAGCCTTACTGGAAGCATCTGGCTTCCGGTTTCATGATGTCTATTTCCATTTACGGTCTTCCTGTTCAGCTCCCAATACTTCCGTGTGATTTCGGTTCTTCCGGTAATGGGCAAAGTACATCCCGTTATCCGTTTATTAATACAGATGATGTTGTATGAAAAAATATTGCAGAGTGTTCGGAAAGTTTTATCAGAATAAATTTTATTTATTTATATACTTACATTTTTTTTTTATTTGGAGGCGAGTATGGGTACAGCCTCCCCTGGAACCTTTTATTTGATAACCAACACCTCTGTCATAGTTCGACTTAGTAGGGATATCCGGGTTCATGGGATGAGGTTAGCCCACAAGCTGCATGGCAGGCCGGATTGAGAGAGAATGTTGAGGGAGTCTCTTTGACTTCTCCAGCCGTACTCTCTCGAAATACCGCCTTGCACCGCAGTGAGAGGGATGGATTCATACGTCTGTCACTCCTGGATACACTGACCCCTTATATTCAACCCTCACTCCCTTTACCTTCCCAGAACTTCCTCTCCTAACTAACTAACTAACTAACTAACCATCACGCCGTTTCACCGCAGTGGTAGGCAGAGAGGACGGACCGCCAAACAACTCGATCTTGGCACACACTCCTTGCCTCTTTTACATTCATATATCGTCTCATACATGCTCTTCTATTATTCCGACTCTTCACATGGCCCGACTCAAGTATCTGATTCACTTGGTCATGCCATGTCTTCCTCGGGCGTCCCCGACTTCTTCTACCATTCACATTTGGGTCATACATTCTAACTAACTAAACTAACTAACTAACCATCACGCCGTTTCCCCGCAGGGGTAGGCAGAGAGGACGGACCGCCACACAACTCGATCTTGGCACACACTCTTTGCCTCGTTCACATTCATACATCGTCTCATACATGCTCTTCTATTATTCCGACTCTTCACATGGCCCGACTCAAGTATCTGATTCACTTGGTCGTGCCATGTCTTCCTCGGGCGTCCCCGACTTCTTCTACCATTCACATTTGCATCATATATTCTCCTTACACTCCTTTCCTCGTTCATTCGCTCTACATGCCCAAACCATCGGAGAGTCCCTTTCTTAATCTTACACATCACGCTTACGTCAGCCTTGCATTCTTTGCGGATATCCACGTTTCTCTCACGATCGTACATGGTTTTACCACACATTCGCCTCAGGGATCTCATTTCTACAGCATTCAGTCTGCTTTCATCCTTCCTCTGCCAGTTCCATGCCTCACTGCCATACATCAGGGTAGGTACCAGCACTCCATTATGGACGGCTAGTTTCGCGTCTTTGGACAGTTTTTTATTACCGCCAACGGCATTCAGTCCTCCATTAATGGAGTTACCGGCATTCACCCTTCTTTCAATATCTCTATCAGCCTTCCCATCTTTCGTAAACATACTACCCAGATACACAAACTCATCCACCTGCTCCAAGTATTCATCATTCACAACTATATTGCATACTGTTTTCGTACTCTCTCTTTCAAACACCATGACTTTAGACTTACTTACATTCATCATTAACTCATTCTTCATACATACTTCGTTCATCCTAGACACGAGAGACTGTAGATCTTCCATACTACTAGAAATTAGCACCGCATCATCAGCATACAAAACTTCCTCTCCTTCTTTACCTAAAACGACCCTCCACATGGCATCCCCAAAGATGACATGGTTTCTGAAGGGAATTATTTTCCTTGAAATAAATCCTGTGTGGAGCAGCTAATGTAAAAATAAAATGAAAATATATATTGAATTCCCGGTTGGGGTATGTTGAGTGCCTATAGGAGTGAGGAGAGGAATGAGATAAAGATTGAAATTCTGGAAGTACCTGGCTATTCAGATGTATGGCTAAAGTCATTTCAAGCGACGTTTCAATCTCGTCTATTCGATGTACCAATTTGTCGCAAACACATTGTGTATTATTTTAGTTTGGTGTTTGTTGTTGCAATTTTTTTTTTTGTTTGTTTGTGCTTTTTGTGATGGTTTTTTTGGTGCTTTTGGTGGTTTTATTGGTGGTTCATTTGGTGGTTGTTATGAAGGTGGTTGGTGTGGTGGCAGTTGTGTTGGTTGTTGTGGTGGTGGTTGATGTGTCGGCTTTTTGTTGTGGTGATTGTTTTGTTTTGAGGAGGTTGTTTGACTGGTGTGGTGGTGTTTGTGGTGGTAGTTGTGGCGGTGGTTATGGCGGTGGTTGTTGTTTTGCAGGTTTAGTTGTAATATGTGAAAAAATCTAGTGAAATGATACCGAGTAAAAGATGAGTGATGGACGAAAACACAGTGTGTTCGTAAATGTAAGTGTGAACGCAGTAATTTCAACGGAAGAAGTGTGTATTTACTTGCAGAAACAGAAATATTGTGTTTTTACTTACCAATATCGGTTAAATTGCGATAACATTAAAAGAGTTTTTTTAATTTTTTTTTTGGAAACATAAAAAAATCTTTTCTTAATTACTTCCGATACTCAACTCATTTTTAATATTTTGTTTTAATTACTTTATTCTTATTTACGACTGCAGTATACTAGAGCAATAGATAGAGGGGACATGACAATCCTTTGACGAATGTCTGAATTCAACAATTATTTTTATAAATCTCTTGAACCTCGTCCGATATATAAACTTTTATCGTAAATTATGGCAAAATTTTAAATAAAGATTAGACAGACGAAAGAAAACTACCCTCAACGAAATATTTATGGCGTAATAGTTATTTCTGCAAACACTAGGTCATTTGTAAACCTTTTTTCGGACTTCTTCAAAGATGTATATGATGAAGAAACCCCAGAAAACAAAATACCTGAATACAAATTTAGCAAGACCACACACTTAACAAATTGCCATATCACACAAAAATGTTGCGAACAGAAATTATTTTCCTTGGACACTGACAAATCCGCTGGCCCAGACAACATTCCACCAATATTCCTCAAAAAATGCTCTAATACATTGTCTAAACCACTCACATTATTATTCAACCGTCTCTTAACCCTTGGACACTTTCCAGACCGCTGGAAATCTAGCTTCATTACACCTATCTACAAAAAAGGAGACGACACTAATATAGCCAATTATCGTCCCATTTGTATACAGTCAGTACTACCTAAGCTTTTCGAATCACTGGTCCTTGATGAAATCTATCCCAAATTAATAAAATTAATTAACCAAAAACAGCACGGTTTTATCAAAGGTAGATCTACCGCAACTAACTTAACAATATTTCAAAACTTCATATTACAATCTTTTGCAGAAAATAAACAAGTCGACTGCATATATACAGACTTTTCGAAGGCATTTGACAAAGTATCCCATAAACTACTAATCCAAAAACTATTTGCTCTAGGAATAAGGGGTAACATGCTAAAATGGTTTACTAGCTATTTATTAAATCGTAAACTGTTCGTCAAAATAAAATCTTGGATGTCGAAAGCGTTCTGGGCTACTAGTGGCCTACCGCAAGGCAGTCACCTTGGCCCGGTTTTGTTCCTCATTTTCATCAATGATATAACCAATTGCTTCAATGATGTCGAGGTATTGCTGTTTGCTGATGACATCAAGCTATACAAGAAAATAACTGATATAAATCATTGCCAAATATTACAGTCGAATATTAGTAAGTTTAAAGATTGGTGCATTCAAAATAATTTATTTTTAAATGTAGAAAAGTGTAAAACCTTGACTTTCTTCAGAAATAAAAATCCTGTTTTATTCGAATATTCCATCAATAACACAGCTTTAGAAAGAGTCACGGAAATGAGGGATCTTGGGATCATTTTGGATGAAAAACTAAGTTTCGCCAATCATATCCACCAAATTATGAACAAAGGTATGAAAACACTAGGCTTCGTTTTAAGAACAACTAAAAGCTTTAATTCCATAGAAGCCATTAAACTATTATATGTATCTCTAGTTAGAAGCCAAATTGAATATAACTCGGTAGTTTGGTCTCCATCTTACAAAATTCACATTAATAATATTGAGCGAATACAAAAAAAATTTCTGCGTTTTATAAATTTTAAATTAAATATCCCACTAGAAGACTTAAAATATAATCTATTACTAAATATTCTAAAAATACACACACTAGAAGACAGACGTAAAATAAACGACTTGACATTTTTATTCAAAATACTTAACTCTAAATTCGACTGTTGCGAACTCCTACAACTCATAAACTTACGAATACCGACAGTAACCACACGACAAAACACACTATTCTACTGCAGCATTCATAAGCGGAACTACATTGCCCACTCTCCGATACAAAGATTTCACACTATGGGAAATCAGTATTTAAGTGATGTTGACATATTCAACATCAACTTGGCGAATTTTGTGGATCTTGTAAAAAACTTGTTCCAAAACTATTCCTAAACATATATGTATTTTTGTAAACTTATCAAATCGCTGTATTTTTGTGACTTGTGTGCATTTTTATCTAATTTTATTCTTATCATTTCTCTATCTGTTAAAAAATCATCTGTTATATCTGTATTACTGTAAAAGCCCTCTGGGCGTTGAATAAATAAATAAAATAAAATAAATAAAAATAAAATAAAATAAAAATAAAATAAAATTTCACACACCAAAACGTGTTATTTCCCTATTAATTATTATTAAGCAATAATTATTTAGCAATAATTATTAAGCAATAATTATTAAGCAATAATTATTAGCCTGAAACACTCATCAACACTGAAAAAATCTCCCGAGAAAAGATAAATGCCGTCGACGGGACTAGAACCCGCGTCCTTCTGATATCCGGTCAAAATTTGTCTCGACGCCATCTAGTGGGAGAGTTAGCACTTATAATGCATTTCTCACAAAAAATAAAGTTGGTTGTTTTCAGGTGAAAAATGTAATAGGCGGTAATTGTTGAATGAAACACTAGTATATATTGAATTATTTGGTGGGTGGGAGATAAGCCGACGTAGCTCAGTTGGTAGAGCAGTTGACCGGATATCAGAAGGACGCGGGTTTAAGTCCCGTCGGCGGCATTTATCTTTTCTCGGGAGATTTTTTCAGTGTTGATGAGTGTTTCAGGCTAATAATTATTGCTTATAATAATTGTTACCCTTTGTGCTATGCATAAAAAGCTTGTCTTAAACATTAGTTTAGCAATTAAAAATAATATGTGTTATTTTCCTTTCAAATATTAGAGACGCCCGCGCGGCGCCGAATGGTTTGCTTAAAAAATTGAATTGAATAAAAAAATATTAATTCTCAGATAAAGCTTGGGATTGTACACTTCTACTAGCTAGCGATACTTGCCTTTTTATCAGCCTGTTATGAAAAATAATTTCATAAAACAGAAGATTCAGTTGAAATCAGTTTTTTGAGTTTGGTTAATGGTTTCTGCAAACAGCAGACAAAATCCTTTCTTCCTGTCTACGAATCTTGGTAGGAGTTCTTCAAAAGTTACTTCTACTCCTCTTTGCATTGCCACGTGTTTCCGATTTACTTCCCTGAACAATCCAGAGCTTTTAGGGAATGCTTGAGCTTTCTTGGCTTCTCTTAAAAATTAGTAAATTAATTTATAGATATCTGTGAAATGTTTTCTGGATTGTGTGTTCTAATGTTGTGATGCAGAAGGTAGGAAGGAGGGGATGGAGATATGAATTATGAAGATTGGGAAGTATCTATCTATTCAAATCTGGGCACAAAACACATCTTAAGCCATTTCGAAAATATTTTCCAATCTTAAATGTGCTTCGAAAATATGCTTTGTATTACTTTTATTCCATTCATTGTGAAACAAGACAAAATAATCAAATAAAATTTACTTGCGTACGTCAGAATGTAAACCCACAACCTCCGGATTACAAGAAGAGAGCCTCATCCTTGACCACGGAGGCCGTCAGTGTCAGGGGGCGTTCTAACATATATTTTTTAAAAATTATTACACTAATATTATTTCATTAATAAATATTATACATATGTAAGTAAAAAGAGCTGCATGATTTAAAGGAAAATCAATATAGGTGGTCGAGGGGTAAGGCTCTCGTCTGGAAAGCCGAAAATCACATGTTCGTAATTTCTTCCTCATCTCTTACCCCTCCCCACTACCTTCAGCCTCACAACATATCCCATTTGGGAATGCCATAGTCTCACTGGCTCCAGAAAGGAGCAGTGCGGTACTGACATAAAAAAAGATAAAAGTTTTTTTACTAAATGAAATCATAAATACAAAAGTTAAATGGTTAGTTTGTTAGTGAGACCCTAATAGGGTCTCACTAATAAACGTGTTTTAATTTTTACACAACTGATAAACAGCCATTAATGTAGGGTGAATAGTTGTTTATCAGTTGTGTAATATTTAAAACAAGTTTATTAGTAAGGGGTAACCATTGTTACATAATAATACCCAACGGCAACCAATCGATTCGAGCAATTCCCAGATAACCCACATGTGTTTTAAATTTAAAACAATTGATAAACAGCCATTTACCCAACTAATTGTTGAAGGCCCTAAAAATGTAAAAAGGAAAAACTACCCTAACGTATAAAATACGGTTCTGAACGCTGCCGTAATAATGAACGAGTTATGAGTTTATTGTTTCCATTGCAACCCATGCATTTTTTGCTAGAATCCATTCTGGTTTAAATGGTTTGGAGCTTCGCTAAGGCTGGTTTTTATTTTATGAACTGTCAAAAAGGCCCGATTCTGAAACAAATTGTTGCTTAAAAAATCCATCATTTACATATTATATGTAGAATACGTATATGATTTTGTGACTTATAAACGAGTTTGGTTAACCATATGTGTACGTATCATAATTATACTTTTTACACATTTACCTAACATTTTCATGCGGTTTTTAAAACTATTTGTGATTACCTCAACGCTGGAGTTAGTGGAACTATGGCATCCTCTATTTGGGGTACGTTATAGAGCTGAAAAAGAAGAAGTTGGAAGGGTTTTTTACTTTACATTTGCTCCACACAGAAGACCCTGAAGAAAAAAAACAGAGTGTGCAATTCACATGCGAGAGAAGTGAAACCTTCAGAAAACTAAAGTAGACAATAGTGGGGAGGCTATGAAGCACCACACAAAGAGGAGACCGATAGGCTATAAAGCACCGTACAAAGAGGAGACCGATTATACCATCTCATCCTCTTAAATCGCATATTATGTATGTGTTTGTCTATTTTTAGTGTCGCCTTTTTCGTTTCATCGAGTCTAAAATCACAACAGTGCTAAAGAAGTTTTAATTTCAAAAATATTTACAGCTACAAGATCAATAATTTTTTCAAACTTTGCACTTAAGCTCACTGAAAAGTCACTAACCGCCACTGCTGTGTACGTCCTTGTCTTAACATTATCTATAGGTCCGGTATTTAAGTATCGTAAATAGAAATTAGAATTGAAAAATTTAAGCCTCATTTGAACTCGAATAGGCAGTTTAAATGCCTGTCAAGTTTATAATAATTGTCAGTCGGTTAATCGGAATTCCCGCCGAAATTAGCATTCAGATCCGAAATCTTGTTCCGTTTGAGGATGTCCCGTACTTCCGGCCTTCGAGCGACAAGACAAATGCATTAGCCAAGCTGTTGTACTGCGGAGCATTGTCTACGGGCTTGCGTTGAAACTATGTCGAGTTCTTTTAAAACTTACTTAGATGAATATTTTTCATAGTTGTGAAACAATTTATGAATTTCAAGTTAATTTTATTTAAAGAAAATAAATTAATCACCAATTTTATCTGAAGTTTCGTTGCGCTGATAAAACACATCGTTAGAGCTGTGAATCGAATAAAAAATTGGATTATCATTTTTTTTCATTCTTTTAATGTAAGTTTTTTTATTATTTATTTATTTAATGCCCAAAAGGATTTTATATGTTGGACATACAATTTTAAATGACAGATAATTATGAAACATAAGAAAGAAATTACATTAGATAAAAAATACACACAAGTCATAAAAATATAAGAAACAAAATTGAAAAATACAGCGATTTGATAGGTTTACAAAAATGCAAAATGTGTTTAGGAATAGTTTTGGAATAAATATTTCACATGATCCACAAAACTCACCAATTTGATATTAAATATATCAAAATCATCTAAGTATTAATTTCCCGTAGTGTGAAATCGTTGATTCAGAGAGTGGGCAATGTGGTTAGACTTATTAATGCTGCAGTAGAATAGTGTATTTTGTCACTGTGTTGTTACTGTGAGTATTGGTAAGTTTATGATTGCAAAAGATATATGAGGTTTGGTTTTCTAGGCGTTTTTAGAAATACACAATACATTGGGAACTTCCTTTTAAAAATACATATAGCACATATTTTTTTCAGAAAAATAAAACTTTAGCAACTCTAACAATCAGTTTCTATGACGTACTCAGTTTTTTGAAAATAAATAAAAAAGTGCTGTAATTTATTTTTAATTTTTAGAATAATTAGTAGTTCTGGGAATGTTTCTGTTATTCAATAAAACAAAACCAAAACTTCTATACCCACTTATATACCCACCGAATTAAATACAAAACCACATATTTTACGTATTAATGTTTTTATTTTAAATAATTTATCCGAAAAAACGTCACTATCTCAACGACAATTTGTGAGGCGGATACGAGTATCGCCTCCTCGGGAACCGTTTATTAAATAACCAACACCCCTGCCATAGGTCGCAACACGTGGTTTGCCGTGTTTGGTGGCATAGGGTGAGTTTTGATTAGATCTTAGCGGCGGATGTTTCTGCCCATCAATACGTGGCGGGCCGGATCAAGAGAGACTGATTGACGCCTTTCTCCAGCCGGACTCTCCCGACCCTACACTGACCCCCAGATTCCTATCCACCCCTTATACCCTTTTCCTTCCCAGAACTTCCTCTCCTTCCTTTCCTTAAAAAGACTCTCCACACAGTAAGCCCTAAGATGACATAAGCCCTGAGGGAAATTATTTTTATGGGGCTAATGTTAATAAAAATATGAATTGTTATTTTCTCTCTTTATTAAAATATTTTTATCTCTCTTTGCATATTTTGAGTTTTGAGTAAATTTTTAATTAATCTGTGAAACATTATTTAATTTTGTATGAATATAATGCATTCTGCTTATCAGTGAACTGCAATGTTTTCATTTAATTTCTTTATCCTTGTTAAAGAGAAAATAATTAAGTTTATTGTGTTTGAATGCGTGCAATACAAAGTGCGCTTGCAATTCCTTTGTGATTGCTTCCAATGAAAAACAATAATAATGTTTTATATTGTTACTAGTAATAGAATTTTATAACAAGCACGAAACAAAATTAAAGGTCATTTCAATTATTGCACAGCAAGAAAAATATCAATAAGTTTACACAATTAAAAATTCTTTTATTTTTTTCGTGGGATTTTAATTGCTCCTTTATTTTACTCTAATTCGAGGTCGCGAAAGTCAGTGGCAGAAGACGTTACGGACGCCCAAGGATGACAATGTGTGACAAAATCAATCAAATACTTGAAGTTCTTGAAACAGGTCAAGTCAAGAGAACGTGAACACATACATTTCTGGAAATATTTGTAAATTGGTTTAATAAATATTTGGCGTAAAAATGGTTTGCTAATTACCAATAACATATTTATATTCTCCAATTCCAGTGGTTTTTCTTCAGCATGATACTGGGAGTAGTGAGTACCTATTTACAACAAGATATTTGTAACCAAATTATATTATAATACTGCTTGAAGTCAGGACTTTTCTCATTGTTTTTCGAAATCAGATGAGACAGTATTTTTTATCTTATTTTGAACAGCAATTGTGCAAAATTTCATCAAGAAGTATGGCAAGTTATTCTGCTTCAAGAGGTGGAAAAACGGGGTCGGGTGGTCGTATTATAAATAAGCTCCCCCTTTTCAATTTCCTCCTATTTATAACATATTTCTCTTAAGCACTTAAAATTTCTAAACAAATATATTATTTTGGAAGATAACATCTTTTTATTTGTGGAACCGAAACGATAAATATGTCAAATTCCCTCCGTAGAAAAATGCTAAGTATTCTCCAAAAATTATAAAAAACACGTTGGTTCTGTTATTTAACAAATTATAGGTATAAAAATTAATAGTGTATTTTCCTCTGTTTTAAATGAGTCGTGTTTTTTATTTATTTTAATAATTTTCGCCTAATTAAGTTTTTAATATGAACGCGCTTCCTTTATATTCCTATTTGCATATCTCCCTTTCAAATAAACTTTTTGAACTTTTTTAACCTTTACTACGGAGCTTTAAGAGACGTATTGTTGTTTTACTATAAAAAGTGATTCCTGACATTATTTGGAATAAAAATGTTATTGAAATTTTGGTCTCCGATGACCTTTCCGATTTTTTCGATGTTTTTTAAAAAAAACATTAAAAAAATCTTTGGGTAACTCGGTAAGTAACCGGCCAAATTATCACCCCGACAATACCATTCAATACTTACCTGCAGTTTTTTAAAAGTTTAAATAGAAAAATAACATAAAAAATGTCAGCGGAGATCAAAATTTTACTTCCATTTTTTACTTCAAATAATGTTAGGAATCACTGGCTAAAGTAAGTAAAGTATGTATGTCCAGTATGACTCACGAGAAACGTACAATGATCACAACTATCTTGCAAAACAAATGCCTCCCTTTACTTGTTTCATAAGTGCTTTCACCTCTTATTATTACCACTGTCCCTTCCTTATTTGTTCAGTGGGGGTGCACATCTAGGACTACAGGCATGATGGATGAGCCCCCTAATGCTCCTTGCAGCCCCACTTTAGTGCTCCGTGGATGACCGATCGTAAGACACAAATATGTCAAGGGGAAATTCAGGAGCAACGAGCAATGCATTATGTCGATTGTCTCACGGGACCAAGAAGATATGGGCAGCTGTCGTACTAATCCAGAAACAATTAGAAGATTCTGTAATGTATTGGGACTGAACTGACTGAAGTAGACCCGTGAAAACTCACGTTGTAATTGTAAGGAATTGTGAAGCTGAAGGTATAAAAAAACATATATTTTAATGTTAGTAAACTTATAAAATTACGACATCGGATATCTAACGATAATCTAGAAGTAACATTGACATAAAAATTAAAGACAAGTAACATTTTAACTACTCCTTCAAAAACATATCGCAAAGGATCGCCATTCAAAGTTTATAAATATTTATTTGTTTATCTATTTGCGGTTCGAATACTCTTATGTACATTTGCAAATATTTGTTTAATTAAAATGGAATTATACAGTTCTATACTTATACACATAATTTAAATTAACTAAAATTAACAATCAATTTTGGAAACAAAATTTAAACTCCATCGAAGCCAGAGTTGAGTTAGCCTCTCAAAAACTGGGCATGCTGTACAGGTTCCGCAGATACTTTAATAGTACACAACTGTTAACCGTGTACAAATCACAAGTGCGCCCCATGGTTGAATTTGACAGCCACCTTTTGTCTGGAGCTCCAAAATACCTGAAAAAAAACCTCGACTCTGTGCAGAAACAGGCGGTTCTTCTGATAAATTCTCCTAATTTAACAATCGGATTGCAATCTTTAGAGCACAGGCGTGGGTGGGAATGCTATCCTTGTTCTACCAGAAAATACTAAATCAATACAAAATGCTCCGGGGAAAAGCGTCATTGATCCCTTTGGCACCGCCAAACGCGTAATCAACTTATGTACACGGTTGACATTTTTTATCGCATGAGAACGGGTCGCTTCTTCGACTCGTTCTTGTATTCAACACCTCGGCTGTGGATCGATTTGCCGGCCTTTGTGTTTCCTCCTTCCTACAAAATGGGTTTCTTCAAATCTTCAAGACTAATGTTCATTCCTCAGACAGCATCTCAGATGACATAGGCCCTGAGGGAAATTATTTTCCTTAGGGCCTGCTGTGTGGAGTTAAAGTAAAAAAAATAATAAAATAAGCCTTTTAAAAAAATACGTGAAATGCTTTCTTGTAATTTCTTTCGGTGGTTTTGGCAAAAAAAAACATTTGCTTCTGTTGGTTATCTAAGCAGTGCATGCGTAGTATAAGGGAGTTAATATATATATATTTTTTTATTTTAGCTCCACACAGGAGGCCCTGAGGAAAATAATTGCCCTCGGGGCCTATATCATCTTAAGGGATACTGTATGGTAGGTTTTTTTAAGGGAGGAAAGGATATGAAGTTCTGGGAAGGAAAAAGGCACAATGGGGTGGGGGGTAGGAATCTGGGGGTTTCACGACCGATATCGTGACACTCGAGGGTGGACTGTAAAGCTGCAAATTATGATGGAAGACAATTGATGGCGTTTTTAAATGGATCCATGAAGAGATATTTTGCTAATTCACCAAACGTAACGAACTAGTCGAGGTGCCTGTGAAAAATGTATTGGATAAACAACAAATGGTTCCCGTGCCGGCGGTACCCATTGCAATGCCTCCCAAATTGCAGTGAAAGATATTTTTAGTTCGTGGAACACTATTAGGAACATGAAATGAAATCTTATAAAGTTGTAACCGTGCTGCTAAGATATGTCCACTGTACCTAGTTCAGTGAGACCACGCGCGTTATCTCAGTTTCGTATCTTTACTCTATTATATTACCATCTAAGCGAGCGTTTGTTCAAACGCGTCAAGCATTTGAACAAAACAAATCATCGCAGGACAGCAATACTGCTGTAACCGCCATACCTACGAAAATACTTTTTATTATTGTTTTGCTGGTTTTTTTTTCTGCTTCGATCTGTCTGGGTCTCGTGACTCTATAATGATAAATAAGAACTGAAAAACTAGCCGTTTTGTCAACAATACGTTTTTTAACTAATTTACACACCTCCAAATACTGTGTTTTTTACGTTTGGTGGTTACGACAATATTCGGTTTTTAATAGAAACTACAAAATCACGTACACGGAAACATTACACGTTCCGTTGGTGCGTAGAGCATTTTCAAAGATTGCATTTAAGTGTTTGCAGCGGTTACTTCCTTTTATTTGTTTGCTTTCTTATAACACTTGTCTTTTACTACAACTTGTCAGTACCCATACCCACGCGTGTTAGAAGAATTAGGACGAAGTTCTGTTTTCTTCGTTTACTTACTTACTGTATTTGTTTTCTAAATGAGAAAAATTCATTTGTTTTGTTTCTATCTCACTATAATAAACATGGGCGTCAGCCTAGCATGGTGGTCGAAAAATCCACAAATAATGTAACCATAAAATGCAATTAATAAAGAAAAATTTTAAAATATTTTATGTTCAATGTCTTTTTATTTACCCCTGAGGAAGGTGCAGGGTGAACCGAAACCGGTTGGATTAAGATAAAATAAATTGGAATTGAAACTAAGTTATTCAATTGTATTTATTATAAAAAATTTATAATTTTATTTTTCTTCTGCGGTATAATAATTTGTACTGTTAACTTGTTAAAAGTTTCAAATAAAGATTATCATAGACATTTACATCGTTCTCATTGCAAACACTTTTTTTATGTTGTAAACAAAATGAATTTGGCCCAAAAAATTAAAAAAATTAAATTTAAATTAAAGACACACAATCACAGCTATTAAAAATTTTCGTATTGATATTCTTTGGCGCTTACAGCAATTTATGCAGCTGAAAATAAAGTTGATTTTCAGTATTTATACATTTAGCGGCGGTGTTTATAACATTTTTGGCGTACACAAAAAAAATGTCAACTCCTGTAAGCGCCAAAAACATTGTCCTTCTTCACTAATAAAAGATTTAAATATTACCATTTGATAGATCATATTTCTTCAGCTAAGCGTTTTAAAAATGGCATTTCCGTAACCACTGGTTTAAATTTACGATATTTTTTCTAAAATCTGAAAAGTATTTCGCTTTAGTGAACAATATCGTTTTTGGATGTTACAGCAGTATCACTTTCTTGTAACGAAATACGCATTTCGAAAAAATAATTCTTTATTTACAATATATTTTTTAAATACTTTATCGCTTGTTGAGAATGAAATGTTCATTTAACTTGAATAATGTAAAGCATTACACAGGATTATTTCACATGAATAACTTACCCACGTACTAACAAACCGAAATTAATTTGTTTAATCAAGATTTTCATGATTTCTTTGAACTTCTTTTTTGTACACTTCAAAAAGCTTTCAGAAAAGTAAAAAAAATGTATGGAGATTGCTTTTTCAGGTAGTTCACAACTTTTGTATACCTTTATTTTTTACCAAAGTTTGGAAAGTTGGATTTCCAGCTGAAAATCTTCAAAAAGTTCAACGAAGTGTGGAAATGAATAGTTGGATGAATGGGATAAGATAAAGCTCCGTGACTCTGAACTTAAAGGTCGTGGGTTCAAAACACAACTTTGGAAAAATAAAATTTAGTTTATTTATTGAAATAAAAGTAAATCCCTGTGCTAAAATATTACAAGAGGAAAGTTATAAAATGATTTCTAGAAAAAGTACAATACAAGCGTTACTCTTTGTTAGGTTGCAAAATTGTACCTATCTATATTTGTCCTTCCCGTTTCCATAATCCTTATCTAAATGCTTCTTTTGAAATCGGTTATTTTTTTAATGGTTTTTATTGCAAGAGGGAGTAAATTAAATAATTTTATAGAGAAGTATTGCATATTTCTTTGTCTAAAAGTTGTTTTAGTTAGTAGATCTTAATATTTATATATAATAACATCGTAATATTTATATCGGTTAATGCATACAAAAAATCAGATAATTCATTCATGTTTTTGTGTATTGCATCTCGATGATTGTGCGGAAGATATCCCTTCCGTATCGCCCCGAAGAGATATTGATATTTAAGTCTTTGAAAAATGCTTCGTTTATTGACAGGGTCTGATTATTCATTAGTAAGGCACATCAATTCGATTGCCCGTGATTTAGATGAGCTGACTCTAACTCTGAGAGAGTTTCTTACACTTTACGGGTGAGAGCCCCAAGAATCGGCAAAATGATTTCGTTAAAAAAAGTCACTACGAAAAAAAATGTTGAACTTTGCAATAGCTGATAATGAAGTAGGAAAAAAGTACGTACATTTCTAATTCATCCATAAACTTTTCTCACGACTTGTATAGCCATTTTTATTAAAAAATCTCTTAAACGTTAAAGTTTAAAAATTAAACAATTATACGTTTTTAAAAAAATCCAAACAGGAGGTCCAACTGAGAGAAAAAAATTCTCAGGATCTGTATCGTCTGTGGGGATGCTGTGTGGGGGGATTCTTTTTGAGAAAAAGATTTGGTGAATTTGGATTTGAAACAAGGTGGAAACAAATAGGATGGCAATACAAAACTTTGTTTCAAATTATTTTAATAATAATATTAAACGAATGTCCATCTATATTTTATATAAGTGGAGATCCGCAAAGAATGTAAGGCTGATGTAAGTATAATGTGTAAGATTAAGAAAGGGACGCTCCGACGGTTTGGGCATGTAGAGAGAATGAACGAGAAAACGAGTGTAAGGAGAATATATAACGCAAATGTGAATGGTAGAAGAAGTCGGGGACGCCCGAGGAAGACATGGCACGATCAAGTGAATCAGATACTTGAGTCGGGCCATGTAAAGAGTCGGAATAATAGAAGAGTATGTATGAGACGATGTATGATCTGAAAGAGGCAAGGAGAGTGTGCCAAAATCGAGTTGTTTTACGGTCCGTCCTCTGAAAGCCTACCCCTGCGGGAAAAAGGCGCGATAGTTAGTTATATAAACTCTTCGCAATACAATATTTAATTAATTATATCAAAAATAATGTTTAGGCAGGTATTATTTTATATATTTTGATTGTATATTTTATTTTATATTGCAGCCAGTAAATAAATTAATCCGCTGAAAAAAACCCCTTAAGAGTTTTTTCTTAACCGCATAATAATAAAAATGATAAACGATATTTTTAAAAATGTTGGTAAAAAAGTATTACCAGGCGTGCAGCATTCGTAAGCGAAGAAGATAAGTTCGCTTACTTGAACAAAGAACATTAGTCATACTCATTTATAAGGTAATGATGTAGTAATGTGACGCGGTAATACCGTGTGATCAATGATGCTGAGACGTACAGATGAAAAAGCATAGATTACGTAAACGAATGGTGACTGCACCAGATAAATTATTATTTTCTTGAACAAAATTCCCTGTGGAATATTTTGTAAAAGTTCATAAATCTTACATTTACCTCGTTTCTATACAGTATGTTGGTTTTCTTATTAAGGCCTGGTAGCACCCGCCCAAAAAGAAGAAGGAGAGATATATGTAAATTGGCACGAATTTGAGTAGGAGCGCACTAATATTAAAAACGATAATAATTAAGCGAAAATTGAGAAAATGTTTAACAAAACACGACTCGTTTAAATTAGAGCTAAAATCTTATGAGGAATGTTTAAAATAGCATTTAAAAAAACTATTAATTTTTTCATACAAATAACTTGTAAAATGCCTGAAAAAAACGTGTTTACAATAATTTTCGATGAATACTGTGCGATTTTTTTCTCTCAATGGAATTTCATATGATTGCCGTTTCGGCATGGGGAATTTATAGATATTATCTTAAAAAATATCGTATGTTTTTAAGATCTTTAAAACTTAAAGTATTTATAGAAAATAAGTAATAAATCGGTAGAAATGCGAGAAGCCGGGCTTTTAACTATTTTTTTTTCTTTTGAGAACAACTCTCACAGCCTCATAGAAATCGTTGTGCTTCCCTTACTATTTTGGTGAGATCTATGAACTGAACGGTGTTAGAAAGAGAAAGCACTATGCATTTTGTTCAAATCTAAAAGTAAACAATAAAATAATTAAAATGTACCCCTTTATGTAACCAAAGTTTCCGACCGAAATTTGAACAAATATTATGAAAATTTGGGATTTTTTTACTAAATATTTTTACATGAAATGACAAAAATAGAGGTGATTTGGTGAAACTGGCCAAATTATATAAAAATTTTCACAGATGGTTCCAAACTCAGTTCGGACTCCCATTGTGAGCCAGTGTCTATGCACCTTACAGGAAATTGTGTTTCCCACGCAGACCTCCCAAATAGTGTTCCATTTTCTCTGCTGAACGCATAGCTCTCGAATCATAGAAGCTTTACGACTCGTCAAATCTATCAACATTAGAAATGATCTCATCCTTTCAGGCTCACTTAGCTCACTACAAAAAATAAGCGCATCCCTTCTCAATTCCAGTAGTGACTCTCTAACCTGATCTATCCGAGACCTCCTGCATTCCATGTTGCTGGCTCAAGCGTGTTAGTGGTCTTGGCCTGGATCCCATGACACTTTGGTATTGTTGGAAATGAAAAGGTTGATTCTATTACTAAGGAATCCATTGTCCATGGTCCATTAATTAGTATACATATTCCTGTAAGACAATATTTCCCTATTTAAAAAAATAAGGAACAACGCCAATAGTTCTCTGAATGGAAATCATCCTCTCTGATAAAAGGTCACCAGTACTCATTAATTCAACCTTCTCTTCCTGTCATGCACTGGTTTCACAAATACACTTCCATTCCTAAAAAAATACATCTCTTCCATAACTCGAATGCTCTAGGTCATACTTGTTGTCTTGGGCATCTGGCCTGATTCCACATAGTCAATTCGCCTTATTGTGATTGTGGTTCAGAGGACACTTTAGACCATAATTTTCTGGAGTGTCCTATAAATTACCAATTTCCAAACTACATACCTACATGAATTGGTAAAACCTAAAATTGAATTCTCTACCAGTGTACCCTGCCTTATTAGTATCAACTCTCCTGAAATTCACTATTTGTTAGCAAAATTTTTTTATAAAAATGGCCTTAAAATTTAAGCATCAATCACATTTCTTTCTCTTCGTTATTAGTACAATTTTACAGTTTCCTATTTTTTGGAACCTGTACATCTTCCTACTCTACTATTTTGTAATTTTTATCAATATCAACTCTGTATGTTAGTACAACTTGCATAATCATATGAATATTTGTCTTAGTCCATTGTCTATATTTGCTAATATAATTTATCTATTCCATGTAAAAAACTGAAAATGTAACTAATTTTAAAAAACCTGAATATGTCACTAATTTTAAAAACACTGATAATGTAAAAAAAAATGAAAATTTCAATAATTTTTAAAATAAAGAAATATCCAAGGACACCCTTAATGGGTGAAAGCCAAATAAATAATTTAAAAAAAAAAGTTTTATAACAAAAGCAAGACAATTAGCGCATTGACATTTGATGGTTTGAATTTTTGGAACTCACTCACTATTCAACATTATAGGTACTTATCACAAAATGCCGGCAGCTCTTTCAAATATGAGAATTCGTTCCATAAAAAATGTATGGGAAAAAGAATTTTCTTAATAACTATATTTTTCGTTATTTTTTGTGATGTTTTAATAGTTATTATCCTTTCCGGGGCGGAGACAAATCCAACAAATCAAAGATCATCAAAATCGGCCCGACCATTCTCGAGTTATAAATAGTGTAACTAACCCGACTTTGTTTTATATATATTATTATATATATAAGATATAGACGCTCGGCAAAGCTATCAGTCGTATTGAGCTATCTTTTCCCACGACTGGTGAATATTTCTGTACCTGCCTTCCATATTTGAATTATGTATGTGTAATTTTCGGCAGGTATATTAAATTTCATTATCCTAAGCCTTGGATCTATTTCCAAGACGCAAGGTGCTTCTTTAAAACTTTTAAAAATTAGAACGCGGATCGGGAATAATTGATAACGGGAAAAGTTATTTAGATCGCATACGAAAAATATTCTTATTAAGTTTAGCATTTTAGTTGTGCGGGCAATCTTGTCCGTTCCTTTGAGCAGTGACGGAATTAACATAATGCCCAAAGTAAATTGACTCCCATTGTTTGGAGACGCGGCGGCGGCACTCCGGTACTGGGATATTTAAACGAAGCTTGGCTAAGTGTACTGAGGACTGAGAAGGAGCCATCGAAACTTTTCTTAGTAAGGGAGGGTAGTTAAGGTGAGATCGTGTCGCATCGCGTCATTTTGTGCTGCTAGCTTATTTGCACGTTTCGATCTGCTACGTTGGTTGACAATGTAACAAAACTTTATCTAAATACATTGAAGATTTAAAAAATGAGGTATCGCAACCTACCTCTTAGTGAGGAAGGGTGCTTAAGGTGAAATCGCGTTGCAACGTGACATGTTGTGGTGCTGACGTATTTGCACGTTCCGATCCGCTGATTGACAACCTAACCAAATCTTTTCTAAATATATTGAGGTCTTTGAGGACGACCCGTCGAAACTTATTGTTTTGTGAGGGAGGGTGTTTAAAGTAAGATCGCGTCACATCATGTTCTGCTACGTTGGTTGACAAACTAACCAATCCTTATCTAAATACATGGAAGATTTTGAGAAGGGGTCATCGCAACCAATCTCTTAGTGAGGGAGGGTGGTTATGGTGAGATTATTTTGTTTGCATCGCGTCATGTGCTGAAGACGTATTTGCACGTTTTGACATGCTTTGTTGGTTGATAACCTAACCAAACCTTATCTAAGTATACCGTGAACTTTGGAGAGGAACCACCGAAACTTATCTCTTAGTGAGGGAGGGTCTTAAGGTGAGATCGCATCGCTTTGCGTCATATTGTTTTGGAGGCGTATTTGCACGTTTCGATCCACTACATTCGTTAATAACCTAACCAAACCTTACCTAAATACATCAAGGACTTTGAGGAGAAACCATGGAAATATACCTCTTAGTGAGGGAGGGTGCTTGAAGTGAGATCGCGTCGCATTGCGACAATGTGTTGTGCTGCTGGCTTATTTGGACATTTAGATTTGCTATGTTGATTGAAAATATAACCAAAACTCATCATTTAAAAACAAATTCACCGAGAACTTTGAGGAGGAACCATTGAAACTTCTTTTTTAGTGAAGGAGGGTATTTAATGTGAGATCGCGTCGCACCTCTTCGTGTCGTGCTGCTGTCATTGAATGTACGCTCCAAACTACTTCGTCACCCTAACTAAACCTAATCTAAATACATCGATGACTTTAAGAAGAAGCCATCGATATTTATTACTTAGTAAGGAAGGGTTTACATGATTAGATCAGGTCGCGTTGAATCTAGCCATACCTCATTCTGTCGCGTCGCGTTGCTGACGGACTCATTTTGATATTGATATTTAGTTATTATGATTCAACCTAATCTTATATTATAACCAATTATCTACTGAGACACTGAGAGATTTACAAAAGATAATTACTAATAATATCTCTACGCGCAGTGAGTGGATTGAATGGACGATCGGCTATGCTTTTTTTAAATTCTCTCAATTGCCAAAAATGCAGCATATAAATATTACATTTGCAAATATTACATTTTTTTATAATTATACGCTACAAACTGTTTTTGGCAGTTGAGGGAGTTCGAAAAATAGCCAATTATAGCCATTCATCAAAACGATCTTCATTAACTTCTTTTTATAACTTAATTCATGATTTAGTGTTGATAAACCATGCTTCTTAGATTTATTTTCATTAGCAATAAATTAATGTTAGACCAACGTCGCTAATTTAATTATAAATAAGGCATCCGGAAGTTCTTCATCAAAAATCGATTCGTCGTATCAAGTTTCATAAATCGCGCACCACAACAGTGATTTTTATTGAAAATTTACGAAATAATTTACTCTACTAGTAGAAGACATCTCCCCAGAAACCACTGCAATCGTACGACCGCCATACAGTCGCGGAGCGTAAAACCTCTATCCATATTCTCAGTAATCTTAGTTTAAAAACTGCGCACAGCATCTCCTATTCGGCAACCGGCTATTAAGCAAGGTTTCCCTCCCGCAGAAGTTCCCAGAGATTTTACGGGGATCTGGTCCAGGCTGGAAATCTTCTCTCTTCTGTTACTTCTGCTTTCGCGGCATCCTCCTGGGATTATGAAAATAAGTTTTCATCTGAATCGCAGGACCATCTTGAATATCCGCGGGGATTATGCTTAAGTGCCTTGATGTCTAATCAGATTATCAAGTAATGTGATAACATGAAGGCAAAGGATCCAAATTAATACTATTAGACGGAGATTAGTGCAGAATTCTGATTCGCGAATTTGCTTTTTGACGACGTTTTTAAGTTTGATCGCATTAAGAGATAATAGGATTCGCGCTAAGATAGCAATTCTTATCAAAATAAAATAATTGAAAGGTTTCTGTGCTGGGAGCTTTGAAAATTATTTTTGAATCGAGAATTAGAATTTTTTAATGCTTCTTTTATCCCTTTAAATTGGTTTTTATTATTAAATTCATAAGCTTTCTCGGTTATTACTTTTAAAACCGCTTTATCTCTCTTTACCTGTTCATGAATGTAAAAAATACTTTAGAATTATTTAATATTTAATACGAAATATTTTTATATTCTTAGTTTTATCGTTTGCTTAACATTGTATTTTTTTTCATATAGTTCCTGTACTTCCATGATAATGGTATGGTTATGTCAGAAGATATCTAGTCATTCTTGAAGTCAGACACGGTGTTGAAAGTAGACATTTTAATAAACAACAATGTTTAACTCACACAACTCGTCGGGCCGCTTTAAAAATTTCAAACGCGTGACGTAGTTTGAAGTAAATGACTGTTACCTGTATTGCAGTTAATTCAAATCTCCCAGTGGAACATGGACTGCAAGCTACGTCAAAAATTTTCAGCCGATCACAGCTCTACCCACTCGATGAGCTAATCTTGTTTAACGCATTTTCTATGAACCTTGGATAACACAGATATTTTGAATAAATATAGAAGTATAAGAACTTGGTTATTTTTAACATAAATGATAAAAACCCATTTAGTTTCTTTAAAGTATTCTTTTTAAATATTTTATTCGTATTATATATTTTAATAAAGTATAGTAAAGAGAGAACCTATCTACCAACAGGTAAGAAATATAAATAAACCTGAAAAAACATGACTGATGAATAAGTAAAACGTACATTAATTCATGAAGCCAATGTCTACTACTATGCTGATATATAGGATTCACTAGGTTGCCAAACATCTGCTACTTTCTAACTTGATGGACGAATTTCCCAAGACAGCAGAAGACGTGGGAGTGTGGACTAAATTATTGGAGTTCAACGGGGGCCAATCTCCTCACCGGTAGCAGTGTAATAAGCGATACATTAATAAACTCTGCGTAATCGGTGTGTTTTCATTTCTAAACTCCTCGGAAGGGCTGATGCGGTAGTCAGGCAACTACTGACGTCAGCATAATTCTTCAGAAAGTATGAAACTTTGACAATAGCCATGGCGGTTTGATCCATGGGGCAGAGGAATCTGTTTCTCCACCAAAAAAATAGGGAAGAAAAGGGAAAAAAGATACAAGATACATGTGTCCATATATGCAAAATATAGTAAAACTTAAATTTCAATGTCACCAATTTATGAAATATAAAAGTATTAGAGCCACTTCAATTAAAATATTACCCAAGAAAATATTAATATTTTAATAGCTCTGTTTGTCTTTATAATATTTATTCATCATACCAGTGCAACGCAGCCCGTCACTACTTCGCAACGCAGTACCTACAGGCAGAGATAGGGCCCGCCTCCGAGAACCGAAGATTTCACGTAGGCGGAGAGACGTGAGGAATTCACGTGGAACCGAAGTGAACGGTCACGCGTTTTTTTTTGAGGCGCGCCTCAAATCGAGTGCTTTCGAGGTAGAAGCAATCACTGTCCATTAGCTCTAGCGCTATAGTGACCAATTTTTGCTTGGTTTTGTGATTATTTGTGTAAGAACGTGTGATGATCTCGCCTTTAGGCCTACGAAATAATTCTTTTAAAATTGAGAGATCGATTTAGAAATATATTTAATTTTGTAACAGGGTATGGTTTCAGAATACAATTCTCTGTTCCAACTCTTAAGGGTGATTTATGAAACCGGGCCATTACTAGGAAAAACACGTGTGCCAAAATACTTTGGTTGGAGGAGGAATCCTAATGGATATTTCAGGTTCATTATCAAGTCAGGGGCGGCCGATGGATATTTGCCCGATTGGTGACTGACTTTAACGCGAGCAGATTGGATTTACGAAACAATTATCTGGTGAATTTTCTATGGCAGTAGGAAATTAAAAATTAGTCAATAAGGATTGCTCGTTGGTGCATTTAAATATACTAGCGCGACGCGCCGATTACGGGTTGAAATATTTGACATATTTGTCGAAATAGGATTGCAGAATTCGTTAAATAGTGACGCACGTAGAAAGGACAAAAGCGTGTTCGGACAATGAATATATAATGTTATTATATAACCAATAGTCAACGCAAGTATTGAGAAAGAGTATTAGATTGAAGTACGCCACTGAGCTCTTCTTTTAAGCGTTATTGGGATAATTTATGACTCCGGCGCAGACAAAATTAGTTTGTATTCTGTTATCTAAAGGTTACACACAAAAAAATAGCAAACATGAAAGTTGCACTGATTTCTTGGAATTTGGGACCTAATGTGACAGAACACTATTAAAACGATTGAAATATGCATATTGGGAGATGTGTTTATCACTTAAGATTTAAAAAAGAGGGACGAATAAATTATTGAAACCACACAAGAGAGTTGGAACAGGACAGTCGGGGTAGAGACGGGTTGGAGGACGGTCAGAGAGAGATTCTGGGGACGCACGATCTAGATAAAAATCATCGAGTTGTGATAAACGGTAGAATAATAATTTGGTGCTTCTAAATTTGGGATATTTTGAGAGATAACAAAAAAAATTAATTCACGCGAATAGACAGTCGGGGAGAGATTCTGGAGACGCACGGGCTAGCGAAAAATCATCGAGGTTGAATACACGATAGAATAATAACTCTGTGCGCGTAAACCGGGAATAATTCATAAAATTAAAGGATAATAGTTCACGCGATTGAGGGGAGTCAAGATTTGGAAGGAGCCCACGCGAATAGGGAAGTCAGAGATTGCGGCTTGAGAGTTCAAATCTGTGACGTTAAATTATATAATTTGTAAATTGAAGCGGTCAATTATCAATACGGGACGTGCTTTCTGGGGCGTTTATCAGGGTCAGGAAGAATTTTACAACGAATCGACGCGAGAATTGTGTTTGACGACTGCATCTTGGAATAAATAACAGCATGACGGGTTATTGTCCGAAAGCGTCTTTTGTGCTCAAAATAGTATTTTAGTTCATTGAACCCCAAATTATTACTTTACAACGGTCTTGTCTCAAGAAATCGTCGCCGGCCAACCTCAGGCAGCTCCGGATCGACTTACGGAGGGAACGCCCTTTTTTTTCCGATTAGAGCATCCGACTTAGATGACATGGTTCCTTATTAAAGGCCCCATTAAGGCAGCTATAATAATAATACTAATATTTGAACGAACCACATAGCACCGCTCTTATGGAAAATCACCTCAAGGGCGCTATATAACCTATAATACATGTTTAAATCTAGAAAACTACAAGCTAGACGAACAATTATAAACAATTAAAATACTCGGGGAGTAATGATGATTCTATTGTTTTAACCCTGCTTTGTACGAAATCCAAACATTAATGTTGTTAATAATTAATTAAATTTTTCAAACTTACCAAATTCGCCATGTTGCACAAAATAATTTCACAAATCAATTCACTACTCTAATATTTAACTCAAACAAGCATTTCTAAACCACAACCCGTCATGCTGTTATTTATTCGTTGTAAAATTCTTCCTGACCCTGATAAACGCCCCAGAAAGCACGTCCCGTATTGATAATTGACCGCTTCAATTTACAAATTATATAATTTAACGTCACAGATTTGAACTCTCAAGCCGCAATCTCTGACTTCCCTATTCGCGTGGGCTCCTTCCAAATCTTGACTCCCCTCAATCGCGTGAACTATTATCCTTTAATTTTATGAATTATTCCCGGTTTACGCGCACAGAGTTATTATTCTATCGTGTATTCAACCTCGATGATTTTTCGCTAGCCCGTGCGTCTCCAGAATCTCTCCCCGACTGTCTATTCGCGTGAATTAATTTTTTTTGTTATCTCTCAAAATATCCCAAATTTAGAAGCACCAAATTATTATTCTACCGTTTATCACAACTCGATGATTTTTATCTAGATCGTGCGTCCCCAGAATCTCTCTCTGACCGTCCTCCAACCCGTCTCTACCCCGACTGTCCTGTTCCAACTCTCTTGTGTGGTTTCAATAATTTATTCGTCCCTCTTTTTTAAATCTTAAGTGATAAACACATCTCCCAATATGCATATTTCAATCGTTTTAATAGTGTTCTGTCACATTAGGTCCCAAATTCCAAGAAATCAGTGCAACTTTCATGTTTGCTATTTTTTTGTGTGTAACCTTTAGATAACAGAATACAAACTAATTTTGTCTGCGCCGGAGTCATAAATTATCCCAATAACGCTTAAAAGAAGAGCTCAGTGGCGTACTTCAATCTAATACTCTTTCTCAATACTTGCGTTGACTATTGGTTATATAATAACATTATATATTCATTGTCCGAACACGCTTTTGTCCTTTCTACGTGCGTCACTATTTAACGAATTCTGCAATCCTATTTCGACAAATATGTCAAATATTTCAACCCGTAATCGGCGCGTCGCGCTAGTATATTTAAATGCACCAACGAGCAATCCTTATTGACTAATTTTTAATTTCCTACTGCCATAGAAAATTCACCAGATAATTGTTTCGTAAATCCAATCTGCTCGCGTTAAAGTCAGTCACCAATCGGGCAAATATCCATCGGCCGCCCCTGACTTGATAATGAACCTGAAATATCCATTAGGATTCCTCCTCCAACCAAAGTATTTTGGCACACGTGTTTTTCCTAGTAATGGCCCGGTTTCATAAATCACCCTTAAGAGTTGGAACAGAGAATTGTATTCTGAAACCATACCCTGTTACAAAATTAAATATATTTCTAAATCGATCTCTCAATTTTAAAAGAATTATTTCGTAGGCCTAAAGGCGAGATCATCACAGTCTCCCCTTTATGGAAAAAAATAGTGGAGGTAGATATAAATCCAAACTACAACCACCTATTTTGTTCCAGAACTTCAGCAGTAGTCAGCCCGTTTGGACTCGCCTAAAATCTTTGTGCCTTTTTTTTTCCAAAATTGTAATGATGAATATTTCCTAATCCGGCCCTGTCCTGTACGTCATCGCATCCCTTCCCTATTCCGTTTCTTCGTCGGCCTTGCCCAATGTTTGTCTAATGTTGAAACTACGGTCAATGTACCTTGCGTTACGCCTACATATTTCCAGGAATTTGTGCCGGTTACGACCTACAACGGTACCTAGTCATGGTACCCTAACTGTCTCCTATTGTACTCCCCACATAAGCCGACAATATATTATGTGAGTATTTAGGTGTCTATTATTGTCTCCAAACCAATTAATCCAATTTTTAATTTCGGCCTAACTTTTTCACCGACTTACGCTGATTTTAAATACCCACCGCTTCACAATAAACTCCTTTTGCGCAATTTGTAAACCCATCCACAATCTACTACTAAACATTTTAGTGTTCCAATGCTCCACATCTTACTGTGTCTAAATTCATAATTTATTTTTCTCTATAAAATAAACCAGAGTGTTTTCCCCAATTCGGCTCTGTCATTGTTAACGGTAATACGGCTATCACTCGTAAACTTGCTCCGTCTATGTTCCCCTGTTTTCAAAACACTGTTGAAACTGTATTTGCTTAGTCGCTGTTATCTGGTTTTAAGAGGCGATCAGGTGACGTTTCACCCATACAACTTCCCTTACAAAATGGCAAGTATCTCCTAGCATAGATCGCTTAAGTCGGTACGTCTCTCCTTAATCGGTACTTTCGGTTTCACATAATGGCCGTCTCGAAGATCCGTCTGCATTTTTTTTCCCCATAAATATCCCTACCGTAATTATACGAGTGTGACCGACCTTTCCTTATTTTTTTGTTTGTTTTTTCGTTAAAGGAACTTTGCCCAAAATGGACCTGACCGTTGTTCTAAATTTAACAATTTGGTACTGGGGACCAATATCATCTATAAATTTTTAACTGCTGAGAAATCAACTGTCTACAATACCTAGTCATTTTTTTATTTCCTCTTCATTTAAAAGACAGGATTTTGAAACCACAAAACAATAATAAAATCCTTTAAAAATGCTTTGTTGGTGATCTAGAAAACTAGGTTACTGGGTATTCTCCAATACATAACGGGTACCAAAATACATAGGTATAGAATGTAGGTATAAATTAATGTGTAAAGCGCCTTTGAGGTGATAATTATTATTTACGAGTTTCGTAATAATATTTTTAAACGTAGCTAGGGGACTATATTCAGGAAGGGTTTTTTTTTTTGAAAGGCATTGGGTAATTTAACAGTTTATGGAAGGTGCGTAGCATGGGCATCTTTGCTTACTAACAAAATCTGACATAATTAAATTCCCACTCCTAAAAATTTCCCATATCTTATTCCAAAATTTAGGTATCACGACAAGTCTATTACATAGGACTATACATAAAATTATCGTATAATCCTCACCTTTTGGTTTACGCTTAGGTAGGTATATTTCATTCGATATTCGATTTAGCAAAAACTTTCACATTGTCGGTTGAATGAAGCCGTCGGTAGGTATTCATATTTTAAGCGTAATGCGTTATATCCACCTACATAAGTAGCAAAAGTTTTCTTAACTCCCTCACACTAGGAATAGGGATCATCCAGCATCAGGGTGGGATTGTACTCTGGACGAAAGAGCAGCGGGGGAAATAGAAGGAAAGGAAGCCAGATTCACGACCTGGTGCCTTTCATTCTTGGACCCGGCACCCTAGAAACCGAGCTTGACATTCCTTCTTTGAGCTGATTTTTGAGCTTGAGGTTGGGGTACGCCTATCGTAGAGCATATGCCCGTAACACATATAGGGGAAGGTCCCAAGTTACGCTTGTGTATGTTATGCGAGAGGACGTATTTTTCATTCAAATCAAATACCGATGATCATCGCGATTGCAGGCTGGCGCATGTTTCTGTAACGTGCTTAGAAAAAACGTAATCAATATTTCTACTGGTTCGACGTTTCTTTGTTGGAATCCAGATAAGTTTTCTTAACTCCCTCCCACTAGGAATAGGGATCATCCAGCATCAGGGTGGGAATGTACTCTGGACGAAAGAGCAGCCGGGGAAATAGAAGGGAGGGAAGCCAGATTCACGACCTGGTGCCTTTCATTCTTGGACCCAGCACCCTGGACGCCGAGCTTGACATTCCTTCTTTGAGCTGATTTTTGAGTTTGAGCCTGGGGTACGCCTATCGTAGAGCATATGCCCGTGACAAATATAGGGGAAGGACCCAAGTTACGCTTGTGTATGTTATGCGAGAGGACGTATTTTTCATTCAAATCAAATACCGATGACCATCGCGATTGCAGGCTGGCGCATGTTTTGTAGCGTGCCTAGGAAAAACGTAATCATTATTTCTACTGGTTCGAGGCGGCGTGCTGGACGGAGAACGGGACTATTGAGGACATGAGTGACTGCCAAGGCGAGGATCGGTGACATCAAAATCTTCCTTAATTAAATTCATACATCGCCAGATCAGAGGAGAGAGCGGCCCCACCGATCTCCTGACATTGCCGATTGTCTAATCAACTTCGGTTTAATGTTTATGCCGATGCTTTAGGAGTAAATGGAACTCAAGTCATCGGCATGCTGAAGAACTTCAACATCATCATCAATCCAGAGTAGGATGTCACGATCCAAAACCTCGTGCCACCCACACATTTCCTGAACAGTTCCTGACATCGGCTATCACGCCATTAATCGGAGCAGACCCTCATATCAAACGGTATGAGATGACCTTTCATCATCATCATCAACATAGTTATAATTTGGCTGCGTATTGGTCGATATTATTCCCGTTACCACTCTATGATCCAGAAACACACATCAAACCCTTTCCCGACAGAAGGCAAAACATGTCGATTTTCATTCGTCGCTTGCGACCTTAACATTCTCCGGAGGCGTTGGAATTGGAAGCTGATTCGGCGGTCTATGACCATCACCTTATCAGTTGGGCTATGGAGGAGTCCAATTATTTAAACAGCACATGTTCTGTCTCATGTTAATCCAAAATACCTACCCGTAGAGTCAAATTAACTAAATAAAACAAGCTAGCTAACTAACAAACTGCATCTAGCACTGTAAGTGTAGAATTATTGCACTCCGTACTGCTTTGAGTGTAAATCTTTTGTTAGAATATACATAAATGTCAAATTATTTTCATGATAGCATTTTATAGGTCCGCAGAGAGTACGCGACATCGCATCGAAAGGTAGGATCTTCTCTATTCGCCGTTTGAATGTAAATTTATATATTAGATGCTAGGAGGGAAAATGCAGATTACTTCAATAAAATTAGTCGTCGATGAGCGTAGGTGTATAACAGGTGCTAGGGGAGGAAGCTGGATGAATATAGATAGATAATTAGTTAATTTTCAAGCTAGTCAGACTCAGTCATTGTTATTCGAAGCCTTGCAAATTGTAACACGCCATACCTAAAAGAACCAGGGTTTACCACAAATAAATTATTAATTAAATTGGATTAACTATACCAAACCACTAAAACAAAAAATACACAACGTTGTGGGGTTAATTACAATTGATTAATTGAGAGCATCTTGTCACGTTTGCATAAAAGTATTACGTGATGGGGTTGAGAAGGCGCTGCAAAAGAAATGCAGGGGAGAGACGCGAGAACGGGCGAGCTACGAGCTTTTAAAGGCCGGCCGGGGTTGCGCCTGTAGCTGTAGCAATGTAGCGGCATTTGGGATGCAAGAGGAAGGTTTTACTTCGTTGAGGGGGGGGGGGGGTTTATCACAAACGTGGCAATACTCGACCTCCATAGTCCAGTGGGTAAGACTCTTGACTCACAATCCGGGGGTCACGGGTTCGAACCCGGCGTGCGCAAATAAATTTTATTTGATTAATTTGTGTTATTTCACAATTAATTCATTTAAAATAATATATAGTATATTTGCGGCACGTTCCAGAGTGGAAGATACTATCAGTGTCGCCCTGGTGTAAGACCACCATTCAGAATTGAAACGTTGCTTGAAAATGGCTTTAGCCGTGTTTGGTGACCAGATCTGAATAGCCAGGTACTTCCCAACCTTCCTCTTCCCCACCTCCTTCCCCCCCCCCACTACCTTCAGCCTCACAACATACCCCAATTGGGGATGCCATAGTCTCACTGGCTCCAGACGGGAGCAGTTGAGATTCTTGTGCGGTATTCACTGTAAAAAAAAAAAATAGGTACCTACGGTCTACGGAGTATGGCTAATTAGATTAATTTAATTTGTCGAATTCGCAGTTATCGATCTATCTTGTGTTTGCACATTTTTATTTGTTTATTTTATTTCATTTGTTACATCTATGCAGCAAAATTACATAATAATAATATTTCAAAGAACTGTAGATTTTAAAATGTGTACAAGTATTATTATGTCTTGTACGTCATTAGTTCCTAGCTAGGCAGATTGCCTGTTCTAAGGAACCAAATGCTGGTGAAAAATGTCAAAAATGTATTCTGTAAAAAGAAAAAAAGATTATGGTTTATCATAGCTTATACCTGCAGACAGGTGTTAATAAACAAAATGCTTACTGAAAAAAAAAATGATGACTTCCTACTTTCCAATCCACGCAAATCGCTGCCTGACCATAGTCTGACTCCTACAGATTTTACCAAACAACCTACACGTAAAACGAGAAGTTAAACTGAAACTGAACTAAATAGAATCGAAAGTAAAACGAAAGAGAATACTGAATGCATCATTGTGCAACCGTTTTAATACGTGCTATGTTTCCAGATTGACATTATTTATCAAAGCTAATGAGAGCTTTCTTAGGTAAGCTTTCTGCTCGCCGTTCGGTGCGTCCAGTCAAGACAGAGGTTTATTCGTCCTGGTAACAAAGACGTCCCTTTCCGCTTGCAAATGGTTTTTCAGTGTATGCCATAGAACGGTTTAACTCAAAGAAAACAATTTTAAAAAGTGATTGGAAAAGATTGTTACATTTCTTTATTCGCTCCACACATTTGCTCCATATTTGTGTGACCTGAGGAAAAAAAACCCTTAAAGCCTATGCCATCTTTAGGGTGATAGGTTAAAAGGGTATGGCTGGAGATGGTCTCCCTCTACCAGTCTCTCCCGATCCGGCCAGTACACAGTAGGTGGGCAAAAACATTTGCGGCAAAGACCTAGACAAACTTCAACGCGTGAACCTGGTACCGGGTGACTTAGGAGAGGTGCCCGGGTTCATGGGCTGAGGTTTGTCCGGATCTTGACGGTGAATGCGTCTGCCCACCAAATACGCAGCGGGCTTGATCGGGAGAGAGTGGTTATCAAACGCACGTACCGTCAAGACAAACCTCACCCCATGAATCAGGGCACCTCTACTAAGTCACCAAATGTATCAAAACACTTGGGATGATCAATGGCAGGGTGTTGGTTATCATTTAAATGGTTCCCAGGACGATGGTATCCATAATAGAAATTACTAACCAAATTGATATTTCAAAGCACCATAGCTCAAGATAGAACTAACTTTGTAAACTAACAATAGCTGCTATTGTCAAGCTAAAAATTTCTGGTAGATGCATATGCAAATTTCACTCACTAATCGAGAGTTGTTTTCATTGCTATAGCACACAGATACTCAGTTTCACCTATAGTATACATTGTATTTCCAATCTTTTAGTTTTAACGTTCTGTGCCTCTTTTAGTGTCCACCCTTCCAAAGCAAGCAATCCTCAGCGGGTATTTTACTTTAATTAGATGATTCCTTCAAATGGCTCCTTACTACTCGTGACGCCTGAATTGGATTACAAAAATTATCATTAATTAATAAATGCTCGTGGTTTTGAAAAGGTTTCAGAATTTAAATTACGAAGTTACCTGGTTTCTTAGCAGCCCACGTCTTTCATTAACTAGAATTAAAATGTTAATCCTTCAAAGGGAATTAGGAAAAGTGTAAGATTTAAAAATTTTGAATGCCAGGTAGATTTTTAAAGATTTTTCAGCCTTGTAAACTATTAAAAGTAGAAAAAAAGTCGACTAATCTGAATCAAGCTAAGATTCTCACTTTTCTTTAGTTAAGATGTTGATATCCCTCTACATTTTTATTTTGGCGTGATATTATTAAGGTGAATATTAAAGTTGACTCACTATTTTAGATTTATCTTTACTATTAATCGATTTGTGTAATAAATAGATAAAAATATGCGTTGGATAAACAGAAGATTATCCTACAGTTTTCATTAAGCAGAATTGAACTGAAATTGAAAAAATATAAACGTAAATGAATTTTTTCATTAGAAATTTATGAACGAAAATACGAAACAGCTTTAAAAAAAATAGATTTATGGCTTTTTTTACATTAGTTCCACACAGGAGGCCTTGAGGAAAATAATTTCCTTCAGGTCCTATCTCAATTTTGGCGATGCTGTGTGGAGGGGTTTTTTAAGGAAAGGAAGGAGAGGAGAGTTCTGGGAAGGAAAAAGGTTTAAGGTGTGGGAAGGAATTTAAATTATGGTCCAACCAAACCAAGAATCGTCGCTTCCATATCAGGCATAAGAGCCCTTCCTTTCTCAACGGGTATACATGACCAAGAATAAGTAAAATTATATTATGTTGTAAAATATCTTTACATAGTATAAAGCAAAGTCGCTCCCGCTGTCCGTACGCTTAGATATTTTAAACCACGCAACGGATTTTCATGCGGTTTTCACTAATAGATAGAGTGATTCATGAGAAAGGTTTAAGTATATAATTTATTAAGGTTTTGTGTACATTGGTTGAAATATATAATATATAAGGGAGCGGGCTGGCAAGTAGGCAGCGGACAATGGGCTGGCAAGCGGGCGGTGTGGATTTAATATGTATGCAAATTAACAGATGGCGTTGGTTATAAAGGTTGGGTAATGGCGTTTTCAGTAGATGGCGTTGTGTTTCGTTAGCCTAGTTATGTATAAAATGAACTATTATTACAACACGCTAATTTCGGTTGCCGGTACAAGGGTGCAAGCGTGACAACAGGAAACGTACCTACGTACCAAAATATATTTTGTAGATGCCTGCTACGGTACCGATGTACCAGCACCCTGGAAAACGCTATCAAAAATAATTTAAAAGATTCTAAACATAAGAGAATCAAAACTCAGGTTACGGACCTCCATAGCAATCCGAAGGTCGCGGGTTCAAATCCCGGAGTGCGCAAATTTTTTTTTAAATGAATAAAAAGAAATAACTTTGATTTAAGTCACTTTAATGATATATTTTCACTGTCTACCGGTTTCGGTACCTTCGTACCAATATTTATTAGGACTGTTATAAAAATAATGCTGTCAAATATAGAAGTACCTACACATATTATAATCTATACATATTGTTAAGAAAGAAAGAGACTGTATACTAGAGTGGGACTGTGCGTTCTACTTGAATACTGCGCAAATCTACATGAATAGATATTATGGTAAATATGTTTACGTGTGTGTGATGTATTAATGTATGGTAAATCAAATAAGTACATCGTAGATACAATACTTACAGGTTTATTTAACAAATTACATACGAACATAACGATTTTTAAGACAGCGTATTATCCGGAATTTTAAAGTAGAATGATTTGGATTGATTTGGATGATCTTCGTCGCCGCGCGAGAGAGTGACTTGTGATAAAGATAGATTCCTATTGGTGTATGGGGGACCAATTGGATTACCGTGCGACCGTAGATCGGTGTCCGTGTTCGTCCTCCACAACTAATGAAACAAAATTACAAGTGTGCAGACACGCGGTAGAAGTGAAATCTCCAGAAAACTATAGTAGACAAGAGTGGGGAGGCTACGAAGCACCGCACAAAGTGGAGACCGATTAGTCTATTTTATATGCAGGCTAAATCCAATAGTTATATGTGTTTGTAACTTTTTAGTCTTGCTTTTTCGTTTCAACGAGTTTTGTGAGAAAGGTACTCAGCATGCAAGAGCGAGACGGAAGATGAACGAGTATAAAAGAAGATGTTCGCCCTTGCTCTGTCTCCTTTATCACCGATAGCGCCGAAAGCTAGGATTAGCTGTAGAACTCATTATTGTGCAATTATAATTAATACTCGACACGCGCATTATTATTTATAAACTATTCCCTGATCACGTAAAGATCCCATTGGTAATTAACAGTTTAACAGTTATAACAGTGGCGCAGCCAATACGGAAATAAATATAACGATTGCGAGAATCGACGCGCAAAAATTGCACGCTAAGCACGCGAGTTCAATAGTTACGTGTTGTAACATTATTTTCGGGTCGGTAAAAAAGGCCGGACCGAAATTAAAAATCTTCACTGGAAGGAGTGAAGAAGAAGGGGAACACTGGAGCCAGCCTAACTTCTCGGAAGGGGGAAGATTGCACGGGAGGGTCCAGGACTTCAAGAGCGGCAGCTGGGTGTCCAGGTCACTAGACGGGTCTGGAAGGAGCCATCGTCATCAAGGATCAAGAAGCGGTTTCCTGAGAGGGTCAACGGAGCAGTACAGATTGAGGAGGAATATCGTAGGGGAGTGTTTTTCTCTTTTTTTCTTTTCTCTCTCTTGTTGTATCATCTGGGTAGAGCAAACATGGAGTCAGGAGGATTGGGGTCCTTCAGTTTGCGTGACGGTAACTGGGAGAATTTCAAGGTCCGCCTCGAACAGTATCTCCTTGTGAATGATGACAAATACGCATCAGATGTGAAAAAAAGGGCTATTTTTCTTAATGCCTTGAAGGATGACTGTTTCTCACTTTTGGTAAATTTGTGTATTCCTAAAAAAGTAACCGATGTTAAATTAGAAGATTTAATTTCTAAACTCAATGAGTATTGTAGCATGACGAAATGTTTTTTTGAGGAGAGGTCACAGTTTTACACAGCTAAACAGAGGAGTGATGAGACAATTCGTGATTTCGCCGTTAGATTAAAGGCTCTTTCGGTTAATTGTAAATTCGGGAATAATTTGTCGGAGAAATTAAGAGATTTCTTTGTGCTAGGATGTAAGCCCGGGAAAGTCAGGGAAAAATTATTTCTTGAAAGTGAATCGTATACTTTCGAAAAGTGTGTCCAAGTAGCAGAGTGCATCGAACTCGTAGCTTCAACGCAAGCCCAAGGTCGGGAGTTTAACTCTGTTTTAGCAAATAACAGTGTCAGCAGTGGTCGTGTTTCACCTAGTTCATATGAAAAGAAAAGAGTAAGCAATAGATTCAACCGGATGAGTAGTCCACATAAGTCGCGATCGCCGTCGCCAAAGCGTAAATGTTTCGTTTGTGGAAACGATAATCATATTTCGGCGGATTGTAGATTCAAAGGCTATACATGTAGAATTTGTGGTAAAAAGGGTCATCTAGCAAAACAGTGTAAAAGTTTTTCAGTTCGTAAAAATGTGAATACCTTGTTTTCAGATACAAGTGTCGATAATATAAATAGTGTTGAACCATATTGTGTAGAGGTTTCTTTGGACGGCATTAGAAGTAAATTCATGTTAGATTCAGGTGCATCTTGTAGCGTGATTGGCAAGGATTGTTATTTCAATCAGTTTAATAGTAATAAGTTAGTGCATGAAAACATTAGTCTACGGGGTTTTGACAATACGCTCATCAAAGTAATAGGTGCATTTACTCCGCTGGTAGAGTATAACGGACAATGCCGCCAGTTAAAGATTATTGTTGTAGGTAGCTCTACGTTATCAATATTAGGACGAGACTTCATGGAACTGTTTAACTTAGGAATTACTGGGATAGTGAATTGTGTTAATCGAAATACATTAAAAGAGCGATTAGTAAAAAAATTTCCAGAAGTTTTTACGGATAAACTAGGCAAGTTTAATAAATATGAAGTTAATTTAAGGTTGAAAGATACCGCTGTTCCGGTGTTTCGAAATAATAGAATCATTCCATTCGCTTTAAAAGAAAAAGTCGAACGAGAGTTAAATACTTTAATCTCAGATGGAATAATAGAGCCGGTTCATTATAGTGAATTTGCAAGTCCCATCGTACCAGTGATTAAGAAAAATGGTAGTATTAGGTTATGTGGTGATTACAAGTCAACAGTGAATAATCAGCTGTTAATTGACAAGTACCCTTTACCTAGGATTGAAGAACTGTTAACCAAAGTCAATGGTGGGAAAGTTTTTGCAAAGATTGACCTCAAGTCGGCGTATAACCAGTTTGTTTTGAAAAAGGAATGTAGGCGTTTCACAACGATCAACACACATTTAGGGTTATTTCAGTATAAACGGTTAGTGTATGGGTTAGCTTCTGCACCGGCTATGTTTGCAAAAGCAATGGCAAATTGTTTGTCAGGATTACAGAAGATGACATTCTATTTGGATGACATTATTGTGATCGGGGAAGACGAAGAAGATTTAGAGAAAAACGTGTGTGACGTTTTAGAGAGGTTAAAAAGCTGTAATTTAACGGTGAATAGTGAAAAGTGCGAATTTAATTTAAAAGTTATTGAGTTTTTAGGTTATAAGATAAGTGAACAAGGGATTCAACCGTGTCAACGGAATAAGGAAGCTATTTTAAATGCACCGTCACCTAGTGATTTAAATCATTTGAGAAGTTTGTTAGGCATGATTAGCTATTATCGTAATTTTATCCCAAACATGGCAAATGTATTGTCACCGTTGTACGAGTTACTTAAAAAAGATATCAAATTCCAATGGGGTACAGAACAGGAGAATAGTTTTGCGATTATAAAAAAAATTTTAACTTCGGATAGGATTTTAACTCATTTCGACGAAAATATTCCTGTGAAACTTGTCACAGACGGTAGTCTCAATGGTGTTGGGGCGACACTTATACATGTATTTCAGAATGGGTTTGAAAGGCCAATAGGTTTCGCAAGCAGAACTTTAAGTAAAGCGGAAAAAAATTATTCAATTTTAGATATTGAGGCAACTGCTATTATTTTTGGAATTAAAAAGTTTTATCAATATTTGTACGGGAGAGAATTCACCTTAGCTGTGGATAACCAACCCTTAGTGAGAATCTTCGGTCAAAATAGAGAAATTCCTAAAATCGCAGCGTCTAGGTTACAACGTTATGCGGTTATGTTAGGGTCGTTCAATTTTAAGATTGAATATGTAAAGTCGAAAAACAATTGTTCAGACTTTCTGAGCAGGTGTCCGATTGAAAAGGGAAGCTGTGAGGATAAGATAGAGTCTGGTTACATTAATTACTTCGAAAATAACGGGTTTAATTTATCTCTAGACGTGATAAAAAGTGAGACCGAAAAGGACGATATGTTAAGTCAAGTTAAGAAATTTCTTATCGAGGGTTGGCCAGCATCAGTAAAAAAAGTTCAAAATAGTAATTTTAATAGAATTTTCTGGGAAAAAAGGTTAGAATTATCATTGATAAATGGGTGTATTTTATATCAACATAGAGTTGTGGTTCCGGAGTCTTTAAGACAAGAGGTTTTAAAGATGTTACACAGATCTCATTTAGGGGTTTTTAAGACTAAAGGTATTGCGAAAAGTTTCGTTTGGTGGCCAAAAATTAATCAAGATTTAGAGAAAATAACTGAAAATTGTAAGGATTGTTTAGAAATTAAACCAGAATCTCAAAAGAGTTCACTAGCAGTCTGGCCATATGAACCTGAAGTATGGTTCAGGGTACATATTGACCATGGTAGCTTACATAACAAAAACTTTTTAGTTGTGGTAGACGCTTCTTCGAAGTGGATCGAATGCCTGGAAGTAAACAGTTTGTCTTCAAAAGAAAATATTGAGGTACTTCATAGGTTATTCTCACAATTTGGTTTTCCAGCAACTTTAGTTAGCGATAATGGTACGTGTTTTTGTTCTGAGGACTTTGAAATTTTCTGTAAAAAAAATGGTATGGTACATATAACTAGTCCAATTAATCACCCTAGCAGCAACGGACAAGCAGAGAGTGCGGTTAAGATATGTAAAAATTTTCTTAAAAAAATTTGTAAACGTAATAGATTTCCATCAGACTATAAAGAGCAGCTTGGTAACTTTTTAACAGATTATAGGAATACCGTGCATGCAACTACAGGGTGTGAGCCATCATTATTGTTAATGGGAAGGAAAATTAGGACTGTCTTTGACTCTCTGATCCCTAGGAAAGTGGAGGAAAGAACCAGTAATTCAGGTTCTTCTCGACAAAACAAAGTAATTCAAAAGGTTATTCAGAGCCAAGGCAATCAGAAAAGGCAATATAGGGGTAGAACTAAGACAGGTTTTGATGTAGGTCAGAAAGTGATGGCCAGAGATTTCAGATCTCAGGGTAATAGATTATGGGTCCCTGGGGTTGTAGTTGAGAAAAAAGGCAGCAAAGTATATTTCATTAAAATTAACAATTCTAATATGGTATGGAAAAGACATTTAGACCAGATAAGGAAATTACATGTTTCATGGCGGGAGGAAGATGGTCCTGAATTCATCGCGTCTGACACACTAGAACTGTCGACGGACGAATTGGATCTCTCCGGTATGTTGCGCAGTAGAAGCGACTCTAATTCTGTTTCTCCATGTTTCAGGTCTAAACCGTGGCATGGACGACTTCGCCCAAGATGAGACGGACGAGCGAGAAAGAGAGAAGAAACGGAAGGGAAGAGGAGAAATTATACTTAATTTTAAGTTACTTGAATAATGTATATTATATTGTAAGAAAATGAAATATGTAACCTAATATTATATTGTATATTGTATGTAATGAAATTTGTAGCAACAGGAAAATGAAGTATGTAGATAGGGAATTTTCAATTTTAAGTAGGGGAGGATGTGAGAAAGGTACTCAGCATGCAAGAGCGAGACGGAAGATGAACGAGTATAAAAGAAGATGTTCGCCCTTGCTCTGTCTCCTTTATCACCGATAGCGCCGAAAGCTAGGATTAGCTGTAGAACTCATTATTGTGCAATTATAATTAATACTCGACACGCGCATTATTATTTATAAACTATTCCCTGATCACGTAAAGATCCCATTGGTAATTAACAGTTTAACAGTTATAACAAGTTTCAAATCACAACGGTGCTAAATAAGTGTTTACTTCAATAAAATAGAAAATAAAATATTGGAAATAAACAACTTGCTGTTTTATTACAATCGAGTAGAATAATAATACATAAAATTATACATTCTGGTAAACAAACACATCCTTGCTGCTAGCAGTGGCAATACTGGCAATGGCCCCTGACTGTCTGTTTATTACGTCGTTTTAATGTCTTGAATATGGGTTTCTGAAGGAATCGTAGCATTTATTGTTGCTTTTATTACGGCGGCCAACAATCCCATGCTTTGCTCAAAGGGCCATAAAAATATTGGCCTTTTTGTATCATTTGGCCTCTATTTATTTATGGCTTTTTATTTGATTATTTAAGTGGCCTATAAAGTGTGTGCTATTATTGTGGGCTAGATAAATAGTTGTTATTATTACTATTGTGGTGCGATCATTCTTAGACAATTGAATGTGTTACTATTTTCCATTATTGTCTAAATGCCTACTTATTCGTCCCATTTGAGTGCTCTCCTCTGTACCAACAAAGGGATTACCCCAGAAATTATATATATATAGAGTTGACCCCCTGAAGCCATAATTATTGAAGTGAAACTTCTTTAGCCCCGTTGTGTTTTGAAATTAGGATGAAACGGAAATAACGCATTGCAGTACATACGAAGCGTCAGACTGCGCTCACTGGCCGCTTTGATTATGACCTCACTTTTCAAGGCTCCTATTTGTTGAGATATGAAATGCCGGATTACACTACCTACGAAGCTTTAAACTGCGCTTAATATTGGCCGCTTTGATAATGACCTCACTTTTCAAGGCACCTATGGGTTGAGAATGTGTGGGCAAAGGTTTCATTTCAACCGCGAGTGAACTGCACTTGTTTTTTTTCAATATTTTGTGCCATATTTACCTACCAATTTCAAACCTAAAATCAACTTCAAAAATATGGATATTAAAATACTTGGTGTGGATATTAAAAAAATGTATCTATCGTACTTTGGTTTACGCAGAACATAGACAAGTAGTTTTTTTCTTGATGCATTTGAATGAAAATATGTTTAATAATTTTTTGTTCGGCGGTATATTGTCACTGCACACCTCTTCGGGGACACTTATATTATTTTGTGTAATTAGTTATACCGTATTTTCATATTGTTACGTTTTTAATATTGTTCTGGGTTCACAAACTAATATAAACAACACGATTTTCAGTCACACTATTTATTTGCATTCCATTTACATTAATACAGCTTTATTTATTTTTACAGTCATCTAACTATACCCAGATTTTATTTTTTACTGCTTTGTTATTTTTCGTTTCCATGGTGATATCTTTATTTATAGTTTCCTTGGTGATCTATTTATTTACACTAGTGCTGCCATAGGCACCACAATGTTCTTCCCATTACATTGCCCCCTCCTTAGGGCTGTTTCGTCCCGGAACAGGCCCCGAATTCTCTTCATGAAGGTATCGGCAATCTAGTCCTCGATTGCATCGAGCCGATGCAAAGAAATGACAAGCTACAGTTTTACCATCACTTGCTTCTGACCCTTTGTGGTAACAGCATACCAGAACCAATATGCCAGTGTATCGGAAGATCTCTTCGAACATGCTCCGCAAGATCCTCCAGTCCAGCCCAATCCCACGTCCACCGAGCTTCGGGATCCCTATCCGGTTGATATCAGACTGCAACAAGCGGTCCCTCAAAACCATCAGACAGTTCCAAATGGTTCTGTACTCCGGCGTAACTTGGGTTGTCTCCCTGGTCACCAAGCAGAAGATTGGTGGTCCTTCCCTGTTGAGTTGCGCCACCTCTCCGATAGCTGGTGCTTGCCGCTCCAACTCCTGTTTCACTAGAAACTTATGCTGCAAAACCCTTGAAATTCCCCGTGACATGTCGAAGTCGTGTGCCACGCAGAAGGCCAGAGCATGCTCCTTTGAAAGCCCGAACAGGTCCTGCGCTATTTCTTGTGTCACTCCATGTCGGGTCTTGTGCCCTTCGCTAGCCTGGGACATGAATTGTTCGAAGGTAATTTCCTCCTCAGGGACCTTGCAGACTCGGACATGCTGTTCCGGATCATCCTGATTGTCACCCAGGAAGGGAGCAAGCCGGTTGAAGTGGACGATCCGTGGTTTCCCGTTGGGCCTCTTCCTTATCCTGTAGACCACATCGTTGATCCGCTTCAGCACCTCATAGGGATCATCCTAAGACCGTTGGAGTTTTGGGGAGAAACCTTGGCGCCTACGGGGGTCGAAGAGCCAGACTAGTTCGCCAGATTGATAGTCCCCCTTCTCTGCCTTGACATCATAATGTTCCTTCATCCGGTCACTAGCAGCCTCGATATTCACACGGACCCGGTCGTGGGCATCATCCAGACGCCTACGAAGGTCTGACACGTAGTCCTCACCAGCTACGTCTTCTTTCGGTTTACATCCGAACTTCAGGTCACAGGGCAGTCGTAACTCTCGTCCAAAGAGCACACTTCCAGGCGTCTGCCCCGTAGTTTTATGAACCGCCGATCGGTAAGCCAACAGGAACAAGGGCAGGTGTCGGTCCCAGTCTCTTTGGTGATCCGAGACAACCTTCGCCAGATGTCTGCCGATTGTACGGTTCATTCTTTCAACCATTCCATCAGACTGCGGGTGCAGTGCTGTAGTCCTCGTCTTCCTAATTTCCAGGATCTCGCACATTTTCTGGAACACTGCAGATTCGAAATTACGTCCTTGGTCCGAATGTAGCTCCAGAGGCACACCAAATCGACTGACTAGCTCCGTGACCAATGCCTCCGCTACGGTAACTGCTTCCTGGTTGGGCAGTGCATAGGCTTCAACCCACTTGCTGAAATAGTCGATAGCGACCAGGATATACTTGTTCCGGTTTTCGGTTGTAGGGAACGGTCCAGCTATATCCACAGCGATTCTCTCGAACGGGCTACCTACGTTGTACTGTCGCATCGGTGCTCTTTTCCTCTTGTACGGTCCATTTATTTATTATTATTTATTTACACTAGTGCTGCCATAGGCACCACAATGTTCTTCCCATTACATTATTATGTGTAAGTATGCCGGGGAGCCAATTTTAGAGGGATCAAATGCCATGAAACCGAATATTTCACCAACTTCTCGATAACCATCCATTCCATGGAATAAAGAAAATAACACAAGAAGTACCTTCCATTCAAATTTTAACGGAAATAAATGTTCATTTTAGGCCAACCGCCCTACGTTCCATCTCACTCTCACTCGCCTGAAATCATAGTTCTCCATCCCATTAATATTTCGAAAACACAATTATCTATAGAAATATAGACCCAAAATGGCCTAAATTTTAATCACGAACCCCGCGCTTAAGGCACTTCTTGTGTTATTCGTTATTTTATGATTATAATAAATAACTTTAAGATTGTATCAGACATGTTGTATAATTACTTTTTAAAAATTCAACTTGTTTTCAAACGTCGTAATTTCTTTCGGAATTGTATTATGCAGTGGAACGGTCTAGTAGTACCTGAATAAGAAATTTCTGTGTGCTTGATTTTTTCCTTGTTGGCAATTTAATTTGTCCGTGTATCTCGTGAATATATATATTTTCTTTTCAGTTCATTTAACATTATCCCTATCTTAATTTTAAATTGATTTTAAATGTGTACGTTAAATTAAATATTTTGCTTAACCGTTTTAATATTTACCTCCTTTAAAATGTCTCGTATCCGTATGCATATTATGTATGTAGTGCTTGAGTTGAAATTATTCGAATCGCTTTATGGAAAATATTGAAAACTTGATACCTATATGTTTTAGACTGATGTTTTTACTGATACTCATACTATTGGGTACATAAAGAGGTATGTCGAAGAAATAAAATTAATTCATTAAGATTCTGAATGTCGATAGAATAAATGATAATGATCAAAATGTATAAAATTGTGTCCATTGATAGTTCAGATGTACATACATACATTTTCTTCCCCTTGTCCTATTCAGGTCGGGTCAGTGTCCCATTGCATCGACAAGGCTCTTCCATAAGTCCCTGTTTGTGCTGATTGTTCGGCCTTTGTCCATGGTAGACGGTCAACCATGGATGGGTCTACCGTAGACCCATCCTCTCCTCACAAAGTTTCTGGAGTTGCCTCGCCCAACTGTGTCTGGGGCGGTCCACTGGACGTCTACCCTCTGGAAACGCACTCAGTATCTTCCTCGGAATTCGATCATCAGACATTCTTAGTACACATGAACCCGAGCATCTCCGTTAAGTCAACAAACGCAGCGAACCACTTTGGGTGACATTGGGGTGGTGGTTATCTAAAAAGTGGTTCTCGGGGCAATGGTACCCATACCCGCCTCCCAAATTGTTATTGATTGTCGGTATTGTTTGCTAATACAAAATGAGATTGGTGTTGGTTATCTAAAAAGTGGTTCTCGGGGCAATGGTACCCATACCCGCCTCCCAAATTGTAATTGATTGTCGGTATTGTTTGCTAATACAAAATGAGACGCTTTAGTTTAACACATTTTCTAATCGTAAATGTCACATAAGTTAAGCGGGTTTAATAAGGCTATTATTCCATATTCTTATCCACGCATAGAATCTTCAACATTTAAGAATATTATGTAGATATGTGTAAATGCTGGAGCCAGCGACCAATAAATTAAAACAAAAACGCTGAAGGCAGATCAAGAACCTCCCAGAGCATGGGACACTTTTATTGCTCCGCTACGAAAATATTTTCAGCATTTTCTTTATTTAGATTGCAGACAGTTTGGCGCCAATCACAACAGACAACGACTGAGCCAAAATCTTTCACCTTCCCCTTCCCCGTCTCCCTCCTTATTTCAGAAGCCCCCTACCTCTTTTGGTACCACCTACTAGCCTCTTATTTCAGGATTCCACGCCACGGACATACTAAGTTTGGAGGATGAGTAATATAGAACACATCGGATAGGCAGATTTGACCTAGGAAAATGGCGGCAAATACAATAAATGGATTACATTACAAATTGATTTACTAGCTAAACTAAATTATCACTACGCCATTTCCCCGCATAGATAAGAGTAGTTGTGGTGTTCTGACAAACTGTTCTCTAACTCGTCTTGGGATGAGATTACTTCTTGTGAAAGAATAGAGTTCTTTTCTGGGATTTATTTAATATTTTGCTTATTACAAATGGTGACTACGATAGTCGGCCTAACTGGAAGCTGGTTAAATGAGATCTGAATTGAGTGAGCTCCTGTAGACGGCACCCCTGCCCTTGGCCCCCCTGGTGTCCAAACTCCGAACTAAACTAATTGCCATCTAGCGGACTTTCGGGACAGCTCTTAGCACTGCTCTCTGTGACAAGCTCAGAAGCTTTTCGATATACCACAGTAGTCAAGGAGGATTGACCGCTAAACCACTTGGATCTTTGCATGCACCCTTATTTCATTCAAGCTCATACATACTCTTCTATTATTTATTTTTTTCAATATTTATTTATTTCCAAAAAGGGTAAAAAAACAGAAAATTGCAAAAAAGGTAAAGAAAATCGCAAACAAATTATTTAGCATACTAAATATATTTGCAAATGGGACAAATAAGTAGCTTTAATAATACTTCACGCACCAATTCATTGCGTGAAGTATTATTCTATACGTTGCTCCCAAAGTTTAAATAAACCAAATCTGAATAGCCAGGCGCTTCCGCTTTTCGAACCTCACTCTCTTTCTTTACCCCTCTTTTTCATCCTTTTATCCGTTCATAATTTCCTTCCGTTTAAGAAACTTTGTAAAAGGATTCACCAATCATCATTTTATTTTAAGACAAATAAGCTATTTTCGTGAAATCTCCTTTAGAAAGAGTTGCGTGTATATTAGCTTTGAGCTGACCAAGAAAGTGGTTTAATATAAAAATACTTTTTTTTTTAAATCAGAAATGGTCATACTTTTAACTAATTATGGTGCTGATAAGCGATATGATACAGGCATTATTGTCAAAGAATGGAAAATGTATGCAAGACACGATTTCTACAGACAAAGATGGCGGACCGTATCAAGATCGAATTTATGATATGATAAGTAAGATTATTGTTTCATTAATTGCAAAATTGCTTTGTGGCGTCATTTTTAATTAAATGAAAATAACAAGCATTTCTTTAATGAAAATTCGGACCATCATAAATTATTTTTCTACTTTATTTTCATTGTTGTATATTGTTATATTTTTGCCCATACGTAGTTATTTGTCCTTTCTTATTTCTTATTTTTTGGATACTTTGTATTCTTATGAAAAGAATTTTACTTTTAAAACATGTTGAATATTTTTATTAAAAATTGTGATATAAACCAATTGTTTTATTATTAAATAATAACAGTCACCCAACAGTTGATCCTCCGATACTTGGCCTCCCGAAATTGTAATTATTATTTATTTTTAATTATTTACCAATTATGTACAAACAAAATCGATTTCAAACATACTTTTGATGATAAGTTGGTATAGATATCAAATGAATTTATTTACAGTGTCAATTTTTTGTTCTTGTACGTATATGTATATATATATTATACAGACAATTAGTTTTATTCTTGACGCATTTGAAAGAAAACATGTTTTATACTTCTGTTATTTATTCGGTACATCCCCTCTGCACACCCTTCGTATTTTCCGTAAATACCGTGTTTTTCCTAAACTGACTGCATATTATGTATAATTGTTCCGGTGGTCCAACTGTCTGGGGACCAACTGGCAAGGAATCAATAGTAGTATTTTGTTCAGATATTTATGTTTAAATGTGTGCAGAAAATATAGCGCGCGATACAAAAAATGTGATACAAAAGCACCAGTTCAGTTAGTCTAGTCCTACTTATATTTTCAAAGTTATGCAATAGAATAGATGGTATTCCACACTTATAATATATCTGAATATGCTATGTTTATTCCACCCTCACCATATTCTTCCTCCAATGCCTCCCTTGTCTACCAAGTTGTGTACTCATAATTTAAGTGGGGCCGAGTTTTGCTGTGCCAATGGCACTTTATTTTTTTGCGGTCGTACGCTAAAATACATATCTGGAACACAAACATGTGGTAATTCATATGAATTCGTGGGTCGATGTCTGAATGTAGAGAATGAGAGAAAAAGGAAGAGGATGCATAAAAAGATAAAATAATTTATTACCTGTTCTGGACACCCATATACTTCTTAGCAATACGAATAGTTATACAATGGTTACGAGCACTGAATTGCATTACACACTAGAAATGCCTCACATTTAGATTTCGATGGACAAATGTCACCACCGACTTAGTACCATTTAGTGCTAACCCATTACCACGCGATCTTTCTCTCTAATCTGAACCTTCAAAATATTAAATTACTCCTATGTTCGTAGTCATCTTGAGTGTGCTTCTCCTGTTTGAAATCCTTTGTACAATAAATGCACAAAGCGCACAGAAACTGTCAAAAGAAAATTTGCACATCGCTTAAATTTCAAGAGACATGTGCAGTTATTATGTCATGGATAGCTCTAAAACACTATGGAGTTAAATCTCTAAAAATCAGGAGAGACGTTGCTGACTGACTTGCTTATAATGCTTATACAAAATCTTGAGGGGTAATTTCTTCATAAATTAAGAAAACTAGAGACAAGTCATCGTTACGTATCGAAATTGTTTTAACATATCACAGGCAAAATTCTTTCTTATTAAGAAATTACAACTATAATTTTTAAAAATTTATCGGTATCTTGTGGTATGCTTTAAACAATTTGATAAAATTAAATGCTAAATAACTAAAATAATTCATTAATCATCATCAAAAATTCTGTTTAACCCCATTCCTATGTATTTTAAATTAAAATATACACAAATTTTTCGGTTTTAGATTTGGTGTTATTCAGTTTTTTTTCATTCTTTTTTTTCCGTTCTTTGTTTTTTGTTATCTCCTAGCCGCAAAACTGGCATACTGTTTGTATTTTACTTTTATCTTTTATGTATTTTTGGCCAGTTTGTCCTTGTTCTTATCTATTTAATTGTATTTTATTTTATTTACATATTAATTTTTTACAATATTTTTATAAAGGAACAGAACTCCTAGACACATTGACCCCCAGATTCCTACCCACCCCTCATACCTTTTTCCTTCCCGGAACTTCCTCTCCTTAAAAAGACCCTCCTCACAGCATCATTAAAGATGACATGTAACAAAAATAATATAACTAAATATAATATAAAAATAATATTTTATAGTTTCATTCAACTCATATTTAAAGATAATAATATTTAGGCAAATATTGTATATGATTGTTATTTTTATGTTAAGTAAAGCGTATTTTTCACAAGCCAACTACATTTTTATAGCTCCACACATGAAAAATTAATTACTCAGGGCCTATGTCATCATTGGAGATGATGTGTGGAAGGTATTTTTAAGGAAAGGAAAGAGAGGAAGTTCTGGGAAGGAAAAGGGTATGAGGGGTGGGTAGTAATCTTTGGATAAATGTGTCCAGGAGTGAAAGCCGTATGAATCTACCCCTCCCACTCCAGTGCAAGGTGATGGGTCGAGATAATCCGGATGGAGAGGTCAAGATTATGTCTGCCTCAAGCAGCCTCTCCCGATCCGGCCCGCCACGTAGTAGGTGAGGAAAAAAATTCGTCACCAAGACCTAGACTAACCTCACTCCAAGAACCCGGGCACCCCTGTTAATTCACCAAACGTAGCGAACCACTTGGGGTGACCTATGGCAGGGGTGTTGGTTATCCAATAATTGGTTCCCGGGGCGGCGGAAAACATATCCGTCACCTAAATCTTAAGTAGATATTGCACATATAAGTAGGTCGTATTTTGCTATTCGTCAGTATTCATTCAGAATTGTAACGTTACTTAAAATGGCTTTAGCCGTGTTTGATGACTAGATCTGAATAGCCAGGTACAATTTCCACAATTTCTTCCCCTTCCCACTACATTCAGCATCACATCATACCAAAATTGGGGATGCCATAGTCTCACTGGCTCGAGACGGAGCAGTTGGGACTCTTGTGTTATATTCAGATATAAAAGTTATATTATATACAAGTAGGAATCTTTAGCGTTTTTTTGCGAAGCCGACTGCACGTATAAGTATGTCGTAATTTGTGATTGCCGCATGCTACTTCGGAAAGTGGAAATTATTAGTAAAAATATTTTTACAGCGGATTTTCAATCAAAGATGCCTTCAGATATAAGTATATCGACTTTGGCTGTACGGCTGTATATCCTTTTTGCATACTTACTTTAAGAAAACATTTTCTAAACTTTCGGCCGGACCAACTGTCGACGAACTGTCGACGAACTTTTCGACGAACTGTCGGCCGGGCCAACTGTCGGCCGGGCCAACTATCGCCGGACCAACTGTCGCTGGACCAATTGTCGGGTAACCACGTATTAAAAAGGTTATAGTGACTTATTATCGTTTCATATAAAAATAATTCATAAAAATTTTGGAATAAATATATTCAAATAATTTAGAAGTCTATCGTAAGCTTTTAGTTGCAAATACAGAGCGTGGTATTATATCTTTTTAACACTCCTTAAATTATTTATCTCACCGAAATACGAAAGGAAATAGAATGACAAATTCCTGAAGAAAACTTCAAAATACGTAGGGTTTTTAAAGAATCTGAACTGTCCTCAACGCGAAGTTTAAGACCTAGAACATCTGTGAATATATTTATATGTTATGTACCTAGATGCAAAAAAACAGCTGCACAGCACCATTACGAAGCTATTTAACGATTTACCTGATTTAATAAAAAGTGAAAAAAACTACATTAAATTTGTAAAAAATAACCTAAAAACAAAACGCTACACATTTATCGAAAACCAAGAGATTAATTTATTTTATCGATGATTTTCAGGTATAATCTATTTTTCTTCTGTGTATATTTTTTAATATATTTTTACTTATTGTGCAATATTTTAAACACTGTAACCTATTTTCTGTAACTATACCTACCACTTATAAGAATTATTTTGTAACTTTAAATATGATTAGTAAATAGACTAGCTAATTAAAAATTGTTAATGAATGTTATGTAACATAATTATGTATTATTATTCTGTATATATACTTTTATCTTCTAATAAAAAAAAATAAAACTATTATTATGAGTCCGTCTCAGTTTAGGACTGCATTGATACTTCAGAAAACTAAAGTATGCAAGAGTGGGAAGGCTACTAAGCACCGCACAAAGCATAAAGAGGAGATCGATAGGCTACAAAGCATCGTACAAAGAGGAGACCGATTATACTATCTCATTCTTTTGTAGGATAAATTCTATAGATATATGTGTTTATCTCTTTTAGTGTCAATATTTTTCGTTTCATTGAGTTTCAAATCACAACAGTGCTGAAGAAGTTTCCACTTGAAGAGTAAGCTTTTTGGGATTTCACGAGGCTCCTTACGACGTCCGTCAAGGACATTTTAGCAGGAATTGAGAGTTCAAACAGAAAATTGAGTTATTAAAAATATAAAAAAAGCAGTTATTTAAATTTGAATGCAATTATTATTTTTTTAAATGGATTGTAGTTCCCTAATGGCTAGACTTTTGGAACATGCAATACGCCTACATTACGTTTCTTGTGTACTTTTTCATTCTTTCTATTTCTTTCTAGTATCGAATAAGTAGGATTATTTTCGTTTGAACATTCAGCGTATTTGGTGTGTGTAGGCGTTACTTTTAGTATAATCTAGGTTGCGCCATTTTTTTAAATTTATTTTAAGTTATAGTTTATAATGCAAAAAATCTGAGTGCTAAAGCGACGAATACTCTTGTATTTATGTATTTATTCATAAATGAGAATTTGTCCCCGCTAAGCTTACTGCAAGTAGCTTATTAGCAGGGGCTTAGTTGATCAAGGTAAATATAAAAATATATTCATGCTAATGTTAGCAAAACTTCTGTCTGGTATTACTTATATTATATTTAATAATTATATACCATATTATATAAAATAATTTACTTGCGTACACCAGGATTTGAACCCGCGACCTCTGGATAGCTAGTTGAGAGGCTTACCCCTCGGCCACGAAGGCAGTCAACATATAACATCCACAATATTTTACAACATTAGTAAATATGTTCTCTATGTTAAAAATTTCTTTTTATCGTACTATAAGTATATACTAATTTAATTGATTTAATTTGTAGTATTTCCATTTAAATAAGGCAATGTTTTTCTTCACAAATGAAAGAATCCATATCCAGAGGGAACATAGCAATATAGCTAGTATTTTATGTAAACAATCCTAGATTACTTGGTTATACACTCGAGATATTCTAAAAGAGCTCAGAGCTGGAGTGACACGAAATTTGTATCAATCTGGCTGAGACCTTTCTCGGCCCTTAGTTTTAGATATCGATGCATTTATTCAAAATAACCATTGCAAACCGGGTAAGTACTCCTAGTGTTCCCATTGAAAATTAGGCAATTTTTTTGATTTGTTGCGAAATAGGAATTCTTACCAAAAACCATGTATGTTTCCTGTGATAAAAATTAAAGAAACTAAACTTATTCCATGTCACATTTCCGAAAAAAAAATACTGGGACGCTATTCTGTGTCATCTATATAGATAAAGGTACCCAAGTACGTATAAAATTATTCTCAAATATGTACTTCGTTCCGGAATTTCTCTATCGGAGGGAATTGAAATCTTTGCATTTTACTTTCATTCCTTGCAGAGTATTTCACCGCAGGAAGTCTGGAATTGCTGGAAAAATTCCGAGGAGTATCGTTCTTTATTACAAAAATCTGCAAACCTTAAAGCAGAAAATTAATTGGCATATTTCATTGTGGTTTAACGGCCTTTACCGTAGTCGAGGGGTAAGGCTATCGACTCGTAATCCGGAGATCCCGGGATCAAATCCGGGCTGAAGAAATAAATTTTATTTATATTAATTTGTGTTATTTCACAATTAAATAATTAAAAATAATATATAGTATATTTGCGGCACGTTCTAGGGTGGAAGATACTCTCAGTATTGTCCTGATGTAATACCACCATTCAGAATTAAAACGTCGCTTGAAATGACTTTTGTGGCTAGATCTGAATAGCCAGGTACGTCCCCACCTTCCTTCTCCCCATTTTCTTCCTCTCCCTACTCACCATGAGCCTTCCAAACTAACAGCCTAACAATCCCCAATTGGGGATGGCGTAGTCTCACTGGCTTCAGTCGGGAGCAAATGGGACTCTTGTTATATATTTACATAAAAAATAAATAAATACCTATATTAAAGCGGAACAACGAAAAATCAGTTGTGGACTTTTTAAAATTTTAATAATATTGTGCTAAAAAAGTGCTAGAAAAGTGCTACGAAAAGTGCCACGATTCGCCACCGCATTCAGAATTTCTTCAGAAATATAACATACTTCCCTTTAACACTTAAGTTTTTAAGCTCTTAAAATATTATATAATATTTTTTAAGATGTTTTCCATTCATTAGCCGAGTTGAAAAATAAAAGCATGAATTTCCATGCCGGAAATTCCTTCCTTAAAACCGTTGTACGATTCAAAGAAATTATATAAATGGAATAAAAAAAATATGTCTTACCTCATAATTGAATAGCTTTCACAGTAACCTCACAACTCTTGGTCCTAAATATGAGATGGAAAATTAATGAACTGGAAAATTGGAAGCAGATGCAGTAAAAGGGTGTTACAGTAGATTGGTACTATTGGTCTGGGTAAAATAAATTAAGAAAATCGATTTTGAGAAAAATTGCATCTACCTATGTATAAGTTTATGGTTTGATTATTATACGTGATTGCAAAAATCTTTTCACAGAGTTCAAAATAATTCTAGCGTAAATCAGTTTAAAAAATCACGCACGTTTATAAACATTTACCTAAAATTATCTGTGTAGTCATAGAATTTGTTCAGCACATGAAATTACACAAAAAATGTTGTTCATGTTAATTTATTTCGAATAATTTTATCGTGATTATCCTACTATAATATCATTAATATTATGAAGGCGAAAGTTTGTATGGATGTTAGGATGGATGTATGGATGTTTGTTACTCTTTCACGCAATAAATACTGAATGAATTTTAATGAAACTTTACAGTAATATAGCTCATACATCAGAATAGGCTATAGGCTATAATTTAGAGCTCTGGCATTAAGAAATTTGTATACAATTATACGTTTATTGTCCAGACGAAAATTAAAGCTTTGCTACGTAATTGTTTGACATGCGCTGTCATTTTGTTATTTGTTTAGGTTGCTATGGAGATCCCTTTGATAGTTAAGATTTACAGCGCGTGTTTAATTGTAACGTTGAGGGGGTGGCGGGGAGTGTTGGGGGTGGGGGGTGTTGGGGGAGGGGGGGGGGGGTGGCATGTGCGAAGCCGGGGGCAAAAGCTAGTTATTAGTAATGCGAAGACTTTCCATATATTGGATAGAAATTATCGGGGTATAAATTTAAGTGGCACATCTTTGTTTTTATTTTTTATGATGTTTTTTTCCGGCGAATTAAGTAAACATACAACTGCGAACTTTTTTCCCCGTGTTTATTCATACTTTGAGAACACTTAACATTTTTTTCAGCCTGAAATAGTCATTCATTGCTGAAATACACGGCAACTTAGACACTGATCTTCAAAAGAAGCATTTCGCGGTGACCACTATTGCGGGCATTCTGCTTACCTGAAACAAAAAACATCAAACGGTATCTGCTAAGTATGGATGAACTAGCTTTTAAACTACGATTATTAAAAATCGTGAATGAAAAATTTTTGACATCTTGTTGAATATTTTTTCGTGAATTTCGATATTCAACAAGACGCCAAAAATTTAACTTTCAATATTTATCGTAGTTCAAAAACTAGTTGTTACTTCACAGATTAAAATGCCATTTGATTATTTTGTTTCAGATAAGCAGAACGCCCGTAAACCTGTTCACCGCAATTTTTAAGAGGAGTGGTTGGCTGAGTTGTGGTGTACTTCAGCAATGAGCGAAAATTTCTGGCTAAAAAGACTGTAATGCGCTCAAAATATGAATAAATAATTGGTGAAAAGTTCGCAGATCCATTAGTACAGATTCTAGTTCTTCGTATAGCATATTTTTTTAAATTTATTTTAGTGACTTTATTTTAGCATTTTTCCAATGAGCTAAACTGACAGTTTATGCACCACAGTAGATCTCGCGTCCACAGAAATTTTCTCAAAATTTATTTTATTTAAAAAATCTAAATTTCCACTCAATTCATACTTTCTGTAAATGGACACTGTTTTTTTATAGAAATGTAACTAACTCAATTCCATTTATTTTTTAAACTTTCTTTAGACGTTTACATATATTTAAAAAAAAAATTCGAGTAAGAAAGTTCATATAAAAACAACATTTTCAAATATCAAAAAAATTTGAAATGAAAAAGCCATTCATTCGGTCAAAATGCTAAACGGTCGAGTTAAAACAGAACATATTTGGCGCCCTTGGATTGATTTTCGCATCCTCTTGTGGTTGATTTGTGGTCGAGATCCTTACCCCTCGGCCACGGAAGCTGTAAATATATTATATTATTCAAATAATTGAAAAGTGAATCTTCTTAACCGACTCGATTACCTGAAATTACTATCGAAAAAAAATAATCTACAAAATGAAAATTTACTTTCCTACACACTTAAAAGTGTAAAATATAACGGCAAGCAAAAACAACATTCTTCACGAATAGGCATCAAAAACATATATACTACCAAAAATTTTCTTCTATAATAAGAATATAAGTTTTTTAGAGGTTCTTATTTGCATATCTACCAAAATCAACCTACCTACAAAAAAGTTTGAAATATAAAGGCAAGCAAAATAAAACACCTTGTAAAAGGAACAAAAGATTTTGTTATGTAAAATATGTATTCGTGTTGGGGTTTGAGTTTTTGGCGACATAATAATTGGATAAGTACTAAAGTAGAAAATATTTAGTTAAGCAAATTAAAGACACTTCATAAAAAGAATTTAAATGCTTTTACCGTCAAAATATAAATCTATGATGTGGGGTTGGTTTTTTTGGCAAGGAGGTCAAACTTCTCTTCTAGTGTTTCAAACGAGGGTTGATATTTCTCCTAAATAAAGGTTTGCTTGACTTCGAGGGTGAGGGTTCGTTTAAAGTTTATTGGCATGAACGATAATGAAGCCTTTAGTGAGGCGGGGGGTACGTGCCAATAGGTCGATCCTCACAGCTGTGCTTTGGGTAAGGAGACGTAATAGGGCGAGTTATTGGAATACAAATTATTTGCTAACCTTATTTGAGACTAATTCATTTAAATTCTAGTTTTTATTTAATGTAATATGGAAATTATCGAATTAAATTTAAGTATTTTATACATAATTAAGTGGTTTTCTCCTTTAGAAGGACCCAACTTATGAATAACCTAATACATAAGAATTCTTTCTACTTTTGTCGTTATAAACGAAAAATATTGCTTTTGTAATTAATGTAATAATGGGCTTGAAGCCGCGATCTTGAATGAGAACTGGACGCTTTGGATCGCTGGACCAACTTTACGAAAAGACAACTCTCAAGAATGTTTAAAGAAAATAGAAGAATTGTCAGCTCAGTCTTGAAATTTGTAAAGTTTTTTATTTATGTGAGACTGTTTTCAGCATGCAAGGGCATTTTAATTATGAGCTATAGATTTTTTTATACACGCTATGGAAATATAAGGAGGGAGAAACAAATAATATAGTTACAACTTTTTCGTGACTTTTACTCAGGTATCTTGCTATCTCACAGTGACAGAGAAAGATATGTATCTGTAGAAGAATATTTTTTTATTATTATCTGACTTACGTCTAATTTAGCAATTAAGTGAAAAGAAATAAAAATCAAAATTTTAATTCTAAGAGTACTTCTCAAGTCGGTTACTCATTCGTCGACCCCTACTCCAATTTCCATGGTGTACCAGGCTCCTCAACTTCTCGCGGTTCTGCACCGCGTGCGATTCTTGGTCACTCCAACGTATTGGTGACCTTCCTCTACTTCTTCTGCCTTCCTCTTTACCAGTACATAACTATGAGTTTCTCCAAATTGAAATCCTCAGTTTGTTGAGTATCTTAAAATACGTCGTAGGCAGATAGTTGAAAGCTTATTATGTATCCCAAGATCTTCAAGAATGGAAACATTTGTGGGTCTTGAGCATTTTTCTCCAGCACCAGATTTCGTGGGCGTCAGTCGCTTTATTTTGCTTACTCTAAAAACTTTAGGGAAATAAACGCCCTGACGAATCTCATCTTGGTGGTTTTCGTAATATTCTGTCACTTCATATCCTGTGCACACGAGTACAGGATGGTTCATTTTAAAATTAAAACAAAGACAAAAATCACTGTTCGACATTTATTTTTTTAAGTTGAGTCCCTTAAGCATAGCTAATTTTTTTATATGTATTTATTATCCATAAACATGAAATGAAACAATTTTTTTTTTATAGGTCAGGTTTTTTTATTATTTAACAAAGTATTTTTTACATAATTCTTCTATAGTACTTAAACGGGTACTTAACAAAATTTCAAAACAAATTCAATTTAACTTTTTTGCTCCTGATTTGCGCTTGTGAGTATCTTGAGAGTCTCTCTGCAGGGTCTAGCAATAGTCTGCTAGCATAGATGGACTTCACTTTACTTGGTATTGCTTTTCCATAGCCGCAATTTCCTGGTGAAATCGTTCGCCGTGCTCGTCACTGACATCTCCCATATTTTCGGGAAAAAAATTCAAATAAGAGTGAAGGAAGTGTATTTTTAGTGACATGTTACATCCCATATTTTTATTGGCCATGAGCATTTCAGACACAATGCTGATATAGTCTTCACTTTTATGACTTCCAAGAAAGTTCTCGATAACATTCTTGAAGGCTGACCAAGCGGCTAGCTCGACTGGTCTCAACACTGTTATAAAATTCGGATCAGTCAAGACCTCCCTTATTTGTGGTCCCACGAATATTCCATCTTTAATTTTTGCGTCGCTGATCTTAGGAAACTTTTGATTTAAGTAAATCATGCCATTTCCATCCTTAGACAAGCCCTTTACAAAATTTTTCATCAAACACAAATTAATGTGTAAGGGCGGAAGTAAGATATCTTTAGATTTTACTAAGGGAGCATGTTGAACATTCTTCATGCCAGGTTTAAGGTGCTTTCTAGCAGGCCAGTCCATCTTGTTATAATGGTTTTTCCTGTCTCTGCTATCCCACTTGCACAAAAAACAACAATACTTTGTGTATCCCGCTTGCAGTCCTAGTAGGAGCTCTATTACTTTTAGATCACCACATATTTTCCATATTTGATTTTTGTTGTCAGCAGCTTCATGTTGTCATAGTTCTCTTTCATTTTTGCAGCATGACCAAGTGGAATGGATGGTTGAGTATTTCCATTGGGAATTAAAATAGCTTTCAAACTTACTTTTGACGAGTCTATGAAAAGTCTCCAATTTGCTACGTTATGTTCCAAGCCAAGAGCTGCGAACAGACCTTCAATGTCTTGACAGTAACATAAAGTGTCTTCCATGACATAATATGGAACCAAGATACTAAAATCAATGATAAAATATTAAAAAAATCCATGATAACTCATGAATAAATATGAATTAATACACATTTTAGTAAAACTTAAAACCCATAAAAACCTGACGTGATAGAAAAAAACTAATCGCATATCTGAAATCAGCGTGAAATTTCCTGTCAGATTTGGCTACTTTCGTTAAAGGGACAAAAAATGTGTTGACCAGTGAAATCAGAGATAAATAAAATTGACAAGTCAAGTCTAGAAATCGTAATAATAAAAAAAATATGTTTTCATTCAAGACCTCAATACCTCGCTGTAAATGTTTCCATTTCCAGTAATTTTCAAATAAATTGGTGATGTTTAGTTCTGAAATAGTTTAAAAACTGAACCCATATTCCCAAGTCCTTCATTGTTAATTTATTCCATTATCTTCCTCCTTTCCTTGAAGTCCCTACTTATTAGGAAAAGAAAAAAAAGTTTTCATACCTACGTGGAACACATCTACTTTATTGGCACCAAAATTAAAAATTACCTAATTCGCCGTTATATCGTTCACATCTTGCCATTGAAATCTCGCTATTAATCGAAAAAATTACTAATTAATGAACCCCAAAGTGTCGGTAATTGTGATTTTGCATTGTGCTGTTATTGTGAAAAGCAGCCAGCACCAAGATAGACCTGAAACAGCTAATGAACTCATCAAAGGTAGGGACTTTTCCTTCCATTTGCCATTTCCTGTGATTGAGTTAAAAACGCAGTCAATTGTCTTTGTTTTAGGTGATAAAGATAAACATTTATTTTACATATTGTTCATGGAAGACACTAAGTGAACAGAAAAATGCTTATTTATCGATTATTCATGTAATGTGTACACCTAGATACGACATGATTTTTTTAATAAACGTCCAATTTCAAAATTGAAAACTTCAACAGAAAAAAAGCACAAAATTCTGAAGAACAATGAAGTTAAACACAGTTTATTTTTAATTTCTACCCCCTGCAAAAATAAACAAACCCTCAGAGGGATGGAGGCCATGCATTCCTTTTCGTGAATCAAGTCTGCCGCCACCCCAATAATAAATATCGGCGTCGGACCAAGGCGCCGTAAATTCTGATCTGTCTCAATTAACGCCAGTATTACAGCCACAGCCTCGCGGGGGGAGGTATTCACACCCCTCACCCCTCACCCCTCACCCCTCACCCCTCACCCCTCACCCCTCACCCCTCAGCACTAGCCCCGGCAGGGATGATACTAAACATCAACTTTGTAATTATCAAATAAGGTAGAAACATCGAAGTTTTTTAATTATCAATGTGAAAGCGCCAACTAATATAGTATAGTTAGACGCAATAGTGTTTTTCCGCGGTTTCAGAGTAATAGGTGAGATAAATCTTACTAATATTATAAATGCGAAAGTTTGTATGGATGGTCCTTACTCTTTCACGTAATAAATATCGAATGAAATTTATAAATTCTTTCACTAATCGAAAGCTACATTATTTGCGAGTAACAACGGCTTTATATATTGGTAAGCTCTGGCTTTATGAATGAGCTGTGGCGTTATGAAATTATGTATCATACGTTTTCTGTCCCTAACAAAATCGAATTATTACAAACGTCAAACAAATTGTTACCTTGGAAACCATGTTTTTTTTAAATTTTAGGCTTAAAAATAGTGCTTTGTTGTGATTAAAAAGATTACTTTTTTGGCATCGTAGTTAATATATACATATCTCTAAAAATGTTTATTCTCCGAACAAAAAGCAAAACGTTGCTATAAAAAGCATAGCGTTGGAAGTGGACTGTCAATTTCTTATTTTTTTAGGTTACTCTGGATTCAAATATGAATAAAATACTAATAAAGGAAGTAGGTACATAAAATAATTTTTTTTTCTATAATTCAAATATTTTCTAAAATAGAATTTTTATTTGCGAAATGTCATTCTCAAATTTAGAAATTTTCGATTCAACAATAATTGTTTTCTATTAGACAAAATAGCAAGAATAATAACAATTATGCCAATAATTATGCCAGTAATTTCTCACTAATACTATGCGATTGAAGCCGTGGGTAAAAGCTAGTAATAAATATAGTGGAATGTTTTATTACCCCTGGGATATTTTTTAATTTTGTGATCAAGCCATTTTAAATGTCCTGTCACTTTTAATGTTTTAAATAGAAATATACTTGGTTGACGTAAATTTTCAAATAGATTTGCTGTTTTTAAACGTATTTCAAAATTAAATACTGTTTTTGAAAGCAGACATATTATTAATTATTCATACCAGTAGCGTGTGGTCCATAGAAAAATATGCCTACCTTTTTATCAAAACTGTTTCTGACTCCACAACCTTTGGATGAGGATCCAAAGATCTTAACACCTCAGAAATGGAGATCGTAAACAAATTTATGTATTATTGCGGAATTTGAGATTAGCTGTTGATAGAATTACTAAAAAAAGACGAACATTATCGGGTTTTTTTTTAAAGAAAGACGAACATTATCGGGTTACAAAAAACCTGACAATATTTGAAAATCTCCTCCTACCACCACTTTGAATTTCATAGTTTAGGTTTGTGAACACCCCACTAAGAGAATCTCTACCGAGGTATTTAATTGCACCTGCATAAGATCGGACCTGCGTTTGATGCAAGACAAACAAGAAATATTGCACCCCTATACACTGGTAGCTTATAAGAAATGAAAGGGAGACTAGGGAGGTGATGAGGAATTAATTCCAAGATAAAGTTAAGTAAAGAAGCCTCCCTAGAGGAAGAAGAACTCAGATTTAAAAAATTGATCTTCATCTGATAATGGATTTGGTTTGCACCAGCGTAGCGGATATCTTTCTATGCTTTGTTTGAGCGCGAGGGGTGTTTGAAGGGGGAGAAAGCTCGGAGGTATTGACTTGTTTCTTCTTTGTTTTTGCGCATCTTCTTCGAGTAAAGTTGATAAATGAGACTTATCAGTGGTGCATATTAAGTTAAGAAAGTTTAAGATGAAATATGATGGTACGTAGCAGATACATTAGGGGAATATTATCGTGTATGATGTTATTATGTAATCGAACTGTTTCGATGATGCAAAAATCTTGGAACTAGGTAGACGGTAAATTTTGACGTTGTATTTAAAATTAGGAAAACACTTTAACACGTTAAATTCTACCCTTTCCGTGGATGGAAAAAAAGGCTACTCTTGTTTCTTTATCGTGGATTTTTAAAAAATTATCATGTAAATTTTAAAATCCTTACCAGCTGCAACCCGGAATGACTCCGAATTATGTTTCTATCGAAAAATCTACGTAGTTAATTTTTTACATATATTTTCTGGAAATTGAATAGTTTACACTATGACCAGTAATACAAATAAAAAACCAATTACAGATTCCCTCGTGTACCTATAATACGAGTTCCTTCTTAAAACTAGTAGCATTTATTATTAAATAATATATTATAACAAATAAAAATAAATTAACCTTGTAGACGCCATTCACAAAAGTTTTTTTTTTTTTTTTTAATTTATATATTTCATCCAAAAAATATATGAATACATAATATAATATCATATTACAGTCAGTATTGGTTACATTTTAAGTAAATTTTCCCTTTTTATTTTCTTCCTTTTCTTTTACACAGTAGTAATAAGAACATAATTTTAATGACAATAACATGTTACTTACAAAGTTAAAAACACAAGGTAATAAATGATGCATTAGTAAGTAAATATCTATGAGTTAATAACATTGTTATAAGAATAATTTTATAATAATAATTGATGCCAATAAAGCAGTATCAATATAGGAAAAAAGATATGGAGGTAAGAACTGTTATATAGAATATAATATAGTTCCTCCAACCGACAGTTCGTCCGGCCGACAGTTCATCTGGCGGACAATTCATCCGGCGACAATTCATCCGGCCTGATCATTTAGAAGATTTTTTCTTCAAATAAGTATGCAAAGAGGATATACGGTTGTACAACCAAAATCGATATTACTTATTTTTGAAGGCATCTTGAGTGGAAATCCGCCGTAAAAATATTTTTACTAACATTAATTTCGACTCTCCGAAGAAGCATGCGTGAATAACAAAATACGACATACTTATACGTGTAGTCGGCTTAGCAAAAAACCGTACAGATTCGTACTTGCATATAATATTGCTTTTTTATCTGAAATTAACACCACTCTTTAAAAAAAAAAAAAATGAGTCCCAACCGTCTCGAGCCAGTGAGTGCCAATGGCATCCCCAATTTTGGTATGGTGTGATGCTGGAGGTAGTGGGGAGGGAAAGGAGATGTGGAAAACGTATCTTCCTGGCTATTCAGATCTAGTTACCAAAAACGGCTTAAGCCATTTTAAGCAATCAGACTAAACCAACATACACCGTACAACAGCGAAAAAATTTAAACAAATCATATGATATAACTTTTTTTAAATTTTTATTTTTATAACTTTTTACTACAACACAAGGGTCCAAACTGCTCTCAACCGTCTGAGCCAGTGAGACTATGGTATTCCCAATTTTGATATGTTGTGAGGCTGAAGATAGTGTGGAGGGGAAGGAGATGTGAAAAATTCTGCTGATATGAAAAAGTGAAATTCAGTTATAATTCAAGTAACGTTTCAATTCTGAATGAATACTGACGAATAGCAAAATACGACATACTTATATGTGCATCTACTTAAGATTTAGGAGGCGGACATGTTTACCGTCGCCCCGGGAACCATTTATTGGATAACCAACACCCTCTGCCATAGGTCAACGATACGTGACTACGTTTGGTGACTTAGCAGGGGTTCCCGGGTTCATGGGGTGAGGTTTGTCCAGGTATTAGCAGCGGATGCGTCTACACACCTGCTGCATGGCGGACCGTGTACTGCAGTTGGGGGGATGGATTGGTACGTCCATCACTCCTGGATATACTGACCGCCAGTTTCCTACCCACCTATCATACCTTTTTCCTTTCTAGAACTTCTTATCCTTCCCCTCCTTAAAAAGACCTTCCACATAGCATCCCCTAAGATGACATAGGCCCTGAGGGACATAATTTTCCTCAGGGACTCCTGTGTGGGGCTAACATAAAAAAGAAAATGCTTCTTCGGAGAGTCGAAAATAAAATATTCCACTCAAGATGCCTTCAGATATAAGTATATCGATTTTGGTTGAACAGCCGTATATCCTCTTTGCATACTTACTTGAAGAAAAAATCTTCTAAATGATCAGGCCGGATGAATTGTCGCCGGATGAATTGTCGGCCGGATGAACTGTCGGCCGGATGAACTGTCGCCGGACGAATTGTCGCCGGACGAATTGTCGGGTCACTGAATTAGACACTCTGATTTTTTTTTTGGTTCAGGTGGTTGAAAAACTTTTGCACGTGCATTCAATCAGTTCCTTCGGTGTTGTATATATTTCGATGGTATGGATCATTAATTTTACAGTTTTGAACCTAAAACATCTGAGTGCATAGCCAAGTACCATACCACACTTTCACACAGTTCGTCAACTCTTTTACGAGCGCTGAATTTGGCGCAATTGCACACGAGCGTGCCGCCATTAATTGCTTTATATAATATAACAATTAAGTAGTTAGTAAGCGGCGCCCGCACGCAACCAGGCCATAATAAACTACAATTTGTCAGACAAACCCTCTCACACTTGCGGTCTGCGGTCAGGCGGTTATAATAATAGTACTTAACTACTATATATAATAGTATAATGCCACTCTTGGAGCATTGAGCACGGACACCCGGTCTATCATAGCGCCGGCGTTCAGTGCGGAGGGTTGAAACACGCGACGGGCCGCTTAGGTAAACACTAAATTACTATCAAGTGTACGATAGCAATAGAATCATTGTCTCTTCAACGTGGGAAGACCAGACTTCTCGACTAGTGAAGACTCTGTTTTGAATACTTTTCTGGGTGACTCCTGCATTGGACAGTTCAACAATTGATCATTTGACGACCCCCGTGGTCGAGGGGTAAGGCTCTCACACTTGCGATCTGCGTTCAGGCGGTTATAATAATAGTACTTAACCACCATACATAATAGTACGAGGGTGGGCTGAAAAGTAAAGCACACGTGTTTGCACAGCCCGAGCAAAATGATATTCAGAAGAGCACCAGGTGGAATGTGGTAGTGACATTCCCCCATATATTCGCATGCGCAGGTTTGAGGTCGTTGAATTCATTCGGTGTATTTTGAGAAGCGGAAGTATTGAGACGTGTTCTGGTGCTATGTCAACGCTAGTTAAACAGCGTACTGTTATTACTAAATTTTTAAATACTGAAAAAGTGACTTCTACTGAGATTCGTCGTCGTTTATAGGGTGTTTATGGTTGATAGACCCTGCTGTGATGCCACTCTTAGAATCTCTATAGCAATAGAATCATTGTCCTTTCAACGTGGGAAGACAAGACGTCTTGACTAGTGGAGACTCTGTTTTGAACACTTTACTGATTTCTAAGAACTGTAGAAGAAGCAAAAAATACAAAAGGCGTTATCAGACAGTTCAACAATTATTATTGTTCATTTGATGGCCTCCATTGTTGAAGGGTTAGGCTATTTTATAATAGTTCGGTTTATACTTCCTCCTTTCTACAACACAGGTCAATTTAAAACCTCCATCCTCTCCTGAAAAAAACCCTCCACACAGCAACCCCGATATAATAGGCCCTGAGGGAAATTATTTTATGCGGGGCGTCCTGTGTGGAGTTAATGTAAAAAAATACATGCCTTGTACTAAATTACATTACAAACTTATTGTTAAGTCATAACCCTTTTCAGCTAAATATTTTCAGTACAGAGTTATCTAAACCCTTAGGGCCTAGACAAAATAATATCATATCATCAAATTATTTCCGCTTGACTTTGAATTTCAAATAAGATTCACTGTTGGTGAACGTACCGTAAAATTAAATAACTTCTCCTGTTTTTAAAAGCAGTTGTTTTAGAATTATTATTAATTCGCTGAATATGGGAAAAATTAATGGAACATAAGGCTTGCTACCTTTTTAAATGGTTCCAAAGAATTGGTTTGTAACCTAATATTGCATCGGATAAACATATCCAATTTTATTTTTGTATATGTGACACCTATTGACCTTTTTTAAATGAATACTCAATTTTTTCAACTACTGGTTGGGACCCATTCCTTTTTATTTATTTATTTATAAACAGAAACAAATGTTACATTGGATACATTGGTGAAAAAAAATTCAAATTAATGAGTATATTTCATGGTGGGTACCTATTATATGTTTCATTGTGGTGTCTTATTTATGGTATGTATATTTAAGTTATTACCGGGTGATGTATATAGTGGGATGGTGTGTGTGTGAGTATGTATGTATGTATTTAGCTCATTGAACAATTTATATTATTGATATGATGCTCTTTTTAAATTTGGTCAGTGAATCGGAGAAAATGTTGACGTTAGAATTTAGACCAATATTATTAAACATATGAAGAGCACGATTGATTGGCGAATTAGTTGCTGAATTTGTCTTGTTATTAAGCGTGTGGAATACGTACGAATCTGTACGTTTTAATGGTATGTTAAAATTAACTAGGGAAAGAAGTTCAGTACAGTCAATGTTATTATTGATGGATTGCTTTTCTTTAATAGATCCCAATCAATATGGTTTCCAAAAAAAAAAAGTACCGAAATGTTACTCCAGGATTTTTCTAACTATATAAATAACGAATTGAATAACAAAAGACATGTTTTAGTACTGTTCATAGACAATTCAAAGGCATTTGATACTATAGATATGATGAAATTATTAAATATTTTGGAGGCAATAGGGGTAAGAGGAAACGTGCTCAAACTATTCAAAAACTTCTTAACTAACCGCCGAATCAAGGTAAAAATATCTGATAAATTTAGTGAAACAAAAAATGTCAAAACTGGAGTTCCACAAGGGTCAATTTTGGGACCAACACTTTATATTATCTTTGTATCTCTTATGACAAAAATATTTTCTTTTTTTAAATATTTTGTATACGCTGATGATACTGCACTTGTCATATCCCATGAAAATTTGTCTATTGCAATGAAATTATTGCAGCTAGATTTTATTTCTTTATTAAAGTGGTCACATGATTATGGTCTACTAATCAATTCCAAAAAAACAAAACTGATGCATATAAGATCACCACATGCCAAGTACAGCGAGACACCTGTAATTATATCTCACTCTTTCGATTTCATTCACAACAACATCACACAGCCCTGTTCATGTACAATTGTACAAGTATCGAACTAGTTAACGACTATGTGTATCTAGGAGTTACAGTAGATTGTAACATAAAGTGGAATGTACACATTTCCAAACTTTATAAGCGCCTCCGATCTATTGTAGGTAGACTTTATAAGATAAAATGTTATGTGCCTATAAAAACTATGAAATTGATTTATTTGTCTCTTGCAGAATCAACAGTGAGATATGGGATAACTTCATGGGGTCAATCACGTAAAAGCAACATAAAACATGTACAAATGATTGAAAACGCCATGGTAAAGTTGCTAGTAAATAAAACCATTTTTAACCAAAGGCGAGACATTAGTATCGTATATAAATCAATCAATGTGTTACCTGTGCGTGCAATTATGTGGCAAAAAATTGTATTGCAGCATATATCCGGCAGTCCATATAAAACATTGGTGGATCATGCACACAATACGCGTCTCATACAAAATAAAGGAATGAAAGTACCTGTGTTTCAAAATAAATATGGTCAAAGAACCCTTGAATATATTATACCATTAATATTTAACAAATTGCCATACGAATTTAAAGAAAATTGCTCTACAACAAAATTCCCACTGATGTTAAAATCATGGCTCCTAGGGAGTAATCTAATGTATTGAAATAAATGTATTGAAATAAATATATATTATAATAAATATATGTTGGTATTGTAATAAATATTTATATATTTTTCTTTTAAATATTAAAAAAAATTTTTTTGCTCTTACCACGCATTAAATTTCAAGTATGTGATTAAGTATTGCTGTTTTTCAACTTGTTCTGCATCACAATGTTGGTAGGTATGTTATATGTGTATTTACTATGTTGTTGGTATGCTAACGCGTTTATGATTATTTTATTTGTAGTTGTAACTAATCTGCGGAACTATTCTCCTGCTGACAAGCTACTTGCAGTAGCTTAGCGGGTAAGAAATTCCAATTGTATGCAATTTTTTATACAATAATAAAAAAAAAAAAAAAAAAAAAAAATTAAAATTTTGTGTATAAATGTCAAATCAGCTATTGATCGCCTTTTTTGCAAAGTTTGAAATGTGCATTCAAATTTATTGTTGAATTTGAAGGAAAGATATTTTATAAATTTGTTTTGAATTTGTTCTCTGCTATCTTTTATTTTTCTGGGTCTTGTTCTTTTCATAGTTTTGGATTTATTATAAATATCTTCTTCTTCAATGATATATTTATATTTGGTACAACCTTCAAAAGTTATATTACAAAAGTAAATCCAATAAAATTTCCCCCGAGGGAAATTGTTTTTCTCAGGGCACTGAGAAACTTTGTTGAGCTAATATAAAAAATAAATGAAAATCCCGTAAGTTTCGTGAATCCGCATATAGATATAACTCTGGGATTTTTTTTCTGGTTTAGTCACAGCATATTTATAACAAATTAATATTACATGAAATGATATCCATTTCAATCAGATTTCAATGAACATTTTTTTAAATATTTTAAATATACCAACTTAAGAAAACAGACAAAAAATAAACGACCTAAACTTTTTATTAAAATTATTAAATTCGATTGTCGTGAACTCCTGCAACTAATAAATCTACATGTACCTACACGAACAACTAGACAAACGTTAACATTTTATATACGTATATCTCATTCCAACCATGATTTGCATTCTCCAATACAATGTTTACATGGTCTTGGTAACAAATACTTAAACAATATGGATGTATTTGACAATAATTTGAACTTAGCTTAAACTTCAAACACCATAATTGCCGACTACGTATTTCTACCTATCACATAAACTAATGTGAACAACAATTTTTAAAATTAGGTACCTACTTTATGTCAACTCCTATATTTTATGGACTATATTTGGTTTCTTATATTTTATGTTACCTGTATTTTGGTAACGCTTTTTTTATTTTAGGTAACATATATTTTATTTTTAACATGTTTTTTATAACATGTACTGCATTCTACGTAAAAGCCCTATGAACGTTTAAATAAATAAAATAAAAAAACTTTTTTCAATTAAGTGAATTTTTCTTAAGTTTTCCGATGTTTTGTGAAAAAAAAAATTCCACCTTACCCCATCTTTACACATTGTGGTCACCCCGAATGTACCGAGTTAAGTGACATTATAGACACAGGGGTCCGGTCCGGGGAACACGTCCCGGAGTGGGGACGTGAGCGAGGGGCATAATGACCCCCGATTAGGTCCCTACCCCTCACTCCCTACTCCCTGCTCTATACACTTACTCTCGCTGGTAATTACACCACCTGTGATAGACTTTCTAACGTCCCGTTGTCTCCCAATGATACTATCTTGATGGTCGTTATTTGAAGGAAGGGTGTAGTGGAGGAAATAGGAGAAAAAAAGGGTAAGAAAGGCAATTATTGATAGAAGAAGTCTGTGGCAGAGTGCTAATACCCGTGGCTTTGCAGACAGAGGTCGCGGATCCGAATCCTCAAGTAAAATAATTTATAAGAAAGCTGGTTTTTCACATACTAATAAAGTATGAGCATTTCAATTTGGGAGGCAAGTCTGGGTACCGCCGCCCCAGGAACCATTTATGCGATAGGTCATCTCAAGTGATTCGGTACGTTTGGTTACTTAGCAAGGATTCCCAGGTGAGGTTTGTCTAGTTATTGGCGGCACATACGTGGCAGGCCAGATCAGGAGAGACTGGTTGAGGGAGACCTTTTTTATCCCTCTAGCCGGACCCTCCCGATCATTACCTTTCACCGCTATGGGAGAGATGGATTCATACGTCTGTCACCCATGGACACAATTTTTTTTTAATTATTTATATACATATATTTAACAATATGTTACAAAATGACACTTTGTCTGTCCAACTGGGAAGGATACCCGTTTCAGGACAGCCAAATTGTATATTTAGTTCATAATATTTTTTAACAAGGGCATGGTTTCTTTCAAGATATCATAGAAATGAGCCTCTTTCAAGACTTTTGAGAACACTAAAATTTGTTTTCTGAACGAAGCGATGGTTTCTTTATGTGTTTAAAAGAATCGCAAAGATGTGTTTTTTTTCAAGGACATTTTGAAGAACATTAATACTTGCATTCAGAGTGAATAAGTGGTTTCTATAGTGAGATCACAAGTGAGAGATTCTTTCCAGGTCATTTTAGAGAACATTTACATTGGCCCCCAGATTCCTATCTACCCCTCTTACCCTTTTCCTTCTCAGAAATTTCTCTCCTTTCTTTCCTAAAAATACCCTCCACACATCATCCCCAAAGATGACATAGGCCCTCAGGTAAATTATTTTCCTAGGGAAATTATTTTCCTCAGTGTTTTCCTCTGTGTGGAGTTAATGTAAAAATAGGCCCCGAGAAAAAAAAATCTCCCGGGGTCTATGTCATCTTTGGGGATGCTCTGTACAAGACCTTTTCAGGGAAAGAAAGGAGAAGAAGTTCTGGAAAGGAAAAAGGTTTGAGGGCTGTGAAGGAATGTTGGTCAATTTCTCCATGAGCTAGAGACGTATAAATCCACTACTTCTACTGCAGTGGGTGGAGGGAGTCCGGTTGGAGAGGACAAAAAGTCTCCCTCAACCAGTTCCTTCCGATCTGGCCCGCCACACAGTAGGTGGACGAACGCATGTGACGCCAATCCCTAGACAAGCCTGGCTTCATGAATCCGGGCACCCCTTCTAAATTAACAAACTAGTAGCAAACCTCTTGAGGTGACCTGAACAGGGGTAATGGTTACACAATGAATGGTTCCCGGGGCGGCGGTACCCTAACCCTCCTCCCAAATTGAAAAGTATGTTTATTTATTTGAAAGATTATACATTTCTTCGAGGTAATTCCACCGATCAGAGATATCATAATCCTCTGGATCTAAATAATCTTGGCTGTTGGGACTCTTACCTGGTATTAGAAAATAAAAATAAAATGTTTTTGTTTTGAAGAATCAAAATATCACGGAGTGGTATGTAATTCTAAACTCTTTAAAAGAGAGAAAGTAATTGACCAGTCAGTGGCCGAGTTGGTACCTCGTTTGGATCCCACCCAGGCGTAGTGTGTTTAATTCCTCGGCTGGCTAAATCCTCCATCACTACGCAAGCAACATGTTCTGCTTACTGTTGTTGTACTGTTGTAGTAAGTACTTTGGTAGTCGGAGAGATTCTAAAAATAAAAATAAATTTTCTTTATCAAGACAAGTTGACTTTCTCTACGTATATATTTGAATTTGAGTCGGAAGGTTGAGTGGTCGATTCGGTCTTCGTTCTTAAATAAATAAACCTACATTATTAATGGTAACATACACATCTCACCCAATACCAAATAAAATTCGTTGTTTACTGTATATTTTGACACATGAATGTCTGAAAATATCCCCCTTATGTAGGTACTCTATCGCACTCTTCCCCATTTTCTTAGTAAACCATGCGTTTTTTCTCATATTTACGTTAAAATCACAAAGAAACAGAAATGTTAATGATATAAAATTTGTAAAAAATGATAAATCAATCATTTTTTGACTCTGGAGTAGAACAGTGGCTTTTTGACTCCGGAGCAAATAACTTAATTATTTTTTGTGGATCTATCAAATAAAATAAATCTGCATTTTATGAAATCAATTTATTACACCCAATTTTAAAACATCTCAAAAACTTTTATAATCTCCCTTCTGAATTGAGCTATTTCATCTACCAATCAGAACAAATAAATAAAATTAAACAATTTTTCAATAAAAAGTTACATTTAAAAGTAAATATTTTATGCAAAAAATAATATTTAACGTACGACCTCAGTAAGAATCGTGTCTCCCTTATCAGGCACAAGATCTCCTCTTTTCTAATAAAGCTTACATGATTAATTTTGTAAAATGTACCTATATGAATAAATGTAACTCATATTCTTCATATAACAATAGTAAAAAAATTACGACATTTGCTCTTAGTTCCAAATGAAACGAAACGTCGCTGTTTGAAATGGCAATGGAGGAATGTGGTATTAGATATCCATTAAAAAAATTGATTTAAAATATCTATTAAATAGAAAAATAAAAGTTAAACTTGATGAAATTTTTAGTGATGAAATGTTAACAAATACCGGAGTAGCAACAGGGTCGATATCGGGCCCTACATGTTATATAATGCAAGTAAACAGTCTACCAAACGTAATAAAACGTTGTAAATGCTACATGTTTGCAGACGATACTTGCATTATATGTGCTGACAAAGATCCACAAAAAATTGAGGAAAATTTACAAACACACCTAAGTAACATAATTAAATGGTCCCACAACAATGGCAAACAAATATATGCTTATTCAACATATCATGCAAGTTGTCAGGATAAGGAATTACATATAAAAAGTCATTCAGATGATTGTTTGCACACTAAAAACCAATCCCAGCAGTGTAATTGCCCAAATGTAGAAAAAATGTACCAATATACATACCTTGGTCTTACAATTTGTCAATGTTAACTGGTCAAATCATATTGAAAATGTTTGTAATAAATTAAGATCCTTAATAGGTAAACTTTCCCACCTAAAAAACTTTGTTAATAAAAATATATTATTCTGTATATACAACGCATTAGCATAATCAATTATAGGATATGGAATAAATAGTTACGGATTAACGTACAAAACGTACTTAAATAATATTGAACAATTACAAATCTGTTTCCTAAAATTGATATGAGGCAAAAAAAACGTTCAGTTATGTGAAGGCGATTATAAATATAATATTCTCCTTGTGTAATGTCCTCTTTATACATAGTAAGGTACATCACCAATTAACGCTAGATGAATTCTGGAATACAGAATTCAAAAAACCTGTAAACCACAACTACCATACTAGGCATAGAGAAGCAAAAATGTTTATTATTAATAAATCTCAAAGTGTATACGGTGATAGAACAAAAAGGCATAAAATTCCGGAATTATTTAACTCATTAGGTACCTGAAAATATCAAAAATGAGACATCTTATTCAAAAATCAAAACAAAAGTTAAATCTTTTTACCTCCGTAGAACATGAAATCAAATAATATATGTAGTTCCTTTTTTATGTTTTTCTCACCGTATGTTTGTGCCGTGTAAATTTTTTTTTACTAAAACGTGTGATGATCTCGCCTTTGGGCCTACGAAATAATTCCTTTAAAATTGAGAGATCGATTTAGAAATATATTTAATTTTGTAACATGGAATGGTTTCAGCATACGATTCTCTGTTTCCAATTCATGGGGGTGATTTATGGGTCCTTACCACTAAATAACCACATGTGTTTGCGTAGCCCAAGTGCATGCAAGCCCCGGCAAAGGCCATTCTTCACAAAACTAAGAAGGAACCCAGAAGAATATTTAGAGTGATTTTTTCAGGATCGTTAACAAAACCAGAGGCGGCCGATGAATATTTGCCCGTGTGGTGATTGATCTTAACGCGAGCAGATTGGATTTACGAAACAATTATCTGGTGAATTTTCTATGGCAGAAGGGAATTGAAAATTAGGCAAAAAGGATTGATCGTTGGTGCATTTAAATATACTAGAGCGACGCGCCGATTAGGGGTTAAAATATTTAACATATTTGTCGAAATAAGATTGCAGAATTCGTTAAATAGTGACGCACGCAGAAAGAACGAAAACGTGTACAGACAATGCTTATATAATGTTATTATATAACCAATAAAGTCGACGCAAGTAATTAGGACGAGTAGTGAATTGAAGTGCGCCACTGAGCTCTTTTTTAAGCGTTATTGGGATAATTTATGACTCCGGCGCAGACAAAATTAGTTTGTATTTTGTTATGTAAGGTTACACACAAAAAAATAGCAAACATGAAAGTTGCACTGAATTCTGGAAATTTGGGACCTAATGTGACAGAACACTATTAAACGTTGAAATATGCATATTGGGAGATGTGCCCACTTGAGGTTTTAAAAAGTGACTAATAAATTATTGAAAACACACCAGTAGATGGGTGGGAGTCAGGGGGCAGGGGGTTGGAAAGACAGTCGGGGCAGGGAAGTGTTAGAGGATAGTCAGGGAGAGAACCTGGAGACGCACGGTCGGGGTACGGTAGAATAATAATTTGGTGCTTCTAAATTTGGGATATTTTGAGAGATAACAAAAAAAAATTAATTCACGCGAATAAGATAGTCGGGGAAAGAACCTGGAGGCGAGCGGTGGGGATGAAAATCATCGGAGTTTTGATAACCTGTAGAATTATAATTTGGTGCGCGTAAACGGGAATAATTCATTTAATTAAAGGAAAATAGTCCACGCGATTGAGGACAGTGAAGGTTGAGAATTAAGATCGTCAAGTTCTGAGAGTCGCGAGGAGACCAGCTCGGTGCTTCTAAATCGGGGATATTTCATTTTAATTAAACAAAGAATAGTTCGTCTTTATTAAACAAAAAGAGTCCACGCGAATAAGGAAGTCAGAGATTGCGGCTTGCGAGTTCATATCTGTGAAGTTAAATAATATAATTTGTAAATTGAGGCGGTCAATGTTAATTTAATATCAATACAAAATGCACTTTCGGGGCATTTATCAGGGATAGGATAAAATTTAATACAAACCGACGCGAAAGTTAGACCGAAATAATAAGTGCTTTAATTAGTGATTAATCAATTAGTGCACGAGGGATGCTGGTTTTGGATTGTGATTCGTGCATGTCATGTTCTGGTGTGCATGAGAGTGGTGAGTTTGACAAATTGAATTAATTATTAACAACATTAACGTTTGGATTTCGTACAAACTAGGGTTAAAACAATAGAATCATCATTACTCCCGAGTATTTTAATTGTTTATAATTGTTCGTCTAGCTTGTAGTTTTCTAGATTTAAACATGTATTATAGTTTATATAGCGCCTTGAGGTGTTTTCCATAAAATCGGTGCCATGTGGATCGTTCAAATATTAGTATTATTATTATGGCTACCTTAATGGGGCCTTTTATAAGGAACCATGTCATCTAAGTCGGATGATTTAATCGGAAAATTATAACGGTAACATTTAAAAAGCTATCGGGTAATTATCGGTAATCGTAAAAAAAAAGGGCGTTCCCTCCATAAGTCGATCCGGGGCTGCCTGAGGTTGGCCGGCGACAATTTCTTGAGACAAGACCGTTGTAAAATAATAATTTGGGGTTCAATGAACTAAAATAGCATTTGAAGCACAAAGTGCGCTTTCGGGCAATAAATCTTAGACGAGAGACTTCATTTAAAAGACGGGATTTTGAAACCACAAAACAATAATAAAATCCTTTAAAAGTGCTTTGTTGGTGGTCGAGAAAACTAGGTTATTGGGTATTCTCCAATACATAACGGGTAACAAAATACAGAGGTATAGAATATAGGTATAAATTAATGTGTAAAGCGCCTTTGAGGTGATAATTATTATTTACGAGTTTCGTAATAATATTTTTAAACGTAGCTAGGGGACTATATTTAGGAAAGGGTTTAGGCAAAGGCATTATTAGGTAATATAACAGTTTATGGAAGGTGCGTAGCATGGGCATCTTTGCTTACTAACAAAATCTGACATAATTAAATTCCCACTCCTAAAAATTTCCCATATCTTATTCCAAATTTTAGGTATCACGACAAATCTATTACATAGGACTATACGTAGACTTGGTTCGATAGCTTATCGTATACTCACCTGTTGGTTTAGGATTTAGGTATATCCCATTCGATATTCGATTTAGCAAAAACTTTCACATTGTCGGTTGAATGAAGCCGTCAGTAGGTATTCATATTTTAAGCGTAATGCGTTATATCCACCTACATAAGTAGCAAAAGTTCTCTTAACTCCCTCACACTAGGAAAAGGGATCATCCAGCATCAGGGTGGGAATGTACTCTGGACGAAAGCGCAGCAGGGGAAATAGAAGGAAAGGAAGCCAGATTCACGACCTGGTGCCTTTCATTCTCGGACCCGGCACCCTGGAAACCGAGCTTGACATTCCTTCTTTGAGCTAATTTTTGAGTTTGAGCTTGGGGTACGCCTATCGTAGAGCATATGCCCGTGACACATATAGGGGAAGGTCCCAAGTTACGCTTGTGTATGTTATGCGAGAGGACGTATTTTTCATTCAAATCAAATACCGATGACCATCGCGATTGCAGGCTGGCGCATGTTTCTGTAGCGTGCCTAGGAAAAACGTAATCATTATTTCTACTGGTTCGAGGCGGCGTGCTGGACGGAGAACGGGACTATTGAGGACATGAGTGACTGCCAAGGCGAGGATCGGTGACATCAAAATCTTCCTTAATTAAATTCATACATCGCCAGATCAGAGGAGAGAGCGGCCCCACCGATCTCCTGACATTGCCGATTGTCTAATCAACTTCGGTTTAATGTTTATGCCGGTGCTTTAGGAGTAAATGGAACTCAAGTCATCGGCATGCTGAAGAACTTCAAAATCATCATCATCATCATCAATCCAGAGTAGGATGTCACGATCTAAAACCTCGTGCCACCCACGCATTTCCTGAACAGTTCCTGACATCGGCTATCACGCCATTAATCGGAGCAGACCCTCATATCAAACGGTATGAGATGACCTCTCATCATCATCATCAACATATTTTTAATTTGGCGGCTTATTGGTCGATATTATTCCCATTACCACTCTATGATCCAGAAACACACATCAAACTCTTTCCCGACAGAAGGCAAAACATGTCGATTTTCATTCGTCGCTTGCGACCTTAACATTCTCCGGAGGCGTTGGAATTGGAAGCTGATTCGGCGGTCTATGACCATCACCTTATCAGTTGGGCTATGGAGGAGTCCAATTATTTAAACAGCACATGTTCTGTCTCATGTTAATCCAAAATACCTACCCGTAGAATCAAATTAACAAAATAAAACAAGCTAGCTAACTAACAAACTGCATCTAGAACTGTGAGTGTAGAATTATTGCACTCCGTACTGCTTGAGTGTAAATCTTTTGTTAGAATGTACATAAATGTCAAATTATTTTCATGATAGCATTTTATAGAGCCGCAGAGAGTACGCGACATCGCATCGAAAGGTAGGATCTTCTAAATTCGCCGTTTGAATGTAAATTTATATACTAGATGCTAGGAGGGAAAATGCAGATTACTTCAATAAAAATAGTCGTCGATGAGCGTAGGTGTATAACAGGTGCTAGGGGAGGAAGCTGGATGAATATAGATAGATAATTAGTTATTTTTCAAGTTAGTCAGACCCAGTCATTGTTATTCGAAGCCTTGCAAATTGTAACACGCCATATCCAAAAGAACAAGGGTTTACCACAAATAAATTATTAATTGAATTGGATTAACTATACCAAACCACTAAAACAAAAAAGTACAAAACGTTGTGGGGTTAATTACATTTGATTAATTAAGAGTATCTCGTCACGTTTGCATAAAAGTATTACGTGATGGGGTTGAGAAGGCGCTGCAAAAAAATGCAGGGAAGAGACGCGAGAACGGGCGAGCTACGAGCTTTTAAAGGCCGAGCGGGGTAGCTGTAGCAATGTAGCAGCATTTGGAAATCAAAAGTTAGGTTTTACTTCGTAGGGGGGGGGGGGGGGGGTTTATCACAAACGCACTTTATAATAATTAGTATTTTGGAATAGTTTGTATTTTAATATTAAGCATTTTATTTAGTATTTACTATGTAAAACTGAAAAGTATATAGTATTAATTAATTAGAAAAAATGCGAGATTTCTCACAATCAAACTGATTGATCGGTTTTGTAAGATTCGTAAGATAAAATATTGTAAAATTAAAACTGAATAAACACACTTAAAAAAAAGGCTTTTGACGTGCTCACTAGTGCTCAGTATGACCAAATCTGATTGATCCAACCTTCTTTTTCCCATTTCTTTCCTCTTCGGCTGTTTTCAGCCTCAAAACATGAATATTGATGCCGAAATGTGGAATGGGAATTGAAGTTAGAAAAAATCTTAATTAAGAAAATATTTTATTTTATCATAATCGGGCTAAGGTGTCATAATGGCTTGCGTACACCTAATCCGTCATCGGCCGAAGTTTGCTCGGGCGACGACGGACGAACTCGGACGATTGAATCAAACACTTGTAAAAGAAAGAGAGCGCGTACACAAACACGACCTTCATCGTCCGATGACGCCCGAAAACGGCCGATCAACCATCGAGTCCAAACTTGTTGGGATTTCTCGCCAGTCTGCCGGCGTCTACAGTGCAAATTGAGTGTATTTATACAGAATACCGGCAATGTCCAATATCGGCACAAGTGGTAACACTGTTGCAGTGTAAGCACATACACATATGAGTTACTCGTCCGGGTAGTTCTGTCCGCCCTCGGCCGACAAAATCGGTTTTGGTATACGCTTAGCATAAGGCCTCCTTATACATTTGCAAACCGAGACGTGACACGCCGCATGCGGTTTGTTAGTTACTTTCCCATAATCGTGGTTCGGTGCAGGAAATTTTGCGAATCGAATGTCATCGCGTACGAACCTTAAAATAATACGATAAACGGATAGTCATTTATGGACGGCTTATATGTAAGTACTTTTACACTCATCGATTAAATTACAAATAGTAATTCGTGTCTATTTAACACTCGACGGGCATAGACAAGCCATTGAAAATACAGAGATTTGACAGCCGTTAACCAGTGGCGGGCCATGAGTTTTCAGTTGGCTAGAGTGCTAAGATTGGAAAATACGACGTTATTGATCAGATACGATTTTAGATTTTCACGGCCAAAAGAATTTTCGCTATTTGTTTTGGGGGTATTATGCCGCGTTGCGCTACCTCCTTCTTTAGCCAACGTTTTGGACAACGTTGCATTGTCCATCATCAGGGCATATCCGGCAGATCCGGCAGATCCGACAATTACACATCTGTCGGATCTGATAATGGACACTGCAACGCTGTCTGAAACGGTGGCTAAAGAAGGAGGTAGCGCAACACGTCATAACATTCCAAAAACAAATAACGAGGACGTTATTGATGTTGTAACTGAAAACGAATTTTATTTTTTTAATGAATAATAAATACTTCGTTTGAACCACTATATAATTAACAATATCAACATGTTTCAATAACAATGTTATCTTCATCAGGACAAGATGTTAATTTTTAAAATAAATATAATATAATAGTATAGACAAATTAGAACAAAGACAAAATATTAAAAAGTAGAGGTGATTAATTGCTTAAAAAAATAAAAATAGTTTTACGAAATTAAAAATAAAAATTATTTAAGGAAACATAAAATTGCATTCAGTAGCATTTTATTTTTGTCAAAATTTAAACTTTTTGTATGAAGCTATACTGAAATGTGGATGCGGCGCATCCCCAAACTGAAAGAATCCTGAACATCTTCATACAAAATATTGAAATTTAGAAAAAAATAAAATTCATTTTCAGCTACAACAACATAAATAACGTCGTATTTTTCAATCTTAGCACTCTAGCTCACTGAAAACTCACGAACCGCCACTAGCGTTAACGCGCGACGGGCGCCTTCCAATATAACTTAACCCAAAAGATAACACAAAAATTACATCCTTCAAAAGTAAGAAAACATTCAAATCGAGCGAAAATATTATTAATAATCTCTTGTTTACAAAAGATTCAAAACCCCTGTCATAATGCAATTCCAAACATGAGTATAGCACTCGGTTTTAACAAGAAAATACTTTAAAAAGAGCACATTTAAAAGTCACGGAGTCTTCAATATGTAAAAGCGCCCCCTAACGAATACTTAAGATCATTATTATGAAGCCCGAGAGAGTATTAAAAATTTACTGTCTGCTGGTGCCGGTGTGGAGTTAGCTCTCTTAGTCGTCTGGGACCCGAGAACAGTCAGGTTAAAGAGAAAAAACTCACTTTAGCTTGAAGTCATCAAAGGGTATCTTTATAGAAAGCGTTTAGAAAATAATGGGATAAATAATGCAGAAGTTCGTAACGACGCACGTTGGTTACAGAAAAAATACAGTTTTGTTAATATTTTTTGATAGTGTTAGTGATTATTTACTAATTTACTTTATTTACGCCCTTAAGGCTTTTAATTAATACGACGTTTTAGAACCGTTGTAGAGATTTTCATTATTTGTTTTTGGGGTGTTGTGCCGTGTTGCGCTGCCTCCTTCTTTAGCCAACGTTTCGGATAGCGTTACAGTGCCCATCATCAGGGCAGATGTTTTAATGATAAGGTGTATCAAAATCTCGATTTTGCAAAAAAAAACAAGTCTCTCTAATTTAAAAAGGTGTTTTACAAACCCTAAAAACTATAAATAATTACGTAAATTAAAAATTCCTAGATATTTTTTAATAATATTCACATTACATCCAATGACAAAATGTTTGCTTTCAATTCATTGATATATTACCCAAAAATTGAGGTGATTTAGACAATTTATTACACACATTTCCTAAATTCACTTTAGTACTAGAGGTTGAAATTACAATATTTAACGATCAGTTTGACTTGGAAATGATAATGTTAAATTTATAAGCGTGATTACATCTCATTGTTACCGAACGTCATGATAATTTAATGACTGAAAATCACTCACAAATTAAGCAAATCTCACACACTAAAATTATTCCACGAACGCCCCCGTTCAAATTGTGAATTACTGAATAACAATATCCTCTAATACTGACTCCATTTGTGAGCAAACGAACATCTTTCCGTAAGACGTTATAATGAAATAAAACCTAGATTTAAACCTATGTCACGAAGCGTTCGCCGAATCGACTACGCCGAAGCCCAAACAAATAATAAAATAAATGATTTTTCAAAGGTTTTTAAACTCTACATAATCTCATTCCGCACCTCATTCCAAAGATTTAAGCATTTTGCACAATTTTCGTACATCGCATAACGGATTTATTGATGAACATAATATGTCGCGCGTTGTCTAATCGCAGGGCTTTTGTAATGACGTCACTTTTCACGCAAACATTTGTTTGATTGACAATCCGTTATTGGCCGATTGCCATATCTAATTCACATTGCACATATGCAATTAAGCTTACTGAGTGGGTTCTACTAGGAGTTTCAAGGACCTATAAACTCGACGGACATGAGCGGAACACCCGTTCACAGATGATGTTGGCTTCAAGGGAACGGGTCGGTTCTTCGAGATGTTGTTGTGTAAGTCGGTATGTAGAACGAGCTACTGACATCTGTTTTTCCTCCTTCATATAACCCACATTAATAAATCCCTTCCAACAGCCTCTACCTTAATCCGCTTCTTCACGCTGACTAACCGGGTGGTGAATATACACATAAAAAAATACAAACATAAACCTTCGGTTGTCAATTTACTATGTTTACATAATATTTGTACTTGTATTTTTGAGCAATAAATGTTTTTCGATTTTTTTTTTAAATGTCCCTATTTATCAATATGTATCGAAGACGGTTTAAAATACACCGTTTCATAACATTTTGAAAGCGTAGTTGAAATAACGACGTTGCGTAATAAACTGTATCATAAAATTTTGAACGCGTAGTCGAATCGACGACGGTTTGTAATAAACTGTACCTATCACAAAATTTTGAATGCGTAGTCGAATCGACGACGATTTGTAATACGCGCCTTTAAAATAGGGTTTATAATCTAGGGCGAAAGCGTAAAATTGAGTTCGCGTAGAGCGGAATTAGCTCTCAACGCGTACTAATTATTGTTCGCACAGGCAAGCCTACTAAATCCACGAAGTTATTCGCCTCGAGAGACAGATTACAGCGAAGCTTGATCATTCTAAAGTCTAGACATTTAGACATTTCGTTGGTATACTGGGGTTCTAGATGTTACAGGCACTTAAATATCATTTCGTATGCGGGTGATATTAAAGTTGACACTCTTTTCAGCAAATAAACAATGTTACATAGTGAACAAGTTGTTGTGGAAGTGGATTGATATTTTGTAGTGGTAACTTATTTAGAGCTAGTAAAAGAAAGTAAAAAACATTATTTTTTATTTATTATTAGCGAGTTCCCGTTACAGTATGCGTTACAATGCCGCATAATAAAGAAAATGTTTCTCTCTGCGTGTCTTTTTATATTTGTCCCGTTCCCCTTCCTCTCCTGTATCTTCTTTTCCTCTCGCGTCCCCCTCCACCTTCTCCGCCTACTCTCTTTCCTCTCTCTCTCTTCCCCGTCCCGTGAACTCCCCTCCCACATTCCCCTCCCCACTCCCGCGTTCCATACATTCAGACCCGGTACATTCAGTTTTCAAAAGCTGGCGGGTCACCTATCTTGCATTTTTCAATACGAATTTCATAATGCCAGAGCTCACCAGTATAACAATTCACCAAAGATTCACCCCAATCGGATGAATAGTATGGGAAATAATTTCATAACGCCAAAGCTCACTTCTACATAAAGAAACCATCTCGGACGTGCGCACAATAACTCTCCAAAGTTTAGGATAAATGGTTTAGGGACCGCATGAGCGACAAAAAAAAGAAAAATTCATTTTTATATGTAAAGATGTGTGTCCCACAAGAATCTTAAAGGCTCTCAACCGTCTGGAACCAGCGAGACTATGGTATCTCCAATTGGGGAATGTTGTGAAAATGAAGTTAGTGGAAGAGGGAAGAAGATAAGAAAGAGGATGGTGGCGAAGTACGTTGTTTTACAAATCTGTTCACCAAACACGACAAAATCCATTTCAAGCAACGTATTGCTGCGTCCACATGAGATAGGGCCACGGTGGCGATGTATGAATGCGGTGCGGTGCATACCACCGAAAGAATGCCCGCTCCATTCATTCCATGAGGTCCACAGGGCGACGCTTGAGGCCCTAGACAGCTCGCAGGCCTAGGCTTCCCTCTCTGAGCCCCCACCACACGAAAGAAGAAGAAGAAAAAGCAACGCATTGATACTGAATAGTGGCCTTTCATCAGTGCAATACTGAGATTATTATTATTATGTGTTTGATTTTCATACAAATCTAAATGAAATTTTGTTCAATAAAGATCACTGCCTACAAGAGATTAAGAACAAATATCCCTATTTCTTTATATCAGTATTTTTTTTCTTCTTGATGAGATTTGTGCACATTTGGCCTTCAAAATTAGGCCAAAATTTATTAGTGCCTACGCCTGATTTCTGAAAAACTTCTGACAAAGTCCGAGCAATACCGGAGATTTAAGCTAGCAGACCATAAATATATTATTTTTAATGAGATATTGTGAAATAAACCGAATTAATCGAAAATGAACTTGCGCAAGCCGGATGAAACTTGGTAAACTTGGTGACCAGATAAAAATAGATATTCTTTTACCTACTTTTCATATTATCTTTTCCTATCCACCTTCTTCAGCCTTTTAACATTATCTAAATCGTAATACCATAATCCCACCGGCTCCAACCAGACTGGAATCTTCTGCGGCTATAATATCAACAAAAAATTAGTAACACATGGATTAAGACTGAAGAAAAAGAAACAATTGTGGAAACAATTGTTAGGAAAGGTTAAGAAAATAAATAAACAATTGAATAAGTGTAGAATAGTGCATCAGAGCCAAGTATTGCGTTATATCCTATTAGAAACACCATCTGTAAATGCTTCTATGGTTCAATTAGCGAGTTCCTACAAAAAGTTGTATTTTTTCTCAATTCTTAATTTACTACCATTATTTTAAGCGTTCTCTTCGGCAAATTCCTCGTGAATTTACGGGTTCTAAAGGGCCTCTGAAATGGTTCACGCCTCCCCAATAACGCCCTACCCCCTTCAAGGTACCAGGAGCATAGACCCTTCTGAGGGTAAAGGCTGGACCCCTAGAATAACAGCTTCGATAAGGCCGTATCGATAGGGCAAACAAGATAAATGCCTTTACGCAGACCGAGAAGAACAGATAGCGCAGGAATTGTCGTAGCAAGGAATACAATACAGGATGAGTCCGCTACTTTACTTTGTGATGTTATTGTTTGTGTTTGAATGTGTAAATGTTTTTATACGCATTTTGTTATTTTGTTAAATATACTTTTAACCAATATTTTCATTAGATATGAATTGAATATTTATGTAGGTGTTTTTTTTCTGCTGGAATCATTTCACCATATTTTTGTATGGTTCTGGAAAGTCTGAGAATAACAAGTTAAAAGGGAAGCATACAAAAGCAACTCGAATACTTATTTGGATATAATCGTATTGTACAGAAAAGGGATGTCTATCCACATTTATTAAACAAAAAAAACCTTATCAAAATAATTAATTCTGTTAACCTTTAGAACGCCGAACTCACTGTTAATGCCTCCGTTGTGTGCCAATGATAATTTTCGCTCCGCTCGGTGTGCGCCACCTGGCAGGTTAATTTGTATCTTTCGCGTTAGTAGTTATTAAGTACGTTACACTTGACTGATTTAAGGCCGATGAAGCTAGCGCAGAAGATAATAATAACTCCACTGATTCTGGTTTCCAAATAACTAACATATTTTTTACGAAATTACGTATTTGTGAATTATACCGTCTTACTAAAGATTGTGTAATCTATTTAAACAATAGAAGATGCAGAATAACTCCACCGATTCTATTTCCCAAATAACAAACTTACTTTTGAAAAAATGACGTTTTTATGAAATGCACCATCTTACCAGTGGCGGTTGGTGACATTTATATAAGGGATGCTGAAGGATATACCTAATATCAAATATAAAAATCTATGGACTAGCTCATGAACAAGTTGCAATTATCGACAAAAATAGTCTGTCATATTAGTTCTGTACAACCTTTATGCTTCACAATAAATATTACGGTTCCCTAACTAAATGAATAGGTATTTTGAAAGATATTCAATGTATCAATCGGAGTCGGATATTCAAGACAACGAATAACTTTCAAAAAGGTGGTCAGGCAAACAAATCTCTTAAGTCCACTCGCTTCGGATAAGCTATTCTGTGCACTATGCCTATAAGCATTTAAGTCATTTTATGTGCTTTGGATGCTCCTATGGAAAATCGTATTCGGCCTTACTTCAACCATGGCATGCTTGACTAAACGCGCATGCGCTAATATCAAAAGTATCACTCTCAATCCTGCTTCGTGGATGCTGAATGAACGGAGCATCCACTGTTTTGCTGGTTTTGGTGAGTTTACGCGACGACGAGCATTGAGTATGCGTATACATATTACATATAATGTATTTCGACTTTCTCCGTGTGTCATTTTAGTTTTGGTCTCTGGGATTGGGATGGTGGCAGTGTCGTTATTACAGTATATATATATTAGAGTTTATGGCTTAAAAAAATCCAAGGATTTTTAATTCGGAATAAATTCGTAATAATTATTATTATACTTATAAAAGAAGGGAAGCGCAGCATCCACAGTATGTATATACGGACCGCGCCTGCGTCTTACCAGAGAATATGTCATCTATTTAAATAAATAGTACATTATCCACCACAAGTAAATTCCCTAGAATAGCAACTTATATTCAGAGAATTTGTTTTTCTCACTGATGAGAAAAAATAATAATAAAGAAATTCGAAAATATTCTGGAACATGTATCACATTTTCCATAAAATTAATTAAGTATTATTTACAAAAAAAAAGTATTCTTTGGTCTTTTCTGAATAAATATAGTACCTTGGCTACGAAAATCATATACATTTCATATTATAACCTGATAGGATGTTTGAGATCTCAGCTTATCGACAGTTATTTACGAAACGAAACTCTTTTCTCATTTCTTCTCATTGTTTATTTTGTTGCAAATTGAATAAAATGTATTTAACTAAACTACGAATATTATTTGCGATGCAATATCCCGTGAAAAGAAATAATGTTTTGATTGTGCCTAAGGGCCACAGCGGCGTTCAACGGGTACATTTTTTTGGGGGCACTATAGGCACTTCCGGCATACAAACGGTTAATACGTGTAATGAAACATGCTTGAAAGCGTAATTGTCAGTTTTCATCATAAATTGTTGGTGAAATTCATGTTCCAGCTAAATTTGTTCGACTTAAAAAAATAAGTATTAAATTAAATCACCAATGTTTTAATACCAAATTATTGAAATAAATTCGTTATAATATTAGTATCACGTATCATATTTTTTGCTTTCCTTTAAAATATTTCAAATTTAATTTGAGAATTTCGAAAAGGGGTTGAAAATTGATTTATCGCTTGGCACCCTGTAAATTCTGCGTGTAAAATTGGGTAACCAGTGTTTGCAAAAACTAGAAAACATAGCCCGGAATTTGTTCCATAAGCCTTCAGCCTACAGCTACAGTCCCCAACCCCTCTGCAACCCGTGTAAGAAATAAGACAAGCCTTGTAGAGCCTGCTCGTGAGTTTTACGATACTAAATAACTGTCGATAGAGAGCGGCGATATGCGAAACGAAATTCCACTCAATTTATGGGCGATCTCAATGCTGTTAATATCGTGAATAAAAAAGCAAGGAATATATTGGTGACAGTTTTATTCGGGTGTGCAATGGTGAAACATTGTAAAATGTATGTGTTGGGCATTGCCTTTAGAGGTTTTTTGTATCAATTTTTGTGGCAGAGTGATCTGCTCGTTGGTTCTGGAGTTGTGTACTGAAAACCTGGCTAGTATAGCATTAAAATATTTATAAAAATGAAACTGTTGTATACATTTTGAGAGCTGGGTATAGGTGCCCTCGCCCAGATAAATATTTAGTAGTTCACCCCAAGTGTTTCATTATGTTTGGTGACAGCAGGATTCATAAGGTCAGGTTTGTCAGTCAGTCTGCCAGCTTACTGCGTGGCGGGCCGGTTTTTCATTCCCAAAATCCCTCACACATTTTTCATTCCCAGAACTTTCTCTCCTAGCTTTCCTTAAAAAGATCCTCCACATAGCATTCCCCAAGACGGCGTAGTCCCAGAGGAAAATTAATTTCTTCACGATATCCTTGATTTAAAAGCAAATCTGAGTTCCAGAGTTCATTTAACTAGAGTTGCAGAAAGACTAGACAGATCCAAAAACGCAAATTAATAGTTTAACTTTTTGGTATTGGTACAAAGTACCTTTGATTTATGAAAATAATAGATAATATTTAACAGAAATATCAATATTTTGGTAGAAAGCAGTCACTTTGTGGTTTGACATATTAATTGAAATAAAACTATAACTTTGTTTGTAACCACGATTTAATTATTATTTTTTTAAATACCGACTGTTTTCGCTTAACACAAGCATTTTTAGGGTAAAAAATTAAACTGAGTTAAAATTAAACAAATTATAAAATCAAACATTTTTATTTTATACCTTGAAGATGCTTATGTTAAGCAAAACTAGTCGGTATTAAAAAAAATTATTTATCGTGGTTAGATAGTTATTGTTTTATTTCAAGCAATATCAATTGTAGTTACTACCAGTTTTGCTCTAATTCGTGGTTAGCGGAATCAAACGGAGTATAGCGAATAATAATGTTTTTTAAGGATGTAAATAATATTTCTATTAGTAAATCTGATATTATATATTCAATTATGTTTAAAAAAAATTGAAAGCGACAAGACGGAGACATAGGATAGTGGCTGGGTTTGGTTAATGGATTAAATTGGCAACTGACCAAAGGAGTTTTAGTGCGCTAAATTATTTTGGTTAAAGCCAGACTTATTAAATGTAAATGCCGCATTGACAAAAAAGTTGAGGCAGTGGAACTATAACATCCGCGATGGAATAGGGAGGGGAGGAAATAAAGAATAATAATATTATATATATATATTGTAAGTTTAAAATTATGTTTTTTATATGTTTCTCGTGACAAGATGGCTTACAGAAATGTGTATTACTTAACTTTTAACAGGAGTCATCAATTTCAAATTCACCGAAAATGGACCCGATAGCAAAATACCTTCCAATTAAGCAAGAAATGTTATGACTTTAGGGCTGTTTTGGGGAATGTAATAAAATACGCATCTTTACTTAATATAAAATGAAGTCGCTCCCGCTGTCTCTGCGCTTAGATCTTTTACACTACGCAACGGATTTTCATGCGGTTTTCACCAATAGATGGAGTGATGCATGAAGAAGGTTTTAAGGTTCATAATTTGTAAAATTTTTGTGTAAATCGGTTGAAATATATAAATAAAGGGAGCGGGCGGTGTGGATTTGCTTTATCATATGGCGTTGGTTATAACGGTTAGGTAATGACGTGGCGTTGTGTTTCGTTAGATACAGCAACGTGTTTCCGGGTCTGCTAGTATTTTATAAGACAAATTATAAGGTGGTCCGATGCTCTGTAGGAAACCAGCTTGTACAGAGCGGGTGTAAACTGTGCGACCTAAAGTTAAAGTTTAGACTTACGGATTTCATTACTTCGTTTATGTGAAAG